>OZ026520.1:35052077-36252077 GCA_964019695.1 Loripinus fragilis | reverse complement strand
GACTCACAATTTTCACTCGTCCTGCAAACACATGCACTTGTCCTTTAAAAGGGTATGCAATAAAAAACATAAGGGAGTAATATGCAAATTATGACTTCCTCCAGTAATTCTTCCCAAAGCACTGGTCCTACAGGATGAGTGCTTTGGGAAGAATTACTTATCCTTTCGAGATTTCACTTGCAATTACGAGCGGACGAGTGGAATTTTTCTCCCCTAGTCATCACCATTATGTTAAGGTGTTCAAGACAACATTTTTTATCCAGATAGGTCAATGCGTGAGTGATTTCTACGCCTCTGGACTTAAGTTGCACATTTGAAATGAGAAACTTGTGCCCCAAAATATCATTACAATTGAGCCGCGACATGAGATTTCCAACAATGTGGTATGTGCAATCAGCAAAGCCTCAGATCAGCCAGCGCATATGCGCAGTCTGATCAGAGCCTTTGCTAGTCGCTTGAATATTCTATGACTGGTCAGCTACTGACCGAACATCGTTTGGAGTTTCTAAGCTTAAAAGGAGGCTGCACAGGCTCATCTGAGTCTACACTTGTAAAAATGCAACATTGTAGGAAATAACATGTCATGGCCTACTAGTATTTTTCAGAGTTGCTATCGAGGAGGGCAGTTGCTCAGTGGTAGGTAGAGTGCTTGACTCGAGACTGGAGTTGTGGGTTCAAGCCTCACTGGAAGCACTGAATTAATTGTGTCCTTGAATAAGACACTTTATACTCTGCTTAGTACTCGTTTAACCTAGGAAGACCCAATCCCTACATTACTAAAAAATTGCTGAATGGGATGTAAAGAATCAAACGAACAAAATCAGTGTTGCTATCAAGCTTACACCATTCTAAGAAAGCATTGTAAAGGTTCTTTATTGTATGATAGCAGATCAGAGTTAGGAAATCCCAGGAGTATTTTGTAAAATGTTATTTGTTCTTTATGTTTGTTGATTAGATACCTGGGGAGATGATGTCTCAGTTTATCTCAGGTGATTCTTGGAGACAGAATTCAGACAAGCACTTTTATTGATTCAATATTATACAACTCCATTTTTACTTAGCACCGCAAATCGTGAATAAAGTCTGCTGGTCTTTTTAAAATGTCTCTGTAGCAATCAGTGTTGACTCAGGTTCAGACTGCTCCTCGCAGTCTGGTCTGGGTCCACATTGTCTGTCTGCTGAAATTAGTCCTATTAGAGGGTCACTGATGAAGCCTAAATGGCAGAAACTAGCTAGTCTGGTCCAGAAAATATGCACACTCTGGTTTCAGTTTTTTGGTGCAGTCTTTGCTTCCAAAGGATACCCTTTTAAGAACATACTTGACTACTCAATAAACTTTTATCAAGCTATTTTTTGTTGTTGTTGTTTGAAAATCTGTCTACTTATTATGTCTGCTGCATATATTAAAATGTACTCATAGCAACTCTAATCATGGAAGAAGCAAACACTTTGAACCCTGATCAGACGACTGATAATTCAATCTCCAATCCAAAGCAGCTGATAAGCTCTTCAATTTACTTCATATGGGCTTCGACGCGAGAAAACCTGTCTTTGGTGTTCGCGAACAACAAAAGCACAGACCAGCCTGCCCATCCGTGCAGACTGATCAGCGCCTTTGTTATTCACTTTTTGGAAAGTATCATATCTCAACTTGCTACAAGCGAAATTTCAAGTTTCTAGCTAGTCTGTGTATCTGAGGAGACTGGCTTGAGTCTAAGCTTTGTAAGAAACCCCGAAAACAGGTTTTGTCGCTATGAGGCCCATATAATGTAGCACAAAATCACCTTCAGCCCTCTCTGATAGCACAGACTTCAGCCTTACAGAACTGGAACATGAAGAAAAGAAAGACTGAGACTGGAGCCAGACTACTCCAATATTGTCACAGAATTTTCTATTCAATGAGAAACTAGATAAATTGAGAGCAAAATCATGCAAACAGATTTTTTTGTTTTTTTTTAACATGCAAGTTGCTAATGAATCATGGAATTTTCAATTCCAATTTCGTTGTTTTTTTCTGACAAAGAATGAATCTTGCATGCAGTTGTTATTTTCAAATCATTATCAGAGCAAACTCAGTGGTTCTGTCAATTCTTACCATATCTATCCTATAACTTGAACCAGTCCATTTGGCTGCGACCTTCACCTCTTGGAAGACTACAATTACTTACTTGAGGAGTGTAAATGTTACTAAGTTTGTGCTGGCAATTAATCAGTGTAAACTCTGAACAGGCTGCTCCATTTAGGAGCAGCCTGTCTAGGTTTGCACTGTTTGGTAATGCATATCTGCCAAGATATTTAGGTAAACTGTTTGAAATATTTAAGGGTAACTATGATATGGGTGTCTTCTAGTAAAACATTTTTTCAAACTCTGAACAGTTTTTGCAAACAAAACAAAATGTAGCAGCTGTGTATAACATGAAATTTAATGCGTTTTTCTGAAATTTAGAAGATAAATAGACATATTATCAATGCTTTGAGTGGTGTCAGAAATCTGCACATCAGAGGAGTAGTAAAACTAATTGTGAATCAACAACACAACAGATGTTGAAAAACAAAGAAGAAGAATTTATATCATCTAACTTACGATAATATTACTTATGCTACCCTCTATTCCCCCAGAATGCGCCGATCTAATTACCAGCCGTGACAGACCGCCGATAGTAGAAGAGACATTGGTAACCGTGAATAAATCAACCACGGTAAAGTCATGCACTTCAAAACAAAATACCTGTAAACTTCCTCTTTTGCTCGGCGCTTATCAAAGCGGAAGGACGTGTTGAGTTCTTACTCTTCTTTATATCCTTGGCTCGAGCAGCTCTTTGACCCCCGGGATTGCGTTTGCAAATAAATTTGCTTTTGTCGATTTAAATTACTGTGCTGTTTTCTCATTGTTGTTTAATTTTCATTTATTTTCAGATAGCTGAAATGTTGCGACAATGTGTAGGTATCAAAGGGAAAGGTTGTTCCCGTTTCATTGCGGACTGGGACAACCATTCTCTTTGTTTTGCGTGCAGGGTTTGTTCTCAGAACAATCCTTGCGAAGTTTGTTCCGTTTGGACCACCTTTCTTTGGTCTAAAGCTTCGGCTGCCAAAGCTAAGGCTGATTCTAGACGGTCAAACTTATGTAAGGTTGGGGAGACTGTGCAGCAGGTCGGTTCTTCTAGGGATTCTTCCTTGCCCTTTTCTGAGGGTAACGAGGGTCCTGTTGCCAACAACCATACGGTTGTTGGTGTGGAAGTTCCTTCCTCCCAGGCTTTGGCCTTAACTGGTTCAAACTCTGGGGCGCTTTCTTCAGAGATTTCCACTGCCGGGAACGGTACTGGTAACTCATCCCAGCCGTCGTGTCAGAAGGTCCCCGACTCTTGTTCAGGCACCTCTAGGCCAAGATCTCGATCCCCATCAGCACATCCAGATCTGGCCGTTACACACGATGATCGGTCGCATGGCTCCCGTGCTCGTTCGAGGCGGTCCCATTGCTCCCAGTCAGGTAGTGCGAAGGTTCCACGAGCGTACCGCGTACGCTCAAGGAGCCGATCTTATCGCTCTTCCAGGAACCATCGATCGCCGTCGCTAACATCGAGCTCTGGCTCGGAACGTAGCCTTGGCGGCTCGCGCGCTCACAGCCCGCGAGCCTATGGCTACCGTGCTATGCGTAGTCATAGCCGTCGTTCTAGGCGGGATGGTAGTCCAAACTACAGGTCTCGACGAGGCCAGCGCTCCCGTTCGAGCCGTCGCTCCCATCGTAGGCGCCACGGATCTCGATCACACGGCAGGGATAGGTCTCGATCTTATTCAAGATCAGACCCTTCCCGTTCTCTGTCCCGAGAATCAAATTCTCGGCACGTAGATAACCCTATTTCACAGGCTACTAGATCTAGTGAATTTTCTGGGTTCTCCGCAAATGATATCCAGGATCACCGTGTACAACCTGGTCACGGTATACAACCGGACATGCGGAGTTTAATTCGACAGCTTTTGGCTGAAGAATTTAAAACTTTCTCAGGTAGCCGGAAGAGACTTCGCTCCCGTTCTACATCGGTAGAAAGGGTGCCAGTGCGCTCACATACGGCTCCTGATCCGGACCCAATGGACGATAACACTGCTTGCGTTCAGGGTTCAATGGGGAATAGTTCTGAGAAGGTTATACCTTCTGAGAAGACAATTCCCAATAATTTGAACCAGGTTTCTTCCAATTATGAAGAACCAGAGATTCAAATAACACCTCTTCCTGGTGAGACCATCGGATATGATGATAACTCAGATGATCAGGACCAGGAAAAGCAGGAGGATGATGAAAGTGGCACTTCTGAACAGGCCTCAGTGTCTGCTCAGTTACCTTACTTTGAGGCCTTAGAGTCACTTCGTGCTCGTTTAGGCACTCATCTTTGCCCTGATATTGTTCAAGAAGAACCAAAATCAGGGGCTTCAGCGTTGGATTTTTTTGATAAAAAATCCAGGGCTAATGTCCTCCCAGTTCTGCCTGAAAGCAGACTAATTTTGGATTCCGTATCTAAAATTAATTCTAGGATACAGGGGCCTAATCCTATTCAAGGATCCCCTTTAGATAGTTATCCTAAAGGTTTGATGACTAACAGGTTTCCATCTTTACGCATGAAACCTAAAGTCTTTAGTCAAGAGTCATATAAAATCTCTGACCCGACTATGGTTATTGACCACCCACCTATAGATCCTTCTTTTAGAGAAGTTCTGAAGCAGGGTGCATTATTTCCAACTTCCCATTCCTTACAGTTACAACAACTAGAAGGATGGGAAAAACTTGCTAGAGCTGGTATACACATTAATTCACATGCAGACATGTTTCTTTATGGAATTCTTTCTGCTTTGAATTCTCCTGCTCCCTCACAAACTGATCTTGTTGAGGTGCGTAGGTACCTGCAGGCCTTAGCTCAGTCGCACATGCACATGTTTGATGTTTTAGTACGTCTTGCTAGTGGCCCTCTACTTGCTAGACGTGATGCATATCTAGACAAGTGTGCTTTGGACGCTTCAGTTAAATCTTCCCTTAGGGTTCAGCCTATCGAGTCTGCAACCCTATTTGGTCCTAAGATGCCTGAAGTGGCCAAGACCTACAAAGAAGACTTAACAAGGCGGTCTTTGCAAAATGCTGCAGTGGCTCACCTTCCTGCTAAGAAGCAGAAGAAGAAGGGGGTCTCTAAACCAGCAGCTGTTAAAATGGTAGTTAACAGTTCTAACAATGACAAACGCCAAGTTTTATCTAAACCTGCCAGACCATCACAGTTTTCCCAAGGCTCTTCCTCTTATTCTAAGAATAAGAGTAATAAGAAGTTCAAGGGAACTGGAGGTCAAAAATAGGGATGCCCGTTTCTTCCAGGCCTGCCCAGACTCTTCGGAGTCTTTGGGCTCAGACAAGTACAGTCTGCCAAAGCCACACATACCGACTGGCGGCAGACTGTATCATTTTCGGAAGGCTTGGAAAAACATCTCAACAGACAAATGGACACAGTCTGTAATAAGAAACGGGTACAGGATTCAATTTCGTGTCCGTCCCAAATTGACAAGGGTAGTGCCTCAATTTTTGAGAGCAACACCCTCAGATCCAGAGAAGATTCAACTTCTACAGACAGAAGTAAAATCTATGCTGGACAAACATGCCATAGAACCAGTTTACTCTTGCCATCCAAAGGGTGGCTATTACAGCAGGCTCTTTCTGGTTCGCAAGAAGTCGGGAGGATGGAGACCAGTAATCGATCTGTCCCGACTAAATCGGCATGTAATCACTCCTCATTTCAAGATGGAAACTTTAGACTCGGTTCGTCTTTCTTTACGGAAGCACGACTGGGCCATTTCCCTCGACTTGACAGATGCATACTTTCATATACCAATTCATCGCAAGTCAAGGAGGTTTCTTCGTTTTCACTTCATGGGGAAAACATAACAGTTTCGAGCTTTGCCATTCGGCCTGGCTCCAGCTCCTTACGTGTTTTCCAGAACTGTGAAGGCAGTGGTCAAACATTGTCGTCGCATGGGCATGCGTCTACATTCTTATCTAGACGATTGGCTCCAGCCGTCTCGATCTCAAGTGATGTCTTTGTTTCACAGAGATCAACTACTGAGCACGGTTTTGTCCCTGGGATTTGTTCCCAATTGGGACAAATCAGAGCTAGTTCCCAGTCAGAGGTTTTCTTTTCTGGGAGCACGTTTCTGTCTAGAGGAGGGACTGATAGGCCCTTCTTTGGACAGGTTAACAAGACTGGTAACCTTGATTCAGAGAATGCTGTCAGCTCGATCAGCATCAGCCAGACAGATTCATTCTCTTCTGGGTCAAATGGAGTCTATGGCTTGTCTCTTGCCAGATGGCAGAGCCCACAAGCGTATGCTTCAGTGGTGCATCAAGGACCGTTGGTCTCAAGCGGACCAGTCTTGGGATTTTCACATTTCCCTAGGTCCTTGGTTCAACGAGGCCGTAATCCAATGGCTGAACAGGGACTTCCTGTTTACCATGGTGCCACTGTGTCGGCCCCAACCAGACTTGTTTCTATTCACGGATGCGAGTCTGGTGGGCTGGGGTGCCCATATGGGCGATCTCTCAGCCTCCGGCCTATGGTCTGCCTATTGGCAGACTCAACACATAAATGTCCTGGAACTCAGAGCAGTCATGTTGGCTCTGAAATCCTTCCATCAGATAATTCCGAACTGTCATATTCTGCTGTCAACAGACAATACGACTGTAGCGGCTTATCTGAACAAAGAAGGGGGGGCGCGGTCACGAACTCTGTCTTTCATGGCGACCAATCTGTTAGAATGGTGTATGAAAAGACAGGTGTCTCTGACAGCCAAGTTCGTGCCAGGGAAACTAAATGTTCTGGCAGACTCGCTTTCCAGGAAAGGGCAGATAATCCACACAGAGTGGACTATCCACAAAGGGACTCTGTCTCAGATATTTCAATTCTGGGAAGTCCCTCACTTAGATCTGTTTGCCACGAGGTTGAACAATCAACTTCCGGTTTTCATTTCCCCTTTTCAAGATCCACGGGCTTGGGCAGTGGATGCCATGTCTCTTTCATGGGAGGGAATGATAGCTTATGCATTCCCTCCAGTTCCACTTCTCATGAAGGTACTTCTGAAAATGGAGAAAGAGACTTGTTTGGTCATCCTCATTGCACCGTGCTGGGAAAGCCATCCGTTTTTCCCAGTTCTGCTTTCTCTGCTGGTTGCCCCAGCAGTCAGGATTCCCATTCGGAAGGATCTTTTGATCCAGCCTCATTCCCGCCTTCCTCATCCGAAGCCGGAGATATACAACCTGCACGCTTGGCTGTGCTGCAGGGAGGTCTCGAGAAGGCAGGATTTTCTAAGAAATCTGCCGAGAGGGTCTGTGCTGCGAAGCGATCTTCCACACAGTCTCTGTACAATTCCCGCTGGAACACTTGGATGGATTGGTGTCTCCAGCGGGAGATGGATCCCATCGATCCAACTGTGACCTCAATGGCAGATTTTCTAATTTTCCTTTTTGAGGAAAAGAAGCTTTTGCCTTCCTCCATTAAAGGGTATAGGTCGGCTATTGCTTCCACCCTGAAGCATTTTACTTCAGTAGATTTTTCTTCCCATCCAGTCCTCTCTGATGTCATCAGGAGTATGGATTTGGAGAAACCTGCTGTAAGCCGGGTCGTTCCCCATTGGGATCTTGCCCTGGTTCTCGACAGCTTGAAGAAATCCCCTTTTGAGCCCTTGTCTTCATGCTCTTTAAAGTGCCTAACTCAGAAGACAGTTTTTCTGATAGCACTTGCTTCTGGCCGGAGACGCAGTGAGATTCATGCCTTTTCTGCTGCTCCTGGCTCAGTTAAATTTTCAGCCGACTTTAGTGCGGTTGAATTACACTTTTTTCCAGGGTTTTTAGCTAAAAACCAGTTGCCTTCTGTAGCAGGTGTTCCAATAGAGATCCCTGCTCTTTCTGGTTCTGACATGAATTCTGTTTTATGTCCAGTCCGTGCCTTACGCATTTATATGCGAAGGACTAGTTTTTTCCGTAGAAATAGGAAAAGACTTTTTATCTCTTACATTAAGGCATATGATAAAGAGATATGTGCTTCTACTATATCAAGATGGATAGTAGACACTGTACGCTTCTCTTATGAGGATTCTGGCTCTTCATCAGGCAAAATTTGTGCTCATGAGCTTAGAGCTTTGAGTTCAAGCTTTGCTTGGTTGAACAGAGTTCCGTTGGATTCTGTTCTCAAAGCGGGATATTGGCGTTCTGAGAACTCTTTTATAAGATTTTATCTGCGGGACATGGCAGGTATCAATGAGAAAATGTTTTCTCTTGGTCCCGTGGTAGCTTCTCAGAAAGTCATTAATTCTTAATTACCTCCAGAAAACGTCCATTCCGACGTTTCTGATTTTACACGGTGTTTTTCATAATATTTTAACCAATCAGCGCTTTTTGTGTATTTACTTCCGGTTTATTACACATGGCGCATATTATGAATGAAATGTGAGAAACATATCTTTCTTGATTTGTTTCTTTTCTATTCGGTGGAGCTATTTGGAATTAGAGTTAACAGCACCGTTTTTATTCTGTTTTCAAATATTTTCTGTGGCATCCCGGGTTTCTTTGAGCATATGCTCTTTCCAGCCTGGATTACATACGGTCAACCGTCCAATTGGCATTGATCTTGTGTGCCTAGAATCTTCATCCGCCGAGGACATTGTTTCTGTGTTCGTTGAATGGTAAGTCTTAGACTTAAGTTATTTTCCATTCATTGACAGATTCGCCCACCATCCAGAAAGATGAAATCTGTTTTAGCATAAGTAATATTATCGTAAGTTAGATGATATAAATTTTATATGTTTGTTCCAACATAAATATTTATGAATCTATACTTACGATAATATTACGATGAGGCCCGGGCAAGCTTAAAGCATGCTTCCCACCTCCCCGCATATCTGTAAGTTTTCTCGCAAAAGAGGAAGTTTACAGGTATTTTGTTTTGAAGTGCATGACTTTACCGTGGTTGATTTATTCACGGTTACCAATGTCTCTTCTACTATCGGCGGTCTGTCACGGCTGGTAATTAGATCGGCGCATTCTGGGGGAATAGAGGGTAGCATAAGTAATATTATCGTAAGTATAGATTCATAAATATTTATGTTGGAACAAACATATAAATTTTATGGCAAGAAATAAATACTGTTAATGTGGAATATTATTTTAAGAATTCAAAAATCTCAAATGCCATATTATACATAAAATTTGTCTGTAAGACTGGGGATTTCCATAAAAAGATAGATTTAGATTTTCATCCCCCCAACCGACAAGGTCGACAAGGTTTGGGGGATTATAGCAATCAGCCTGGCATCTGTCCCTCCATCTTTGCACAACTATCTGTCTGTCTATCTGTCTGTCCATCCATAGACGAAAGCTTGTGCACTCATTAACTTTTATATGGCCATGGAGATATTTTGCTGATTTGATTGGCAGGTATGTCAGGCCAAGACGGTGTGTCACATGCCAGAATGGTTGCTCTCCCTTGCTTCCCGTTTGAGTTATCTCCCTTTACTGAATTTTAAAGGGGGAAAGCTTGTGGGGGCACTTCGAGATATTTTGATAACTTTGGTAGGCATGCTGCAGGCATGATTGCTCTCCCTTGCTTCCTGTTTGAATAATCTCCCTTGAATAACTTTAAAGGTTCCATTCATTCTTGGTTTTTGGTATCTTGGCCAGGTTTTGGCATCCCCCTCCACTCTCAGACTCTATACTGAAGGCCAAGATAGGAGGGAGATACCAAATTTTTTGGTATCTCCCTCTAATCTTGGCCTTGGGTATAGACAGAGATTAATCCCACTAAAAGGAACTATAAACATCATGCACATGGAAATGAAGTGCTCAGTCTCCAGAAAGACTATCCTTATTTGATTTTAAAAAAGGAAAAACACATATTGAATTTACTCATAAAATGCAGAGGATTTCCAGATAATTCCAATAAAAAGCATCTATCTTCATCACTTGTCAAGGTCTATGGGTTGGTCAATAAGAAACCAAGTTTCTCTGTAGTAGTTGTAAATCAGGTAAGATTCAAATCAGCCTACTCAGCTACAGAGACTTTAAGCTAGAATCTTGACCCTCTCTAGCAATCTGGCCTCAAGGTTAAAAAAACTTGAGTTCATTCTCAAACTCAAAATAAAGCACTAAGATTGGCTGCTTGCGGACACGTGTCTGCAAGCAGCCAATCATTGAGCTTTATTTTGAGTTTGAGACTGTACTCAAGTTTTATAACCTCGGGGCCAGAGTTAACACTTTGGATGCTGGGTAATTTTTCATGCTTTTGTTGTCTGTTGACTTTTTTTCAAAATCAAGTTTTTTTCAAAAAAAATTAAGGAACATGGTTTGTATGGAGAACAGGACCAATGTTATTAGCTCGTAACATGTGAAAGTATTTTGAATTGGGATCTATGGTTTGTAAGGCGGAGATGGATGTTGTTTAAAGAAAAAGTTTTCGACCAATCACAATAGCTCACCTGAGCCGAAGTTCTATGTAATTCATCTATATTTTTTTTATTGTTTTGGAAGGAAATATCAATTATTACAATAGATCTCATAGGTTTAATCAGATAAACAAAAATTTTCAGCGTAAAATTAAAAATATTTTCTTACCCATAATTTTTAGCATAAGTTTTGGGTGCTCAAAAGAACTGTTTCAGTGAAACGGTTCTTTTGAGTACCCACAACATATGTTTTGGTCGAGAAATAATAAAATTATTTTTCTGGTACACACTCTTAACTAAAGGCCTGGATCTACAATATTTGCTATAGCATGAAACACCCACACTCAGCAACACATGGATAATGTATAATGAATTAGGGACAAGGGATTAAAGCCAACCTGCACGGAAAACCAGATACAGAAAAGTCGGCCATTTTGACGGAGACAATACATCACTTTCTCAATAAATAACTCCGCAAAAATATCACATTTGCCCTGAAGGACATTTCGTTTATTATGTAATTACAAAGCAGAAATCTAAATCACCGACTAATGGTGGAAATATTTAAATATCAATTCCTTCAGTGTAATGATACTGTGCACAAGAGACCCAAATGGCGTGAATCATTACCAGACGCAATTTCAAAATCAACAAGTTTATTTAAATGTTTCTCTCGGAGTCCCTTAAACTGTCAGTCGCTGCAGAAGACATGGTTTACTATCAAAGGAATCAATAGCGGAAGGATTAACCTCAGAGTCGTAATGACTTGCTCCGAAATAAAACACTGATTCACATGGGCTATCAATACCATTACACTGATATTTACCAATCAACTTTCCTGCTATACATCAGGATAACAGACCTTATTAAGAAAGCTCTGAGGTCGTTTTTGCGATATTAAAGAATGTTTTATAGGAGAAGACACCATTCTGGTCTTATTCTGGCAAAAATCCATCACTGCTGCAAATCTCTGGACAGGGTACCAGCTTTTACCTCAGGCACCAGTTTTTTACCCATAACTCCCCAGTACAACGAAACCCTGTGTTTTGAGTGCTCATGAAAATTGCCTCTCTGAGAGGCAATTTTCCTGAGTACTCAAAACATAGGTCAAACATTGTCTCTTGAGTCAACCATCATCAGATTACTGAACTTATGTTTCCAATTGTTCCCATAGAAACTGCTTTTTTTCTGGAGCATGTTAAAGCCACTACCTTTTGCGGATATTGAAAATGGAAGATTTATAAATCTTCGGAGATTAAAAAACACTGACAGTATTTTTTTTATATCCGCATAAAAAGAGAAAGTATGGGAAATGAAGACTCAGGAATATTAAATACCATATTTATCTTGTTAAGATCGAAGAAATTTGATAAAGCAGCGCGTCTCTCGTAGGTAATTCATATGGATGATGCCTTAATGGTTGTAAGAATGGTAAAAAACTCTTATCAACTTCAGGGCAACTAGTAGTTCAAAGAGCGAATATCACTGTTTTCCGGAAAAAACTGATGCCATCTCCCATCTTCACTATGAAAACCAGTGTATCTTGACCTATTATTTAATAGATCAAATTCAAGACTAACGATGACCTTAAATTGGGTCAATGTTACCAAAATTTCCCATCATTGTTCCCTACTGTGGACACAATATTTGTTAAATTTCATCGCGGAATATTAAGCGGCTCACAACTAAGTTTTGTTGGCTTAAATTTGGCAGTTCAAAGGACGAAAATTCCACTTGTCCGCTCGCAATTATGATGAAATCTAGGAAGGATGGGTAATTCTTCCCAAAGAACTCGTCCTGTAGGAGGAGTGCTTTACAGGACGAGTGCTTTGGAAAGAATTACTCGAGGAAGTCATATTACATATTACTGATATAATTACTCCCTTATGTTCTTTATTGCATAAACTTTTAAAGGACAAGTGCATGTGTTTGCAGGACGAGTAAAAATTGTAAGTCCCTCATCCTGCAGTTAAATATTTTCATCCCTTGCAGTTTATGTGCAACAGTGCTCTTGAAAATTGGATCAAGGTCATCAAAACCAAATCAACTCTTTATCTTGCTCCAATTTTATATCCACACACAATATTTTAAACCTGCAGACTGGTACTGTCATGCTGACACTCAGTCAATGCCAACAGGGTCCACACCAAATGCAAATAAGTAAACCTCTTCCGTGGGGGACATAACATAGTACATAGCAACTTAATTTTCAATGCTTTGCAAATCCTACCACAGAAAAATCTATTTGCTGGAAAAATGTAGCTTTCAGAATTTAAATGATTGTTAGTGTTTCCCAGAGGGTCAAGCATGTCTCTTTTATCATTCTCATAAAGTTGTTATATCATATTTCAGAGTAGATTTTTCTCTCAGCTCCATGTACTCTGGTTGTCACGGTTTGATCCACGATGTTTATTCATATCATCTAAAATCCAAATTGCATTGAATTACTTAGAAAAAAAATTGCAATTAGCACAGTATGTAAACTGAAATAAACATCCTGTACCCTTTCCTCCTAGCTCACGCTATATAAAAATGAATTTCAGCGCTCGTGTGTAACCAGTCGTCGGTAATCGTGCCGATTTGAGGTTTTATGCCAACTTTTTGCACCAGCTATCATAATTTAGCGACTGTTGCATCTATGGGGTAAGCTAATTGTGTATTCTCTTGTTTTTATCCCCATTTTAACCTTGTATAGCGAAATCCTCCTTGCTATGTTTTGAAATTGCATTCAATCTAGCTTATTAAATCACGTCAAAGAAAACGCAGGCTGCTGCCGATCCTTGTTCGATTGTGTCCTATCTGTAACCGTAACAATGGAAATCGAAACGTGTACAGCGCTATAAATGCACGAAGTTTCCGAATACTGGTTACGCACGACCGCTGAAATTCATGCTTATATGACGTGAGCTAGGAGGAATGGGTACAGGATGTTGATTTCAGTTTACATACTGTGATTAGGAGTTACAAATATTCACAGAAATATATCCAGTTCGAAGAAAAAAGAGAATTTATTTCAGATGCTCAAATGCATCAAATCCACCACTTGAATTTGAGAAAATCTAAATTATAAAATACCTTGTATTTGACCTTATTACAGTAAATTACAATTACAAGTTACAATTACTTCACAAAAAACTGTTGCCATTTTTAGGAATACACTTTTTTAAAATACTTTTATAAAAGGCAGGATTAAAGAAAATTTGAATTTAAAACTCTTTTCTTTCATGTATGATAAATGATTTACCATTGATCCAGCTACTCACCCACCTTATAAAACTTGATGTGGTCTTTGGGAAAACACCAGAATAACATATATCCTGAATAATTATGTGTCATTCAAATTGCATTTATTAGTAAGAATATACAGACATGTCTGTTTTATCACATTATTAGGGAAGTTGAGGCATATTGTAATCATCAGATTGCATGTAGATATCTCTATATAAATGACATTTTGTTTTCAAAATAATTGTTTCTTTCAATATGAAAAATTAGGCATTTGCCTTTATGTACAGATTTTCTCCCTACCTAACATTCATTCCCTGAATTTAGATGTTTATTTTCAGCAAATGACTTGGTAGCTATCAGCAGTGCCCATAGAAATTTATTTTTAGGCCAAATAAAAAAAATAGTGTTTTGGGTATAGACATTTGATAACCCAGGGGCATAATTTGAACAAACTTGGTAGTGGTTTACTAAACTCCAGCTGTTAAGTTTTTACAACTAATTTTTCGCAATAACTTTTTTTATCTTCAATTTTAGCAATATGTTTTCGCGATGAAAGTTGTAGAGGTGACTTTCCGCCAACTTCTCCAAGGTCTGGTGCTTGTGGCACAAACCGATTTTTGTGAGTATAGATGATGATTTCGAAATAAATTGAATATGTCCTAAATTTCTAAGTCTTTTATTGACAGGTAAAATTTGTATAGGTGTGACAGAAAGGGGTAGTCTCAAAAAATATTCATAAGCGGTGCATATTCCGTTATTCAAAGCTTGTGCATAACAAAACTGCTGTTAACATACTCAGAATTTACTGTGCATATGCAGAATCAACATTAAGCAGGCCCATTTGTAGGAACAAATGTCTGGATTTCTCATTTTGTTCATTTTTTCTCTTATGCACATGCTATGATATGAACGGTTTTGAGATGACCCCACTAGCTTTACGCACGAGCCAATCAGGCGCGAGTTCCATTATATTTGAACAAGCCATCAATCGCTTAAGTAATTGAATAAGGGCGGTGCAATGTGACTTTTTGCCTGAAATCTTGGGCTTGGTTTATTTGCGCTTTGCTTAGAATATTCAAAGAGTGCATCAATGCACGTAGGTAACTGTTGCATCTTGGATGTTGGAACTGTTTGGAGAAGTTGGCAGAGATGTTCCTGGATACTTTTTATGGGGAAAAAATATTCTCTGAATGAGCCAGTAAAAAGTTATCACCAGAAAATAGTTCTAATTACAGCTAAATGGTGCTACAAACATAATATCCAGGCTCTAGACCTGGTTGTTTCGGACAAGAAGATCTTTTATGCTTTCCCTATAAAAGCCTATGTAAAACATGTGTCCCACAATCAAGTGAGAAAAACTCTACTTACAAGACAAGCACAACTGCAAGTGTTGTCTCCCTTACAAGAAGATTTTTAAAGGTTTCCCTATATTAACATAGGAAAAATTGGCCATGCCCCCTGGCGGCCATGTTTTTCTACCAATCAAAATAACTTGAACATCTTTGGTAGAGGGTCACCCAAGGACCAATTGTACCAAATTGTTTTGAAATCTAATCAGAAGTTTTGGACAAGAAGTTTTTTTAAGTTTTTCCTTTCGGTTGCTATGCCAACCAGAATTCTGCATGGAATTGAATGCTTTGAATAACTTTGAAAGGACACCAAAGGAGCATTCCTGTGAAGTTTGGTAACAATCCACCTAGTGGTTTAAATCAAATTGTTGACTGACAATGGATGACGGACAATGGACATCACAGAATCACAATAGCTCACCTTGAGCCTATGGCTCAGGTGTTTAAAAACAGTATGCCAGGATCATCAATATTGAGGGCATTTAAAGGTGAAAAACATACCTTTCTGTTGAATTCTGAGCATCATTTTTCTATTCATTAAACAACAGCTAACTCAGCAACTTACCTGAAAAGAGAATGTGTATAGATTGCTTAATTAATTAATCAATTAATTAATAAACACTTTTAATTGCCAGCTGACAATGCAGCTGAAAAATGCAATCTGCTAGTGTCTTCTATTGCAAAATTTCAATTTAAATGCAAGAGTCCTGGACCCCCTGGCAGGGGAGTGGCTATCTATATGAGACAGTAAGTGGGTGGAGCTTAGCTACTGCTAGACCAGATCTCACTGTTAAGCAGCATGGAAGAGCTGTCAATCATTTCACAGGTAAGTTCCAGCAGCCAAATCAAACAAGAGATAATAGCTACAGGAGCTGCTGTAGATGTTGACTCTTTGACTGTTATTGGATTTATGAGAAAATGTGGCTTATTTTGCCTTTTTATTGTCCTATCCTGCCTTTAACATCATATCCATTCTAACTTGCATGGAAACTGTGTGCACACAGATCAGACTGCTCCATATGGAGCCGTCTGATCTGTGTTAACACAGTTTGCTACAGAGAATTGTTTATATGAAGGAAGACATAAAAAGCCTAATACCTTGTATTTTCGATTACCTTGACAATGAGGACATATATTTTATTTTGTACCAGATAGTTAACCTTTGGTTGACTGCCCCACCCCCAATTTCAGCATTTTTGTTGACATTCTTCCCCAATTTTCGCCAGGGACCTTTTCCCAAAATACCTGGATAAAAAGCGCTGGCCTTTCTGATTCAGAAGCATCACAAATAAGTACACTGCAATCAGATATAGTTCCAAAGCAAAACATCATTTCTGCTAAAGATAATAACCACATATCAATCTGCTTACAGAATAATAGGATTGCCTTGTCAATTTTCTTTTGAATCTCATGATATCATGGAAAAACAGAAGTTCTTTCTCTTTCGTATGCTCCGGGTTCGCATGTGCTTAGGCCTGATTTTTTATTAGTTGATTTACGGATTTTTTTTCAGATTTAGGGTCGTGGGTGGGGGGGGGGGGGTCGGAAAAAAATTAATAAAAAAGCTCTGAAAATGACCAGTTAACTGGTCATTTTCAGAGCTTTTTTTAAAGCTTTTTTTTTAATATCTCCAGAAAAAACAGTTTTATAATTTTCCTAAAAATCTGGACAGGACAATCACTTTTTACAGTTTCACTCTCAAAAATACACAGACAGAACCTCAAAAAAAATATTATTTTTTCAACGCTACAAATAATATTTAGTGTCGGCGGATAAAATTAATTTTTTTTTTTTTAGAAATCAAATTTTCTTTTTTTCTAACTAACCTGAAAATTATAGTAGGAGGGTTCGTAAATCAAATTATAAAAATAATTCTGGCCTTACTCAGTAGGTATGTTATACATCAGACTATTCGGTCAGCCACCATATGGTGCAATGTATGAACCACTGGTCTTGTAAACCAGGGGTAGCATTGGTGACCATGATCCAAAGGACCTCGGACAGTTTCCTATTCAATCTGCCCAAATTTTGACAGCCTGTGGCTAAGATTATGCATAACTGACAACTTACATTTAGTGCACCTAGCAAAATAAAAATATTTTGAAAATATTGCATAAGTATGCCAGGACTCTAGGGTTTAGGGGTGGGGGTATTTTTTGTGACCAAATTTTATTTCATAGAAAGTCAAAGTTTCGATGAGTATTGACATAAATACATGTAAATATTATGTTTGTGGCATAAAACTTGAGACGAAAGGGGGGGGGGGGGGGGGGGAGGGGGAAGAAAGCACTTCAGTAAAACGTTTTCTGTTTTCTATATGTTGAATAGCAAAAACAGAGTTTTCAACCCATATATTTCAATTGGTACTTGTCCAATGAGAAAACTGCTTTTGTGGATAAGTCGAGGGTTGAACCTACTATCTTTTTCATAGAAAAAATATCGTTTTCTTTGAATTTTTTCTCTGGTCATTTTATGGGCAATCCTTCATTTAAAGACTGTCCGAGGTCCTTTCAATGTGACGTTGGCAAATTTATGTTAATATTCGGCAGTGTACATCCAACTAGGGCCAGTGTTCCTAAAACCTGATTTTAACTCGCCATCATGCCTCAATAATAGCTTATCAAAAAGCTTGCATCTATTCTACAATTCTGAATTGCACTCATGAAGGCAAGAGTAACTCAAACCCCACCATCCCATTTGAGGGCACTATATTATTACCAAGTGAAGAAGACATTTGAAGATTGTAAATTTAGTCAGTTCTCAGTTATTATACACATCAGTAAAATATAATTATAGTCAAACAAAAGTAAGTCAAACAAGGTTAGCAGATCAGTTGTGGGAATTGCATTGTAGAACGGTTGTAAAGTACCATTTCTACTAAGCAGACTTATCAAACAATAAATGCCCAAGAAAGGATAATGGCTTTCAAATAGTATGCATGCCCAAGATAGGCCCTGGGACCAGAGATTTCAACAATGAAAGCCCAGAGATAAAAAAAACATTTTTCCTATAAACCATGGCACCTGTTTAAAATGCTAACTGATGGTCTGTCTAAAATGAGAAGCTCAGTATAATCAGTCTAATTGTCTTATCATCTATCATCAATCATAGCCAATCAAAATGCCCGCTTCTGTACCACATGACCCCTGTAAGTTTCAGAATGCTGAATTTCAAAGATGACTACCTAGAAATTGCAGGGCCATGTTATAAATTGAGAAGTGTTTAAGCTGCATAATCCAACATTTATAACATCATTCACTTATAACACAACCTATCCCTATGGACCCAAACATAATAGTGTTTTACAGGGATGTGTTATAAATGGACAAGTGTTTAAGCATTTATAAATGCTTAAACACTTGTCCATTTATAGCACAGTTCACTAATAACACAGCCTATTCCTAGGGACCCCAAATATAACATTATGAACTGAAGGTACCGTGTAGACAGAGTGGTTGCTTTTGATTCGTTGGGTATTCATCTCCATGTGCTTTATTCAGACTGCGTCACAAGGGTACCGTAAGGAGGGAGACATTGAGACATTCAAATCATATTTTAAGTTTCTGGAGTCGAGTTCTGGGTGTTGCCTATCTTGAGACTAATTCCCCAAATTCAGTCAAGCGAGTGCTTTCACCCAGTCTCAGTTCCAGACAGATACAGAGGGGGCCTAACTCTCACACCCCAGACCCCCTTATACACCCTGTGTGACATATGACTGAATATTGCTAAACCTGTACAAGCAATGTACAGTAAATGGCCACTCAAAAATAGACAAAACAAAGATCTTATTGACAAAATGGTAGCTTAATGAAGGTCAGAAGTATTCTGCAATGCTTTTGACCTGCATTAAGCCATAATCGGTCTTTATAAAGTGGCCGTTATACACAGGTTTTACTGTAAATCTTCAAAATAACATCAATTTGGGTCATTACAAGTTCATTAAGGCTATAACCCACAGGAATTACCAGCAAATAAATTAAAGCTGCCAACCAAGGCACCAAAATATAACATTTTATCAATTAAACAGTGGGGAGTTGTGTGTTTTCTTTGATGTTTTGATAATGCTATGTGCAACATCAAAAACCCACCTTTAACCATGCCACCCTCCCCACTGCTATAGACATGACAATGTAGTCTTTAATCTCTTATTTCAAAGGAATCAAGTTTGTTTGTGGTTGTTTTTTTGTTTGTTTTTTGCTATTAAAAATTATTAGCATCAATGCCTTACCCTTTACTCCACACAAGCGCCTTTGGACGCATTTGAAATGTAAGATTTTTGAAAATCCATATTATTTTCAAAACTATTGAAATATAAAAATTATTTTTTGGAAAATATTTGAAAATTTGAATTATTTATAGAAAATGATGCAATGTTCTAAATATAGCATATAATAAGAATGGTGAGTATATACTCTTCAGTTGTTTCACACTTCAGAAATGTCTATAAAGTGTGTCTGGCCATGGCGCGAGAAAACTTGTCTTTGGGGTTTCTGACAGTCATAACCAAACCAGCTTGCTCAGCTACAGTGACTAGCTAGAGTAGTGAACCTTCGCTTGTAGCAAGTTTTAATATGATATTTTCCAATAAACAAATAACAAACGCATTGATCAAACTGCACGGATGTGCAGGCTGTTGTGTTTTTTTGTTTTTCGCAAACTCCTGAAGACAGGTTTTCTCACATCAAGGACCATGTCTTCGAGGGGGTGGCGAACAACACAGGTGCAGACCAACCTCCGCTTGCATGCAGTCTGATCAGCGCCTTTGTTATTCGCTTTTTGAAAAGTATCATATCTAAACTTGCTTTGAGCGAAATTTCCATTTTCTATCTAGTCTCTGTAGCTGAGAAGGCTGGTTCGAATCTCACTTTGTCGGAAACCCCGAAGACAGGTTTTCTCGCGACAAGGCCCATATATCAATTTCCTCTAAGCGTAGTACATTGCCCCCCCCCCCCCCCCCCCCCCCAACCCCCCAATATACCACATGATGTAATAACAGTAACCACACATATATTTTGCTGTGGCCTAATGATAAAGGATCTTCTTGCAGGTGCTAAAATATTCAGACAACAGAACCCTTAGAGTATACCAACATTACCTAACAGAAGCTCCCTCATGTGTGAAACCCCTACTGCTAACAAAATTGCCTCACCAATTTAAAACCCATTCCCTCAAGCACTTCAAAAGAAATAGATAAACAGATCCCCTTATCCCTAGGGCCTCAAGATACAATGAGCATGTTATTTGTTTTATCTAGACAGAAGGATTCCATTAATATTTCTAACCTTCAATCAGTGAACCAAAGCTCATCACAAACACCTTACTGCACAAGTTTTTTAAAATATTCAATTTAGAAATACAAGACTAGAAATGTGTCCATGGGACACGGATGCCCCCGCAATTGCCAAATTCGTATAAATAGGGAATTGTCATTAACAAAGGGCAATAACTCCTGAAGGCATGATGCTATAATATGGGCCATTCTGAAACTTGAACACATGGTACTTAATAATGTGACCACGTTTCATAGAATTATAATCAAAACTATTCATGTTAGAGAGCAGATGTCGTTTCAACCGATGATTTTTCATAAACTAAGGGCAATAACTCCTTAAAGCATGGTACCATATAAACCATTATCGAACTTGAAGAAAACATCATGGTACTAAGCAATGTGACAAAGTTTCATAAAATTCTGGCCAAAACTATTCGACTTAGAGAGCGGACATCATTTAAAACGGTGAATTTTCATAAACAAAGGGCCATAACTAATTAAACCTGGTGCGATAGGGACGATTGTCAAACTTGAAGAAGACACTATGGTTTTAAACAATGTGACCAAGTTTCATAAAATTCTGATAAAAAATATTCGAGTTAGAGAGCAGACATCGTTTAAAACGGTGAATTTTCATAAACAAAGGGCCATAACTACTGAAAACCTGGTGCCATATGAACAATTATCGAGCTTGAAGAAGACACTATGGTACTAAACAATGTGATCAAGTTTCATAAAATTCTGATTAAAAATATTCGAGTTAGAGAGCAGACATTGTTTAATACGGTGAATTTTCATAAACAAAGGGCCATAACTACTGAAAACCTGGTGCCATATGAACCATTATCGAACTTGAGGAAGACACTATGGTACTTAACAATGTGACCAAGTTTCATAAAACTCTGATAAAAAATATTCCAGTTAGAGAGCGGACGTCGTTTAAAGCGGTGAATTTTCATAAACAAAGGGCCATCCATAACTCTTGAAAGCCTGGTGCGATATGGACCATTATGGAACTTGAAGAAGACATCATAGTACTAAACAATGTGACCAAGTTTCATAAAATTCTGATTAAAAATATTCCAGTTAGAGAGCGGACGTCGTTTAAAACGGTGAATTTTCATAAACAAAGGGCCATAACTCTTGATAGCCTGGTGGGATATGGACCATTATCGAACTTGAAGAAGACATCATTGTACTTAACAATGTGACCAAGTTTCATAAAATTCTGATAAATAATCAACAAGGTACATAGTGTCTATAAGCTTCTGTAGTAGTCGAGCCTAAAAACGACTAAGTTCAAACTGCGAAAAAATTATAAAAACTGCGAAAAAATTATAAAAAATTAATCTGAAGATTATATGCAAATGTAAAGCATATATTCCGTTCTTGACAAAACAACTGTAAAGTTTAAAAAGGATTTAGTAAAATTGTAGGAGGATTTGTGCTCACAAGGTATCTAATGTCCATAAGCTTCTGTAGTAATTAAACCCAAAAATGACTAAGTTCAAACTGTAAAAAAAAGTGACAAAAAATGATCTGAGGGTTATATCCAAATGTCATGCACATCTTCAGTCCTTGACAAAAACACCAGTAAAGTTTCAAAAGGATTGGGATAAAATTGCAGGAGGAGTTGCGCTCACAAGGTACCTAATGTCCATAAGCTTCTGTAGTAATTTAGCCCAAAAATGACTAAGTTCAAACTGTGAAAAAAGTGACAAAAATTGATCTGAGGGTTATATCCAAATGTCATGCACATCTTCAGTCCTTGACAAAAACAACAGTAAAGTTTCAAAAGGATTGGGATAAAATTGTAGGAGGAGTTGCGCTCACAAGGTACCTAATGGCCATAAGCTTCAGTAGTAGTTGAGCCCAAAATTGACTAAGTTCAAACTGTGAAAAAAGTGACAAAAATTAATCTGAGGGTTATATCCAAATGTCATGCACATCTTCAGTCCTTGACAAAAACACCTGTCAAGTTTCAAAAGGATTGGGAAAAAATTGTAGGAGGAGTTGCGCTCACAAAGTACCTACCTTAATGATGGACGAACGGAAGGACGCACGGACGCACGCACGGACGGACGGACAGACGGACGGACATGGGCAACGCTTAATGCCCTTCCGCATTCTACGAATAGCGGGGGCATAAAAATGTTGTCCATTTGTTTTTCAGTCACTCTTGGACAGGTCTTCCTGGGTTGAACCAGTACTCAGCAGTGGATAAAGAGTACTCAGCAGCGGATAAAGCGTCTTGCTCAAGGGCGGTGAGAATCAAACTAGTAGTCTAGCAATGCAACCCTTCCATTCCCAGTCTACCGCTTTACCAATGGAACCATTGCACTCTGCACGAGGACATGTAATTGTCAACAAGAGCTTTAGAAATTACAAGGACAGGTAACTGTCAGCTAAAGGGCAAGTAGTTGTCAGCAAAAGTTTTAGAATTTCTAGGACAAGTAGTTAACTATAATCAGCAAGAGCTTTAGAATTACCTAGACAAGTAATTGTCAGTTACAAGAACAAGTAATTGTCAGCATTAGTTTTAGAATTACAAAGACAAGTAATTGTCAGTTACATGAACAAGTAATTGTCAGCATTAGTTTTAGAATTACAAGGACAAGTAATTGTCTGCTACTGTGACAAGTTATTGTCAGCATTTGTTTCAGAAATACGAAGACAAGTAAGACTGCTATGGAAATGATCAGATCTGATCAATTAATATACAGGCCTCGAAATATCTTAAAATAGGCACTTGCCCTGCATCACCAAAAATATTGGCATACATGAGAAAAAGCTTAATTTTCACTAGAAATATCATAATTTTACTTGCCCTGCAGCCTGAGGCACTCGTGAATACGAGCAGACGAGTGTTATTTTCGAGCCCTGATATATATATTTAACCTACTCATAAATAGAAGTGGGGTGGGGGCTGGATGAGCTAAAGAAACTCTAGGGTGAGGTGGTTGTGTTGGTGCGGTGGAGGAGTCCCATTTTAGCACTTTATGCCAACAGAAACTCATCAATCTCAATACTCAGTTAGTCAGCTTATCCTGGGGTCATGTCAATCTGTCCAAATGTAAGTACTTCCAAGATGATGGTGAAATGATTAAAGTTCCATTATCAAGCTAGTATCTACAAGAAGATAGAGTGAAAATAAACAAGCTCTAATCAGCATCAATATGATGAGTGAAAATTGAGACACTTGCCACTGTTACTTCTACTGATACTAAACAGCTGCTTAAAGGTAGGGAGTAGTTGCTGGACTGGACTTAAAGGTAGGGAGTAGTTGCTGGACTGGACTTAAAGGTAGGGAGTAGTTGCTGGACTGGACTGCCTCTTAAAGGTAGGGAGTAGTTGCTGGACTGGACTGACTCTTAAAGGTAGGGAGTAGTTGCTGGACTGGACTGCCTCTTAAAGGTAGGGAGTAGTTGCTGGACTGGACTGACTCTTAAAGGTATGGAGTATTTGCTGGAATGGACTGCCTCTTAAAGGTAGGGAGTATTTGCTGAATGACCTTGACTTGTGTTTGTGACCTTCTGGCTTAAAAACACTGTTACATCTAATGATACTAAACAACTACTTCTTAAAGGTAGGAAGTAGTTGCTGGACTAGACTGGACTGCCTTGAAAGGTAGGGAGTATTTGCTGGACTGGATTGCCTCTTAATGGCAGGGAGTATTTGCTGGACTGGATTGCCTCTTAAAGGTAGGGAGTATTTGCTAGACTGGATTGCCTCTTAAAGGTAGGGAGTATTTGCTAGACTGGACTTCCTCTTAAAGGTAAGGAGTATTTGCTGGACTGGACTTCCTCTTAAAGGTAGGGGGTATTAGCTGGACTGGACTACCTCTTAAAGGTAAGGAGTATTTGCATGACTAGGCTGCCTCTTAAAGGTAGGGAGTAATTGCTGGACCAGGCTGCCTCTGAAAGTTAGGGAGTATTTGCTGGACTAGACTGCCTCTTAATGGTAGGGGGGGAGTATTTGCTGGACTGGACTGCCTCTTAAAGGTAGGGAGTATTTCCTGGACTGGACTTTTCCTGAATGGACTTGCTTTGTGTTTGTGATCGTGGTCTAAAATCACTGTTACTTCTACTGATACTAAACAGCTGCTACTTAAAGGTAGGGAGTATTTGCTGGACTGGACTTCATCTGAATGGACTGAATGGGGGTGGAAATGCAGTGTATCAAATAATATAAACATAGCCCAGTTCATATATATGGCAGGTGTGAACCACAGGAACTAGTCACAAACCCTTAAAATAAAAACAAAATAGGCCTGTATTTACTTTTATAGGGATGCACGTCTACATTTTTTTCTAAAGGTTTGTGACTAGTTCCTGTGGTGTGAACCTATTATTTTGAAGCCGCTCCAGTTGTACTGTTTACACAATAGTTTTATTCTGACTTATTGTCTTAATGATGTCTTGTTACTGTAATGTTCTGTGGCTCTTCCTCACGGTGCAGTGGGTTGGTCTGTAGTGTGTGATTATGGTTTTTCCTGATGATCATACTTAACTTACTTTTTTAAGACTGATTGGAATGCAATTCAAATTCAATTCAATGGACTAAAGATGATTAAAACTTTAATTCAAAGTAAAATTGTTCATCTGAACAGTTAATTCAAAGATAATATTATGGATTTGATTCAAAGCAAAACTTTCATGTAAAGGGCTAGGGTATAACATTATTTTCTGTATCAAAAAGACCCATAATTTCCCAACATTTTGAGTTTATATGGCATTGCCCTCTATGAAAATTAATCTATTTCTTTGTGTTTCTATGTTATCTACATAAAAACATATCTTGATCAAATTTCAACATCAGAATAAAAATATGAATAATACTATCAATCAAAGAGAGAAAAACATTCAGACATGAAATCTACAAGGAGAAGATCTAGGAAAAATTCACCCCTCCTGTTGAACAAACAAACTGAGGTCAATGATTTATATCTTCTGAAAGCACATCAGAAATTCCAAGCAAAAACCTGTTCTTAGGTAGCAAACCACCATCAAACGGAGACCCCAGAGCGTGCCGGAGGGCGCACTAAGATGAATTCTGATTGCGACCAGTTTCAAGTTTAAAAGCAAATTCTCTTCAATCTAAATGAAGATTAGAGATGATTTTGTGGATTCTAGAGAAATAAAACACTAAAATTGATCTTACATAAGAGAGCCAATAGCATAGAAATCTTCTCGGACCCCACTTTTTCGACGGCAATTTTTACGACAAAATGTACCAAATCGGATGCCCCTGCTGGACAGTGTGCTCGAGCAAGCCACTCAAATCTTGCTAAATCATGCAGAAATCTCCATGATCATGTGCAACATTTACAACTCAATACCTGCCTCCCACCTCGTTTCTTTGATAATCAGCTTCGAGTTTGTGTATATGAAAATGAAAGTAGAATTCTGATGCATTTCCAGGCCGAGCCACACATTCGTATTTTGGCCTGATAGCCACATTTAGTATTTTCAGTTGCCGAAAAATGCTTTTTATTGATGCCCAAACATTCCCAGGCACACAGAAACAGCACTTGGCAGTATAAAATACAACAAAGTGTATTTAGAGCCAAGAATTGAAGGGTACCCCCTTTTATTATCAAATTTGCCCAGGCCCAGCTGATCCGATCAGTGGTTTGCTACCTTTAAGAAAACTTTTTTGCTCCTAATTTGAGAATTTTTGAAAAAAATCACAAATTTGGAGCTTATGCAGACATACAATGTATAGGAAAGTTGGCTGAAATACTCTCTGACCTTTTGACAGCTGTTGTAGAATATCACCCTGTTCCGAAAAGAGCCACAGGCACAAATTCTTTACCCCGACACCAACTGTGCGATTTCCCCTCCTGTGAAAAAGACTTGCGCACAAGAATCAAAATCATGCTATATCCTTAGCCGACAGCTGATGAGGTGTGCAAAGCCTGCTTTATTTACATCTGAAATGGAAACTTGAAAATCACTGTTTGTGCTTAAAGGTAGCAAACCACCATCAAACGGAGACCCCAGAGCGTGCCGGAGGGCGCACTAAGATGAATTCTGATTGCGACCAGTTTCAAGTTTAAAAGCAAATTCTCTTCAATCTAAATGAAGATTAGAGATGATTTTGTGGATTCTAGAGAAATAAAACACTAAAATTGATCTTACATAAGAGAGCCAATAGCATAGAAATCTTCTCGGACCCCACTTTTTCGACGGCAATTTTTACGACAAAATGTACCAAATCGGATGCCCCTGCTGGACAGTGTGCTCGAGCAAGCCACTCAAATCTTGCTAAATCATGCAGAAATCTCCATGATCATGTGCAACATTTACAACTCAATACCTGCCTCCCACCTCGTTTCTTTGATAATCAGCTTCGAGTTTGTGTATATGAAAATGAAAGTAGAATTCTGATGCATTTCCAGGCCGAGCCACACCTTCGTATTTTGGCCTGATAGCCACATTTAGTATTTTCAGTTGCCGAAAAATGCTTTTTATTGATGCCCAAACATTCCCAGGCACACAGAAACAGCACTTGGCAGTATAAAATACAACAAAGTGTATTTAGAGCCAAGAATTGAAGGGTACCCCCTTTTATTATCAAATTTGCCCAGGCCCAGCTGATCCGATCAGTGGTTTGCTACCTTTAGAAGGCAAATGATTCCAACCATACCATATTCCAACCAAAATTGCCTTGCATAATGGCACAATTAACCCTTTCCTTGCTAGTGGCAGCTTTTGTCATCTGCTGGCTGCAACCTTTGCACAAACAATCTGGACACAGATCAGGTCATGATCTGTATTTGACCTTTCGATGTCAAGTCCAATTAACTCTCTATCACTGCATGATGACACCGTGCTCCTTGTGTTTTGGTTAATCCTAGGCTTCTGTTTGTTTGTTTGATTTGATTCTTTATGTCCCATCAACAATCTTTCAGTTAAACAGAGACTGGTCTTCCTTGGTTGAACCAGTACTAAGCTAGAATAAATATGTCTTGCTCAAGGACCACAACGGAGTGATGCCGGTGACGCTCAAACCCGGGGCCCCTCGGTCTCGAATCAAGCACTCTATCACTGCCCTCCTCCAGGAAATTTGTCTTCAAGCTACACTTTAGACTGGCTCCCGTCCTTAAAACAATTTTTCATCAATGTGTCATATCATATACTTGTAGCCAGTCTTGCTCTGATGGCTCTGTTTTAAAACAGAGCCATCAGAGTAAGACTGGCCACGAGTATATGATATGACACATTGATGAAAAAATGTTTTAAGGACGGGAGCCAGTCTAGCTACACTTTATTACAATGAACAGTTCCAGAACTATCCATGCATGATTTTCTCAAGTTTTGTTACAATCCAACTTTAGCGCCACTTAAGCCTTGTTTGAAAAAAAAACCCGTAAAAGTGACAAATTTTATTTTGGAATTTGTTAAGGAATTAAAAGTGCATGGTCATGATTTTGAACATTTTACTTAATCAAAAGTAAATACAAATGTTTTTCATTATGTACTGATTTAATTTTCACAGAACATTTATTCATCTGAGAAGTTAATTAAAGCATTATTTATTGTATTTATCTAAACATCTGGGAGCAGACATTCAACAACAGATACACATTAACCTCTATTCCGGTCAGCTAAAAGGCTCATCATAGCACCTTTCAGTGGTATTTCATACATTTCTTCATTTCAAATAAATATCGGATAATGGATATTCCCCTTTACCCCTTTAATAACAACCAACAGTCAGATCAATGCAAATTAGAATGTTACGACCATCAAAAGAAAAGTATTGTTTGGATTGTTGAACAAACAAACTGAGGTCAATTTGTCACTTTTACGGTTTTCAATAAGTTTCATTTAAATTTGACCTGTCTTTTTGAGCCCAAAATGAAGAAAATTGTTACAAAAAAGTTGTCTGCTACAGACTAACTCATAGGTAGTGCTTTAAAAGTTAAATTTTAGAAATTATTTTTTATCAAAATATACTCATCAATGTACACACTGCTTAAAATATTACTCTGAAACATTGTTTATTTTTGGCATTATCACGGATTTATAATTCTGCTCTGGTAGTGTGTAAGCAGGTGATAGTGCTTCCAGTTTTTTTTTGTGTAGAGCTTATTGACCCTGAAAATGGCCAGACCTCATGAGCAAGTGAAAAGTAATTAATAACAGGTTAATTGAAGAGTGGTCACAAACATTTAATGAGGGATTATTCCTTCCATACTGTAAGCTCTATAATAAATGCATTTGAAAAAACATTATTTATATCTTCTAAAAAATTCCACAATGATGGCCCAGACCCTATCATTGTGCTTGTCTCAATTTCTATCAAAAGAATAGCTTCCCTTACTTTGATTTTCAAAAAACAGAACAGAACATAATACTCATGCCACTCAAGAAAGCATATACATAATATATGTACATAAAATACATGGGCACCAAGAGCAAACCTTAGGTGAAAATTGAAATGTTGGCATGGAGAATCATTTAATTTTACAAAAATAACAAAATATCTATTTTTATCGTAAATATCACCTTTTTTCATCATTCAATAAAAAAGGAGTTCTTTGTGTACTTTTATGAAAATAAATGTGCATAGATACTTTACTTCCAACCCCTTAAACACACCCCTAAACAATATACATATTTATTAAACTTACATTCGAACCAAATTACCAATCTCTACAAAAAATATATCTTAACATAATTAAACACAAGATGAAAACTCACCTTAAAAAAAGATTTAATTAGCATAATATAGATGTAAAATTTCACCTGTATCAATAAAAGTCCAGAAGGTGCTTCCAGCAGCAACATTAACACAATAAGGCATCAAACTGATTAACTGGAGTGTCTAAAATTCCATTAAATTGCTATTAAATCACCCTGAATCTCTTCTATCAAAGGAAACAGTGTTTAACTAGACAACATACACCTCTAGATAACACAATTTTCCAACCTAAAAATGATGATATTTTCCTTATTTCTCCATGAAAACAAATGTTGTGGAGCTCATTGGAAGCGTCTCACCGAGACGCTTCCAATGAGTACCCACAACATATGTTTTCGAGAAGAAATGAGAAAACTAGCAATCCGAATACACCTTATCTTGGGCTGAACATCAGTAAATGAGTTCTACATGTTTCAGTAGCCAGCTGTCATGTCCCCTTTCAACACTGGAGTGCTTCCATTTCAAGCAAACAAACACAACCTTTGACCTGTGCAATGTACATCATCAGCTGACTTGATTCACTCTGCATGCTTAGAGATACACACCTCTAATAAATTAAATCCTTTCATTTGCCACTTTAAATAATTTTGGATATAACGCTCATGTCAGGAGAAAAGCTGCCTGTGCCTTTTTCAATTTGGCAATCTTTTTTTGTTGTTTGATTGTTTACGTCCAAGTCAACAATTTTTCAGTTATGTCCGGGTTGAACCAGTACTAAGCAACCTTGCTTAATTAAGGACACAACACAGTGAGGCTCAAACCCGCGTCCTCTCGGTCTTGAGTCAAGCACTCTACCACTGAGCCACTGTGCTCCCTTCCAATTTGGCAATCAACTCCTTCATAAA
Source organism: Loripinus fragilis (assembly GCA_964019695.1). NCBI lineage: Eukaryota > Metazoa > Mollusca > Bivalvia > Lucinida > Lucinidae > Loripinus > Loripinus fragilis. The sequence continues at coordinate 36,222,213 of OZ026520.1, read as the reverse complement.
TTTGTAAAACCGATCAAGAGAAACAATCCAAATATTGTTTCCCATCAGAGTTGTGTTTCCTTTCTGCTCTCAAACTCAGCGGAATCAATGTAATGAGTAATCAATACGTTTGACGAATGGAGCAAGTCTAATCACCAGGTTGTTCTTGCTTGTGTATTTGTATCTCTTCCGACGGCTGTGATTGTGGCATTTCCTCGTCTTATTCACTTGTGTGAGTTTGAGATGGCGGCAAACATCATCGTTGTAGATGCCAAGGCTGATCTGTGCAGGCTAGTTGGCACAGGCATATGTGCACCTTTGTTGTTCTCAGAACAACAAAGGTCACCTGGCTCCTGATGAAGCTATCTGATCACTCTTCACACTGTTTACAGCCATACCCCCAAACAGTAGTAATAAGCAGCATTAAAATTTGTTTTAAAATCCATGAATTTGTTCTCAAAATATTGAACAGGAAGAAAATACCAACTGTCAAGGGCTGTAACTCTTGCAAATGGCAAGTGACACTCTCAACTGCCAATGCAAGCCACCAAGCTACTCAGCTGAGTATAAAAGTTTTGATTGTCTGAAAAAATATCTGCCAAAATCCAGAGTGCCAATTTATGTAGTTTAGAATCATCTTATACTACCAATCAAAAGGTCTATAAATCATCTGTAACCAGTCTGATAAGGATGATAAAGGGTATGGACTACCAAAAGTTTATAGATAAAAGGGACATGGGGCCACAAAATAAACTTGAAATAAGAGTTTGAAGTATTACCTTTTAACCCAAACAGGGATTAAGATTGCATCTATGAGGCAATTTTCAATGTGCACCCTCAATCAATACCAGCATTCATTTTTTAAAAAAAAAAAAACGCCCCATATTATCAGGTGCTTAATATGTAAGGGGTACGATTTTAAAAAGAATCTGATGCGAAATTTAATAGATCAAGCTGGAGAGGTGAGAGGGAGGGGGGAGGGTTTCAATGCAACATGTTTGCATACTCATAACAAGATGTGCTCATACTCATTATAAGATGTTTTCATATGCACTACAAGATAATATCTCTTACTCATTACAAGATTAATCTCTTACTCAATACTCTCATTACAATGTGTTCTCATACTCAATGCTACATGCTTTCATTCTCACTACAAGGTGTTCTCATACTAAATGTAACATGTTCTCATACTCAACTCAAGATGTTCTTTGATGTGGCCATATTTTAATCAGAAACATCACTTTTTTTTCTAAAAGATATTTGTCCAACTTACAAAAATACAAACCAGAATACTTTTTGTTACCATGCAAAACTGCATCTTGAAGAGGAAAACGTTTGCGCAAAAGGGCACATCCTCGGCATGTCAAAACTCTATCATAAACAAGAAAAGCTTCCTAAAAAGTGGCAGCTTAAGATAAAATATTTCTTAGTGATATTTTATGACATTTCAGAAGATATCTGCTTGATTTAAGAAGTTTGAAGAAAATTTGAACCTTGTTTTTGGCATATAGCTCCAGATAAGTAGATTACTATACCGTATATAGCCTAATAAGAGTATAGGCTCTTTTAGCCCACATTGAGACTACTTCATATGAACTTATGATTTCCAGTCAATCGCTCAAACTTCACCCTGGCTGGCAAGAACTATCATCATGGTCCCTACAGATCATTTTATGCATAATCTACACTGGGTGGCTGGAAACACCCTTGGCTAGAACTATTTTCATGGTCCCAAGCCTGTTTGAGTCATTAAAGTTCTACTGTATATTCATCTTTGTAGATGAAGAAGTGTGGATCCTAATCTGATCTGGATCTACACTGATCTGATCTGGATCTACACTGTTTTCAAAAGAGGGTCTGCAAAGGGCTTAAAGAACTGTTTCCGAGAGAGTGGGCTTGTTCATGAAAGATACAGCTTCCAATAAACCCTTTCGCCAGCTACGAAAAAGTGCATATAAAAGCGTGGTCTGCCAAGGTGGTCTGCTGCATCTAGTTGTAAACATCACCAGGGCTCGTACGGAAATGGAAATACAGAATTCCAGGACTAATCCAGGACTTTTTTCATTTTTCAGGGACTCAATTTCTTCCCAATTTTGTATAAAACAGCATGAAAAAAATGCACTTTTTTCAGCCAGAAGCGTTGAAATGAAAAGGCGCACTGGATTTCTTTGATTCTGACACCCCTGATAAAAACCAGGACTAACTCACAAATTGAATAGAATAGAAAACAAATCGCACCTCGCTCTTTGACATGTATCAAGTAATTTTCACTCAGCTTTTTGCAATTTTCACAGTTTTTTTGTGCATCCCATAAATCTGAAAGGACTAGTTGTATTTTATATTTTTCAAAGACTAATTGAGCCAGTGCATGTGATTTTGACAATGTGGTATTTTGACAAGCCTAGACTCGAACAAGCCTCTGCAGCCTCCTTTTAAGCTTAGAAACTCCAAATGGTGTTCAGTCAGTAGCAAAACCGTCATAGAAAACTCAAGCGACTAGTAAAGGCTCGGATCAGACTGGGCGTATGCGCAGGCTGAACTGAGGCTTTGCTGGCGCACATACCACATTGTTGGAAATCTCATGCACTGGCTCAATTCATATTTTCAAGGATGATTTTACAAAATTCCCGCACAATTCCAGGACAAAAGGCACTTTTTTAAAATTCCAGGAGTTTCCAGGACCAACGTCAAATTCAAGAACTTTTCCAGGTCTGTGTGAACCCTGATCAGACTAATTTTGGCATACAGGCAAACAGTGTGGACTCTGATCATACTGCTCTAGGAGCAGTCTGCCTAGAGCAGTCTGATCTGGATCCACACTGTGAGCTACAGAGATGTTTTAAAAGGAACAACAGCTGACACACAGCAGATGACATTAGTCGGGATTAGCAACAGATGAGTTAACTGTAATATACTCAGAAGAAAAAGTTTAGTCAGTATTTATGTTTTCTCATAAAATCAACAATACTGCAATATTATATCATTGTCAAATTTTTTACATGAGTTGTATTATCGTAACTTTACATTTACCTGTTCATTGCGTGACGAATAATGCCTCTGTTAGACTGTATCAACCAAATTTCAAAATGCACGATGTGCACGTGCTGCGGTAAACTGGCAGGGTTATTTTCTCATATGCTGTTAGATATTGAAAGAGCGTTGTTTCTATTGCAATAATCCGTAGAAAATTCAGTGCTAGCAAGCTTAATTCGCCGGTCAGGCTATCTACAAATTACAGAAATACCGCGTTTTGACATCTTGAAACAGGTACACGTGTTGCTTACGTAACACGCAGTTTTGGATGCAGCGAACAAACAATTTATCGTCTGCAAACACATTTACAACGGCCTGGCGGTAGAAATGACAAGCTTCCGTTGGGGAGACCACGGATAACGACGCCATTTGAAGTTCGGGTCATAGTGACGTCAACATGACGTTATCGCTTCATGGCCGCTTGGAAACTTCTTAAATTCCTTAGTCATGCAACAGATACGAGAATTTCCGTCTGTACTACCAGAAATCGTCTGAGGGGCGCTAGACTGATTTTCGAGTTATGAAATTTGAATTTTAATATTGACCACTTTGTGTATTTTTGATGAAGAAAATGGGTTTATTTTCGGAATGTTTTGTTGAAAATGTTCACATTTGTAAGACATTACATGAATTTTATTTTTAGTAAGGTTTTTGTCAATATTAAGACTGTCTTACAAAATTATTGCACACAGTGTCTGTACTGACTAAACTTTTACTTCTGAGTATAAATCTTCCAGAACAAATATCTCATAATAGAGTAATAAAATATAATACGCTTATTGAAGTAATCAACACAGGTGTGCAAGAATGTAAAGTAGCAGAGCCATAAATGTTCATATACTTATAAATGCTACATCAATTCTGGAATCCTTTTGTTCTTGTCACCACCCATAATTCCTAGCACCTCCCAGAACATAAATCCCCACATACTGGCTACTGTTTGCTTAAATTCGAACTGATTCAAGATTTTGCCCAAAGAAACTGGCTGTGGCATACTGGTTAACACTTCCGACTTGAGATTGAGGAGCCCCAAGAGGGGAAAGCGATTAATGCACCCTTGAGCATGGCACTCTTCCTGTATTGCTTACCCCAGTACTGGTTTCCACTCGAAAAGACCTGCTTGGAACGCTCAGAAAATAAGCGAGTTGCACTCAGCAGGCAGCATGAAATGGACAAAAGTCGAGGTAACTAGGACTGCAAGCACAGCAGGCCCTATTTACCCTAGCACCTACTACAAGCACAGCATTCATCTTAAAGGCAGGATTCCTGGAACCCCCTCCTGCAGGGACGTGGCTATCTATATGAGGCAGTAAGTAAATGTAGGTGGAGCTTAGTTAGTCAGATTAGATTAGACCACTGATAAGCAGCATGGTCATTGAGCTGATTAGAGCTGTCAATTATTTCCCATGTAATTTCCAACAGCCAATCAAAAAATTAGAGTAATAGATACAGGAGCTGCTGTAGATGTTGACTCTTTGACTGTTATTGGATTGATGAGAATATCATCATGGCTAATTTTCCCTCCTGATGTTAACCTAAACTGGTTAGATGCCCCAGCACCATACGTATATGGCACCCCTTTCCACTGAGCCGCCACATAAATTCAGTCTCCATGACACAAACAGAGGCAATTCTAATCAGCATCAATACTGAAGAAATAAACAAAAGATCACATAGTTATCAACCCTTAAAATGCCTCCTAAAATTAGCAGCAGACAACTTTTTCAAATTTTGTTATTTCCTTCAAGACTAAATAAGGCTTGTTATTACATGTGAATGGTCTGTCAGCAGATGATTCACATGAATTAATAAGCCTTAATTTTCCCAGAGAAGTTTTGATTGTTATTCTAAGGGTTAAACTATCTTTTATCATACTATATTACCAGACAAACATTGTTAGAATTCCAATTTTTAATCCAACACTTGCAGCTCCCCCTGAGCTTTAATTGAATAGTCTTTTCTTCTTCCCAATTTATGATGTTATTCTGGGAATCAACCAATTACATCACTTTATTAAAGATCGCTGAATTTCTTACAAGTTTCAGACATTACTTGGCAACCTTTCTAAATAGCGTAGCCTGTAGTTGATAATATTTTACACTAATTTCTTCTTCTGTATCATCAATGAGATTATTAACTAGATCATTAAGTTTAAAACCTGTGCATGCATCATAATCTGGGCCTCAACGTGAGAAAACCTGTGTGCATGCATCATTATCTGGGCCACAACGTGAGAAAACCTGTGTGCATGCATCATTATCTGGGCCACAACGTGAGAAAACCTGTGTGCATGCATCATTATCTGGGCCACAACGTGAGAAAACCTGTGTGCATGTATCATTATCTGGGCCACAACGTGAGAAAACCTGTGTGCATGCATCATTATCTGGGCCACAACGTGAGAAAACCTGTGTGCATGCATCATTATCTGGGCCTCAACGTGAGAAAACCTGTGTGCATGCATCATAATCTGGGCCTCAACGTGAGAAAACCTGTGTGCATGCATCATTATCTGGGCCACAACGTGAGAAAACCTGTGTGCATGTATCATTATATGGGCCACAACGTGAGAAAACCTGTGTGCATGCATCATTATCTGGGCCACAACGTGACAAAACCTGTGTGCATGCATCATTATCTGGGCCTCAACGTGAGAAAACCTGTGTGCATGTATCATTATCTGGGCCACAACGTGAGCAAAACTTGTGTGCATGCATCATTATCTGGGCCACAACGTGAGAAAACCTGTGTGCATGCATCATTATCTGGGCCACAACGCCAGAAAACCTGTGTGCATGCATCATAATCTGGGCCTCAACGTGAGAAAACCTGTGTGCATGCATCATTATCTGGGCCACAACGTGAGAAAACCTGTGTGCATGCATCATTATCTGGGCCACAATGCCAGAAAACCTGTGTGCATGTATCATTATCTGGGCCACAACGTGAGAAAACCTGTGTGCATGCATCATTATCTGGGCCACAACGCCAGAAAACCTGTGTGCATGCATCATTATCTGGGCCTCAACGTGAGAAAACCTGTGTGCATGCATCATTATCTGGGCCACAACGTGAGAAAACCTGTGTGCATGCATCATTATCTGGGCCACAACGTGAGAAAACCTGTGTGCATGCATCATTATCTGGGCCACAACGTGAGAAAACCTGTGTGCATGTATCATAATCTGGGCCTCAACGTGAGAAAACCTGTGTGCATGCATCATTATCTGGACCACAATGCCAGAAAACCTGTGTGCATGCATCATTATCTGGGCCACAAGGTGAGAAAACCTGTGTGCATGCATCATTATCTGGGCCACAACGTGAGAAAACCTGTGTGCATGCATCATTATCTGGGCCACAACGTGAGAAAACCTGTGTGCATGCATCATAATCTGGGCCTCAACGTGAGAAAACCTGTGTGCATGCATCATTATCTGGGCCTCAACGTGAGAAAACCTGTGTGCATGCATCATTATCTGGACCACAATGCCAGAAAACCTGTGTGCATGTATCATTATCTGGGCCACAACGTGAGAAAACCTGTGTGCATGTATCATTATCTGGGCCACAACGTGAGAAAACCTGTGTGCATGCATCATTATCTGGACCACAATGCCAGAAAACCTGTGTGCATGTATCATTATCTGGGCCACAACGTGAGAAAACCTGTGTGCATGCATCATTATCTGGGCCACAACGTGAGAAAACCTGTGTGCATGCATCATTATCTGGGCCACAACGCCAGAAAACCTGTGTGCATGCATCATTATCTGGGCCACAACGTGAGAAAACCTGTGTGCATGCATCATAATCTGGGCCTCAACGTGAGAAAACCTGTGTGCATGCATCATTATCTGGGCCACAACGTGAGAAAACCTGTGTGCATGTATCATAATCTGGGCCTCAACGTGAGCAAAACTGTGTGCATGTATCATAATCTGGGCCACAACGCCAGAAAACCTGTGTGCATGCATCATAATCTGGGCCTCAACGTGAGCAAAACTGTGTGCATGTATCATAATCTGGGCCACAACGCCAGAAAACCTGTGTGCATGCATCATTATCTGGGCCTCAACGTGAGAAAACCTGTGTGCATGCATCATAATCTGGGCCTCAACGTGAGAAAACATGTGTGCATGCATCATTATCTGGGCCTCAACGTGAGAAAATCTGTGTGCATGCATCATTATCTGGGCCACAACGCCAGAAAACCTGTCTTCGGGGGTTTGCGAACAACACAGGCTCAGACCAGCCTGCACATCCGTGCCGCCTGATCGCAGTGCCTTTGTTATTCGCTTTTCGGAAGGTTTCATATCTAAACTTAATACAGATAAAATTTCAATTTTCTAGCTAGTCTCTGTAGCTGAGGAGAATGGTTTAAATCTCACTTTGTTGGAAACCCTGAAGACAGGTTTCCTTGCGATGAGGCCCATCTAATTATGCTATTCTACTTCCAAAGACCTCCAACGCTATTTTTGTAGGGTGGGGTTAGGCCAGTAGTTCTTACTGCAAGTTTTAAGTCAAGTGAAAATATGTATGGGATTCCCAGTGGGATCCCTTGTGGGATCCACTGGGATGAAAACTAGGGATCCAGTATTAATTCTGAATAGTGGGATCCTGGTTGGAATACAGTGGAATCCCATCAGAAGTTACCGAGACCTTGATGATGCGACCAGGATCGAACTGTAATAGTACTCAGGCTGGTATCCTCGTTCTAATATAGTTGGATCCCGCTTGGAATTTATGGCAATCTCAAACTTTATCCCAGTGCGATCCCACACAGGAATCATACATGTATTTTCACTTGGGATAAGTTCCTGAAGCTTTCACCTGACAATTTTATTAATGCGCCAATCGCAACAAAAGTCGTCTGCTTTTCTCGTCTGCTGAAATGTTTATGAAGCCTCTATGGCAAACAGTGTCACCCAGATCAGACTGCTCCTAAAGGAGCAGTCTGTTCTGGGTCCGAGCTGTTTGCTTCTAGACTTAATTTGTCAGTAATGTTAGGCAATTATTTGCAGCAGACGACTTCAGCAGACGACTTCAGCAGACAACATTTTCAGATGCATTTTTTCTTGGCGCTTTAAGGGTTAATGAGTCAAGATCTCTTTAAGTTAAATGAAGATCTTTTGAACTATATTTTAGGACCCATATCCCAAATGTTACATACCAAGATCCAAGATCATAATGGTCCTTTGGTTCCAAAAAAGGAAGACTTTTAAGTTTTTAAAGAGTTTAACCACTATGGGCATTATTCTAAGCAGCCATTACCATATAAATTTATCTTAATTGCATACAGTGACCTGGACCATGGTCGTCTTATCCAATGAATGACCACATCCCCCCCCCCCCCCAATCAGTCAAAACCGCATGCCTTTTTTTGAAGCTGAGCAGTTAAATATATCTCTTTATTCTCAGACTGGGATTAAACGGCAAGTATTGACAATTTTGTATATCTGGCATCAGAAAACAAGATCTTTGCTCTCTCATATAGTAATACCCTAAAGATAAACTAATTTATTATTCTAATTCATTTTCTGTAACAGTAATGCAATTTATTGCCAGAAGTTTATATTCCTGATATCAGTATTAACCCATAAAGCGCCACCAATAATTTGCAGCAGACGACACTTTCAAATTTTGCCGCTTTTTCAAAAATAACAAATAAGGCATGATATTTCATGAGAATCCTCTGCCTGCAGACGATTCTCATGAAATATCATACCTTATTTTTTTCGAAAATTTGGAGATGTTGCAAACTTTGTCGTCTGCTGCAGTCGATATTGGCGCTTTAAGGGTAAAGTTTGCCATGTCAAGTTGAAATGGTTGGGTCCTCAAGCCAGTCCACAGTGAGTCGGACTCGTATAATGCAACTTTTATGGATTCTAGTCCAGCCATATTTTCATAGATTCTTACTAACTGTTGCTGGATTAAGCAGGACAGTTGTCAGTCACTGACAAACTGTATATGAGCATCTGTTAGCTTCCCCCAGAGACAGCATGATAGAATAACTGACCAGAATGACTGCTGAAAGCAACTTTAACTATTTGCATGCTGGTTTACTTTTCATGCTTTTGTTGTCGACTGCTGACTTTTTCAAAAAAAAATTCAGGAACACTATCAGAGTGTCAAACAGTTTGGATCCATATCAGGACCGACGTTTTCGGTTCTGCAAAGGTAATCAATCAGCAGATGACAAAAACCACTGCTAGCAACTACAGTAAAATCTGTCTTCAGCGGCCGCTCAAAAAGAACACCAAAAATTGTTTTCAATACCGATTATTGCTTAATGCTTGTCAAATTTGTATTGCAGAATGCTCCAAGCTGAGCATTCTGCAATAATTTCGACTTGCATAAAGCTACCAAATGACTTTAAGCCCTTTGTTTTGTCTATTTTAAAGTGGTCACTTAAGGCAGGTTTTACTGTATACATGCTATTGTCAAGATGTCATTTTCTGTAGACACTATGTAACTTATGGTAATATTCTAGGCGGCAGTTCTGGGACAGATTTTATTACCAGTATATATCAGCGTTATCAGAGAGGAACAGAGCAGAATTGATGAATACTGAAAATTCCAATGCATGGATGAAAATCAGAGACCTGTGTTTTATTTGTTGATAAGTTTCTGTAATAAATATTTAAAAAATAAGTCATAAGCAAGATCATCATATTTTGATTCATACTCAAATTCTGCCATAGACTGGTATCAGACCCAAACATTGTGGTGATGACTGCTTCTTGTACTAATCAGACGGCGCTTCAGGTGCCAAAAAGCAGTCTGTGGACTTCTATGGACTGCTATAGCGGGGTGGTGAGTTTAAATACCAAACTGGCCACATACAGTCATAGAGATTATTCCATTCCTATAGCTGATCAATGTAGTGCAGTTGTCAGTTACTGGCAGAAGTATGAACTATTGAATACACTGCATAACTAGTAAAATTCTTCTCAAACAGTGTGATCTGACAACTCAATGGCTATCACGCATTTGTAAAAAAGCAAAGTTAAGCTTAAAACAGAGGTACTGATCAGACTGTGGATGCCTGTGCTGGTTGTGCCTTTGCTGTTAGTATCAGATAAAATTAAGTTTTCTCACAAGGTCCAGATGACATGCGCGAATCCAGAGGGGGGGGGGGTGCAGGGGGTCTGGACCCCCACCCCCTGAAAAATCACAATGCTATGGGGTTTCTTAGCAATACTCACTCTGAGTGGTCCAGATCCCCTGAAAAATCACAAAGCTACCAAGCCAGCAATTCAATGTTTGGCCATCATCAACCCGCCAACGAAGCACTGGCGAGCCGATGGCTGCCTGCTTTTAGTGGTATTTGGACCGCTCTCCTCTCATCAACTTAAAATAAAACTTAAAAAAAAATATGTTGTCAGACAAAACTTTCTATGAACATAAAAAATAAAGCTTTATTTCCAAATCATGAATAAATTTTCAACGTAGGGCCAATTTCATATCAGTCAGTTAAAGATGAAACAAAATCATTTTTTGCCCTTACCTGGTAGCAATGCATCTCAAAAATCGCCAATGGCACATAAAATACTTTTTCCAAACATGTAAAAAAACACAGACTGAGCTAAAGTATTTCCTTAATTAATTAAGCACTATGTACATTCATTTCAATATCTCTGGTACTTATCTTGATCCCTAATATGGTCACTATTATTATTTGCTTAGTGTCTGTATGACCCAGTCTTAGACAAATACTAGCAGAAATCCGTGCAAAAGGAACAACAAAGATTGCATAATTAATAGACTTTTATTTGATTTTTGGATAAATCATTCTTGTAGTCAGTTCACTAGACTGGCTCCAGTCCTTTTAACAAATTTTCATCAATGTGTCATATCATATACTTGTAGACAGTCTAACTCTGATGGCTCTGTTCTCTGTTTTAAAACAGAGCCATCAGAGTAAGACTGGCTACAAGTATGTGATGTGAAACATTGATGAAAAATTGTTTTAAGGACTGGAGCCAGTCTATACAGTCACCTATTGCCAATAAATAGTTAGTGACACATTTCTAATCAGAAATTATTTGTTTAACTGTTTGTCTGTCTTATTTGAACGGAGATGATCCATTCACTTCCTTCTACATTAACAGATCATTGCCATCATTATCAATTGGAAGAGTTCATTTCCAATTTTATGTGTGCTATTTTCTTGGTTTACCTCAAAGGGACAAAATCACATGCTAATTGGTTTCTCCAAGTATTTCAAGAATTCTCTCCCATGAAACATCTTCTGTTGTAAAGCATGGACCCTGAACCACTGTACTCGAACAACCCAGTCATCGTGTGGTGGTTGCAGTCCATGAGTGCACAAAATAGTGTACCTAGCTGTTAAAAAGGGTAATATTTTGGTCAATTTTTTTATTAGGTGGAAAGTAATTGCAGTCTGATCTTAGTCTGCTCTGTTACTACCGAATACCTGATAATCTTTAACCCTTATCATGTTGGGCATTTCCAAGTACTATACTAATCCCCAATTTTTACCCAATCAAGATGCAGGCTTCCAGTTATTTGTATGCATCTAGAACACAGGTTTAGATAAACAAAACTTTTCAGCTTAAAATTTTAAATATTTTCTTACCCATCAATTTTAACATATGTTTTGGGTGCTCAAAAGAACCGTCTCATTGAGACGGTTCTTTTGAGTACCTCACAACATATGTTTTGGTTGAGAAATAAGAAAATTAAATTTTCGTTACACTCTTAACTAAAGTCCTGTAGGAGCAGTTTGAAAAAACAGTGTGGACCCTGATCAGCTGACTTCTCAGAAGCCAGCTGATCTAGCTGGATCTACACTTGTTTCAAAACAGTATATAAAGGCTAGAATCATATTGGTAATATTTGAAGACACATTAAGTACAGATTCCCAACAATTCCATGGACCAACAGAAAGTCATAATACCGTTATTAATACAATTAACGAATCAAATAATATAAATTCTCTGTCACCCGATCTTTTGCCCACCAGGCGCGACTACTATGTGGTGAACTCGAAAACGTCAATCACTCTTTAATTACCCCTCTCCTCCAGACAAGATTAACTTCAGCTCATTTATTTTGTTTTTCTTTCCCAAAAAACAAATGCTGTGGAGTAATCATTGGAATTGCCTCTTGAGGCAATTCCAATGATTACTCACAGCATATGCTTTCATGGTAAAATCGGTATAAATAGAATTGATCAACGGCCGATAAGAATGATCTTATCGCGAGCTACATTACCCAACAAGGAGTGAAAATGATAATTATTGCCCAATTTGAAAGGTTAAACAAATTTAAATTGAAGAAGTTCTATGCAAACTCAAGTTATAAATAGTGTTCAGACAGAAGAGCCCTGCCACATCTTCTGGGATGACCGGGTGAAGCTCAAACCAGCCTGCAGGCTGCTAAGCTGCACAGACTAGTCAGAGCCTTGAAAATTTGAATGAGTAAACTATATGAGCTGCAAACAGCCATGACACTGATTAGGCAGCTCAGATGGGCAAGCTGATCTGTACCTTTGTGGGTTGTATAAGGCACAAAAAGAATTTGCTTTGACATGGCGTAAAATTTATTAACCCTTCTCCTGCTATAATTCAACCCAGATTTATCCTTTTTCGAAAACACTGTGGATTCAGATCAGATGGCTTCTAACGAAGCCATCTGATCAGGATCCACTGTGTTTTCCACTCTGATTGAAAATACATGCTCACAACTGGAATGCTGTAGTTTAATAGGATAAAAATTGGGGAGGAGTGTAGAACATAAAATTATTCAGCATGATAAGGGTTAATAGGTAGCTGTTGAGGAGTTGCATTTAGACCAAATTATAGTATCAGATAGATACGATCATTAACTTTTTGTTCATTATAATACAGTATTAATGCATTTTAAATATACTTTCAGTTTAGCTTCGATTTTTTTTTATAATAGCGTTGAACTTTTGAGAGACTCGATGAAATTCCAAACTGCTGACTTGGTAATAATTTTAATTTCACAATAGAAAATAAGAAATACAATTGATGATTATAATACTTTTTGTTCACATAAAAAATATCTACAACCATATTCTTTCTATTTAACATCCTAGGCATGCAGCAATATATTTGGACCCAACAAATGACATTCTTGAGGCAAAATTTAGGAAAATACACAAAAAAATTGAGTATTTATTAGACAAAGCATGAAAATTGGTAGGGGGCTATAACTAGAGAGGGAATATTTACTTGAAAAAATATGGTATCTTAATTGTTGATCAAAAATTTCACAAACATGTTGTGACTTCCAATAAATACCACAAAAGATATTCTAAGGAATAAAAACAAAGCATCATTTATGATAACAATACGCCATGCTTAAGATTACCGCTGCAGGTTATTTTCTGCATTGAAAATAGTGTAGATCATAATCAGCTGGCTTCTGAAGCCAGCACTGTTTATCTCTTCTTGTAGAAACATGCTAACAATTCCGGAATCCTATACTTGAATAGCAGGCCAATGGGAAGATCAAAGTCAATGGGAAGTAATACACTATTGGTTATCAGCCTCTTAGGATACAGAGTTACTGTAATGTCTTGGTTCAACCAGCGGACTCTCACCATTGAGCCACTGCAGTCTCACCACATTATAGTTATACTATACCATATTTACCCTTAAAGACAGGAGTGGACTTAGACTGGCTCCAGTTCTTAAAACATTTTTTCATCAACATGTCATTTCTTATACTTGGAGCTAGTCTAACTCTGATGGCTCTGTCTTATACTTGGAGCTGGCTCTGTTTTAAGACAGAGCCATCAGTTAGACTAGCTACAAGTATAAGAAATGACACATTGATGAAAAACTGTTTTAAGGACTGGAGCCAGTCTAGAGTGGACTCTTAACATGCAAAACTAGCCATATTTTCTCATAAACCCTATGACAGCCAAAGAGTCAACATCTATAGCAGCTCCTGTAGATAATATCTATAATTTGATTGGCTCTTTGAAAGTTACCTGTAAAATGATTGACATCTCTTATCAGCTCAGTGGTCTAACCAAATCTGACAGGATCGGATAAGCTCATCCCACTTACTGCCTCATATGTAGATCACACCAGATAGGCGGCAATCAAAAACGCTCTTTTAACAATTGACAAACCCGAATCAAAATCGCTAGAAACAGTGTTTTCGGTTGCCATTTGTCGCCAGTTAGGCGACAAATGGCAATCAAAAACTCTGTTTCTAACAATTTCTTTTCTACTTTCATCAATAGTATTAATGCTTTCGATTGCAGCCTATTCTGTGTGTAGATAGCCACTTCCTTGCCAGAAGGCCTAAGAATCCTTTCAGACACCTTTCATCTAAAACATGCCTAATAATAATTTATCCAAAAGGACTACCTGATGAAGTGTAGGACAGTGGCTAAGTGGTAGAGTACTTGACTGGAGATGTAGGGCTGCGAATTTGAGCCTCATCAGCGTCAATGCCTTGTGTTCTCGAGCAAGACACATTAATCCTAGCTTAGTACTGGTTCAACCCAGGAAGACCTGTCCCAACGCAACTGAAAGATTGTTGACTTGGACGTTAAGAAACAAATCAAACAAACAAACCTGATGAAGTGTCTAAAAAATAGGGCTGTAATGGCAAACAGTGTAAACCCTGATCAGACTGCTCAGTCTGATCAGGGTTTACACTGTTTGATTGAGCATAGCTGTCCAAATCTCTAAGGTAAACATTGGTTGCATTATAATTTATATGGGTGGTCTTTATGTATGTTTTTCAAGCCAATCTTAACTAATTTTTGCTAGACATGAAAATTTGAACACATTCCATCAAAGTAAAAAATTGATAAATATAAAGCTTTCATTATCAATAAAAGTAATTATAGTAAGTTAATGTATGTAGTAATTATAATATATATACACTTAATTACTTTCCAATTTATGTTAAAATCACATTTAAATTATTCAAAATGTTTTTTTCACTATCAACAAAAAGTTTCAAATTACAATTAATGAAATAGGGATGACTTCCATTTCATTTATTATTGTCAATGTTAAATTAACATGCTAGGGTAACAAATGACCATTGAATGAACCAGCTCAAATAGTTATACCCAAGCTTTTTAAAAAGCGTTGGGATATAATGTTTATGATAATCGCCTGTTTGTCTGTTGCTATATGGACTGAATCACAATTTTCTTATTTCTCAACCAAAACATATGTTGTGGGTACTCAAAAGAACCGTCTCAATGAGACGGTTCTTTTGAGCACCCAAAACATATGTTAAAACTAATGGGTAAGAAAATATTTACAATTTTACGCCCAAAAATTTTGCTTATCTAACATATGAATCAAACGGAGCCAAAATATACCAACTGATACAGAATGACTGACGAATATATGCAATTATTTGAGTACTAAGCCCAAACTTAACATTACAAGAGTAAATAGTTCATTCAACCGACTTTGAAGTGGGCAGTCCGAAGTCTCTGAAAGCCCTTCTTGAAACAGTGGTATGGCTCCGCCATCAAATTAATACATATCATTACCCATAATTCCTTTGTCCTGAAATCATTAAAGGAACAAAATATTTGACGATGATAAGACTTCATTTGCATACGATTGAAAATATTTACATTTGTTAAATGTCTTATATTTAATGATCACTTGATAAATAATTCTTTGCATGCAAAGTAATTTTGCATGCTCTTTTGTCATCTTGATTTGCTGATATTTTTCAATGCAACTTTTTTCAAAAATAATTACTTCAGGAATACAATCTGGTTGTCAAACAGTTTGGATCCAGATCAGACCTGACATTTTGTCGGATCTGATTAGTGTCCAAACTGTTTGTAAAGGTTATCAACAGATACAAAAGTCGCCACTTTTGCATTAAAGAGCTTAAACTTGAAATTAAAATATGGCCAACAACGAAAAAATGTCTAAGCAGTTTTATACCATCCTTACCAACTTCAGCATGAAATATCTCTATATGTGCAAGGTCTTCACTGATTTAGGTAGTATAAAATAGTTTATAATAGGTTTTATTGATACAAACCTCCTTCTCGAGGGGAGTCGGTACCAGTATTTCTAAGGAGACCTATAGCCACATGTGATTTTCAAGGGGGTCTGGATCCAGCACCCCCCGCCCCACCCCCACCCCCTCTGGATCCACCCATGAACCTGTTCACAACCCCTATGGACAGGGCTACGGAAAGGGGTATTTTTGAGGTATGATGTAGACTGTGTCCATAAAATAGAACAGTCTTAATAGTCATATGCTAATTTCAAACTGCCTCAGTCATATCATAAGGTTACAATTATTTACTTAGTAGTAAACTTTCAGCCTTAAAACTTCATTATGCAAATTAATGTCTTTGCTGATCGACTTGAAAGAAATTTTTACAAGTGTTTACGATTTCTTCATAACAACAATCCTTGAAAAGCCCTAGCACTTTCCATCATAATCTATAACCATGAGGTCTTACCTATTGTTATAGTCATTGCTATAAACCCTTTGTATTCAGGAAACTCCTAAACAGGTACTTTTGCAAACAGTGAGGACCCAGGTGAAATGCAGCATGATGCTGCATTTCATCAGGATCTACATTGTTTGAAAAGGTAAAAATACATCTTCATCGATAAGCTAGGGATCTTTCATGCGAACCAAACATCTATTTGTCTTGATCCTGAGGTTGGTATCATGAAACTAGTTTAAGCCTTCCAGAAAAAAAAATTACTGACCGTTCTAAGGCGGTGTTTCTTTCGTGGGTCCCTTTTGTTATATATGTTTCGTTTCTGTCATGCTGTCTTGTCTGTTCATTGCAGCCTTGTGGTCACCTGATGGGAAAGGGCTCTCTTGTATGTGACGTTTTCTTGTGGTTTTATCACTTTCCCATGTGGTTTCATGGGTCAGGTGTGGTACTTGATTGTATCTATTCCAGATCTTTGCCTTCTTCCCTTACTTTCATACAAAAGAAAGCAATATTTTTTGAAAATTATAACCTGACACCCCTAGATTTGTACAATGGATTTGCCCAAGTATATTGTATCAAACCAGAAGGAAGAATCCATTAGTATACAAAGGGTTAAGTAGTCTGCTTTGTTGTTTGCTGTTGTATTTTGGAAGCCTCTATAAGTTCTTGAATGAAAGCGCAACTCAATATTGACTAGGATTGGTGCGGAAGTGTAACTAAAATTACGCACCCCACCCCCTCCCCCGCCGCCTTGCATAATTTTCATTACATAAAAAAACATAACTGACCCTTGAAGTTGATACTAAGTAATATATACAGATTACTGGAAAGTATGCTCTAAGCCTATCAATGACCTTGACCTTGTACATAACAACCAATGATAATGGACATATTGTCTAGTTTTAGCAAGCACTTGTGCCATTAGGAGATATGAAAATCAGGCAAAGAATGTAGAAGTTATGGTCCAGAAATGTTTGTGTAATCAGTCCCCTTTTCTGTTTGACCTTTGCATGTGACCTGACCTTCAAAATACTGTTCTGGTTTTTATGCAAGATGCATGGTCTTATTATGATGGACTCTAATGATAATCTGATGAAGGATGCCAAAGTCATTATCTGGAAACAAATTCTTCATTTGACCTTGGTCTATGACCTTGGCCTTGTATATACCAGTATGTGTCATAAATTATGTGGGACATCATCTTGTTATAGTGGATATTTGCCGAGCGGAATGAAAATCAGGTGAACAATGTTAATGTTATGTTTCACAAACAATTTTCCATTTGACATTGGCTTGTGACCTTGGACATGTGGACCCGAGTCATACAGGCGACACTTTGTTTTGTTATGGTGGAGACTTGTGCCAAGTGATGTGAAAATTGAGCAATGGATGTGAAAGTTATGCTCCGGAAACATATTTTCCACCACCGATTTTCCATTTGACCTTGACCTGTGACCCTGTAATATATATACCTGGATTAAAAACACAACACATTTTCTTGTTATGGTGGACAGTCTTGTACCAAGTGATATGAAAAATGAAAATCAAGCTAGGAGTGCTTTAAGAATTATCAACAAACGTTTTCATGGAAATGGAAAATATTGTGATTTTTTTTAGGTTGGAATATGGTCACATGTCTGGACAGTTGTGGAATCAAACATTCTTGTGGTCTTCTCTATAGGGCTAATTTTGAGGCTATAAAACAATGCAGGATCCTACCTGCACTGTCAAATAATGACACTTTTAAGCTTTTAAACAAATACTCCAGTCCAAGTTAAAGAGAAACCGCTAGACCCCCAAAGAAGTCAAAATCAAACAATTTTACATGAAAACTTTTTTAACACCCGTAGGGGAGGCTTTTGTGCCTTTAAGACAATGTAAATATTAGTTTATAGTTGTCATAACCCCATAATTTTTTTAGTTGAACCAAAAGAAGTATTAAACCTTTTCCATGCAGCTATTAACAACAAATGCCATCTGCTCCTCATCTGCTATATATTACTTGCAAACACAATATGGACCAAGAACAGATTGCTTAATCTGATCAAGGTTCATAATCCTGTAGGTTAGAAATAAGTTACACATACATTACACAAGCATCAATGGACTGCGACATATTACAACATATGTAAACTGCATCAATTCCTAATCTTTGCCTTCGTCCTTTCATGCATTAGACGCAGCATGTAAGCTATACATAATTTTATGCATGTTACATGAAAGCTATTCACATGTTAAATACATAAGCCATAACATGTAAGCTATACATAATTTAATGCATGTTACACGAAAGTGATTCACATGTTTTTTACATGTTGCGTCTAATGTATGTAAGGAAGAAGGCAAAGATCAGGAATCAAAACAATCAAGTACCACACCTGACCAAGGACACCATATGGCAAAGTGACAAAAGCACAAGATAACATTACATACAAGAGTGCCAAGAGGTCAGCCATTTCCCAGCAGGTGACCACAAGGCTGCAAGAAACAGACAGACAGTATGACAAAGACAAAACACAAATAACAAAACGGATTCACAAAACAAGCACCGCCTTGGAACAGTCAGCAAGAAAATTACTGGAGGGCTTAAATACATACCACCTCACCATTAATTCTTAAGTGGATCAGGACACAAAGATGTTTGGTTCGCATGTAAGATCCCCAACTTATCCATGAATCATCTAGTACATATAAATCAAGATATAAAAAGGAGATAAAACAAAGATACAACAGTACATACAACTGAAAAAAGGAGCAAAAGAAATCCAACAGTAAAACCCCGGTGGGCTCGACAACAGACGCATAACGTGTCTAATGTATACGCAATATGTCGGCGTATAATGTAGGTTTTATCACATGCACAAAATTTTGGGACACTTTCGACTTATGACAATGTATACCACTGTATGTAGCGTGCTCAAAGCTTGTTTAAAACTTACCTCTAACTTATTCAATGTATACCAACATACTTGCTGAATTTCTCATATGGCGGCATACTTTGGTGCTTTACGTCGTGGTGTAACAATGGCGTTATAGTTCTCGTATGTGAAGCTTCTAATGATAAAAATTATAATATAGTACAAACAATTCATTTAAGGTTTATGTCCTATGAAGAAGTTTACAGATGATATTAAAACAAGAAAATAACATTTTAATAGTCATATTATACCCCCTAATAGATCTTTTACAAATCATAAAACACAAAGGGAAGATGTCTTTATA
Organism: Loripinus fragilis; assembly: GCA_964019695.1. Classification (NCBI taxonomy): domain Eukaryota; kingdom Metazoa; phylum Mollusca; class Bivalvia; order Lucinida; family Lucinidae; genus Loripinus; species Loripinus fragilis. The sequence continues at coordinate 36,202,526 of OZ026520.1, read as the reverse complement.
GAGTCAAGGGCCGATATTTACTTAACAAGAAAGATTTTGTGTCCACTACAAACACATCATAGGAGGTACTTAGCTCTCCTGGAAAGCTGTGGTTCAGAGGGTATGGTCGTTCTTTAGTTTGCAAGTTGGGTTCTGTCCAAGCCCATGTATTCTGTAAGCTATATTTATCAATCATCTGGATGTCACTGTCTGTACTGTAAATTCAGAAATTTTTCGCGAGGGTAACTTCGCATATCTTCGCATATGCAAAGTTTCGTGAAAATAAAATCCTTGCGAAATGGCAAAATCACTCTGGCGTTTACTGATGTAGGTAAATCATGCCCTAATCACAAAATTTGAACGTCACAAATATATCTTTTAAAGCTATTCGCAAAAATAACATTCTCGCGAAAATTTCCAAATTTACAGTATTTGAACAACCAAATATGCATCTGTCTTGTACTACAAATTAAGACTATTAGGAATGTCCCAGGTTAGTCAAATGTCATGATTAAAACTTGTTGCCAAAGGACACACTGATTGGGGCAGCCCCTCGACTACTGCAACTTCAAAGTACAGGGGATCTCTGGCTTTGTCAGACTTATATACGTAACATACAGAACCTATCTTCATGTTTGCATATTTGAGAAAATAGGTCCACCTATACTACATGATTCTCCCGTACAGAGCTATGGTATAAGCCCCAAGGTTCAAAGTCCTGCCAAAGCTGGTGATGCTCCAATCCTAGATCTGTCCAAATATAATTGAATGCAGGTTCTTGTTAGAACACACATTAGACTAGTCATTTACTTTATAAAAAGTTAGAAGGCTGTAGTTGTTTGATGAGCTTTCAGCATAATATCCTGCAATATTTAAATGCTTTGTAATTGACAGGTAGATAACAAGGAACCTGTACAATGCAGTCTCATAACAGCGCACACCCAAGGCTACTGATGGTGCTGATTTTGGCCTTGGCAGTACAGTAAAACCTGTCTTAAACAGCCACTCTCAAAAAGACCCAAAATTGGTTTTCAAGACCAAGTATCACATAATGCAGGTCAAAAATATTGCAGAATGCTCCAAAGGGAGCATTCTGCAATACTTTTGACCTGCATTAAGCTACCATTTGTCATTAAGATCTTTGTTTTGTCTATTTTTGAGTGGCCGTTTTACACAGGTTTTACAGTACACCAGTCCCATTCATAAAACCACACCACAAAATATATTCACAACAACTGCAGCAATATCCTTCTGGTGAAAGGGCAAAACTTAAAAAGTTGTGCAATGTTACATGGCACCATTAGATTCCCACTCTAAGCAGTGTTTACCAACCGTTGGTACATAATTGGTTTTGCCGTTATCCCTGATAGCTCAAGTACTATTTGCTTTTACCAACCAGCAGGTATTTTTGAAACATAAGAAATCATTTAAAGGCACTTGAAAACAATTGTACTTGTGGAATATATATTACTGAGATTATTTCTTCTTTGTGGAGGTATACTAAGATCTAATGCAGTTATTTCAACAAGTTTGCATCAATGATACTTTGTATCTTATGTCTATATGAAAAACAACTGCAACGAGTGAGTACCCCAGCAGATCCCATAAATAGTCAAACCATCCTTTACATTTAAAAGCTTTTTACCTACAAACGGTACTTTGCAGACAAACAAAAAATCTTCTCATCCTACCTGTATGGGTGACAATCCAAATGCCTATAAGTAAATAATAATGATAATGATGACATGAGGCCCAATAATAAGATGGCATTATGATCATATGATCAGCTGATCATAGTTTACATGTATATGCAAAATTCATAAGCCTACACATTCAAACCAAAAATATGGGATGTTTGAGACTCTCAGATTTGAAGATATTTGTAGAGAACAAGTTTGGAGAAGCAATGTTTATTCTCTCTAAATCACATTTTAGCAGGGGTTGTGTTGGCATCATCTTTGCCTAGAACCCTTTCGATGTTTTGCACCTATTTACACTAAGTGAATGATTATTTAGGATTTTACTCTGTCCATTTTTTATCATCCACCATTACTAAGAGAGCATTTATATCAAAGTAAACAGCACAGACACCAATGAGATGCATATTTTATGGCATCTCAAGCAATGAATGGGATATCAATGCTGTTGCAATCTTAATTGGTGTTATGTCTGGTGATGCTATTATAGTTGATGATAATGATAATGCTAATGATGATGATGATGATGCTGATGATGCTTATGACTATTATGACAAAGATGTTGATAATAATGATGTTTATCAGTTACCTCCCATATTAACATGTTTAACTGCTTCGTTGCACTTTGACCTGTCTATCTAACCACATGTATCTTTATCGGGTCAACATGACATTGCACATTTTGAATGAATTCTCAATGAAGTTAAATTGATGCCAAAATCAATTACTACATCATAATCGCCATTTTTAAGTGTCAGAAAAAATGGGTATATTGATAAATAGAATACCTGATATCAAGTTTACCAGGCTCCGCTTCAAGAACGCACATTCAACAAGCCTGATACGCTTGATATCAAAAGACATTCACCTAGTATTCTCTATTGATGATAATGATGTTGATGATCATGCCAATGTTGAGGAAGATAGTGATGTTTATGTGATCATGAATCTGATTTTTCTTTTCATCTGTCTATACAGATACTAATGGACATATTGTTGATAGTGCTGTTAAATCTAATCACTACCTAACAACAGTAGATCAAAGCACTAATAGCTGATCAAGTTCATAATATAAACACAATTACTAAAATATTGTTCTCAAGTGTTTTTCTAAAATGTTCTTGAAATTCTTTTAACCACTTTTAAGACTATATAAAGAGGCACTTCAAGACTTTGCCTATGTAAGAAGGCAATTTCATACTTTATCAAAACTTTTGGTGAAAGGACTAAAGATATCAAGTGTAAAAATATAACACTCCACTCAAAAAACTTAACAATATCAGTATGCCCCCACTAGAGATATTAATACTATTATACATACTGTATAAAAAGCCGAAAGATATTTATGTTCCATGCCACCCATTTAGTATAGAGAGGAATTATCTGTACACTCTTACTCACAAGTTAAACTAGAGGACCATAAGGTTCTATCATGCTCATATGAAATTGAGTCACAAATCAATTTTTCCAATTAAGTGCATTAGGAATCAAATTTGACCTAAGTTATAGTAAAGTAGGTTGTGGTCAAACTAGGACATCATTTGAAAAAAAAACCATGTAGGACCTACATCTTCAATGCCATATAACAAGGCGCAAAGTCAAATTAGTCGGTCGGTTCTGGAGAAAAAGTGTTTTAAGGAATTTTTACCATACATGGGCAGGGTTCATCCTAGGATGGGCCCGATCCATTTTTGTGAGAAAACTATTAATGTTTTACTAAAATGGACTTTATTTTTGGCTGGGCCCCATATACAAGCTATTCAGATGTCATGTCAATTATGCTCTAATGTGGATATAAAGGATTCTTGGGCCCATCAAATTTTGTAAAGGGCCCATAAAAATTTCAAATAGCCCATTAAAATTTGGAAATTTGAATGTATTTGAATGGGATATGGGCCATTGGCCCATTTTAAGGGCCCATCATCATTTTGGGCTAGGATTAATCCTGCATGGGCATCAGGTGACCATCTTGGTCATGTGACCAAGACCATTTGACCAAACTTTCATTCCCCCACTATATCAAATTTAAGTTCAAATGGCTCAATGGTTTCATAGAAGTTTTAAAATGCTAAAGGATGGATGCCAGTGTCATTGGTATGTTCTATTAGCTCACCCATTAGCCTAATTCGATCCAGGTGAGCTTATAAGATGATGGGAACTGATCACCACCCCCACCCCCCCCCCCCCCCCCTAGCAGCCTAATGGACCCTGTATGTTAGAGTGAGGGAATTCAACAGAATTTCACCCAGTTCACATGTCAATTTGTCCGAGAGAACCGAGATACCTGCTGCTTAAGTTCATTTGAATTTTTGTTTGATATTGCCAATTTGACATGAACAGATGCAATAATTTGCATCCAATCATCTTCCATTCGTCAAATATTTGCAATTTTGATTTAATGAGAAATGCTATCTGTTTGGGCCACAAAAACAGACAAGAATTTTAACACTTCTGCTTCGAGCATTTTCCCAACTTTGCATGCTGAATTCAGAATATTCACAATGTTAAGCCTCTGTATTCTGATGGATTTTCCCATACATATTGATACCATACAATATGTATGGGACTGCCCATTGTGTACTTTAAGGGGTCACAGGTAGAAATTTCAAAATTATGATGTACTCTTGTTTTAATCCTGACAAACAGTGCAGACGCTGATAAAATGCAGCATTATGTTGCATTTCATCTGGGTCTTCACTGTTTGCCAAAGTACCCATTTAGGGTTTTCCAGTATACAAAAGGCGAACTGATACATTTCTGATTTTCTGGAAAAAAGACTTTTTTTTCAGAAAAGCAGAGCTAAATTTAGATTATGAGTGGATTGTATCCATACGGCTGAAAAATTGAGTCTCAATTTTCTGTAAACTCTCATGGCTTCTTTATTTGCTGCATGCTAAATTTCTCCCATCATCTTAACATTAAACAATTATGTCATGAGTATAATGCATGGGTGAAAATTCAAAATTGCCAAAATCCTGAATTTTTGAAATTCAAATTTTAAAACTTGCAGGATGTCTACAAAAATGGATAATTTAAGTTAAAATGATTAATTGTGTTTAGATAATCTGAAAACTATTCAAAGAAGCTATTATAATCTCCTTAATTCAGCATTTTGAGGCTGACTTTCCATAGAAAGTCAGCCTCAAAATGCTGAATTAAGGAATAATCCCGAAAACTTTCACCCAAAGTAGCGGTATTTTTTTTTTTTATACCATTCATGCCAGCTGTCCAGTGTTGCTAGAAGTCTGGTGTTCAGTCTGAATCTTCATCTCCTCCTATACTTCTTGTTTGTTTGTTTGTTTGATTTGATTCTTTACGTCCCATCAACAATCTTGCAGTTAAACAGGGACGGGTCTTCCTGGGTTGAACCAGTACTAAACTAGGATAAATGTGTCTTGCTCAAGGACCACAACGCAGTGACGCCGGTGCGGCTCGAACCCGGGGTCACTGCGTTTCGAGTCAAGCACTCTACCACTGAGCCACTGCGCTCCCTTCAATACTTCTTGTATTTGAACAAAAAACAACCAAAGCTCTGAAAAGACTGGGCATATGTGCAGGCTTATCTTCAACTTTACAGTTCTCCTATCATGCTATGGCATAAGTGCCCATGTCCTACTAAATAGCTCAAATGCAAAAATACAAGCTTATGTCGGAAACTTCATAACTTTTGCCAATAGCCAGATGTTGATTAAAATTTTCTTTCCGTGATTTGCATATGGACAATAACGTCATTTCCGACAGCAATGTAATTGTCGAGAGTGAAATGACAGCTCTCATAAGCACATCAAAGTTGCGTAATTATTTGACTTTAAGCCTTTAAAATTTGCATATTCATTAGCAGTTGCGATCATTAGACGCTTTTCTTATTAAGATCCTGATAATTGGTACCGCTCGACGAGTCTCTGGTGCTTTAGCGGAATTTATAACATGGTCAAAAGTATCGAGCATAAAATTTAATTATCATCTTATCGCTCAACCAAAACCTATGTTTTGGATACTCAAAAGAACTGTCTCAATGAGATGGCTATTTTTAGCACCCACAACATATGTTTGTATTGAGAAACAGGGGAATAACTCAGAAATACAATCTCTTATCTGGGGTATTGCAGAGTTAGTTTCTGAGCAATGATATTTGCATGTCATTTTTGCAATTTTTGTTGAAACAAATTCCAGCTTTTTTGTATAAATTTTGACAAAACATGAATCAAGTCATCTGGTTTTCAAATAACTTGCTTTTTTGTATTTTCAAGCATTGATTAAATTTGAACAAAATGTGTACGAGACAAAAAAAACAGGAAAGAAATACAACTGAGGAGTGCATTGCACCAACTGCTAACCGAACAAGGATACTGCTCATAGAACTTTGCTTCTAAACCAGTACTAAGCAGCGGATAAAGTGTCTTGCTCATGACTCTGCTGGCGGCATGTCTCGGACTAGCATTTTTTACCGTTTAATCCCCAGTCTAACGCTCTACCCACTGAGCCACTGCCCTCCACTTGATGCATGAAAATCTGTCTTCTGGGTTTACAAGGTAAGGTTCAAACCAGCCTGCTCTGCTACAGAGACCAGGTGGAATAATGAAATTAACCTGTTATTCTACTTTTTTTTGTTTGTTTTGTTGCTTTATGTCCCAAGTCAACAGCTATGGTCTTGGTGGTACGGTCAGTTCACCTAAAATCACTTTTTTCTGGGAAAGCTTGAACAAGCAGTTAACCAGTACTTTGTGCACATACTATCTTTTGTAACTGACGACAACCCTTCTTGAATGAGGAGAATGACCATAGAAATTATTTCATGATCAATCTCCACGAAAGTATGGGACCTGGCCTGGCGGGGATCAAACTTGCGACCCCTAGATCTGCAGTCAGACTCACATCTGTTGTCAGACACGCATCTGTTGCCAGACACGTTACAGACTGCGCTACGAGGCCCCGTCTATGTTCTAATTTTGTCTTCCATTAATTGCAGAGTAAATATTTGGAATCTTTGGTTACCAAGAATTCAGAGTTTTACAAAAAAATCATTGGCAAATGACCATTTAAAAGCCATATAATGTTTCTAAGAAATAAATACACTGGATCTGCATGCATTAAAAATATTGACCCTGGCAATCACCTTAGCAAAAGCTGAACATTTGGCATTTGTTGTAACAGTTGCAGTTATGATATACTTTTAACAAAAATAGCTCATGTATCATTTTATGCATGCGTATAAAGACAACAGATGTTCAGAGATCTTTTATTTCAGACTGATTCAATTAATCTACAGCAACAAACCCATTCTGGGACCATACAACAAATTACTGCACACTCTCTGATAGGAAAATTTAGCCAAATATAATCAAGGGCACATAAAGCCCACATCAATAATGACCAACCAGAGCCATTGCTGTGATTTACTGCGATACTACAAAATCTGTCACTTCCTGTCCTGCTCTGACCTTTGTCTCTGGGGGATTAGACAAAATGGACAAATTGCAACAATTGATGACTCAGATATTTAAATGCATGCATGGGAATCTAAAAATGCACCTGAAAATGAGAAAACGGAACTTCTTGAATACCCTAACAAGCTTATAGCTAAGTTCCAACACAGACCTAATCAGTGTTGCGTAGGTGCTTGTAACAATAATAAGCGACAATGAAAGGCCCAAATCAGCCTGCATATTTATGCAGGCTGATTAGGACCCGCATTGTCTGTGGATGAAATTGCATCCTTTCCTCATGAATCTGCACGGCAGCTGAAGCATCTGATTCCATCATGTTGAATTACGGAGCCTCATCAGCCTAGAGCAGCAATATCCGCTAAATCTACCGTCATTAGGAAAGTGGTCATCACATGCTCATTAATCAAGTGTCGCAGATGCTTTATAAGCCCCTTGGTCATGCGATGATAGGATTTTGTCCGAAAATGACTGGGGGCAATGCAGAATGCCACAATCTGATAGGAATTAACACTGGTTGCACATGTCATCTTGATAATATTCAATGGCAGAATGCGGAGAAAAATGACAAGATCACAATGCCAGATGAAAAGAATTTGACCAAGCAGTCATCAGAATATGTCCACCACAGCATATCAAAACATACTTTATACAGAGAGTGCTCTAATACATTTTGTTTAGTAAAGTGTAAAGTACATTCACATTCTAATGCACTTGAGTTTGTAACGCGACGTCTTATTGGATAACGTCAAAAATTTACGACAGTATATCCTGCGATATACTGTCGGAAACTCGACGTCATTACGTAACATCGCTTTTCATTGGTTGACAAGTGAATAAATGCAGCTGGCAAGCGGTTTTATGCAGCTGGCAGCCGCTGAACGTAGGCGCAATACAGTATATTTTAACTGTCTTTTTGAAGGAAAAATGTTAATAGTGCATTAGAATGGGGATAACCATATTCAAAATTTTCATTTGGGGAGGTATATCGTCGGATATATGGTCGGAAATCACGTTTTACGGCTCCGCTTACGCGTCGCCGTAAAACTAAATTTCCGACTGTATATCCAATGACCTAAAACAGTTTTAGGTATATTTTGCAAACCTTCTTTAAATACAAACCGAGAATCATAACATCTGATGTATCGCGTCACCATCCACCATTTTGAAACATAAAGCTTCATATGGTCAATTCCCATCAACTAAGGTCAGTTTTGGCTATTTTTATTGGACACTTGATAAAAATAGCAAATCATGCGATGATCTGAAATAATCTTGAGACCCGATTGGCTACAATGCTAAAAAATTCCATGACATCACATGTCCTTGACAACCATAGGAATGTGGGAAACCAGAAGACGTAAAAACCTGTCATTGTGGTAAATAGGTTGAAGTATGTGTGCGACAGGTATACGTGACCTGTTTGCAGCGAAAGGGTTAATAGTGAATCACACCAAAAGAAACATGCCCACCCATGTGTATGTGAGTTGGGGGGATTTCATCAAGGGACATTAACAAAAATAGTACTTCAATTGGTTTTGTTTAACTTGATGCTTTACATCCCAGTCAACAATTTTTCAGTCATGTCAGGATGGTTTCCCGAGTTGAACTAGTAATATAATAAGGTATGAAGATAGAGTGCTGTGCATGGAATTCAAACCCACAACCTCTTGGTCACTATTCTGCCACTCTACTAAGCCACCGGTTCTAATTGTGCAATGTTTTTATTATTTTAAATTTTATTACCAAATCATCACTTCATAATGGGAGAAATAATGTCAGAAAGCATTCCATGCGTTTGTCAAACCAAAAGCTGCCATTGTCATAATTTTCCACAAGAACTATGCACTCATCAAAAGAGGTGTAACCAGCCTAATTGTCTTGAATTGCATCTTTTGTTGCACGCATAAAAGACTTCAAACATCATCAGAAAGCACATTTGACATTTATGCAACACCCCGTCACATGCACCCCCATGTGGGAACATCAGCAAATTCTTTCATTAGTTCAGGATCTTTACCTACCAGTGTCTTTGGCTGATAACCTTTGCAAACAGTTTGGATCCAGACCAGGCCCGACAAAATGTCGGGCCTGATCTTGATCCAAACTGTTTGCCACTCTGATTGTAATCCTAAAAGATTTTTTCGAAAACATTGATTTTGAAAAAATCAGCAGACAACAGAAAAGTATGAAACATCTCCCAGCATGCAATGGGTTAAAGGAAAAATGCTATTTGAATGCCAGTAAAGGAGTGAAAAAGGATCAGCTAATTACTTTTGAACATAAAAATAAAGTTACGAGCACATGACCAAACATAAGGCGGAGACCATTTGAACAAATTGCTCCAGCCTTCTGGAAGACAAATTGAACTGTGGCGAGAGAAAGGGGACGTTTATGAATGTCTGTTAAATGAGGACCCAGATCAGACTGTGCATTTACCGACCTCTAGACAAGACAGGCCTGAGGTTATAAAACTTCTCTCATGCTCAACTCAACTGAGCACAAAGTAGCAGCTGCTCATAAAAACTTAAATACGGAAAAGTAAAGAAGTGTCTTGCTTTAAGTCTCTCGATCGGATGTGGTATTTATCATGTTAATAAATGTTAAAATGCCAACAATCATTTGGCATTTTAACATTTATGAGCAGGATAAATTTTTTACTCAGCTATGAAAAAAGTTTTTCAACCTCAGGCCCTGTGAAATGGAAAACTATTTATCATATTTTGCAACTTAAAAGTATGTTGTGGGTATTCAGACAGTTCTTTTGAATACCCAAAACACACGTTTTAACTGATTGGTAAGAAAAAAAATCACAGTATAACTCTCAAACTATTTGCTTATTTGGACCTATGATTTACATTGAACAGTCTGATCTGGACTTTTATTTGCCCAACATTCTGACAGACAACATATAGACACTAATCAGTCTGCAATGCCAAATGACTGTCAATGAATGCCATGACTGTCATGGCAGTTGGGTTTTTTTGCATTCTCAAAAAAAACCTTTCCCAAATGAAACAATAATGCTGCAAGCCTCTGCAAATTCAGTCACTCAGAGTGAGGCTAAAAGCACTCAGGGGAGCACAGACACTTGCATGTCAACTTCACAAACCCAGAGAGACATTGAGGTGTTTTATGCTGATTATCTGTCGGTCCAAAGAGCAAATTTGTCTGGGTATTTAAAACAATTGAAAATATTTCTTCTAATTTTGTTTTTTATTGTTTTTGTTCTCTTTTTCGTAGAGCTCTCAGAAGACCTATAAAAGGCTGCAGTAAAATCCTTTTCAGTTAATTAAAATTAAGTTGAACAATTTCCTGCTCAGAGGTCAAATTCTAATTTCATTTAGCTGATTTTATTTAGCATTTAGCTGGCGAAGTGTTTGGATCAGCAGATGGCTTTGACAATAAAAAATCTTGTTTTCTCCTAAAAATCAAACTTCAAAACAAATGAAATACACACTGAGGCAAAACACCCATATGCCATACTATATGAGAATCATAGAAAAGAAAATTCACCCGTCTAGTCTCACCCTACAAAAGAAAAGATTCTGTCTGAACTTCAAGATTTTCCAATAAGATCAAATCAATTTTGTTTGCTAGTTTGTTTTGTTGTTTTATGTCCCAGGCAACAGCTATGGTCATGGCGGGACGGTCAGTTCACCTAGCCACACTTTTTCTGGGCAAGCTTGAACAAGGGGTTAACCAGTACTTCGTGCACATACTTTCATTTGTAACTGACAACAACCTAACCCTTCTTGAATGATTCAGTGGAAGGGAGGAGAATGACCATAGAAATTATTTCATGATCAATCTCCACAAAGATATGGGACCGGGCTGGGATCGAACTCGCGACCAATTTTGTTTATTTACTAAATGAAGGCTACAAATTTACCATGCTAGACCAACATTTCAAAAAATTAGACCCAAAACTGTAGGAGTAGTTGTACACATAATGTATATTACAATCCAAGGAAACAGAAAAATATGTCCCCCTCCCTTGGTGCACGAAACGTTTTCAACCATCTAGTACCCAGAAAGGTTAAAAATACTGTTCTGTGTTCATTAGGGTTGAATTGTTAATTCGCATGAAAAGATATGTTGACTTTTTTTGGAACTCAACAAATCATCAAATGTTTGCTAGCTAAATTTAACGCCATCTGATGTGACAGCCGTATTTCCCCGACTTTAGAAAGTTTCTGTAAACAGATGAACCATTGAAAGTGATTTAAGCGATACTGTATTGATACAGATTTGACAAGAACAATGTAAATCTCCTCCAAAATAATTTTTGCAGATTTTCTTTAATTTCGGTTCACGCAATGGTCAAGGGTTGCCGATGTTACGCATACTGCTATTTCGGAGATCAAAGAAAGTGAGAACAAAGCCAGCGGTATTAATGACGATTAGCTGCGATCAGAAGTTCCTCATAAAGCATGGTACTCATTCCGACAATAGTTGGTTAATGATGCCGCAATAATGAGTCACAGGAGCCGAATATATGAGAGATCTAAATCCCTCAAGTGCTTTATAAAGAAATCATCAGATGGCAAAATTTACAGAAGACAAATCTGCATTTTTTTCATCATTTTATTTTCTTTCTTTACCCTTAGTACTGTGTGTACTCAGAGTGGCCAAACCAGGCCCAGAGGTTATAAAACTTTTCATACTCAACTCAACTGAGCATAAAATTTATCCTGCTGATAAATGTCAAAATGCCAACAATTGTTAGCATTTTAACATTTATTAGAGCGTAAATACAACATCAGAGTGTTTTAAGCATTAATTTTCAGTACATTACTTTCTATGAACAGTGGAAATTTCAAGCTCAGCTAAGTTGAGCATGAAAAATGTTTTATAACCTCAGGGCCAGGCTTGCTGAGAAGTTTGTATTTTTTCTTCGGATTTTTCAACCCAAACATGTTGTGTCTGATGGTTGTTTTGAGCAACCCAAAAATATGTTTAAACTGATTTATCATATGACGTCGCGTCTGGGATTGAAATAACACCATGCAATAAAATCGATAAACCACTAGTGGTTTTTAGATTTACAGGAAACGTTATGACGTTGATAACAAACTTGCGTACAAAATGATAAAATTATAACATTTTACGACAGAAATGAGATTTCAAAGTAATCTTAAGGTCATATGATAAATAGAATCTAACATTCATGATCTTGTATTATTGAATATATTAAACTCGCTGCGAAAGAGATAAAATGCTCGGCAAGCCTCGCATTTTATCTCTTTTCCTCAACTCGTTTAATAAATTCAATAAAACATGAGCACTCATGTAAGATCCTCTATGTAAAAGAAAATTCAATAATCACCTTTTATGACAATCTTACCTTTACTACTTGATCATGTGTCTTGAGTCCCTTCAGGTCGGCGGCTCCTCCAGACACCACCCTGGACACAATTATCCCTTCTGACACCATCCCTTGTTTGGTGTTATTGTTGTTGTTATTCTCCGTCTGAAAAATAGAACAAAGCTCTCAATTAGCTTTTCAGTAGGATTAATTTCAAACATTACCATGGCTATAATTAGGGGATGACTGTATTCAAAATTTAAATTTGGGGAGGTATATCATCTGATATACAGTCAGAAATTTAGTTTTACGGCAACGTGTGACCTTATATCCGACAATATACCACCCCAAATGAAAATTTTGAATATGGTCATCCCCATTCTAATACACTTCTGGAGTTTTGTTTCAAATTGGAGCTCTGCAAGCAGCATAAAGCCGCACGTCATCCAAGGAAATGTGACGTAATTAATGACATCAAACTAATTCCGACAGTACTGTCGCAAATTTTTGATGTTATCCAATCAGACGTTATATTACAAAAGCAAGTGCATTAGAATAGAGCATTTGAAGATCAGTTCAAGGAGTCCTAAGCAGTTCATGGATGGCATAGAAAACTTATATTTGGGCTGTGATGCAAGAAAACTTGTCTTTGGGGTTTGTGACCAAGTATACATAAGACTCAAACCAGCCTGGCCTGCTACAAAGACTATATGGGCCTCGGCACGACAAAACCTGTCTTCTGGGTGTCCGACAAAGCGTGACTCAAACCATACTCATCAGCTACAGAGACCAGCTAGAAAATTTTTAAAAATTCTTGCAGCAAGTCTGGATATGATACTTTCCAATAAGGGAATAACAAAGATGCTGATCAGACTGCGCGGATGCGCAGGCTGGTCTGCATTTTTTGTTGTTAGCAAACACCGAAGACAGGTTTCTTGCATCGAGGCCCATATAGAGCTAGAAACATGAAATTTTGTCTGAAGCAAGTTAAGTCATTCTACTTTCCATTTAGTGAATAAGAAAGACACTGATCAGACTAAGCAGATGCTCAGACTGGTATGCGCATTTGTTGTTTGTTCGCAACTAAGTCCAGTTTTCTCGCGACAAAGCCCATTTAAGAATTCAGATTTTTGTGGCTTTGAGAAGCTGAGCTATAAATAAAGGATCTTATAATAAATGCTCATGTTTTATTGAATGTATTTAACTAGTTGAGGAGAAGAGATAAATGTGAGGCTTTGCCAAACATTTTACTTCTTTTTGGCAACATGTTAAATAAATTAAAAATAGGAGCACAAATGTTAAATGACAATGAAAATTATCTATAATCACGTTTTGGCATGAAAACTTCAAAATGTTGCCATATATACGCGGCATGGTTATGGGCATCACTAAATAGCTTTATCAAAATACTTGTATGTGATTTACTAGTGGTTTATCAATTTTAATACATGGCATAATATCACTCTCAGACAATACATCATTTGACAATACATGTACAGTAAAACCTGTGTAAAACGGCCATTCTCAAAAAGACCAATATTTGGTTTTGACTAGACCAATTATTGCTTAATGCAGGTCAAAAGTATTGCAGAATGCTCCAAAGAGAGCATTCTGAAATACTTTCAACCTTCATTTAAGCTACCAATTGTTATTAAGATCTTTGTTTTGTCTATTTTTGAGTGGCCGTTTTACACAGGTTTTACTGTACATGATAAGGAACTGTTCTCTTTCAACAGTTGACTTGCAGAAAAAAATTACTGTTCAATGATTTGGCGATAGGCAGTGAAATAAAATTACAAGATGGATAGTTTTTAAAGGGGCCAAAATATGCAGAGCTCTTTCCTTGCTGTGGATAAGGCGTCAAGAAAAGCATGTCCACTAAAACTGTCAGGACTTAATGCAGAAATTCTCTAGCTTGTCACTTCCAACTGACAATTTGCAGTTTGTCCCCTCAATGCAGCCAGTTGTTCGCAGATAATTACATGTCGTTCTGAATTCGAAACATGATTACTTTACAATTGCTGCAAAGGCCTCTTGAATCCCATCAGTGCTTTCTAAATCAATTATCTACGGACCCACTTCTGAGCGCAATGTAATGCAGGATTTAGTGTTTCAGATCATATTCACGCCTGGTCAGTTTACATTGTCACATTTGTCCACCAGTTTGAGAAGTTGATCTAAGATCATAAGTTAGGCCCATCTGCATTCTATCATCAGCAGAACATAAACCATAAAGCGCCACCTATAATTTGCAGCAGACGATCGACAATTTCAAACTTTGCTGCTTTTTCAAAAATAACAAATAAGGCATGATATTTCATGAGAATCGTCTGCTGGCAGACGATTCTCATGTAATATCATACCTTTTTTCCCGAAAATTATGAAAGTTGTCACAAAATTTGTCATCTGCAGCAGTTATGATTGGAGCGTTAAGGTTTTAACCCTTCCTGACCGTAAAGGCCTTTTTGATACAGACATTGACAATCAGTGTAGACCCTGATTATGTCAAGCATGTTCTAGGAGGATACTTTCAACAAAATGTTACTTGTCCACCATGTTTTGGTGTGCTTATTTTAAATGTGCATTATAAATGAGTCAGTGCTCATGTTTAATTGAATTTATTAAACAAGTTAGGATAAAGAGATTAAATGCGAGGCTTGCCGAGCATTTCACCCCTTTTTCGCAACGAGTTTAATAAATTCAATAGTACAAGAGCACAAATGTTAGATTCTGTTTATCGTATGACATTATCTCATGTCTGGCGTAAAAAGTCATTATGTACGCAACGTTGTTATTGACGTCAATTCATACATATAACATTAACCGAAAATCTTGGTTTATAGATTTTAATGTTTTATTTCACTCCCAGAAACGACATCATATGATAAAGAAACTTAATCGCCCACAATATACGTTCTGCACCATACATGGGAACAGTTTAATACTTGTGTCTACAACTTTGTCTACTCCTGTAAGTACAGAAAATTCCTGCTTATATAGGTAGTGCACACTTCAAGACGTCACAACATTTGACCTACATGTATAACATATTTCTGGACACATTAGGATGGTATAGTATCATTTTCAAGTCTGATCAAGTCTCCTTTTTGACTGATAAATGTGAAGACCATAATTTCCTGGAATAAGATATCGAAAAGATGGTCGACTCAATTAATGGTCAGTGAAAGAATTTCACAGCTTTTGAAGATATCATATTTTTGTAATTTGGTTTGGTGTTAGCAGAACTCGATGATTTCAGACTCGGAGACTGTTTATATCACACCACAGTTAAGTGTGTATGTTGATTTAAATTTTACTTATTTTCACATATTAAATTATGCTGTTGATACTCATATGAAGTAGTCTCATCGGGATGCTTCCTTTGAGTATCACAACTTTGTTTTCATGACAAAATAAGTAAAAAATGTGGCCATTTTCTGTTAGATGATTGTTTGATCTAGGGCTACTCCAGCGTTTTATATCTATACCTACTAGTGCCGTCTGCTGATAACATTTGCAAACAGTTTGGACCCAGATCAGGCTAAAAAAATGTCAGGCCGGATTTGGATCCAAACTTATTGACACACTGATGAAATTACGAAAAAAAAAATTCAAAAAAGTTATTTTTGAAAAAAAATCAGCAGACAACCAAAAGCATACAAAATTACCCAGCATGCAAAGAGTTCAGCCATTTCTGACAGATGGTTGATTCGTTACAATTGAATTTACTTCATCTGCATTTATTTTCCTGATTATTATTCATAACTAAATCCGCACACAGGGCATGGAACGGTGTAAAGTTACGAAGCTATGTCACGCAGAGCTCGAAAAGGTTTGAGGTTTGATTGCTCATTTTTTGTTGCCAAAATGTGTCTTTTTTATTGCCGTTATCTTGACTTGATCAATTTCACATCAAACAGATTATAGATCAATTTTCATATTACAGTTAAACATGGAATTAGCATAAATAACCAGCATTGTGCTGCTGTCAATAGCTTAGTGTATCAACAAGGCTCAAAGTTTTTGGTTTGATTTGATTCTTTACGTCCCATCAACAATCTTTCAGTTAAACAGGGACAGGTCTTCCTGGGTTGAACCAGTACTAACACCCAGGTGAACCGCATGTCTAGATTTCGGAGGGTGTTGGCTATCGGAGGTAAACATTGAGATCATGGATGGATAAGGGGTTGTATTTATCCGTTTTTATTTCATATTGAAAGTTTCTTGGGGACGAGGGTAGCAAACAAGTGGCTTCTATATTGAGTGATAAGGACTCGGAATCTGTTAAATACTTTTGATCCATGTCTGTAGGATTCAGGGCGACTTTTCAAACGGCGAATGTGAATTTTTCAATGAAAAAAGGCTAGTGGTTTGATCATTGCTGGACTTATATCAACCTTTGACACTAATTGCTTGTGCCGCTACCTTTCTATATCATTCTCCTGCATGGCTTGTAAGTGTCACGTCCAAAACTGCTATTAAAACTTCAAATTTTGAAAATTGCTTACATTGCTATCGTTTTGATGGTTAGCAAAATGTTCAGAGGACTTACCTCCGAATGGAACGCTATCCATAAACATGACACCATCGTCATAAAATTGCAAAAAAAATAAGTGTTGTACACGTCTGTTTGAATTATATTGGACTGATACATTCCAAAGAGAGGTTAAACATTGCAGCGGTAGTTATGAATCAAGAAAAAATAAAATAATACATATAAATATTAACTGATGAATTCGAAATATTCGTTCAAATCACTGCATTTCCGAATTCAAATGCGATTTAAATTCAAACAGATTCAGTTCAAAAACATGCATTGCTTTCAGAATTCTTGTCATTCTATATACTTACGGCTTATATGTTGATTTTATTCCTTAATGTGGTTCATTATGATATAAAACCATCTCAAAGCAGACCATGTGCAGCCCAAAACTCCTTTGTTTACCTCCGGTAGCCAACACCCTCCGAGATTTGGACATGCGGTTTACCTGGGTGACTAAGCTAGGATAAATATGTCTTGCTCAAGAACCATAACGCAGTGACGCCGGTGAGGCTCGAACCCGCGGTCCCTTGGTCTTGAGTCAAGCACTCTACCACTCAGCCACTGCGCTCCCTACAAGGCTCAAATTCAGCATAAAAGTTTGTACACTTTCTAAATATCTGACTCAGCTAGTAGATGTCTGGTACTGGTCTAATTTCAAATCTGGGAATTGAACACAACAGTTGGGGAGTTTGGCCAGGAACATATTTTACCCATCATAACACTCAGACAAATGCCTTGATAGTGGGCTATAAGCAATTTCCAATTTCTAGGTCTAGTCAGCCAACACAAAAATGGTTTATGCCTTTAATATGAAAGAAGCAAATTTTAGGCACAGATCAAAATGTGAATCTTCATGCACGGATCCAGAAACTTTTTTCAGAGGGGGTACAACTTTGACTACGTTTTTTTGTTTTGTTTTTTTGTTTTTTTAGTTGATACCACTACAAGCGGGCCATTATATCGTCTCACAAGCGAAACGCCATTCAAATTTTGCTGGCGGGACAATGGTGGCCCATCACTGAATGGTGACTTGGTAGCTTTGTGGTTTTACAGGGGATCCAGACCAGTATTAAATTGCTAAGAGACCCTGTTTTTTTGTGATTTTTCAGGGGGGGGTCGGGACCCTCTATCCCCCCCCTCTGGATCCGCACATGATCTTGAAGTCTGATCAATGCAAATGCTGTTTGCTGCCTATGGAGCATAATAGTTTATTCTTGATATGTCCAGATTTTCAAGAAACTAGCTGTAGTCTTTGAAGCTGAGCAGCCTGGTTGAAGTCTTTGTGTGTCACAAAACCCCAGACAGGTTTTCGAATGATGTGGTTAATCTAGATTTTGACTCTGTTTAGCAGGCTGTTTTTTAAAAATTGATTTTTCAAAAAAATAAAATTTCAGAAATACCATCATTATAAGTGTTAAACGGTTTAGATCAAGATCAGGCCCAATTGTATCAGGCCTGATCTGGGCACAAACTGTTTGCAAAGATTATCAGGAGACGATATGTCGCCAGAATGAATGTGTAAAAAAAAGAACTACCCATATCTTAACATGTTAAGCTATTTGTTAGGTAATATATATTGGTGGTAGAGTGAGTTAGACCACTGGGGCGGCTGCCGGTATTGTTGTGTTAAACTGATTAAAATCTTTATGGACCTAAATAAAGCAAAAATCAGCATTTTATTTCACTTGAATGTATAATTTAACCTTTGATCTTTCGGATTTTATATAAATTAATTCTAAATGAGGTTTTAAGTGTTAATTGTATAAAGTTATATTTTTTACCTGTTGAAATTAACCCTTATAATAGTGATGATTACCTGAATATATATCTCCCTTTGAAAACTGTGAAGATCAACATCAGCTGGCAGTAAGACCAGAAAAAGCTACAATCAAACACTGAAGACTCACGCATCCAAAATTGGCACCGTGAGGAAGAGACACAGAACACTAACAGCCAAATGACAGCAAGAACACAAAGTAATTTTAAGCAACAATGAGCTCTCTCATCCTCAGGAAACTAGAAAGGACACTAAGTACTTCATTACAAATCAAGAGCCAAACACAAACCCTACAAACAACAATCTGCCCATAACTGTAACAAAATCTTGGCTTAATTGTTTGAAATTTTAATAAACCACATGATATTTAGTTTCTTTATTGCAAATTTACTAACATAATAGAGAAACTACTAAATTCTAATCACCAAAAACACTAAAAATGTTTTTTAATCTTTTACCATTAAAAATTTTAGGCAATTAATAGTAAAACCCAAGTCCGACCGACAATCCTCAATGGGCATAAGTTGGTGACATTACAATCAACCTACGGTGCACACTCTCTCCACCATATTGCACTTTTCACAAAATGATTTGTGCAGCGAACTGACTCTAGTGTTAAAAGAAAAATAATAATTACAAGCACTGTGACACCGTGCCATTATGCTGAAACCATCTGCAAATATTGTTGATCCGTTTAATGGGCGGTGGTCGGCAAGGTTGTGACAATGACCAGTGCAAATTGACCACGAGATCTATTGACCGCTCGCATGTGGCAATCTTCATCGAACAATAATACAATGCAGAGGACAATTTGTCATATCTGTCGCGTTTCGGAAACTGTAATTGAACAGAGATTTATGAAATGAATCTTCTGTCAAATGGTTTCTCTTTCGTACCCCTTGAATATAACAAAATTAAATATGAGCATGCTAACTTGTAGCCCTACCCAGAAAGCATATAAAAACGGGCCACTATTGACCCAGCAGCGAAACGCCATTAAAAATGGCATTTTGCTGGTGGGCCGCTAATGGACCACGATTGTATTCTGGCTTGGGATAGATACTTAAAAGAGCACATCCAAATTGATTTCGTTTTTGTTTCTCTTGAAAACGAATGTTTAGGCCGAGAACTCATGGCTTCTAATCAGAAAGAAATAAGAACAGAAAATGTATTTGTAAAACAATGTGGCCTAATCATATGCCTGTGCTCCAGCTCATAATCTCATTATGACAAGTCTTTGATCTGCCAAGTATAGAGATAAAGTAAGGTCAATGAGGTCTCAAAGTAATCAGCAAGTGGTACCACTTTTAGGCTAAAATGTAGGCCTTTAAATATGGGCCATAATTTTGGAAATATTTTACTTAAGTATGTAAAAGGCTTATAGGTAATCGACTAATCACCCCCTATAAGCTAAACGTTTCAAGGCTGTTCTAGTTTATAAGATGGATTGCTGACAAGGCGGGCATATTATTTGACTAGCCAAATGCACAATGCCCTATCAAGTTTTGAAATGGCCATGATAATACCATAAGTCATGGACATAGCGACCATATACACAAAAACGCATTTGCATACACATTTGAACCGAAAATATGGGATTATTCTGTCCAAGTTCTGAAGGTTTCTTGATGCTAGGCATACAAAACGTGTGTGGAAAAGCAATTCTAATTTGTCTAATTCAAATTTTGGTACAGCTTATATATGATGGTATTGCATGTATCTGCTTTTAGACCCCCTTGAAGGGTTTAGCTGCTAAGCACCCATTAACAAAGTCAGATTCATATACAATTTAATATTCTCCACCATTATAGTCCGACCAGTTAAGAGAGACTGGGCGGTTCTTAGCAAAGACACACCCGTGGACATTTCCATTTAAAAATCGGTAAGACAGAGTGTGTTTATTCACTTGTGAAACGTTTTACAGCTGTATACCTGTATATACCTGTTGTAGTTTTGAGCCCATTGTGAGAAAAAGGCATTTCGAATTAATTTGGATAACAAGGAGACTGACTACTCTAGATATATGCGCTCTGACAATGTTTCGAAATTTTAACTATTCAAATTATAATACTGAATTAGAAAATAAAATGATGGTCCGAAATGAAAAATTAATACTATAAATTGGTCAGCACATGAGATGATGGCTCTTATGATTGGCGTGTGAAGAAGGCTCCTTCGGGCCTGCATGTACGCATGACCTCCCCAGGGCTTTCGCTTCTCGCATAAACAAAGTATGCAAGTTGAAGAAGACTCCAAACAACTTTTAGACATCTAGTCTCTCTGGACATGCCAGAATGAGCGATTATAAGATGCTTTTTCGGATATGTGATAAGACCAAATCTCATGTTTGTATGCCCTTTTCTCATGATCCACATACTTAACCCTTGTCCCGCATAATTCTAATTGTTGATTTATTATTATTGTATCAGGCTTAAAAGCCATACAGACAGAATTTAAAGAAAGTGCAAACCTACCCTCCCCCAAAACTTTCACAACATATCCATCCAAACAAATGAAATGCAGTAGGTCCCCAGCAACATACTAAAGATACACGTTTACTAGGCATGCTAACGTATAAAGTTGGTCACCCTTGTCATCTGCGCCTCAGTTGGTTGCACGAGTAAAGCGTACATAGGCTATTACACCCGATTTGCTGTAGACTAGTCTTATTTGACAGTGTATGACAGCGCTCTGTCTGACACGCCCAGTCTCTATTAACTGGACGCACTATACTAAAAATGTTCTTAACATGGCAAATAGCGCAGACCCTGATGAGACGCCGCGTTTTGAGACGCCGCAAACGCGGCGTCTAATCTGTGTCTACGCTATTAGTAAATGCTCCAATTTTGGATTTTCTTTTCAAACATGCATAAACCACGTCACCACAATTGCGTACATTGAATTTTAGGCAAGCTACGCCCCTGATAGTCATGACCCACATCATGCAGTGACTGACTTAGAAACAAAATACTATCCGTGGCCAACCCTACAAATTGTCACCAATCGATCGAAGTCAGATTATTAATCCAAACATGTCTTTGTTTTTACTTGGAATACATTGAGCACTGTTTTTTCAACAATCAAATGAACAAATATTTGGATTCTTCAGTAAATACAATGAAAAAGATCAAAGGAGCACTCCAATCAAAGTGATTTCTTCATGATTTTATGCTGAACTATCATAACAAATCATAAATTAGTACAGTACAGTAATTGTTCTAAAATTTTGAAACACTTTTCTCTTTCTGTTCTCAAATAAAATGTTTGTTATCAGGGCTGAAACTCACTAAATCTTGTCCTAAAAGTAAAACAGGCAAGACTCTGATCAGACTGCTTCTTCAGAAGCAGTCTGATCAGGGTCTGTCCTGTTTGTATCTAGGCTTTTGTGACAGGTAGCTAGTGTTCGAAATTTAGAATATTTACCGTATTTCTTGCAATGCTCAGCTGTGCAGCTATGTGCCATCTGTATACTTCTATGGATAATGACTTAATTGACGGAATAGGGCCCAGGTATTTCTAGGCCCAGTTTAGTCACATGCTTTCATTGCCTTATTCAATCTGTTGAGCTTGGAAAATGTGCTCTTAAAAACATATACTGTGCATTTAATTGGTTGGTTATAATGGTGTAATTGCATGCTGTCATTATTATCAAATACGGTAGTGAAGACTCTGATCAAACTACTGGGTCTGCACTATTTGTCTAGACTGCTTTCTTGTGGTTGTAATGTTTGGAAAATTTATAGCAATCACTGCATTTCATGCCTTTAGATTCAATGTTACTCATTAGTGCTTGTTTGTTTTTGATTGGTTCTTTACTTCCCAGTCAACAGCTATGGTCATGTCGGCCCATTGTCGGGACAGTCAGCTCACCTAACCACACTTTTTTCCTGGGCAAGCTTGACTAAGCTGTTAACCAGTACTTCGTGCACATCTTTCACTTGTAACTGACAACCCTTCTTGAATCAGTGAAAGGGAGGAGAACGGCCGTAGAAATTATTTCATGATCAATCTCTGCAAAAGTATGGGACCGGGCCGGGATCAAACTCATGACCCCTGGATCTGCAGTCAGATACGTATCTGCAGTCAGACACGTTACCGACTGCGCTACGCGGCCCGGTACTCATTAGTGCAATACCAATATTTAGGATGTTAAAAAAAATTGTTGCATGTTGTCATGTTTATGACTCTGCCTACCAAAGGTCAAAAGACCAAACAATATGAGTCAAACACTTCAAGACACAATAAATGTTTCCTTGAAAAGAAACTTTCTTATCTTAAAATTCAGATCCATGATCTTACGGCTCAGTAAAAACATAAAACCAACTCTAAATTGGTTACAAATAAATTTACCGCACGTTAAGCAGCAATAAATCCTAGTTGAGACGTAACATAAAAAGAGCCGTTTAAGGACAAATCATCTCTTTAAGGTGCAAATTGGTGACAGTATAAAAGATTTGCATGCAAATCGCAAGATTTTACAAGATTTCTGAGTGTAATTGGCTCTATATCAATTAACACGTCTCCCAATAAGACTTCTAAATGGTTTGCGGCACTTCTGTTTTCCGCCAGAGGCACTCTGACTCAACAGATGAGAGGTTCTTATTAGAATGAATTAAAGACTCAGATTCGTAATTTTGATAGAATTAAGGAAGCGTGTGATAGAGCCTGTTGACTCATTGGATCTGTGATTTCATTACACTGACTTGTGGGACACAGACATTGAAGGCTCGTCCATGAATAGATGCATGACATTGAAGTCTTTGCATTCTGGGCAATTGCATGTTTTTTGTCATCTGCTTTAAATTTTTCGAAAAATGCTTTCAGGAATACCATCAGAGTGTCAAACAGTTTGGATCTAAATCCTACATTTTGTCAGGCCTGATCTGGGTCCAAACCGTTTGCAAGGTTATCGGCAGACGACACTAGTAGGAAAAGAGTTAATCCTTTACCTCATAGAGACGCCTTTTAATGTTTTTTGACAAACAGAGCAGACCCAGATCAGACAGCTCTTGTTAGAGCTGCCTGATGACCCGGTCTACTCTGTTTGCTTATGGAAATATGATATATCTGATCCTACACTTGCCGACCTGACAAGTAACTTCTTAGTTCTATGTACCAATATGAAAGTGTATTTATATAATTATTCATAGTGGATGGAGCCATGAAGGAAAGGGTTACATAGTTTTACAAATCATAAAACTCTGGACATCTGTATCTAATTCACATGGGTTGGGGCTTTAACCATCTAATAATCCCTAGGGAAAGCCTTCCGACCCCAAGAGTGGGTGGGGGGATATTGATAGATGCATGATCAGTGCATTGTACACATACTTTTTTCAAAATTCCTTATTCTCCTTTGAAAACAGTGTAGATCCAGATTAGCTGCATATATGCATTAATGCAATCAAGAAGTAACTCCATATAGTATAACTCTTTCCCTGCTAGTTGGGACTTTTATCGTCTGCTGATAAACTCTGCAGACAGTTTGGACCCAAATCAGGCCCGACAACACTCTGATGGTATTCCTGAAAGAATTTTTTGAAAAAAGTTAATTTTGAAAAATTCAGCAAATGATAAAAAGCATGCAAAATTACCCAGCATGCAGAGATAAACACCCCACTCACCCCCCCCCCCCCCCCAAAAAAAAAAAAAAAAAAATCATGTGCACTTATTAGGTTTAATATGGTAAAATGATTGAATGAACAATTTATTTTAGTCATCTTTGTATTCTCAAGGAAAATTCCCTCAACATACATATGCATGATTAGCTGGCCAAATTAGGAACTAAATGCCATTGGGATATGTTTCATACATAGTCATCCATTTCTGGTTAACTTTTTTCCGCTTTTTTTTCCAATAAAAAAATAATTAAACCCTTACAGTGCCAGTCATAACTGCAGTACTCACCGAGACGACAATTCTTGCAATATTTTTTCTTGATTTTTTTAAAGAAAATTAGGCTTGAAGTTTCATGTGAATCATCTGATATATCCGGCTTATGTGCGGATCCAGAAAGTTTTGCCAGAGGGGGGTCCAACTTTGTAACATTTTTTTTTTATGAGAGGATCCAAATAACACTATAAGTGGGCCATCATCAGTCCGCCAGCGAAACGCCATTTAAATGGCGTTTCGCTGGCGTGCCTATGATGACCCAACATTGAATGCTGGCTCGGTAGCTTTGTCCTTTTTAGGGGATCCGGACCAGCTTTGCTAAGAAACCCTATATTTTTGTGATTTTCCAGTAAAGTCTGGACCCCCTGTCTCCCCCTCTCGATCCGCCCATGAGGCTTTATTTGCTTACTTAAAGCAGCAACAAATGTCTAAAATATCATCTGTACATTTTATCGGGACTTTAAGAGTTAACACAGAAGCTTTACAAGTAATTTAAACATTAAGAGGGGGATCATCAGTAATTTTGGCCAATTTTGAGAAAAATGTTCCTAAAATACAATATGAGCCACATGACAAAAACAACAAAATGACAAAATGATGTGAACAGCAAAAAGTGAGTATGATCAGGAAATACCACAACCAACCCAATGGCACTGTGAGGAAGAGCTACAGGACATTTACAGTAACAAGACATCCAAAAGACAATTAAAGCAAACCAACCAGCTCTCTTCTACTCGTCGAGATGATAGCAAAACTAGCAAGGACATAAAGCAATGCATACCAAAACAAAGACTGACACAGAACCCCTACAAACACAAAGACTCGCTCAGACTGGGCCTATCTTAAAGCAGCAGATTTTGTTACTCCTCCACCCCCACTTACACTCCTCCCTCCTCCACCCAAAAAATCTACAGCCAAACAATCTTTTTCAAACTCTGTTACATTATATAGGTGACATTTCTTGAATCATCTTTCATTTAAGTGGCCACTCAAAAATATGAAATAAAAGCACCACTAGCACTGCATAATACCCCGCCACTGCTGGGGGCACCAAAAGTTATTTTGTGAGATATATAATGCCTAAATAGCAACAGAACTGAGATAGACAGTGATATGACGTCCTTAGTCACAATATGTAACCTTTGATGGTCAACATATCTGTGAAGTTTCATTCAGATACTCCATATAGTAAATGAACTACAGGTCAAAAACCATTTTTCAGATCAATCAAGGGCGGATAACTCATGAACTGGAAAGGTAAGGGTGACGTTCCTTACTAAAAATATGTAACCTTTGATGTTCAACATATCTGTGAAGTTTCATTCAGATATTCCATATAGTAAATGAACTACAGGTCAAAAACCATTTTTCAGATCAATCAAGGGTAGATAACTCATGAACTGGAAAGGTAAGAGTGAAGATCCTTAGTCACAATATGTAACCTTTGATGATCAACATATCTGTGAAGTTTCATTCAGATATTCCATATAGTAAATGAACTACAGGTCAAAAACCATTTTTCAGATCAATCAAGGGCAGATAACTCATGAACTGGAAAGGTAAGAGTGATGGTTCTTTGTCACAGTATGTAACCTTTGATGTGAAACATATCTGTAAAGTTTCATTTGAATATTCCACATAGTAAAGGAACTACGGGTAAAAAACATTTTTTAATTCAATCAAGGGCGGATAACTCAGAAACAGGAAAGGTAAGAGTGACGGTTCTTAGTCACAATATGTTACCTTTGATGTGAAACATATCTGTGAAGTTATATTCAGATATTCCACATAGTAAAGGAACAATAGGTCAAAAACCTTTTTTCAGACCTATCGAGGGCGGATAACTCACAAACTGGGAAGGTCAGAGTGACGGTCCTTAGTCACATTATGTAACCTTTGATGTGCAACATATCTGTGAAGTTTCATTCAGATATCATGAACAGTAAAGGAATAACAGGCTAGAAACCATTTTTCCAATACGAAAAAGGGCAGTAACTCCGTTAAAAATGGACGGATTTTGCCCATTAACAATCCCATACCACTCATCGCCGATAACAATATGTATGCAAAATTTGAAAAAATTCCGTGAATAAATACTCAAGTTATTGATCGGAAATGGTGAGCACGGACGGACGGACGGACGGACAGACGGACAGACACCGAAGGGTATAACATAATACCTCGCCACACTTTAGTGGCGGGGTATAAAAAGGATCTTAATGACAAATGGTATCTTAATGAAGGTTGAAAGTATTGCAGAATGCTCACCTTGGAGCATTCTGCAATACTTTTGACCTGCATTAAGGGATAATCAGTCTTGAAAATCAAATTTTGGTCTTCTTTTTGAGTGGCCACTTAAGACAGGTTTTACAGTAGCTGTTGACAGGGACAATAAGCATCAAACCAAACCAAAATCTTTAGGCATGCATAGTTTGATGCGGAATTTTTTTAATGCATGAAGATCAATGCCAAATGATCACTAAATCTATCTGCATATTTCTGTCTTTTGTTCTGTCAACATGACACGAGACAGAACATAAATATCCACAAAGGAGGGAAAAAAGTTCATTTCCAATGTCAAGAAAGGTCCCATGTCAACTACGCAAAATTTAAAAGCCCCCATGTTCTGCAATCATCCTAATAAATCCAAAGCGTGTTAAAATCACTGGCGTGAAAAAGGGACCAAAATCTGGATTCCTCTTATAAACCCAATTAAGCGTACTGATTTGACAGATTTGTGGGTACGAAGGGAAACCACAGCATATAGGGGTAGTCCCTCAAGTCATGATGCAATGTTAACCTTTATCCTGCCACTAAAAATGTTGCCTGCTTATTACTTCTGCTGCAAATATTCTAATCTATCACAGACTACTTTTATCACGCCAACAAAAAGTATGAACCCTGATCAGGCTACTCCTCTTCGGTCCATATTCTTTAATTGCTATACAGGCTGCCGAAGTTTATCGGCACATCAGAAGGCAGGCGACATTTGTGGGAAAAGGGTTAGACAGCCCTAAATTAAGACAGTATCAAAATTTAGTTTTTCTTATTTCTTCATAAACATATGGGCAAGCACATTAGATTTTAGTACTTATAGCGAAGACTCAGATATATGCACAGCTTCGCCAGAGCCTTCTCTTCTGGTTTACACAAAGTATGGAAGTAGAGGAAGGCTCTGATAAAAAATTTGACCTCTAGCCCCACTGAATACGTCATATTGTCCCAAACTGTTTGCAAAGCTTGTCATCAGCAGACAACAAAAGACGCCACTAGCAGGGAAAAGTTTAATAACAAAAATCCGTCTGAAGCCAAGATCTTCCAAACCCAAGGCGTCTTGACAGAAGTCACAAAGACGTAATCCTTCGAATTACCACAACAAACAGCATGATTCAACGAGCTTGTGCGGAACATGCTACCCACGTCTTTGATCTGACAACTACAAATGCCGCCACTTGAAAATCTAACTGAGCATAATGTTTTGTAATACTTTGAGGGATTTATGGAAAACAATCATGCGGGTGCCACCGTCTGCATTAGGTCCGAGGCATTCAGAGGGAAAACTAGCACATTTCACGGGTCATGGTGTCAATGTGGATGACAATTTGCTTAATTTATAGCTTAACTACCAAGTCAACACTATTTGGGTGGTGTTCAGATATTGCTCTCAACTCTTTACCTGCTAGTGGCAACTTTTTTCATCTGTTAATAGCCTTTACAAACAGTTTGGAGCCAGATCCATACTATTTAACACTGATAGTATTCTGAGAGATTTTTTTTAAATAAGTTTGAGAAAAAAAAATCAGCAATCGACAAAAAGCATGAATAATTAATTACCCAGAATGCATAGACTTAATTAGTAGTTTAACTGCGGAAATGACACTGTTTGGGTGATGTTCATCTATTGCTTTTAAAGTTGTTGAAAGCTTTCTAAGTCTGCAAATACTGGAAGTAATACAGCTACAGTAAAACTGGTGTAAAACAGCCACTCTCAAAAAGATAAAAAAAATGGTTTTCAAGACCGATTATCGCTTAATGCAGGTCAAAAGTATTGCAGCATTCTGCAATACTTTCGACCTTCATTAAGCTACTAGTTGTCATTAAGATCTTTGTTTTGTCTATTTTTGAGTGGCCGTTTTACACAGGTTTTACTGTATAATAACCCTTAGCGGGTTGTTCCTGGTTTCAAGGCTTAAATCTCAAGGGCTAGAATTTTTGTGACCCAAAGGGTAACATCTAGATCAAACATCAAATGAGGCAAAATAAAGGTAGGATAAGGGTGAAGACTTGAGGTTTTGAGGTTAACATAACTAAGGACTATTCATTATCAGTGAAACCACACTTTACCTGTTTAAATATAATCAAACCGATCAATGGTATTCATTTGACTTAATACAATCACTGTACAAATACGATCACACGCAAACTTAAATAACCCTCGTAATTGTGGCAATCAGACTTGAAAGAATGCCGACATGCATTTAGAAGCGTTTAATCTCTTAATCTTCGAGAAGTGACTTGCACCGATTAGTTTAATTGATGTCCATCAAACAAAGCTTGGCCTTATCAAAATATGTTCTCAATGGTGGAAAATTGTATATATACTTTAACTCTTAACCTACCAGTATGGTCTTCTGATCAATAATCTTTGCAAACAGTTTGGACCCAGATCAGGCCAGACAAATGTCGAGCCTGATCTGGATCCAAACTGTTCAAAACTCTGACAGTATTCCTGAAAGAATTTTTTGAAATTAGATAAATTTGAGAAATAGCAAGATGACAAAAAAGCATGCAACATTTCCCAGCGTGCAAAGAATTAAATAACATGTATCGATCATGATCAACAGCCCAAATAATATGTACCTAAATATGAGTGCTCTTTATCAGCAGTTTAGAGGAACTGCAAAAATGTATTCACCAAATTTCAAATAAAACGTATTTATAATGATCTAAAATTGCCAAGATTTAAGCAAAAGAGGTATTACTATATTTAAGATTGATTGCAGTCTGACTTATACCCCAATATTTCTGTATTTTCTTACATGAAGTTCACAAATAAGAGCAAATTTATGGCAGTCCAAATACGAATATTGTCATTATTTTCTCAAAAATCCACATAGGTCCATAGGCAAAAAATTTCAGCGTAAAATTGTAAAATATTTTCTTATCTATCAGTTTTAACATTGGTTTTGGGTGCTCAAAAGAACCTTCTCAATGAGGTTCTTTTGAGTACCCACAACATATGTTTTGGCTGAGAAATAAGAAAATTAATTTTTGATTATGCACTCTTATCAGCCAAAACAATGCATATTCGTTGCAGGCTAGGTAATTTTTTTATGCCTTTTTGTCATCCAAAATTAAGTTTCATTTTCAGGAATACCATCAGTGACAAACAATTTGGATTCAGATCAGGACCGACATTATGTCAGGCTAGATCTGGGTCCAAACTGTTTTCAAAGGTTATCAGCAGATGACACTAGCAGGGAAAGAGTTAAGATTGTAGTAAGATGCATATATGGTGGTTTTTTATTTTTGCTTTGTTTCAGCGATGGTGCACATTGGAAGTGTCTCATTGAGAGGCTTCTTAAGAATACTATAACATGTTTTCTTGTAAAAATAAGTAAACTAGCAATTGAACCATAAACATGTTTGCCATTACTACCAATGTCTAGGCCCTGTCCAATTAATTTCACATAATCACCAAACTGATCAAAAATCAAAAGCTCAGCAGTAAAATTAAAGTGGAATTCAAAAGTGACTTACGGAGTAACCTCCCATTATGTTGAACCCCAGGCTTCCCGAAATCCTCTCCAACATCAGTGTTAAGCTCTTGTCCTCTCCACACTGTAAAATAAAAGACAGATGGGTTTCACAGCGTTTGCTTTAAATTCATCTTGACAATTAACACTGTGAAAGGGGCCCGATAAATCTCCCTCTAAGTAGCCGTATCCAGAGAGTATGCAGGACTTTAGTTAAGAGTGTGTATCGAAAAACTAATTTACTTATTTCTCAACCAAAGCATATGTTGTGGGTACTCAAAAGAACTGTCTCAATGAGACGGTTCTTTTGAGAACCCTAAACATATGTTAAAACTGATGAGTAAGAAAATATTTACATTTTTACGCTAAAATTTTTTGTTTATCTAAAGCTGTGTTAACCCTAGATGAGAGCATGTCAAAATTAGAAAAAAATGCAAAAATTTGTGATTATCTTCTTATCTATCAGGTGAAACATTTGTTTTGGGTGCTGAAAAGAACCGCCTCATTGAGACGGTTCTTTTGAGTACCCATAACATATGTTGTTGAGAAATACGAAAGTTAAATTTCTAGTATAAAGCACTCTTAACAAGAGGCCTGCTATAGTGGC
The DNA here is from genome assembly GCA_964019695.1 of Loripinus fragilis. Classification (NCBI taxonomy): domain Eukaryota; kingdom Metazoa; phylum Mollusca; class Bivalvia; order Lucinida; family Lucinidae; genus Loripinus; species Loripinus fragilis. Next base: position 36,171,523 of record OZ026520.1, on the reverse strand, counting down.
AATCCAGATATCTATTTTCCTTGTTAAACTGTAAAACTATATTGTGTGTACTCAAATGTGAGTGTCTTGTTTAGATGTGTCCAATGAGTAAGACAAAATTGATTTTGTTTGATTTGATTCTTTACATCCCATCAACAATCTTTCAGTTAAACAGGAATGGGTCTGTGGGTTGAACCAGTACTAAGCTAGGATAAATGTGTCTTGCTCAAGGACCACAACGCAGTGACCCCAGTGAGGCTCGAACCAGCGGCCCTTTGGGCTCAAATCAAGCAATCTACCACTGAGCCACTGCGCTCCCTACAAAATTGATTTTGTTAGGAAATTAGAAAATTTTACAACCTTAGTTGAAAAAATGTCTCACCAAAGACTGAGATTGGATAAAATGGAACTTTTGGTAATAAGAACTCTTTATTAAATCAGTTGGAAGGAATTAGATTTATCGTATTTTACTAGTTCTCATTGAAATTGTGTTGCTGTTTTTAAAGAGAAAGAAAGAAAACTTATCACAAATTTGGTTTAAACAATATTTTATTTACAGTAACTTAACATATTATGATATATACATACATACAAAATTTCAAGGATTTGACCGTAAGCGTTGAGCTTATATCACAAATTTTATGCGAAGTATATCTCTTAACAAGGCCTCTGACTTCTGAAGACGGCAAAAATCAATGAAGGTTATGCTCCTTTTATAAGGTCTATTGAAAATGATGATCTCTAACAAATGTGGCTCCAATTACAACAGCTTTCCTTGTGGTGTGAGGAAAGTGAAGACATTGATGACACTGACCACAGGAGCTGCTAAAGACTCATGCTGAATAATCATTTTTTCTATCTATCTCTTTATATCTCTTTATACGGCATACACCATCAAATGAGTATTACATATCTACAGAAAGTAGCCGTCTTTGCATGCTGGTAATTTTTCATGTTTTCGTTGTCGTCTTCTGATTTTTTTCAAAAATAAACTTTTTCGAATAATTCTTTCAGGAACACTATCAGAGTGTCAAACGGGTTGGATCCAGATCGAGAATCGACGTTTTGGGTCCAACCTGTTTACAAAGGTTATCAGCAGACAAAAGTAGTCGCCACTAGCAAGGAAAGCGTTAAAATCCTGGAAAAAGAATCTTTCTACTTGACAAAGCTCACTAATTCAATCAGTGTAATAAAAAATGCTGATTAAATTACTCGCCTGTTCTTTTTTTAAGTCTTGAAAATAATCATTTTTTATCAACAAGCAATAAATGTCAGATTATTCTCCAATGTTCTAAATTTGTGGTATTGCCATCTTTGGGACAATATTTTTTCATTTATTATGATTGTTTTCTTTAGGACTTGGTCATTGCCTCCAGATAAGAGTGCGTAATTAAATTGTTTTATTCTTATTTCTCATAAAAAACATTAGACAGATGGGTATGAATATATTTGATTTTATGTTCAAAATATTTTGTTATCTGGACCTGGTGTTTATGGCATATGGCTTTGTTCAAAACGAAAACAAAAACTTGGAAGAAATGGTATGTGTTGGTCGAAAACACTCTAACAGATAAAGCATGACAAGTCATAGAAATGAAAATTACCACCTTAGCCTCCTATCGTTCGGCACGGTAGTGACTGGAAAGCATCTTTACAATGTAACACTGAATACGTGATTCACGTATGCATCGATTTCACAGCCCGAAGTATATTTTCCTTATATAAGACTTCCTTCAAAAATCAATCAATATCTTATCTAAAGAACGGAATCAGTTTTGAACCGAGAATTCCAAGTTAAACATTCGAAATCAGTTAAAATTCATAAGTACCGTTCTGTTTTTCACTTACGCCGCCATTGTTGTTTATATGTTGTAATGCAAGTTATTTCCCTTGACAGCTCTCCTATGACATGACACGAACTGGGTAGCTAACATTCAAGTCAGTACGGAAAACGCAAAAAGTGAACCCTTTTTATTTTAGGCCTAATATGTAATAAATTAATGATATTTCTGAATAATAATTTGATATAACTATATACAAATAGTGCTCTTTACTTCGAAAGCTACAATTTGTTATTTATATCAGGGTTGGACCCAGAGGGGTTGTGTGCAGGGGGGGGGGGGGGCCCTGAAAGCCGAAGTTTTGAACTGATTGGGGCAGGCCACGAGTGGGGGAAGTGTATGAGAGCGGGGGTTGGACCTCCCCGGAAAAAATGAAAATCTATGTCTCTGAGAATGCATTTCAAGCCATTTTGAAGCCCATTTTCCATATTCTATAACCTCAATTTTAAGTAAGGTTAGACACTCAAACACTTTGTTCTTAGCTATTAGTTTTGCATTTCCTTGTCATCAAGTATGAGTCAGCCCAATGTTTAGAAAAACAGCAGAGCCCTTGTGAGTGGGAGGGAAGGGGGGCTATAAATTTGAAGAAAAAAGCTGGATAACAAACAACCAAGTCCACACCTAAGAAAAAATTCGGCATAGGTTCCACTGTATTGTGTACTTTTCATTCACCCCAACCCAATAACATAGACCCAGTATGGCAGCAGACTCGGGACTGGGGCTCTCTTTTGCATTTCTCTGAGTCTGGTCGGGGAAGGTGGGCGCACAGCTATTACTTATTAGCTTTGCGACTAGACTACATAGAATTTGCAATGGAAGCAAAAACGGAATGGAAGATGGGGGAGGGAGCACACATGCCACAGCCTTGGGATTGGGGATAAGTTTACCCACCCCAAATTTCCAAGTTTTGTTTGGGACTGGGGGGGGGGGAACAGCAGTGTTTTTTCCTCCCCGACCAGACTACAGGAGATTTTAAAAATCCCATCATATGCAAGCCCGGATCACACTCGCAGCCCTGTGTGGCCGACGGTGCCTACCCCAACCCCAGCGTCCACATTTTTTCAGCTGTAATCAGGTTTTTTTTTGTTTTTTATTGTACTCACGGCTTCTGGGGGGCTCGTGTGCCTTAGCCCCCCCCCCTTGGGTCCGGCACTGTATATGACCCGAAAATATAGTGTGCCTGTGTCTGGTTGAGAGAAATGGGGAGAGGGTGGGAAGGGGTGCACTGGTGGTGAAAGTAGCATCTGGGGCGAGTATACATGTCATGGACATTTTACTCTGAACACCAACAGAAACAAGAGTGCATATACATGTATAACATTTTCAAATCTTCTTCAATATAATATTTTATTCAAATTGTAATTTAGGTCGAAGGATTAATTGTTTGTTTATGTTATCGCTTTTTAAAGAAAATAACTGAGCTAGATGTGTTCCTTTGACAAGTTGGTTATGTTCCAGACCAAAAACTACACAGACACGAACAGCATTGGAAGTCTGATCAGGGACTGTTCAGCAAATGATTTATCGATAACTAGGACAATAAACTTGAGGGTCTGTTTTAGAAGTAATAATGGCTTTGCGTATAACTAATTAAAGGATAAATCTAAATCTTATAATGTATACACAATGTATATGAATGTCCTATCAAGAAAAACGTTATAATTGTCTCGAAAGAAAGGCTTCGAGTTTCTGTATAAAGAGAAATATTTTTAAATCAATAGGGTTCGGTGCACAATTAATCGGTCCCATTCAACTCCATGTAAAAAGGCAGAATTCGAGCATCTGCAAATTTTTCCAGGACATTGCTTTGACATTTTTCTGTCTGTGAGTGGCAAGATCTGTCATTCACCTATCAAAAAAGTGAAAAGACAACCTACCTTGATAATCTCGTTTTCTCAGCATTCTCCGTTCTTTGGGGAACAGTAAAAAAATCCGGGCTGAAATCTGACCCGCGTCAGACGTTACCTGGGGAGTGCGCCGGGGAGTCTGTGACAAAATAGTCCACACAAAGATGCATTTTTCTGCATCAGTCTAACAAACATAGACCAATGTTGAATCACATGTACATTTAAAGTCGACTAAAGCACCCATTTACGCCATAAAGGGCCCAGAAACGGCAAGTGCTAAATTTCTAAAGGTACTATTTTCGTGGGCTACCAAACCGGAAGACTGTAATTGTGTACTAACACCAATAACAAAATTGCATTCTCGCGAGACCTGACGATACCTCATCTAGATCTCTCGCATATCGCCCTTTGCATCATGGGTAACAAGCGGAATTTGGCTAGTCACGTTCAATTCTCGCACTCCTGTAGTGACAGAATTTATCGTTAAAAATAGCAAAAAGTAAAATTTTTGACAGCTTATCATTTCTCTTTTAGTCAATATTATCAGAATGTAAAGCCCTGAGTCATGCAAGCAGTGATCGCAAAATATATTTTTAATGAAAATGGCTGTTCAATCCCAGTGTGCACCGAGCGAAAGGCGACAGGTGAGTACGTGCTAGCGTGCTTCGTGTTTGCGACAATGACAAAATTGTTAATAGGCCATTGTTGATAGTTTGGTGTTTGTATTGTTTTGATAAAAACGTGTGAAACACTTTGCAGCTTTGAAACCCTCCATAAAGAAACCGATAGGTGGCCTGCTAAACAGCGCCTGCAAGAAAGCAAATATGAAATGAATAGCAGGACTTATGCACATTTTTCCGTGCATGCTTTCAACATTGGGTACGTCGGACAAATATATGCATTATAATTATTCCACATATGGACCGATGCATGAAACCACTTACATGTGCGCATCACCGTTATGCAGTATATAACTCTGGGCCAAAATGTACACAAATTTAAATTTTAAAGCCTGAAAAGTTGAAAACCCAGAATAAAAGTTTGATAGTTAAAGTTCACACTGTAAAATATATTACAACAAAGGTATATTTCCATCACTCAGTGATGTCTAATCAATAATAGCAAATTGTACAGGGACACATAATTAATTTCGTAGCTCTAAACTGCATCCCAAAATCCTGTTTACGGGTACAAGTCAATGGATATATTTTATAAAATGGAATTGGGTTCTCAGATGCAAGGCTAACCTCTTCAAAGATATTTAGATAAGAATAGATGTATTTCAAGAATTGAAATACCATCCTTTCACCAAGTGATGCGGCCTAATGCACATGCTGCTCCATATATGTACATACAAACCTATAATGTTGGGGTGACTAGTGAGTCACGTGTAAAGTGACCTCGTCCGCACACAACAGTAGGCCCATACGTTATCGTATATTTTACTTATAATCAAATTTTCATTTAAATTTACTGTCATTTTCACCGAAACAAGTACTTTAACTGTCAAAAGAGCGTTTTTTTAATTCAAAGGCAATGTGTATCTTAAAGCAAATGGTCAGGTTTCTGTATATTTTACCTGTACAAAATTAGGACATTTTATTTTGGAAGTTTGGATCACATTTTTTTATATTAATAGGGTGGTTTTGATCAATTTGGGTAGATTTTACTTGTGTGCATTTTGACTTGCAGTGGCGGATCCAGGATTTCTTAAATGGGGGTCTATTTGTTAATTTTACCTGATTATTTATTATTCTTTGCTGATTTTTCGGAAAATTCTCCATGAAAATAAAATGATTTTGTCTCATAAGGGGCTCGAGCGAACTCCTCGAACCTCCTCTGGATCCGCCACTGACTTGTGGACGTTTTTACTTTGCCATACATTCCAAATGCATTTCCCTACTCTTCTCGGACATTTCCAAGTACAATAGAATGGACCAAAGCTAGTTTTGGATCTCCTTTTCTAAGAAGTTAAAATTAAAATTCTGACTGCTCTTTTAAACCGCAGATGTCAAAATGCGCACAACAACACAATGTATATTCTTACTGGACCTGTCATCCCGGTCATTAGTGTGCACCGGGTCTCGTCAGACACGTTTAAAAGTATTCTTACACTTCTTAGTGGTACCAAACAGATGTCCCAACATGGCTGCCAGGTGAAAGAAATTTTTATCGAGAAGGGAAATCATGAAGTATTTTATTCAATGACGGAAACTCTTGTATAAAAACAACCAGAAGTGAATTTTAATCATAACTAGAGTATTTTCTGTAAGTGTTGCGGCTAGCACTGAATTCAGGGCGATATGATGGGTTTTTATTTTATTTTATCATATAGCCCTGATTTTTTAAGCCTCTATCTTTTCCCTTACGGTTAGCGTGGACGTAAACCAAGTTGAAAACACATTTCCAAACAGTGTCTTCCTCTAACACTACTCCATTGTGTATGTTTATAGGTTTATCTATATGTTGCTAGTTTGGTTTGCCGCTGATGCATACCTAATTAGTTCTAAAAAGATAAAATACTCCTGTCCACACAGAATGTTTACACTATTTGTTTTCAAAACATGGCGTCATTTTTGTCTTCTGAGCTGAAGAGCATGCTTTTTCTGTGGGAAACTAAAGTCACGCAAGAATTTGTTTTGGTATTTTATGTACCGATAATGACCCGTTCACTTTCCGTTTTCTGAATACACAGATGTTTTAACAACATTAAATACCAAAATCAGACTTATATAATGTTTTCTTTTACCTTCCTTATTATCATAATTGGCCAAAAATTGATCATACCTGGTCTGTTGAGATTAAAATAATCCAATACCATCTCACCATACATTTGTTACATGTAGATATTTGCAAAAAAGATGACCAATTACCGATCTAACTGGGGCCACCTTTTACCAATTTGTTGCCATCGAGAACTACCCAGTTGGACATGTGCAAACTCTGTCCGAGGAGTTCTTAACGGCAATGGATGGGATCCTTTTTTTGTGCATACAGGTTGATTTTTATGGTGACCTCTCTCACCATTTGTAATAGGTTTTCTTTTAATATCTTGATGAATGTCAACGAATAAAGGTCAATCTTCCACCTAGTATGCAAATTTTTCACCCTGGTTCTGTATTCCGACGGATGTCACTGGATTGAAAATTGACTATTTTCAGATAAGGAACTGCCCCACTTCCGCTAACAGGAAATACATAGAAAAAAATCCAAATGGTTTTGCATATTCAAACAATGACATCTTTATACAATTCTAATCATAAACCATTGCGCACATGTTCAAAAAGAAGGTCAAAACACCCAATGTCTCTATATAAGATTCACGTGGCGCCTTAAAACGATGGGTATTAACTGTGTGTATTGACTGATAGCCTATTTGAACATAAGCGTGTTATAGTAAAGCTATTCAGCGTGCAGCAAGGTTAGCCATGAAATAAAAAATATTTTCTTTCACTAATATCTTACTGATCACTGTGCAAAAGTAATTTGATTCTGATCTTTCCAATCCATCGCTTCTTGTCGTAAACAAGCTGACCCTCTCACGGTTCAGAGGTCAATGTACTCTTGTGTTAGCTTGCTACTTTTGGCGGGAAACTTGTCACGTGAGCACATGATCAGAATAACAATTGTCCGCCTTGTTGGAAAAGTCCATTTTCGGTCTGATTATGACATTTTGGGACATGACAAAGCTTCCTTTCAGAAAATTAGATTTATACGGGTGGGGTATGTGATTGTTAAGGATTTCTGTCAAGTAAGTATCTCTTTTTCTTTGGCATGCTATATTAAATTGAAATCAAACCATTCTTGGAAATCGACTTTCATTTTCTGAAATAGGTCATTACTCGTTATAATTTAATAGAAAATAGGGGGCGCTACAATGCACAATAATACAGAAACGTGACTGCTGCGAGCGTACCAACATTGAGTAAGTTAACAGAATCAATAGCTTTAACAATTTTGCCCTGATTTTCAAAATTCAAACACCTACTTGTTTCTTATAATGTCCACAATCCACTGTTAATCTTATTATAATAATGTACTGAGTTTTTGAAAAAGCGCTGACATACCTTACCTAGTCATGGGGAATATAACCAGTACCGGGTTTTATAATATTTCTCAACGTTTTATTAAGTTCGTCTCATCAATTCAACATCCGAATTTTATCGCAAAAACGTCATCACCCCTAGTTCGTGAAAAGCATGCAAAATGGCTGCGATGAGCCGAAAAACAACAACAAGAACATGATATTACAGATTGCATTGATCGTGTCATAATAACGAAGTCAATGGTAACATTTTTATAACTTTGGTTGTGTATGTAAAACACATGAAGAAGTCTAAATGGTTGGATTGTCAAGGAAACGAGTTTTTCCCAAAACAAAAGGGGACTCCATCACTGGTCAAGATAGAGCACAAAAACACTGCGACTTTAGATTCAGCCAGATCGAAAAAAAAATCTAAAGTCGCAGTTCTGCAACTATGTTGCGGCCGGATTATACAAAATAGGTTTGCTACACTGACATGGCATGTATCGAATCGTTACGTCAAATGGGCAATTTTAATTGGGGACCCGCTTACGTAACGACATCGTTTCTAGACAAGTCAGCACTAAAGTCAGCACATGCGATTTCTCTTGCACATTGGAATCGCGACAAAACCCCTTAAAGTAAAAACATAACGTAAACTTTTCAACTGTTCCCAAAGCAATTATTCAATGCGTATCGCAAACGAAGGTGAAATATTATACAACAAACTCTGAAATTGTTCGATTTTGTTTCAAACTCCAATGGTGTTTGCTGATGTGAATGCTTCTCCCGCCAAATGTCAATATGAAGAGAGCTTATAGGGGAAGTAACTACAACATTAAACAAGTATAAGCTTTCACAAAAACCTTGCTCTACGCTAAGCATAGAGGGCACATACATATACATGTAGGATTGTGACAGACAGACAGACAGACAGACAGACAGACAGACAGACAGACAGACAGACAGACAGACAGACAGACAGACAGACAGACAGACAGACAGACAGACAGACACACACACACACACAGACAGACAGACAGACAGACAGACAGACAGACAGACAGACAGACAGACAGACAGACAGGCAGGCAGGCAGGCAGGCAGGCAGGCAGGCTTGCAGGCAGACCACTGAGCTCACAGCCCTTGGAACCCTGGTCGTCGCTCTACGCAGGTGGTCCAAATCACCACCTAATTTCTTGTATTGAACCATTCGGGGCGTTTTGACATGGGACTTCTCAGCTTCAGACCTGGGCTTCAGACCATGGCTAGGAACTTTACAATACAAGTCAAGGAGCTATCTTAAGAATGTACTATTTACGGTTATACTTCGAAATATTACTCGCGAGAATGGCCAAGTCGTGTGCAAGTCACACGATTTTCTAAAATGGTAGAATAGACAAAAAATTAAGGCACGCACCCATAATGCAAAAGAAAAAAAATAATATTAACACAACGTATACATTCCACATTGTCACATTTTTGATATATTTGGACCAGAAATATGCGCATGAAAGATCACACCGTTAATTTCCCCTCCCCCAGCCCCATTGTATTGGCCTAATCAAGCCAAGCCACATGCATCACATTCAAAATCAGTTCTGTCTATTTCGTTAAACCCTTTCAACCATACACCCAGCCACACGCTTGGAACACACAAAGCGGAAGCAGTAAAACATACCAACATGTACACACCAAGGACTATCTATTACATACATATGAATTTGCAAAAATGGTGTTTGTCTGTCTATTTGTTAAGACTTTCAAACGACCTGTCATTCGGTGGTCTTCAAACCAACCAGGTTGATACGTATAATGTTTATCAACTCCTCAAAGAAATTAATGAGACACTTTATATCACGTTAAATAAAGTTTCTATATTCCCTGATAATATGTTTATGTTTCATTAAGCTTTGATCGCTCTTCATGTTGTCATTCCGCACAAAAGCTGTTTTAGCTCTGTTTATGTGTCAATTTAATTTCAATAGATTTAGATAGGCAAATGGCTTTTGATACCTCGAACATTAAGTCCGTGCTGATACTGGTTGCCTTTGCAAGCCTTTGATCTTTCCGTTCTCTTATCCTTTATTTGGCCATCTATCCTAGTTTTGCTTATGACCAGAATTAATTGTACGACCTCATTCACAGTAAAACACACTGTACATAATATAAGAGAATTGTGCATTTTGATTAGTTTCGAGCTGTTCGATCTGAATTTATACCAGTTGTTATCTTCAGTCAGTTAGACAGTTAATCCTTTTGTTTTTGTATTTTGTGTAATGTGAAGAATTTGATCAAACGACAGATATGTATAGTTGATTTTAAGCTAATTTTGCAGTACTCATAGATAACATGTTGGTTTGTACGTCACTCAACGCTCATGTCCTTAAACTTTGATGTCGGGTCATACTTTTCAATTAGCTACTGTATAAAGTTTGACCTATTTGTCCAAAAGCCCAAAAAGTGCATTTGAAAATGTTTAGACAATTTCTCTGATCTTTGGATGCCCCGCAAAAATGGAAGATGGTCATGGTGTGTTCAAAAAAGGTTAAGAAAGGATTGCTCTGTAAAATATCATGGCAGCACAACATGTATGTGGGAGCGCAGTGGCTCAGTGGTAGAGTGCTTGACTCGAGACCGAGGGGCCGCGGGTTCGAGCCTCACCGGCGTCACTGCGTTGTGTTCCTTGAGCAAGACACATTTATCATAGCTTAGTACTGGTTCAACCCAGGAAGACCCGTCCCTGTTTTTAAGGGGACGGCAACCCTGATGATAATTATGTTTTATATGAAAGATCTTAATAAACCATGAACTTTGATACCAGTTTCATCTAAATTGGTTGAAAAATGTGGAAGTTGTGGGTGCTTGAATAGTTGAAAATGGACTGGAATAAAAGCGGCCATATTGTAGGCTTAGTGACGTCACTCAGCCTAATCAAAGATGCGCAATCATAATAAAATACAAACCAATGGATAATTTGCATTAATCTTTAATGAAACATTTTCCTTATGTATAAAGCTACATATCTGCTGAAACACAGATGCTATGATATTAGTTATAACTAAAAATTAAGCATTTAAAAAAATTCTGAAAACTAATGAAATATTAAAAATTGCGGCCAAATGTTGGCCATATTGAATTCTTTGAATGCCTATAACTTGCCTTTTTTCAACCGTTTTTGATGATACTTGTATCAAAATTCATGGTTCCTAGACCTCTTTCTGATAAAACATACTTGTAATTAGGGTTGCTGTCCCCTTTAACTGAAAGATTGTTGATGGGACGTAAAGAATCAAATCAAACAAACAAACAAACAAAACAACATGTATGTAAAAGTTATACCCTAGTAAGTAGGCCTATATAAAAGTAATGGTGTTTCGCTGGTGGGCCGATAGTGGCACAAGACTGTCTGGTGTCTGTTTGCCGGCATGTACGTGGAGACAATCCACGAGGCGTACAGTTGGGCAGCCATGTTATAACTTTTATAGCACCTAAATCATTGTAGACCATGCACATTACGGGTTACTTGCATTTCGTGCTTAAGGTAGTATAATTGAAAATGCAGATAGATTGTTTTATAAAAAGAAAAAAAGATTTAGTCTTTACCCTATCCACATCCCACCAAAAAAGATGGACCCATTTTGGTCGGTTACTGTCTTTACTTTCTGTCTGGCGGTAGGAGGTCGAGGCATGAAATGCATGGGTAGATATTATCTACAGTCTTTTTGTCAAAGAAGGGCAATGAATTGAACAAACTTGTCCTTCAGTTCACAGAATAAACGCTGTTTATGATAATATATATACAATTATAACACAGACCTGCCCACACAAGCTCTTATTTATACCGATCTTTGATATTCAAAATAAAAAAAATATAATCAGCCTGTTTAAGTGTGCAGTCTGATTTGGTTAAACATATTCAGATATAGGGTATGTGCTATTTAACATTATGTGTGTAAATAAGCCCCTTTTCTCCATTCCTGTCAAATATGTCATCTGCCCTCTCATCTACATATGTTCTTTGGTTGCCTTTATTGCAAACAATCAGATTGCTCGCTTAGAAGCAGTATGATCAGGGTTTAAATTGATTGCTTCCATGGTCAAAAGTAGCACGAAGAAGCCAATGCATTTGAATACATACACTGTAATGCAGCAGTAGTAAGGATTTCATATGTCTCCTTACTCCATAGGGTGTCAACGGTAAGCATCTTAACGGCATTGTCCGCGCATGCATATACTATCAAGGATATACAGTATGCGGTATGCATGCCACCTATCAGAAGATAATGATCTTAACGGTACTCAATTGGGCGTAGACATTTAAAACAAACACGTTTACTTCGAAAACACGAACCTGAACTAACTCTAAGTACCTGCCTAAGTCTAAGTATTATACGGATCTATCATGAGTGTGAGGGTAGGACAGAAAAATCCGTCCCGAGGATCACCGATTGGCATGAGGAGGCTTGCCGAGTGATCACGAGGGACAGATTTTTCTATCCTACCCTCACACGAATAATGGATTCTTTTTCTTACTCACCACTGTTTTTTTTTTTAAATTTTAAAATAAGCTTCCAGACTAAGATGTAATTTCACATGCTGGCGCCACTTCAACATAACATTGGCGCCACTTGACGGCCATGCACGTGAGTTCCAATACAACCAATGTATGTAGCCCTCACGTGACAGCCTGGGGAAGATAGCATTGGTGAGATAAGATTTTCTATCCCAGGGTAAAATCTCAGATATCCTTATCCAGTGTGCAAGAAATTTTAAACATATTGGAATTAGATCAAAGGGTGTGTTTCTGTATTATTCTCAATTTTCGACCAAAAGAAACGGTTCTTTTGAGTACCCTGGCATTTTTTGTGGTTCATATTGTATACAGATCAACCACATTTAACTCAAACGACTGATAAATCAAACTGCAAACTCTGGATACGTTGCGTTTGAAGAAGAAACATGTGTATCTACAGAACTAAAGATACAATAAACAGGGTGCTTGCGATCAGTGACCTATAACTCAAATCAAATACATGTATATTATATTGATAACCCATAAAGCGCCAATCAAAACAATGTCGTTTGTTTTGTCGTCTGCTGAAATGTTTTTTTATCAAACAAACAGTATAGACACAGATCAGACTGCTCCTGTCAACATTGTTTGCATCTATACTCACATAAGTCAAATTATGGCAGCAAAAAACGACTTCAGCAGACATTTTAGCTCTTTGAACCAAAAGATAGAAAATCTGAGTGATGCAAGGCCCTTTTCTTACGCGGTTGTTTAAAATATAAGTTAAAGAATTGCTGGTCCCTCATAATTGTGGAGATGTCCCAAAAATAAAGTATTAATAAATTGATGTCCAAACCATGGCGATAAAAGCGATGAATTTAATTGTGGCATTTTATAACTGCTGGTAATAAAGTGCCTCTCTGAACGAAAGACAATTTGAGTAAAGAAACGCATTTATTATCGACAGACATTTAAATACTTTTATTGAGGCCTGATAAAATTGTAAAATGGAGTATGCTTCACACATTGAACGCCAAAAAATAGTAAGTGAGTATGATCAGGAAATACCACAATCACAAACTGCAGACAAACCCATGGCATCGCGAGGAAGAGCCACACAACAATCACAGGACACCAGGAAGACAGACTTAGCAAAGCAACCAGCGCTCTCTTCCCCATCAATATGATTGCTATAAAGTAACGTACAACAAAACATAGAACAATTACAGACTCCTGCAATGGGAGTAACAATAAACAAGTCAACAACAACATAACCACCGCATTAGAATGGACAGCAGCCTAAGCCACCGTTTGAAATATGTTCTGATTGGCGTTCTTTAGTGTTTTTGAGGACCAATCATTTCAGATTCGAAAGTCAAATTATTGTTATTGCAAATACACATGTAGTTTATAGCTAAGCCAGGTGCCTGAAACCAGGGTCTACTCTGTGATTTTGTTGACATCACTTGTTACTTTGTCAGTTTATGTAATGCGAAATGACCAACACGTGTATACAACCAGGATATGACACTTTCATAATTGACCCGTGACATGAGTTTTCCAACAATGTGGTATATGCGACCTGCAAAGCCTCAGATCAGCCTGCGCATACGCGCAGTCTGATCAGAGCCTTTGCTAGTCGCTTGAATATCCTTTGAGTGTTAAGCTACTGACTGAACATCAGTTGGAGTTTCTAAGTTTAAAAGGAGGCTGCACAGGCTCGTCTGAATCTACACTTGTCAAAATACCACATTGTTGGAAATAACATGTCACGGCTCAAATTTATTGGAATAGGCACAATAAAGAAAAATAACAAAACAAGCAAAACAACCAGCTTTTGAGACTGTTTCTAGTTCCAAATCAGACATCATTAGAGGGTGTATAATCTGCCCTGCATTTGCGACTTCGAACCTTTTTACGTTTCTACAAATATAAAACACTTTCAACTCAATTGGTCTCCCATCTTTGGGCATTGCATACGACATGGACCCGTGAGCTACGTTTTTGTTTTAGTCAATGGAATACATTCGAGTTCATGCTTAACACTGCCTCTACCATTTTTGTTTACATTTTAAAGCAAAAAAAAAAAAAAGAAAAAAAAAAAAAAAAAAAAGCAATGCAAATAACGTTTTAAATTTCTGATAGAATTTGGGGATACCACTACAGAAAAATTGGTATTAACTCTTAAAGCGCCAAGAAAACAATGCATCTGAAAATGTTGTCTGCTGAAGTCGTCTGCCGCAAATAATTGCCTTACATTACTGACGAATTAAGTATAGAAGCAAACAGCGTGGACCCAGAACAGATTGCTCCTAAAGGAGCAGTCTGATCTGGGTCCATACTGTTTGCCATAGATGCTTCTTAAACATTTCAACAGACGAGAAAAGCAGACGACTTTTGTTGCGATTGGCGAACTCAACTTGTAATCAGTCACATCAGGTACTCGTGTTGACATATGGTGGGAGGGGTGTCCATATTTACACTTTGATAATATTATCGCCTAATGATACCAAACAAAGGGGCGATGCTCGTGTCTTTGGCAACAGAAGGCTCTGTCTCTATGACCTATACCTGATAAATCACACACTACCTAGTTTTGCTATTGAAACATTGTGTCAGTTACAACGACAAGCCGAACGCTCAAGATACTTCTCTGAGAAAGGGGAGTAGAGGTTGTCCGACCGAACGCATTCTACGTATTGTTTTAAAAGGGTAAAACAAGCAAAAGCAACAACAATTGTTTAGAATGTCAAAAAGAATGTGGCATTTCATCAAGGGCTGCACTGCTTGTTAAGACAAAATCAACATCCAGTGAAAATCCAGCCTGTGACACATTTAGTCTATGGTCAAATATCAAACTACATGTATATTATGTATGCAACTAGAATGGGAAAACCAATCAGGTAAACATTCAACGGATATTATAAGGATACATTACCTTTCATTTTTTCTGTTCTATAACACTTTCGTTGGTTTGTTTAAATACAGGTCTTCGAATAAAAAAGGAGAAAATCTTATGCATTCAACGAATCTTCATAACTTGTGTTAAGAAACCTTTAAATGACATGCCAAATGTGCAGGTACAACGAATGTTTCACTGGTGGGAAATTCCATCTTTGTGTATACCCTGCCAGCATATTATCTTGGGCCACTATCGGGCCACCAGCGAAACGCCATTGGAATGGCGTTTCGCTGGCGGACCGATGGTGGCCCACTTTCATATGTTTGCTGGGCAGGTAGAACGATTGGGAATTCCTATCTAGGTGTATAGTTGCTGGATAGATATCCAGGTAGATAAAATAGATTACACAGGAGATTACCTTATTGTTACAGTCGTCATTGTCATTTGTGACTGCCAGCATCTGGTCCATCTGTGTCTGATAATTCCGCCATTGATTCTGAAACTTCATGGCCTGCGCTTGTAGCTCTTTCGTCAAAGTTGAGATTCTTGCTAATAAAACTCGTTCACGTCCATGTAACTTAGCAGTGACAGCTACTAAATCCTGTTCTAACCGTGTTATCTTAGTTTCCTGCTCACTGACCTTTTCCACAAGCGCTGAAACGCAATCGTGATTTTCATGAGAATTCTGCAACAGTAAAAGCCCACAGCCTTTTGGGCAAATTCCAGTGGGTCTGAAGTGACACTCTCGTGCTTCGTGCTCGCTAATATCCTTAAATGCTACCTGGCACTCACATCCATTATTGCGACATTTAAATGGCCTCAGAGTGCAATCCTGCTGCACATGTAGGTCAAGATTGCGCAATTTAAGAATTTCTGAACACCCCTGATCTTTGAAATCACACACAACTTTCATATTGTAAACCAAATCCCTCAGAGCGACTACGTTCTCAAGGTCACTCGGTCCGAGAGCCTGGCACCGTAAGGGGCAACTTTTATAGCGCACAACCCAAGGGAGAATGCACCCTGAGCAAAACACGTGAGAACAAGGAGTTTTCACTGGGTTATCCAAAACTAAATGACACAGTGAGCATTTTCGGTCTTCGGACACTCTATTGACAAATTTTTTCACATCAAATCCCATTCTTATTGCTGTCAAATGAAACACAATACATGGGAACGGGACAACATCGCTACGTACAGATCAAGCCAAAATGACACGCGCTCTTATCAATAGTGTCACGCCTCCTCCGCGCTGTTGTATCTTTGAAGATGCTCGGGCATCTGAGGTCATAGTATCTATCAGTTTTCCAATAATGCTCCGTTTAATATCACATTGCATACTAAAGCAATAACTGCAGCGTCCCGAAAACCTACAAAAACATTCCGTTACTTTGATTTTTTATGACGTTACGAGTCGTTTTAAAAACACTTTAATGTAACTGTATATATCTGGTACATTTTAAAGAAATTCCAATGTTACTAAATATAGAGATAACATTTGGAAGAAAATCCAATGCTACTCTGTCTATGAGAATGCAAACATACATGTATTGCCATCTATTTTTCCTTTAGCCTAATTCCATAGCTTGTTTTGTTTTGTTAATTATTCCATACCGGTATTTTCCTTTATTTTTTTAAAACAACTTTTATTCAGTCGTCGTATGTCTTTACAATGGGATATTTCACTTAAATCAAAATTTATGTTATATTATCCTTCAATAACAATCTACTTCGATATCGAAATGATTGAACACCATCAAAAATACCACAGTATACGGTGAAATCAGCAGTAGATCAACATTAAACATTGAAGGAAAGTGATTGTGCGAAACTAAAACGACCATGGCTCTTAATGTGGCCAATAACTTTATAAAATGAAAATCTGTTGAAATCTGCTTGAAAAAATAAATTTGTATGACCAGTAAATAGATCTACCACAATCACAAACCGCAGACCATTCCATGGCACCACAAGGAAGAGTAATCGAACACAGACAGCCACAAAGCAATTAAAGCAAAGCATCCAGGTCTGTCTTCCACAGTTATATGAATGCTACCACAAAACAAGGCATGCGCGGATCTAGAAAGTTTTGTCAGAGGGGGTCCAAATTTGGTGATTTATATCGCTATAAATGCGCCATCATTGGCCCGCCAGCGAAACGCCATTTAAATGGCGTTTCGCTGGCGGGCCACTAATGGCCCAACATGGTAGCTTTGTGATTTTAAAGGGATCCGGACCAGTATTGCTAAGGAACCCTATATATTTGTAAATTCCCAGGGGGGGGGGGGGTCCGGACCCCTGTCCCCCTGTGGCTCGGCACATGGACCTCACCACAAAACAAGGACCCATCACAAAATTTCCCCACACAATGGTAGCAACAACAAACAATGAATACACATCAGCAGAATCACCTCCTTAGAATGCTCCTTTAAATAAAGAAATGACTAATTGGTGTTGGGTTCCTTTTCTGGTCCGTGTAAACATAACAAATGTAATGCGAAGCACTTGTCAGATTCTTACCAAATTAGCATATCAGTATGATTGGGCAAGGGCAAGGGATTAAGTACGTTTATGGTTTTAAAGTTAAATGAGTTCAGATTATATGTAGATGAAAACCTATATCATTTTTACTTATAACTAGCAAAGCAATAGACTAAAGCATTCAACATTTGATGAAAAGCATAAACATGCAAAATACTATAATTTTGT
Organism: Loripinus fragilis; assembly: GCA_964019695.1. Classification (NCBI taxonomy): domain Eukaryota; kingdom Metazoa; phylum Mollusca; class Bivalvia; order Lucinida; family Lucinidae; genus Loripinus; species Loripinus fragilis. The sequence continues at coordinate 36,153,705 of OZ026520.1, read as the reverse complement.
ACAGCATGAAAATCAATCGAAAAGCATTTGCAAGTGCAATTATAAATTTAAAGCTTGCTTTTCATTTCTGGTTCGCGCAAATAATGTCATTTTTGAAATGAACACATGCACGCGGTTAAAAAAGACAGAGAAAAGACAGTACAGGAGGATTCGAACCTCGGACCCAGTATGCTGTAGTGTCCGAGTTCGAACCCATCTCGACTTAGCTTCCAAAAATAACTAGCAGACTTCTTGACCACTGTACCACTGAGGATCGACGTTTTTTATATCCCTTGATACGTACCTCAAGATTGAATATACGATCCGTGCCTTTGATTATGCTAAATGCGTAGTTTTTGGTATGCAGCGCGGAGTAATAGTATCAACCTAAGCTTTGATCATTTAGAGGTCGAAGTCGGCCATTAACAGTCCCGACTACGCCACGTTGAATGTGACTTTGCTTTAGGAATGTAACTGTATCTGGTTGTATACGGTTAAGAGCTAGCAAATCAATGAACTGTTTAATGACTTCTGTATTAATTCGAATGAACTTTTATTATATTGTTTGTACTAAATGACTATAAAAGTCACAAAAACGTCGTTTGATTTGGTCAAATAGGCATAAAATGATAAAACGCATCTTCGAAATGGGTGTTTATTTCGTGATTCTGCAGAAAAAGAAACGTGAGGGAAATTTAGATGAAATCAAAATAATGACACCCTTAAGACAATAACAATAATCAGGATAAGGATAAGAAAGAAACATTCACTTAAATAGATACATTAAGCAAACGAGAAAATAAGTGCAACCTTCACTTTCATCTAGAACATGAGATTATGGAAAAAAACTCGAATTAAACATATTGAATGGGATGATACACCGTACAATGATGAATCACTGTAGAACACAAAATCGGAATAATCGGGCCACCCCATTATAAAAATTCAGGAATTTAAGTTTAGATTTGAACCCCTTGCCCAGAAATGCAAGTGGTATCCCCACTAAGTTTTGCTAGAGGTACGTATATAGGCCAGCTACAAATTGATTCTCTACAAAAACTATTTGTGCGAAAATTAAATAAAAGAAAATAATAGCAAAATCATATAAAATATGTCCACTATTGTTTTGCCCTGCTGCCAGAAGTCATGTTAGTGTAACTTGCCAACTGTGTTGATTTAGAACAGCCAGCTTCTATCTAGGGAAGTTGACCATGTTTGTCGCACTGTTGGGGAGTTTGTAACTTAAAAGGGTGTTTGGGAACAAACTCACTAGCTGTGATATTGATTTGGAAAACTTAACTGGGCCATGCTGCAGCACAGACATGTTTTGTTATACATGTAATAGTTTTGTACAGTTTTAGAGTAGATTTTAATCATTTTATAACTGATGTCTTTCTAAAAGCTTGTCCAATAGCTAACCTTGTTTAGAAGACTGGTGGCAAAATGTCTTTCTTTCTTCAAATGTACTTTAACAGCGTGTTTCTCTTTGATACTGGAGTTTCTCCAACTTTATGAAACTAAAATATCAGTTACCATAAATAGAAAGACCTCAAGGAATGATTAAAGTAGGTCTAGTCTCATTAGTCATGATACCATAGATAATTAAGACATTTCAGTGACCATATTAGCACCATTTCAATCTATGCCTATCATAGATTTTACCCCTGCTGGGATAAGGCACTAGGGGAAACGAACACGACATCAGCAAAAATGGCCAAAAAGGAGAAGGGCAAACGGTCTGTAGACATGTGCAAATTGCTACTGTGTGCAGTCTGATTGGAGTCGACACTGTTCGACATAGGTTTCTTAGGTATCTAGATTTTCCATAAAGTGAATGAGTATGACCAGGAAATACCACAATCACACACTGCAGGCCAACCCATGGCAATGTGAGGATGAGCCACAGAACACCAACCGCCACACGTGTGACATCAGGAAGATAATTAAAGTAAAGCAATCAGCTCTCCCTTCCCCATCAACATGATTGCAAAACTAAAAAGTACACTACACTAAGTACTGGATGACAAAACAAGGACCAAACACAGAACCCCCACAAACAATGGGGCAACAATAAACAATGAATCAACAACAACAGAACGACCGTCTTAGAACGGACAGCAACCGAAGCCTCTGAGTGGGGAGGGGGGCTAGATACATTTTACTGGTACCAAATCTTCGCCCTGAGCATGAAATTTATCCTGCTCATAAATGTTGGCATTTTAACATTTATTAGTAGGATATTACAATATCTGAGGGTTTTAAAACAAGAAATATCTGTATTTTTAGCATTTACGTTTTTATAAGCAGTTGAAGTTTCTTGCCTAGTTGAGTTGGGCATGAACAAACTTTTATATGTAACGTCGGGTCCTGGTTGCATTTCTTATTTTGTTCTTGCATGAATGACCTGTGAGGTTATCTGTGTTGCTGAGCATCTTCCTCTTGGTGCAAAAGGTCGGTCTGGTTGAACTGGGATTGTGGCTTTTCTACAACTGTTTCCTGATTTACACACAAGCAATGGTTCACCAGACCGCAATTCCTGTGCTAACAGTGTATCAGCTATTTGAGGCAGAGCATGGGATTTCCAACAATGTGGTATGTGCGACCAGCAAAGCCTCAGATCAGCCTGTGCATATGCGCAATCTGATCAGAGCTTTTGCTAGTCGCTTGAGTATTCTATGATTGTTAAGCTACTGACTGAACACCAATTGGAGTTTCTAAGCTTAAAAGGAGGCTGCAGAGGCTCGTCTGAGTCTACACATGTCAAAATGCCACATTGTTGGAAATCTCATGCCACGGCTCATTTATCACCGAATTATGACATTGTCACTAATATCCAGTTAATGTCCCCTTGCATGTACTTTTAAAATAGGCAATTCATGATTAACATTACTTAACGTATATTTGTAAAGTATCATTTTAATAATATAAAATGTATGTAATTTTAAGAATGAATGTTCAGGATAGAGGTCGAGTTCCATCTGTTGTACAAAGCGATCCCATAGTCGCCCATTCGATTTCATATAAGCTGGTCTGAAAGCAGATGTAACTAAACTAAAAACAAGAAGACCACAAAATGTCATGTAGCATATGGAAGTTTATCAATTTAAGCCAGTTCTGATATGTAGTAGTTTGTATATAGATTTGCCCGTGTTGACCATCTGTCGGTCCCTTTGATCTTGATAACAGTCAATATTGGTCTCAGTGATAAAGGCATTTTACTAAGCCCTCTCACAATATTTGTCAAGGTTTTAGGGAACAGGTGATAATAAAGAAAGGTGTTAAAATTATTAGATAATTGTATGTGTATTGCAATTAATAATATATCGATATGTACTACATATACATTAGGATTTCCGCGATCAAATAGAAGCATTGTTTAATCTAGATCGTATAGTTCAACGCGAGAAAACTTGTCTTCGGTGGTTTGCGAACAACAACTGCGCATCCGCACAGTCTGATCAGCGCCTTTGTTATTCGCTAATTGGAAAGTATCATATCTCGACCTGCTGCCAGCGAAATTTCAAATAGAAGCTTTGTTTAATCTAGATCGTATGAAAAAGGGCCTCAATGCGAGAAAACCTGTTTTCGGTTGTTTGCGAACAACAAAGGCGCAGACCAGCCTGCGCGTCCGCGCAGTCTGATCAGTGCCTTTGTTATTCGCTTATCAGAAAGTATCATATCTCGACTTGCTACCAGCGAAATTCTAGTGTGTGGGTGTGTGTGTGGGGGGTGGGGGGGGATGGGGTGTGTGGGCGGTTCGGGGATAAAGTCTTTGTTTTGTGATGTGTTGCTGTGTCAGTCAGCTCGTTGAGGAAGAGAGGGCTGTTGTCGTCTTGGTTTTTTGTGCGTGTTTTTTTGTGTTTGTCTTTGTTGAAACTGACAAACTTGTTAAGATGACAAACTAGTTCAGATGACGAGTACAGAAGTCTTTGAAAGAGACGCATGAGATGAACAACAACAACAACAACAACAACAACAACAACAACAACAACAACAACAACAACAACAACAACAACAACAACAACAACAACAACAACAACAACAGCAGCAGCAGCAGCAGCAGCAGCAGCAGCAACAACAACAACATTAACAACAACAACATTAACGACAACAACAACATGTTGTCTTTGATACCATGTGTACACTAAACAACATCCACCCTTGCAAAGTGAACATAGCACATACGTGTTGCCTTAGTGCCATAGTGTTCATACTAAAATAGTTTTGAGTACAGCGGGATGTCCATTTTCGTTTTGCCTTGCAAATCTGATACACAACAATTTGTTCAGATAATATTGGAAAACAAAGCATTTAGCTTGGACCTTTAATTTTTAGGTTTCCCATCTCATTAGTGTTGTATTGTCCTATATGCTCCAAATGTGGATGATTTAGCCAAATACAGTGATAAAAGTATCCACAAATCTGAATGTCAATAGCTGTCATAAAGATGCGTTTTCGTAAAAAAAAACATACAAGGAAGCCACTGAAAGCGAGTTCAAAGAGAAGTTATCAAGGGAGGCTAATATTTTAGTCAGGGTACTATAAGCTGAATCACGTGATGCAAATAACGATTGTTCATTGGTTCCATGATCAGATACACTGAACGAACTAGTCAATATAATGTTTCAGACTGCATACAGGAACCCATTCTTCCCATCAGGAATCCGACAATAGACCCAAGTACCTGCCAGTCTGATAGAAACTCAATCCATTGATCCATGATTCTTCACTTGATATATACATGTATCAGTGTTAAAGACATATGCGGCTATTTCCAATGCGCACCTTTTCCGCGTCTGCAAACGGGGAAAGTTGTCTGGGTCCTGTCTTTCGACCCTTAACGGATTCGGATCAATACAGCTTCCGATATTCTTATGTCATATCGGTGTTCCGACATTTTCTTCACAAAATAACTAATTAAAGTGTGTTCGAAATATCTCATGATTGACATCTTTTCAGAACTGATCGTCTCAGCACTAAAGACAGATAAATGTAGCTCAGTCGAAATCAAACGACGTACACAATAACCCTGGTTACGAATACGATAGTGGCCGAGTCTATATTATTTGTATGGATATTTAGAGCGGCGCACGACCTGACCTCGTGGCCTAGTGGTTAGCGCGCCTGGCTACAAAGCCAGAGAACCAGCATCGATTCCCAGATGCGCACATATTTTCAGTGTGTTTTTTCTTTCTTTTTTAACATTTTAATGCTAAATTACTTCATATACTAGTAAAATGGCATCATCAAAACGACCGAAATGGTCATCCCCGAACTTTTTATATTTAATTACGCATGAAACCTATGGGGGTGGGGTTAAATTTGGCCCTCTAGAAAGAGAATTAGTTCGGTGACCCCAGATTTTTATTCTTTTTTCTGAAAGGTATTATAATAGTCCATGAATTAAAAATAAATTTTCAAGATTTTCAATGTCAGATTTTTTAATACATGATTTATTCTAAAAACAAATTCCATTTTTCGACGAATTGCCAAAATATATCATGCAGTATCTTGTCACAGCATGGGGTAACAAGTAAACATGCACATTTTCTTAAAAGTTTGAGGTCATGGGCAGTAATTTAAGTTAAAAGAAAGAAGCTGGGTGAAGATTACAACCGTTTTAGCTCGATAATTAGGACTAGTATTATTATTTTATATTTCTAGAAAATTGGTCAAATGCTGTAAACTTCAATATGAGATTCTGAAAAAATAAGCACGGTGACATATCCTTTTTATTTCATAAATTGATAGCCCATGCATAAAACAAACTGTATGCAAAGTATTTAAAATATTTCAATGTGGGAAGTATTTAGTAGCATATGTCCTTAAGCCATTTGGGGAAGATTCGTCAAAGTTGTATCTTAACCTTTTCCATAAGATATATGTCAACTCTACTCTTAATACACCTTATTCTGATTACTCGTACCCCCGCACTTGTTGGAAACCTAAATATTTGCAAATCATGTCAATTGTAATGTTATTTAACACCTGTGAAATGGATTTAAGAAAGTATAAAATGAAAAACACTGATTTTTTGTTATTCTTTATATGTACATCAATAGTTGTAATGATAATCTCTATTGAAAGGTTATCTTCAATACTACCGAAATCAATGGCTGGTCATTATGCCACCAGGGAGTGCTAATATTGGTATTTAGCATTAAAACAAAGAGGGTAAAAACGAAAATCATATGGCTAAATCATTAAAAATTGAGCCATAAACTCCTCTGTTGTATAGGCTGCAACCACAGATGGAGTCAGACTATTCGAATGGGCTAGGGGGAAATGTTATTTTTAATGTATCACTAACAAACGTATCTGGTGCCAACACTATTTGGGGCTATGTGATGACCTGATGACTCTCGGCTATTTGCGTGGGGTCAGGTACATGTACTTGTCTTTTGTCTATAGAGAATCCTGTGAAAGAGAATTAGAGAGGACTGATACCGCCAGACGAAAAGAGTTGGCCAAAAGCAATGATACACCCTTACTTTCATGTATTTACCCCACTCCATAAGGAAGAAAGCTATGGACCAGTGTACAACTGTACTAGATTGTGCATGACTTTGCTCATTGTTTGACTATTCATCTTAAACTACACAGTTCTAGTGGTTGATTTGAACCATCGTCTAAATCCATATTTTCTGTATATATATTTTTGTGTTAAGATTGAATTTTTTGAAATAATATTACTGAATACATTCTGCTTAGCGGCTACGTGCTTTTTCTTATATATACCGATTCATGAAGATGAAGGTCTCTCTCTCTCTCTCTCTCTCTCTCTCTCTCTCTCTCTCTCGCTCTCTCTCTGAGTCATCTTAAATTTATTCTTTATTCTCTTAAAACTTATAATTCAGTATTCTTTATTTTTCTACTATTCTTAAAAAAGGAGCTTTATTCTTAATTTTTGGGGCCTCATTATTTTCTAATTATTATATTTTGCTCTTTATTTTTTAATCATTATACATGTTAAATAATGCCATTATTCTCTGATCATTAAACCCCGTCCAAACCCTCATTCCGCATATTGCGTGCGTTTGATAATCTCAAACGACCACTACAAAAGATTGTCAGTCTCAATAAGCAATCGTCTCCTTGCTAAATAGCTAAGTAGGGGTACTTCACACCAATAACTGGGTCCAGTGGTTGTAAATTCATTGTAACTGGCATAACAGCAGAAGCGAATGTGCATCAGACCAGACTGCATGGCCTCGTACATAAACTCCTATTTCACACAACATTTAACCATATATCAGTGGTCAGTCAAGCATTGGTCGTACTCGTAAATGTCTAATATGACAATATCCTAGTTTGGCATGGGCGTGACGCTTGTATGATAAAGCCCTCTTAAAGCCATTAAAATTCAGTTGTATTGAAAACAAAATGAAAGATGATCAATTACTTGGACGTTTTGGTCAGCCTCTGAGCATTAGAAATTGAAATCTGAACCACATATGCCGATAAAACATGTAACACGACTACCAGTACAAATCAGATGGCTGATATAATCCTATACACCTCCCTCGTATAAATGTGTTGGTATGGATCTTTTAAATTACAGTTAAAAAATAAACTCTTAAAGTGCCAATCACGACAACTCCAATTCTGCAATATCTGAAACAAGGCTTGATATTTCATGTGAATCATCTGCTGGCAGATGATTCACATGAAATATCAACCCTTATTTGGTTTCTTTTGGCAGCGACAAAGTTTTAAAGTGTCGTCATTTTGGTGGCGCTTTTTAAAAATGTTAAAATTTGTTATTCATCCTGCAGCTGATTTACTCTTTTTCACACCAATGTTTTTAACTTTGGATTTTTTCTTTAAAATTGACGTATAATGTGACAACAACAACAACAACAACAACAACAACAACAACAACAACAACAACAACAACAACAACAACAACAACAACAACAACAACAACAACAACAACAACAACAACAACTTTTGGCTTTAAACAGATCTGCACTTGGTTTTAAAAAATGCTTAAAAAAGAAAAGAAATTGTCATGCAAATAGATAACCTTTATGTTATATTGTCTTCTAGATCATTCACAGTGTCTTCAAAATATGTCCTTCAGAATATTAAGATGATCTAAACGACAACATCACAAATCAACCAATGCTTGCTGCACTACTTTTGCAAAAATGCAATTCCGCATGCCTGAACATTAATAATACGAAGATCATTATCCTAACCAATTCGCTGTCATTGTTTGCTAATTAATACGCCAATCTTATCAGAAACAAAGAAACTTGAAATTAGCTCTGTCTGGAAAAAATGTGGTTGCTTTGAATGAAAAGATGACGGCATGCGGTGTCGAACAATAGGCCCACGGCCCTCCCAGCCACACAAATAAAACTTATTTCTGAATAAGACAGATGGTGTCCCCGAGATATTCAAAAAATGAAGCGATATCAAACAGAACTTTCTTAACAAATTAACATGGTCATTTGTATTAGTCACGGAAACAAATTAATACAATGGATGGCGTAATTTTCGAACAAATGCAACTGGGAAGCTGTCAAAATATGAAAAATAGGATCGACCTTATTTTTTCCTTCAAGCAATTTAAACCTTAAGGAATGATGGTGTCTGATTGTTCTCGCCCATCGAAATAATTGTGCAAATGGTGATTGCTAATGTTACATGAGAGTTATGCTATTTTAATTTTCTTCTGGAAGTGTCTTTGAGCCTTATTCTCCAGAATAAATTGACATGACACGTTTAACGGCGGATATTTTTATTTTATGCTATTAAAAGGCTCTCTAGTGAAAGTGTGTGTGTGTGTGTGTGTGTGTGTGTGTGTGTGTGTGTGTGTGTGTGTGTGTGTGTGTGTGTGATACCACTGGGCCAACTAAAGCCAATTTTCATGTGGCACCACCATGGGATAGGAGAAAGGAAGGAAAGCTTATTCAAATGATTTAGGTCAACTGATGCTATTCATTATTGTGAACCACCGTGAGGGGGACGGAGGCATTTAGCAGGGATTCTACCACAAATGGGATTTTACCACAAAAATAGTAAGTGAGTATGATCAGGAAATACCACAATCACAAACTGCAGTCAACCCCGTGGCACCGCGAGGAAGAGCCGCTCAACCATCACGAGACACCGGGAAGACAAATTAAGCAAAGCAATCAGCTCTCTATTCTCCATCAAGATGATTGCAATACTAGAATGGACATAAAGTAACGTACAACAGAACATAGAACAATTACAGTCTCCCACAATGGGAGTAACAATAAACAAAAAGTCAACAACAACAGAACCACCGCCTTAGAACGGACAGCAGCCTAAGCCACCGGGGGGCTTAAATGCATTTTACTGGTACCAAATCTTCGCCCTAGATTCTGCTGTTGTTGAAGTACAAGAAATGTTCAGCTCGCATGGAGGCCATCTAACTAATGCAATGTATCATCATGGAAAAAATTCTAATCAAATTAACACTCCATGATGAAACAAAGAAAAGGGCTCATGACTCACAGATAGTCAGAGCTAAAGAAAACCTCAAGTTGAGCCACGGTGGGTCCAGCTACAGATAAGCATCAGGCACCAACCCACCGATTAAAGCTTTACATCAGAGCCGTCAATGAGTCTGAGGCCTAACCCACCGTCGTGCAATTAAAGAGGAAACCATAGCTATAAACCGTGATTGGGTTTAAAACTAGGCATGCAGACTGTCGCATGATATCCAAATTATATCCAACCCTTATATAACGTTTTACTATCTTTTTGAATTGATCACTAAAATTAGGTTTTCCAACAATTCGTTTGAATTTATAGACTAAATCATCATAAAATATAGGTTCTGATATGCCTTGTTGCAGAAGAGTTTTTAACCAAATGTTGTATTTAACAATTAACTCTGAGTGTCTGTAGTAGAATTTAGAAAATGCTTTTCGAATTTTATGATATCTATAACCTTGTTTTAATAATTTAGCAGTGAAAAATAAGTTTCTGTTGTTGAAGTCATCAACATAAGAGCACACTCTAGCAAAACGAATAAGCTGAGAAATATATACACCATAGGAAGGAGAGCGAGGAACATCTCCATCAAGAAATGGGAAATTTACTATTTCAAAATTAAAATCATCCTGTTTATCATAAATTTTAGAAGAAACTATGCCATTTGTTATTGACAAGTTCAAGTCCAAAAACGGAGCTTCAGTATCCGAAGAATTCGCCTTATTTAACTGAGGTTCAGTGGGATATATCTGACCTACCATTTGTTCAAAATAAGGATTATCAATATTAAATAAGTCATCTTAATATCTGGAGGTAGAGTTAAAAGCTTCAATAATATCAGCTTGATTATTGTCTGACAGAGACAACATAAAGTCTCTCCCATAACAAAACAAAAACAAATCTGCAACAAGAGGAGCACAATTAGTACCCATTGGAATACCGACAATTTGTCTATATAATTTTGAGCCAAATCTTATAAATATATTGTCCAAAAGATAATGGAGCGCATCACACATTTTCTGACATGACCACAATTTATATCGTTTAGATTGTTCAGAAGTAAAAAGGGCATTTTTATCATTACAAGCCAAATAAAGTGAGCCCTCTCTGTTAATGTTTGTTCAATTAATTCTGTTAGTTTTTCTTTTATTAGATTATGAGGCAATGTAGTATAGAGAGTAGAGAATTCATATGTAGACAAACCAGATGCTAGAAAACCTCTAGACTTCAATTTATTAAGAATTTCACCTGAATTTTTAATAGACCAAATTAAATTTTTACCATTTCTTTCATAAACTGTTGTGCAATATTTAATGACATGGTTTTTAATTGCAGTGAGGCAAGAAGTAAAAAGAATAGACAACTCAGTAGTTGTACATGCACTAGAATTAGCAATAAAACGCGACTTATAGGGCCGTTTATGAAGTTTAGGTAACCAGTATAACGTAGGAAGCTTGCTATGGTCCTCATCAACAAACATCCCAAACTTAGCTGCCATATGGCATCGATGCCTATCAACGATAGACGTCTCATCAAGCCTGTTATGCTCATATGTTTTAGGGTGTTAATATAGTATCTTTTTCAAACGACCACAACATTGTAAGCAGCCTTATCTGCGGGGGCCAAAACAAACTTCCTATGGAATTCCTGGATCCCTTTCTTCAAGTGTCTAAAAGTGAATTTATGTTTGGTTGGTAGAAGATCTAAATTGTTACAATAAAATGAAATTCTACCATCAATAATTTTAAAAATATTTAGTTTCCAACTATTTAAGGCATTAGACTCAACATGCTCTCGTTTACACCAGCGATTACAAAATTCTTGTAAGGCTCCTGCACGACATGATTTGAAGTTTATTGGCACAGGAAACCTATATTTAGGTCCCTTACATATAATAGACCGAATTCTTGAATCAGTTATGATTTTTAAATCCCCTGTGACTATATGACCAGCAGGTTGATAGCAACAAGTTTGGCCACGCAATGCAGGGCTTTAAAAATTGAAACGTTAAAAGCCCCGCTAATCCCCGGTCCATGAAAGTCAATGTATTGAATGGCCATCCGTATTAGATAGAGGCCAAAAAGTGTAGTTTTTTGTTGTTGTTGTTTTTATTTTTATCTCAAATTAGATGCCTTGATACAACGTATTTCATTATCTAATGAGTTTTGTTATGTTGATGAAACACAAAAAAAACTATGTTACAGTTGTCATATATATGTTTCATCTACTACCAAGAATTGATAATGTAACCTGATTTTTGGCGTACTTTATTAAATCTTAACACCCTAAGAGAGGAAAGACGAATCTGAGAATTTGACTTCCGATGCGGTGATCCGATGTTGTGGATCCTTTTTTGTTATTTATGTTTCATATGCTATCTTGTATGTGTCTTGCAGCCTTGTGATCACCTGCTGGGAAAGTGCTGACCTCTTGGCTCTCTTGTGTGTGATGTTTTCTTGTGCTTTTGTCACTTTCCCATATGGTGTCCCGGGTCAGGTCGGGGTCAGGTGTGTTACCTGATTGTATCGATTCCTGATAAGCCTTACCTTTTTGTGTACATCATTTGCATGTTCAGTACGTTTGAAGTTTAATTTGGAGCGCTGTCTTGTTACCTTTTTCCTCTCTTCTCTCTCTTGATCATGAAAGCAAACATGACAAAAGTCATTAGAAAAAGAAAATAGTTAATCTTATCTACCTTGTGACTAGATCTTAATCTGGTCGTTGAAGTCAGAGAAAGATGCCCTACGTTTTATCCTTATAAAATTGTTGTACCATGCATGTTTAACTCTAATTCAGAGCTGAACTTCTAAAAGGGAATCTTCCAGCTGGAGATCTGGACTTATTCATCCAATTCATTTATTTATAAGTAAATAATTTGGCGTATAAATATGCTACTGGTAAAACAATATATAGCCCGGGGGGATACTCTCAATTTTTCTTCATGCGTAGGCTCGGGCCCAGCATCTACCCTTCACCCCCCCCCCCCCAAAAAAAAAAAATCAGGAATTTCAAGCACCCCCAAAAAATATTTGAAATTTTAGCAACTCAAAATAAATATCCCCATTCTGTACAATGACCTTAAGAAAAGACCCTAAAATGCATAGAAATAACCCCTAAATATAGTCCAATTTTGTGATGACCCCAAAAACTATCCACAAAATCTTCATGCCCCCTAAAAATATTCTGAACCCCCCCCCCCCCCCCCCCCCAAAAAAAAAAAAATAAATAAAAAATATTGAAATTCAAAATTTTGACCCCCAAAAAATAACCCGAGACTATGTATGTATGAAAATGTCAGAGTACTCCCCCCCCCCTGGGCTATATAGTCCTTGGTCAGGCGACTGCTTCTTTGGGACTATTTTGTTTGCACATGGGCGGTTTGGTTCTGGCAATCAAAGATTTTAAGACTGGCGTAACAGTATCACTGCCATGCGTGCCAGTCCAATATTTACATTTTCCAAATCAGTACATCTATGGCATTCCATTTAGTGTGGCGCGAGGTGGGATGTGGGTGGCTACAGGACAAACTTAGAAATGCTACACCAAAGATTTGCTGTTAAGCGTTGAATTAATCTTTGCCAGAGTAACATTTCTGTTGGGATGATTCTCGACTGTTCAAGAAGTGTCTGTAGGCCTATTCTCGTGTGGATATGCATTAAAGCAGAATGGACACATATCACATACTATCACCTAGTTTTCGTGTTGCGCTTTTACAGAAAATTTTGTTACCTGTTGACCTGGCCTCGATGTCAACCCAACTGAGCATGGAAACATTCCTGCCCCGGGAAACCTGATCATATATGTTAACAAGAAATATCTTTAAAAAAGATATTCGGCGGCTCTCAAATACTTACAATTTTAACACAACTAAGTGACAAAATCCCCTTATACTCCCTGTCTTTGCATGCTGGAAAAGGATGTTCCGTCTATAACCAGCGAATTTGGAAGTTGTGCTATGTTTCTGGTCTCTCTTTTGCTTGGTGCTCTTTTCGCTGAGCGATATGCATCTGAATCGTTCCAAATTTTAGGCACTTCACCATCAAAGGCTAGGGAACAATGTTATTAGTCCTAATGTTTTTAAGAAAACGGGAGATTTTGACGATAAATATATGTACTGAAACAAACTGAAAACCCGGAAAAAACATGCTATATTGTTGTTGTTGTTGTCACATAGGCTAGATACTGCCCGTCTCAGATCTCAACTTGGAGTAGTTTTCAAGTCTTAAATGGTTTACACTTTCACCACTCTATTTACATATTATGAATGTCTCAATTTACAGAAAAATACTGATATACCAAATCACTTTTGTGTGGAACTAACTCCTATAACCTTTCTATTTCCTGTGGCACCTCGCCATAGCCGGGGTCGGGGAATAAATACATGTAGACTCAAAAACTGATCAACTAGCTCCCAGTAAGCACGTAAAATCCGGCTACTCTCGGCCTGCCAGAAAAACACCACCCGAAAAGCGTTTTGCTGGTGGGCCCATAGTGGCCCAAGATTTGGTGCTGGCTGTTTGCAAGTTAGCCCCGGGGAAGTTAGCCTTATATGATACATGTTCGTCTGACATACATGTAGTTAAAGAAACTAGAGCTTGTGCTTGTCATCTTCCTAAAGGAAATAGCAAAATACGCTGATACATGTACAGCTGCGGAGGTTGATCTGAGTCTAAGTGTAGGATTGTGGGTTGCGGGCACATTCAAATTGTAGGAAATTATGTGCCATTATTTACCGTTAAATATCCATCCCCATTATAACCTCTTTTTTTAAGATACATCTTTTTTCACAAAGATGTATCTTGTTAAACGCTATTAATAGACATTATAACGTGGGCTTTTTGGCTGTCTATTTATAACGCACCATGTTGTCTGATTAAAGAGAGACTCTGCCGATAGCTACACTGTCCTTGTAAAAACATGCATTTGCCGGTCAGAGCAAGCTTTGCACGTATTTACTCGCCTGAACCCCGAGGTTACTCTCTAATTCGCGATGAATTTTACGCTCTTGTATATAATGTAATGCATTAAATACACTTGTTATATTTGTTTTAGAAATAGACTAGACCTAATTCAGTGATTTTTTTACAAATTTGTTTCTATGAGTCCCGGGACTCACTGGGCCAAAATTCTTTGCATCCCAAACTCGAAGTTCTGCATCCCATACGACGTCCACTTTGAATTATAAATTTTGTGTATCCATACGAATCCGGCCATTCATAGAAGCCAATTTGGGAAGCAAAACACTGGCATACTTATTTATACTATAATAAAGATAAAACTTAATATACTTTGTCAAGTAAAATAATAAAGATATAAAAACCAACCTGACTTTCTTATTAATAAAAAGTTCAGTTGCAGACAGTATATTTCCTTAATTTAATCATATTATCATCTTTTGCCAAGAGTCAGACTTTTGTCTCGCAGTTTTCATATATGTTTTAGAGCCCAGGTCATTAGCCCGTGTTCATCTATCTCTGCATGCCTACAAGTGTAGTGCTGGAAGTTACTGCATTTGAGCCTTTGGACATACCATATTAATTTTTCTTTTATCATCTGTGCACAGTCCAGTCTCCGTACTTCATGAGCCTGCAGTAATACTTTAACCATTCTATTGGTATTTGCTCGAAGCAGGGTGTTTAAACTTGCGGGTAAAACGCATTATTCAAATGTTTCATTTCGGGTTGGTAGTATTGGATCAGTACTGGTTTATCGGCACTGGTTTTTACCAGTAGTCCGGTACTGGCTTTTACCGGTAAACTCCCCTACAGCGGGTCATATCTGAAAACACGTGTTTCCCAAGGGAAGTAATGATCGCTATACTGTTGGGGAGTTTTTTTCAGTACCGGTTTTTACCAATATTATTCAAGACACGATGCGCAAGTTAAAAAAAAACAACACTCAAAACGAAAGTTGCAAATACTAAATGCAGACTTTTCGCCACAATTTTAATGCATCCTGCAGGACTCTCATGGTTTAAAATCATGCGTCCTTTGTGAGAAGCATGCGTCTGAGACCCAGGACGCGCAGGTAAAAAAATCACTGCATATTGTCGAAATTTATGAAACAGACTATAATCGTGTAACGCGCATTTGATACTGGAAACCATAATGGCTTGAATAAAAAATACAAAGATTTGCTTTATATAATGCTGTCAAAGTCCTTTAGGATATAGTGAGTTATCTTATATTGCACTTATTTACTATGTGCAATTAAGCAAGGCATGCAAAGAATGGTAGTAAAGCAAATTACTGCGGGAGTTGACCTATATTCATGATCAATGTTCATTATTAGGAGACTAGTGCACAGACTGGTTCTCGGCCATTTACATGGAAATTTTCAAGTTAAATTGCATCTATAATAAGATCGCGTGGTCAGTCTGAGTATTAACCAATGAGGGCATTGTTTTCTATCTGGTGTGATGAATATTACAATTTAAGAATACTTCTGATTGGTGAAAATTTGCATAAATTGTAGGTCTAAAGCGATATTAGAACGGCGGCCTTTTGGCCGCCGTAAAAAGCCAATAACTATTGGCATTTTAACGTTTATTAGCAGGATAGATACAACATCTTGGTGTTATAAAGTTAGAAAAAATCTTTATTTTTCAGCATTTTTATGAGCGATTGCATTTTATGCGCATTTGAGTTGAGCACGAAAAAAGTTTTATCACCACGGGGCCTGATTATGTCTGTTTGTTGCCTCAAAATGTAGTATCGCACAGCACACAGTGATAATTTCCTGGCTCTTGGTGAAGGGGAAGCAACACGTAGGAAGAATTTACAACTTTATCTGATCAGTATGAACAAGGGTAGGCCACGTTAAACTCTGTTAACCTTGCAAGAAAAAAGATCAGCAACTTAATTTTCTGAGGAGAATTGGTAAAACACATGCAAATTAAGCAGAATGACCATTTTCCACCAACTTAGCATTTCGAATTTCAATTTTTGTCCACTGTCATGGTACCTCTGCTCCAAATCAAATACAAATACAATTGAAAATTCCAAGAAAGAGCACTCAAGCACTATCGTCAAAAGGAAAAGCCTCACTCTCCTAGTAATATTTCAATTCAGCCTGATGAAAAGATTTTTATGATGGTAAATCCAATAAAAGATATGGGGATATTCTCCGGCATGAATTAGAAATAAAATAGATAAAATTATTACAAAATAAGAAAGACAGCAAAGATCAGGAATTGATAAAATCAAGTACCACACCTGACCCAGGATGCCAAATGGGAAAGTGACAAAAACACAATTAAACACCACAAACAAGAGCCAAGAGGTCAGCCCTTTCCCAGCAGGTGACCACAAGGCAGCAATGAAAAGACGCGAAAGCATGACAAACACAAGACATATATAACACAAACGATCTACAAAAGAAGTATCGTCTTTGAAAGGTCAGTAAAAAAAATATTGGAGGGCTTAAACCAGTTTTAGTGCGCCAACCTCACCATTGATTCTGATGTGGACCAGGATACATTTAGGAAAGTGACAAAACACAACACACACGACAGCCAAGAGGTCAGTCCTTTCCCAGCAGGTGACCACAAGGCTACAAAGAACAGACACGACATTACAACACACACCAACATGAAGCATAACTAACAAAAACGATCAACAAAAGAAGATTCGCCTTGGAACGGTCAGTAAAAATAGTTTACCGGAGGGCTTAAACTGGTTTCACTGTGCCAACCTCACCCTTAGTTCAGATGTGGATCAAGACACATAGATGTTTGGTTTGCATTAAATACCCCTAACTTATCCACGCATCATCTCCTAGAACATATAAAGCAAGATATAAAAATGAGATAAAGCAAAGATAAGGACTCAACAGTGCATAAAACTGAATACCGGAGCAAAAGAAATCCAACAGGCAAACCCCAGTGAGCCTGACAACAGCCAAAGCATCAGGCCCATAGATAAGCCTTTTTGTTGGAACCGTCATAGAGTCTGAAGTCCGTCCCATCGGCGAGCAATTAAAGAGGAAAGCAAAGTTGCAAACCGTAATTGGGTTGCTAGTTCTGTTGTTGTTGACTTTTTGTTTATCACTACTCCCATTGTGGGAGTCTGTAATTGTTCTATGTTTTGTTGTACGTTACTTTATGTCCATTCTAGTATTGCAATCATCTTGATGGGGAAGAGCGAGCTGGTTGCTTTGCTTAATTTGTCTTCCTGGTGTCTCGTGATGGTTAAGCGACTCTTCCTCGCGGTGCCATGGGGTTGTCTGCGGTTTGTAATTGTGGTATTTCCTGACCATACTCACTATTTTTGATGTTATTTCTCTTTTAGATATCCGTAAACGCAATAAGCAACCTCATGGTACAAGTAAAATTTGGAAATTTAAAATGCAAAACCAGACATGTTTTAACACTTTCAGATTTATGTATCACCTTTAAACATTCAGGCCGACATATGGCCCTTTCACGTTTAGTTACTCTTTCTATCTCTTCACTTCGTAATTTGGATATTGGGGCTAATAAATTCTATGATAGAGCTCATCGACTTTATGATGCAGCTCATCTTACTAGAAGTTACACTCAACATGCTCTTCAGTCATATACAGAAATGATCGGGAAATACCACAACCACACACCGAAGACCAACCCACGGGACCGCGAGGAAGAGCAACAGAACATTTATAGTAACAATACATCTGTAAGATAATAATAGCCAAGCAACCAGCTTTCTCTTCCTCTTCAAGATGATTGCAAAACTAGGATGGACACAAAGTAATGCATAACAAAACAAAGACAAACACAGAACTCCCACAAACAATTGGAAGTACATTAAACATTGAACAGACGCGTAAGCATGTAAACAAAGCCCCACCCCTTATGAAAATGGCATATTTTAAGCCCAAAAGATACCTTTTCACTAGGCTTTGTTTACATGCATGAAACAACAAAAAGTGTCCTTATAAATAGATTTCATTTTCACAAGTGTTTGTGATTGCCTGAGCTGGGCTTGAGTTACGGTTTTAAATTAAATCAACACCTTACAGTATATGCGACAGAGTTAATCGCTATACTTAAGGCATTAGAATGGATCAAATATAACAAACCTGACCACGTGGTCATACTCACAGATTCACTAAGCTCTATTCAAAGCATAGACTCGGGTAAGAGTAGGACTAGACCGGATCTTCTGGCACAAGTCCTAATAAACATATCGGACATTATTCAACTAGGCATAGTACTACATATTGATTGGTGTCCATCACATTGCAATATTATAGGAAACGAACTCGCTGACATTGAAGCGAAAAAGGCAACTAAATCGGGTCATGCACTTCAAATAAAACCCTATACTCAAGAAATTTATTCAGTAATTAAAGCAGGAGTACGCGCTAAATGGGAAAAACAATGGAAAAACTATCAAGGCTTTAGATATATGCTTGACCCAGGATTATCCACAAAACGTATACAATATAGTGACGTGCGCAGACTCGACACAGCATACAGCAGACTGCGGTTAGGTAGAAATGGTCTAAAATATAATAATCTTTATTATAGTGGGGCAGATCCGAGCTGCCCATATTGCGAAAATGAATTAGAAACTACAGGACATTTCTTATTGGAATGCCCTGAACACGAGTTCGCAAGAATTAAATTAAGACTGAATATTAAACAGATTACAACGCGATACTTTAGTATAAATTTGTTATTAAATCCACCGGCAGACGTAGCAGAAGGCGTAAGGAAGGCCCTGTTCGCCTACCTAAAAGATACGGGCTATGACCTTAAAATCTAATAGGAAGGCCAACTGACAGTAAACCGCCAAATAAACAGAGACAGTGATTATGGATATGACCCTAGATGGGATGGGCAATGTTCCTTAAGCAAGGAACCATGCAGGCCATTCCCCATCAACTATCACAGGTCCTAACAAGGATTTGTGGTAACTTAAACATCAGGACACGCGGCCGGAGAAAAGGTGTGCATCCGCCTAAGGCTATCGTGAGCCCAGGCCTAGAGCCCAATCGATCATTGCTTTCAATGACGTATGTCACGAGTTGCGTGCTATGTGCCTACCATAGCCAGCCTTAGGTGAAACTCTGGAGAATCGCCTTAGTATCCATATGACCGCAAAAACACACAACACTACACTCACCCATTGGTTGGTCAGTAGGACGTATATCCGACATTGGAAGCTTATGAAATGCTCCAATGGACAAAACTGGATCAAGCTGTCCAACCACAAACACACAAAATTCATATATTAGGTTAAACATAAATTCAATATATGGTTATGGATAGGGTGTGCATCCCGCCTAAGGCTCTCGTGAGCCCCGGCCTAAGAGCCCAAGCGATCATTGCTACAATGACGTATGTCACGAGTTGCGTGCTATGTGCCTACCATAGCCAGTCTTGGGATGACCTGGAGAATCGCCCGACTCCTCTAAACCATGATACACACGCGTACACAGGTTGGGCAAGGGGAGTGCATCCAGTACTGAGATAAGGGGCATAAATAATAGATAGATAGTTGAGACAAAAGACCCCAACTTTGAGACACGGCGAAGGAATGGTACTGGAGAATCTCCTCAATGCTTAGCCGCAAAAACATTAAGGGTCCTACACTTGTAACACACGCATACATAGGTTGGGCAGGGGGGAGTACATCCGACCTAGGAAGTCTCACTGAGCAGAGGGGCAGAGACAAAAGTTGAGACAAAAGACCCCAGCCTTGAGACATGCCGAAAGGGTGATACTGGGTGATCTCCTAACTGCTTAACCTGGGTCAAACAACAACAAAACATATAAAATATAGTTTATTATTAACAACAATCGACAAAATGCCAAAATGAATACTTACCTTACCCCAGCCAGACTATTTCACACAATTGACCATTGACCAACCCCCTCCGCCAATACAAATTTATTAAATTTTGGCTAACGGCTTGAACACCAAACAGGCCCATCGTATGATGGACCTGTGCGATGCTCAAGACGTTCAAAAATCAATCAAATATAACCCTGTAGGATTGCTGAAATGAAAAATTAAACGAACAACGTGCACGAACTTACCAAAATGCGATAAACAGAGAGATTTCAAAGCGAACAAATTCTAAATTGTAATTATAAGCACCTGGCGCCATCTGGCGGTCAGTGGCAGAGACCGCAGGGTGGCGCGAGATGCCTATTATCAACCTATCCACATTCCGTCTGCATGTGGAAATTAGGTCTGCATACTGTTATATACATGTATTAACCCAATATACTATTTCAGCGTTGACAAAATGTACATGTAAGATATACGCTGCAAAATTAATACTGTTTGAATACAAAAAATTCAAACACACTAGAACCAAGTTAGTAAGAACACTTACACACTAATTTGGATCTGGTGTCCTCTTTATGACAATAAAAAACGAAAACAAATATGAAACACAAAATGACCAAAATTGTTATGTCACGTGGTTTGGGAGCATTGGTAAATGCTCCCATAAGGAGCAATTAAAACTAAGTTAATTAATTCATTAGAAGCTTGGCTGGACAAGTCAAACAACCAATAAAAATTATACTCTAGGTGATATTAAACTAATTCCCCAAGCACCTAGATAGATATTTATGATATCATAACCATGTGACGCGCGGTTCAGAATAAAAACATCGGTAACATAAACAACAAAATTGTCCCCACGCGCTCGCGGAAGACTAACGCACATGATTCCATTATTTTACATGTACATAATATTTGAAATTAATCAAACTTCTTTTTCAGCAGAAATTCCACGCGATCCCATCCCCCACACCCCCACACTCCTCCCCAGTTTAGAAATAAGCCCAAATTGGCACTTCGCGAGTTCGAGCATCGTTTCTCGCATTATCCCTTAAAATAACAAATTGTCCTAATTATGGCCATGCCCGGCCACCACACACACACATGCCCAACCCCTAACCACCAAACCATAGCGCGAATTAGAGCAACTTAAGGGCAGTTCTTTCTTGGATATTTGGAATTGGTAAACTGGTTAACTCAAAGTCTCTTCAGGGCATACAACTGCATCTGAGCCGGTCTTTCTGTTGGTGTGTCGGTCGAGGTGACGGCACAGCTGCAATATCAACGATGGATGGATTGTGGACCAACAGGATAGGATACAATGGATAGGATGGATGCTCAACACAGATGAAGATTGGAATTTTGGAATTTTGTAAATATCGCGACGCGTTTGCCATGTCTAACTATTAACATGTCAGCGAAGCGAGGGGATGGGGGAGGTTAATTAATACCTCTTTCGCTTCTCGCAGACCTGCAAAAACTATCCCCAGGATACTAATAATTAACCACTAACCACTAAAAACACTAATAACTAAACCCTCAACCTTCCCAAAACTTGGGATGGTGATGTTCCTCGTTCTACATCCTATGGAGTCTATATCTCTCAACTCATTCGTTTTGCTAGAGCATCTAGCTATGTTACTGACTTCAACACTCGCAATAAATTGTTAACTCTAAAACTTCTTAAACAGGGCTATCGGTATCATAAACTTCGCAAAACATTTTCAAAATTTTATAGACGATACTTTGATTTGATTTCTAAATTCCAAGTTGGACTTAAATCTCTCTTGCGCCAAGGACTTTCGGAACCTGATTTCTATGGTGACTTGGTGTATAAGTTGAAGAAGATTGTTGGCTCTAATAATTTTTCAGCGCAGTTCATTAAAATAATTTCCCATTATAAAAAGATTGGCTATAACATTAATGTATTGCAACAGACTGCATGCTTGGTAGTCAACCCAATCACAGTTGGCAACTTTGCTTTCCTCTTTAATTGCACGCCGGTGGGTCGGACTTCAGACTCTATGATGGTTCCGACTTAAAGACTTATCTATTGATGAGATGGTAGGGGCCTGATGCTTTGGCTGTTTGTCGGGCCCACCGGGGTTTACCTGTTGGATTTCTTTTGCTCCGGTATTCAGTTTAATTTACTGTTGAGTCCTTATCCTTGCTTTATCTCCTTGTTATATCTTGATTTATATGTTTTAGGAGATGATGCATTGATAAGTTAGGGGTCTTTCATGCAAACCAAATATCTATGTGTCTTGATCCACATCTGAATTAAGGGTGAGGTTGGCGCCGTTAAACCGGTTTAAGCCCTCCAGTAGAATATTTTACTGACCGTTCCAAGGCGGTACTTCTTTTGTGGATCTTTTATGTTTTTGTTCTGTCTTGTGTTTGCTATGTTTTGTGCGCGTCTGTTTATATGTGCTTCGTGGTCACCTGCTGGGAAAGGGCTGACCTCTTGGCTCTCGTTTGTGGTGTCTTCTGTGAGTTTGTCACTTTCCCATTGGTATCCTGGGTCAGGTGTGGTACTTGATTGTATCGATTCCTGATCTTTGCAACCTTACTTACATTGATTATCAGAGTTGTTTTGTCTGTGCTGCGTGGCGGCCCTAAAAAGTCTCCCCGCACTTTCATTTAATGCTCTTATTTTTCCAATCCTCAGGATTGTGTGTACAATCTCCTTCCATTATTCCTGTCCCTGGATATCCTCTATGTCTTGTACCGCATTTAAGATCACTAGATGACCGATTTTCATACCCCGTTGTATAACTTCTGCTTTCTATATACCTGTGGACTTGTATTAGCCATTTGTATTATCGCTTGCATTTGTTATACCTTCTTTTGCTTTTAAGGACTCATATTATACTGGCTTGTCATTTTAATAACCGGTGTGTTGATTGCTTGTCTTGGGATGGTACTTACCCAAACAACTTTTAATGATAAGAACGAAAATAACAAAATTACATTTATCTCCCATTAGTTTACATTCGGCGTCCTCTGTTCGTATTCCTAGTTCAGTTAACAATTTTCGGGATATGCTTCCTACTATTAGGTTATCTCCTCTTGGGTCACCTATTATCAGGAAGTATACTAAACCATTTAATGCATTCAAAAGACGCGGAATGTATCCTAATGTTTCTAAGTGCAATGCCAAGAGGTGTGTCTGTTGCGCACATTTATGTACTAAAACTACCATTACATCTTCTGTAAATGGAAGAAAATTCTCCATTATTAATAATAATGATTTGGACTGAACTTCATCGGATCTGATTTATGTTATAACTTGAACTGAAACTAACTGTGGAATGCAATATGTTGGACAAGCTGGCCGATCCCTCAAGACTAGGTTTCGTGAGCACTTTCGTAAAATGAAAAAGCCTAAAAAATTTGACACATTTCTTTATCGCCATTTCAAAAATAATGGTCATTCACCTAGTAAAATTGTAATTCAGCCTGTTGAAAAAATTATATATGATCCTAATTCATCAACTAGATTAAAAAATATTAAGAGACATGAAACTGAACTTAAATGGATTAAATTTTTGCAATCACCTTTTCCTTTAGGCTTTAATGATAATATATACCATGAAGGCAACATTTCTAAAATGCCAGATTTTGATGTTTTTTCTGTTTTGGAATGTAAAAAACGTAAAAGTAGATCTCATGGTAAACGTAAAAATGGCAACATTAAGCGCAAAATTTGTACTGAAAAACGCTTAAATACTTCTCTAAAGGATCTTTCTTTGGCTTTAACTAATCATGGTCGACATGGCTTATTTTCATTTTTAAGTTCCTTGCCTATCTCAGTTTTACGCAATTTAGAGTTAGAGGCTAATAAACTTTATGATAGAGCAAATAAATTATATAAAGCAGCACTCCTTACAAGGTGTTATGTTCAACATTTCCTTAGTCCTTATATAGATTCTGAGGTCAACCATAAACGACATTTTATCAAAATTCCATTCATTAACAAAGGTATTGAGTTTATTGATTTACATAGTATCTTCAAGGATAATTCAGTGATTTCATCTATTCCAAATTACTTTAATAATTCTGAAACTCCTATCATTTGTTATAAATATAACAAACCAATAAGGTCTACGATATTTAACTTTAATAAAATTGTAAATGATTTAGATATAGATTCCAATACTCCTGCCTCCTGAGATTGTAAAAATTCAAATTATTTATATCCCTCGGCAGGGCATGTTATTACAGGTAATCTAAATGTCATTCCTGACGCTAGAGTTCGCAATATCATTTCTAAAGGTCCTAAATATAGATTTCCCTCTAATATTGATTTCTCTAAATGTCGTAGAGAGATCGCTGCTTCTTTAAATGACTTCATTAATCGATGGTGCAAACGGGAAAATGTTGAACCTGATGCTTTGAAGGAATGGAAGATTAACATTTTTAAAATTATTGATACTCGTATTTCATTTTACTCTCGTAATACACATCTTTTGCCCCCTAAACCTAAATCTTCTTTTCGTCATCTTAAACGAGGTATCCAGGATTTTCATATGAACTATGTTTTGGTTCAAGCAGATAAAGCTGCTAACAATGTTGTAGTTGTATGACGATTGTATTATATTAATACTCTTAAGCGTGAGCTTGTTGACACTAATGCCTATAAACTGCAGCCTTCTTTAAGTGAAAGGGTGATTGTTGATGGGCATGGTTGTCATACAGCCCTACATTTTGGTGTCAAAGCTAAAGAAAATCAAGATAAAGTTCCTACGTTGTACTGGCTACCTAAACTCCATAAAAAACCCTATAAAGCAAGATTTATTGCAAATTCTAGTTCTTGTACGACAACAGAACTTTCTAAATTGTTAACCTTGTGTCTTACAGCTGTTAAAAAACATGTTATCAAATATTGTGAAAAAGTATATGAGAGATCCGGTAAAAACCTATTTTGGTCGATTAAAAATTCAGGTGAAATTTTAGATAAACTTAAAGCTAGAGTTTCAATGCGACCAGTTAGTCTACTTATGATTTTTCTACTCTTTACACTACTTTACCTCATAATTTAATTAAAGATAAACTTATTGATCTTATTGAAAGAACCTTCCAGAGAGAAGGCTCTCCTTACCTTGCATGTAGTGACAGAAATGCATTTTTTACTTCAGAAAAACCTAAAAAATATCATGCATGGTCGTGTCAAAATGTATGTGATGCGCTGACCTTTTTGTTGGACAACATTTTTATTCGATTTGGCACCAAGCTCTATAGACAAGTAGTTGGGATTCCTATGGGCACTAATTGTGCTCCCCTGGTTGCAGATTTATTCCTGTTTTGTTATGAAAGGGACTTTATGATGTCTCTTTCTGATGATAAGCAGGCTGATGTTATTGATGCGTTTAACACTACTTCCAGATATTTGGACGATATTTTAAATATTAATAATGTTTATTTTGAAAAAATGGTTAGTCAAATATACCCTTCAGAGCTCCAACTTAATAAAGCCAATGCCTCTGATACCGAAGCCGCATTTTTAGACTTGCATTTGTCAATTTCTAATGGTATTGTTTCTACCAAAATTTATGATAAACGTGACGACTTTGATTTTGAAATTGTCAATTTCCCATTTTTAGATGGTGATGTTCCTCGTTCTACATCCTATGGAGTCTATATCTCTCAACTCATTCGTTTTGCTAGAGCATCTAGCTATGTTACTGACTTCAACACTCGCAATAAATTGTTAACTCTAAAACTTCTTAAACAGGGCTATCGGTATCATAAACTTCGCAAAACATTTTCAAAATTTTATAGACGATACTTTGATTTGATTTCTAAATTCCAAGTTGGACTTAAATCTCTCTTGCGCCAAGGACTTTCGGAACCTGATTTCTATGGTGACTTGGTGTATAAGTTGAAGAAGATTGTTGGCTCTAATAATTTTTCAGCGCAGTTCATTAAAATAATTTCCCATTATAAAAAGATTGGCTATAACATTAATGTATTGCAACAGACTGCATGCTTGGTAGTCAACCCAATCACAGTTGGCAACTTTGCTTTCCTCTTTAATTGCACGCCGGTGGGTCGGACTTCAGACTCTATGATGGTTCCGACTTAAAGACTTATCTATTGATGAGATGGTAGGGGCCTGATGCTTTGGCTGTTTGTCGGGCCCACCGGGGTTTACCTGTTGGATTTCTTTTGCTCCGGTATTCAGTTTAATTTACTGTTGAGTCCTTATCCTTGCTTTATCTCCTTGTTATATCTTGATTTATATGTTTTAGGAGATGATGCATTGATAAGTTAGGGGTCTTTCATGCAAACCAAATATCTATGTGTCTTGATCCACATCTGAATTAAGGGTGAGGTTGGCGCCGTTAAACCGGTTTAAGCCCTCCAGTAAAATATTTTACTGACCGTTCCAAGGCGGTACTTCTTTTGTGGATCTTTTATGTTTTTGTTCTGTCTTGTGTTTGCTATGTTTTGTGCGCGTCTGTTTATATGTGCTTCGTGGTCACCTGCTGGGAAAGGGCTGACCTCTTGGCTCTCGTTTGTGGTGTCTTCTGTGAGTTTGTCACTTTCCCATTGGTATCCTGGGTCAGGTGTGGTACTTGATTGTATCGATTCCTGATCTTTGCAACCTTACTTACATTGATTATCAGAGTTGTTTTGTCTGTGCTGCGTGGCGGCCCTAAAAAGTCTCCCCGCACTTTCATTTAATGCTCTTATTTTTCCAATCCTCAGGATTGTGTGTACAATCTCCTTCCATTATTCCTGTCCCTGGATATCCTCTATGTCTTGTACCGCATTTAAGATCACTAGATGACCGATTTTCATACCCCGTTGTATAACTTCTGCTTTCTATATACCTGTGGACTTGTATTAGCCATTTGTATTATCGCTTGCATTTGTTATACCTTCTTTTGCTTTTAAGGACTCATATTATACTGGCTTGTCATTTTAATAACCGGTGTGTTGATTGCTTGTCTTGGGATGGTACTTACCCAAACAACTTTTAATGATAAGAACGAAAATAACAAAATTACATTTATCTCCCATTAGTTTACATTCGGCGTCCTCTGTTCGTATTCCTAGTTCAGTTAACAATTTTCGGGATATGCTTCCTACTATTAGGTTATCTCCTCTTGGGTCACCTATTATCAGGAAGTATACTAAACCATTTAATGCATTCAAAAGACGCGGAATGTATCCTAATGTTTCTAAGTGCAATGCCAAGAGGTGTGTCTGTTGCGCACATTTATGTACTAAAACTACCATTACATCTTCTGTAAATGGAAGAAAATTCTCCATTATTAATAATAATGATTTGGACTGAACTTCATCGGATCTGATTTATGTTATAACTTGAACTGAAACTAACTGTGGAATGCAATATGTTGGACAAGCTGGCCGATCCCTCAAGACTAGGTTTCGTGAGCACTTTCGTAAAATGAAAAAGCCTAAAAAATTTGACACATTTCATTATCGCCATTTCAAAAATAATGGTCATTCACCTAGTAAAATTGTAATTCAGCCTGTTGAAAAAATTATATATGATCCTAATTCATCAACTAGATTAAAAAATATTAAGAGACATGAAACTGAACTTAAATGGATTAAATTTTTGCAATCACCTTTTCCTTTAGGCTTTAATGATAATATATACCACGAAGGCAACATTTCTAAAATGCCAGATTTTGATGTTTTTTCTGTTTTGGAATGTAAAAAACGTAAAAGTAGATATCATGGTAAACGTAAAAATGGCAACATTAAGCGCAAAATTTGTACTGAAAAACGCTTAAATACTTCTCTAAAGGATCTTTCTTTGGCTTTAACTAATCATGGTCGACATGGCTTATTTTCATTTTTAAGTTCCTTGCCTATCTCAGTTTTACGCAATTTAGAGTTAGAGGCTAATAAACTTTATGATAGAGCAAATAAATTATATAAAGCAGCACTCCTTACAAGGTGTTATGTTCAACATTTCCTTAGTCCTTATATAGATTCTGAGGTCAACCATAAACGACATTTTATCAAAATTCCATTCATTAACAAAGGTATTGAGTTTATTGATTTACATAGTATCTTCAAGGATAATTCAGTGATTTCATCTATTCCAAATTACTTTAATAATTCTGAAACTCCTATCATTTGTTATAAATATAACAAACCAATAAGGTCTATGATATTTAACTTTAATAAAATTGTAAATGATTTAGATATAGATTCCAATACTCCTGCCTCCTGAGATTGTAAAAATTCAAATTATTTATATCCCTCGGCAGGGCATGTTATTACAGGTAATCTAAATGTCATTCCTGACGCTAGAGTTCGCAATATCATTTCTAAAGGTCCTAAATATAGATTTCCCTCTAATATTGATTTCTCTAAATGTCGTAGAGAGATCGCTGCTTCTTTAAATGACTTCATTAATCGATGGTGCAAACGGGAAAATGTTGAACCTGATGCTTTGAAGGAATGGAAGATTAACATTTTTAAAATTATTGATACTCGTATTTCATTTTACTCTCGTAATACACATCTTTTGCCCCCTAAACCTAAATCTTCTTTTCGTCATCTTAAACGAGGTATCCAGGATTTTCATATGAACTATGTTTTGGTTCAAGCAGATAAAGCTGCTAACAATGTTGTAGTTGTATGACGATTGTATTATATTAATACTCTTAAGCGTGAGCTTGTTGACACTAATGCCTATAAACTGCAGCCTTCTTTAAGTGAAAGGGTGATTGTTGATGGGCATGGTTGTCATACAGCCCTACATTTTGGTGTCAAAGCTAAAGAAAATCAAGATAAAGTTCCTACGTTGTACTGGTTACCTAAACTCCATAAAAAACCCTATAAAGCAAGATTTATTGCAAATTCTAGTTCTTGTACAACAGAACTTTCTAAATTGTTAACCTTGTGTCTTACAGCTGTTAAAAAACATGTTATCAAATATTGTGAAAAAGTATATGAGAGATCCGGTAAAAACCTATTTTGGTCGATTAAAAATTCAGGTGAAATTTTAGATAAACTTAAAGCTAGAGTTTCAATGCGACCAGTTTGTCTACTTATGATTTTTCTACTCTTTACACTACTTTACCTCATAATTTAATTAAAGATAAACTTATTGATCTTATTGAAAGAACCTTCCAGAGAGAAGGCTCTCCTTACCTTGCATGTAGTGACAGAAATGCATTTTTTACTTCAGAAAAACCTAAAAAATATCATGCATGGTCGTGTCAAAATGTATGTGATGCGCTGACCTTTTTGTTGGACAACATTTTTATTCGATTTGGCACCAAGCTCTATAGACAAGTAGTTGGGATTCCTATGGGCACTTATTGTGCTCCCCTGGTTGCAGATTTATTCCTGTTTTGTTATGAAAGGGACTTTATGATGTCTCTTTCTGATGATAAGCAGGCTGATGTTATTGATGCGTTTAACACTACTTCCAGATATTTGGACGATATTTTAAATATTAATAATGTTTATTTTGAAAAAATGGTTAGTCAAATATACCCTTCAGAGCTCCAACTTAATAAAGCCAATGCCTCTGATACCGAAGCCGCATTTTTAGACTTGCATTTGTCAATTTCTAATGGTATTGTTTCTACCAAAATTTATGATAAACGTGACGACTTTGATTTTGAAATTGTCAATTTCCCATTTTTAGATGGTGATGTTCCTCGTTCTACATCCTATGGAGTCTATATCTCTCAACTCATTCGTTTTGCTAGAGCATCTAGCTATGTTACTGACTTCAACACTCGCAATAAATTGTTAACTCTAAAACTTCTTTAACAGGGCTATCGGTATCATAAACTTCGCAAAACATTTTCAAAATTTTATAGACGATACTTTGATTTGATTTCTAAATTCCAAGTTGGACTTAAATCTCTCTTGCGCCAAGGACTTTCGGAACCTGATTTCTATGGTGACTTGGTGTATAAGTTGAAGAAGATTGTTGGCTCTAATAATTTTTCAGCGCAGTTCATTAAAATAATTTCCCATTATAAAAAGATTGGCTATAACATTAATGTATTGCAACAGACTGCATGCTTGGTAGTCAACCCAATCACAGTTGGCAACTTTGCTTTCCTCTTTAATTGCACGCCGGTGGGTCGGACTTCAGACTCTATGATGGTTCCGACTTAAAGACTTATCTATTGATGAGATGGTAGGGGCCTGATGCTTTGGCTGTTTGTCGGGCCCACCGGGGTTTACCTGTTGGATTTCTTTTGCTCCGGTATTCAGTTTAATTTACTGTTGAGTCCTTATCCTTGCTTTATCTCCTTGTTATATCTTGATTTATATGTTTTAGGAGATGATGCATTGATAAGTTAGGGGTCTTTCATGCAAACCAAATATCTATGTGTCTTGATCCACATCTGAATTAAGGGTGAGGTTGGCGCCGTTAAACCGGTTTAAGCCCTCCAGTAAAATATTTTACTGACCGTTCCAAGGCGGTACTTCTTTTGTGGATCTTTTATGTTTTTGTTCTGTCTTGTGTTTGCTATGTTTTGTGCGCGTCTGTTTATATGTGCTTCGTGGTCACCTGCTGGGAAAGGGCTGACCTCTTGGCTCTCGTTTGTGGTGTCTTCTGTGAGTTTGTCACTTTCCCATTGGTATCCTGGGTCAGGTGTGGTACTTGATTGTATCGATTCCTGATCTTTGCAACCTTACTTACATTGATTATCAGAGTTGTTTTGTCTGTGCTGCGTGGCGGCCCTAAAAAGTCTCCCCGCACTTTCATTTAATGCTCTTATTTTTCCAATCCTCAGGATTGTGTGTACAATCTCCTTCCATTATTCCTGTCCCTGGATATCCTCTATGTCTTGTACCGCATTTAAGATCACTAGATGACCGATTTTCATACCCCGTTGTATAACTTCTGCTTTCTATATACCTGTGGACTTGTATTAGCCATTTGTATTATCGCTTGCATTTGTTATACCTTCTTTTGCTTTTAAGGACTCATATTATACTGGCTTGTCATTTTAATAACCGGTGTGTTGATTGCTTGTCTTGGGATGGTACTTACCCAAACAACTTTTAATGATAAGAACGAAAATAACAAAATTACATTTATCTCCCATGAGTTTACATTCGGCGTCCTCTGTTCGTATTCCTAGTTCAGTTAACAATTTTCGGGATATGCTTCCTACTATTAGGTTATCTCCTCTTGGGTCACCTATTATCAGGAAGTATACTAAACCTTTTAATGCATTCAAAAGACGCGGAATGTATCCTAATGTTTCTAAGTGCAATGCCAAGAGGTGTGTCTGTTGCGCACATTTATGTACTAAAACTACCATTACATCTTCTTTAAATGGAAGAAAATTCTCCATTATTAATAATAATGATTTGGACTGAACTTCATCGGATCTGATTTATGTTATAACTTGAACTGAAACTAACTGTGGAATGCAATATGTTGGACAAACTGGCCGATCCCTCAAGACTAGGTTTCGTGAGCACTTTCGTAAAATGAAAAAGCCTAAAAAATTTGACACATTTCTTTATCGCCATTTCAAAAATAATGGTCATTCACCTAGTAAAATTGTAATTCAGCCTGTTGAAAAAATTATATATGATCCTAATTCATCAACTAGATTAAAAAATATTAAGAGACATGAAACTGAACTTAAATGGATTAAATTTTTGCAATCACCTTTTCCTTTAGACTTTAATGATAATATATACCATGAAGGCAACATTTCTAAAATGCCAGATTTTGATGTTTTTTCTGTTTTGGAATGTAAAAAACGTAAAAGTAGATCTCATGGTAAACGTAAAAATGGCAACATTAAGCGCAAAATTTGTACTGAAAAACGCTTAAATACTTCTCTAAAGGATCTTTCTTTGGCTTTAACTAATCATGGTCGACATGGCTTATTTTCATTTTTAAGTTCCTTGCCTATCTCAGTTTTACGCAATTTAGAGTTAGAGGCTAATAAACTTTATGATAGAGCAAATAAATTATATAAAGCAGCACTCCTTACAAGGTGTTATGTTCAACATTTCCTTAGTCCTTATATAGATTCTGAGGTCAACCATAAACGACATTTTATCAAAATTCCATTCATTAACAAAGGTATTGAGTTTATTGATTTACATAGTATCTTCAAGGATAATTCAGTGATTTCATCTATTCCAAATTACTTTAATAATTCTGAAACTCCTATCATTTGTTATAAATATAACAAACCAATAAGGTCTACGATATTTAACTTTAATAAAATTGTAAATGATTTAGATATAGATTCCAATACTCCTGCCTCCTGAGATTGTAAAAATTCAAATTATTTATATCCCTCGGCAGGGCATGTTATTACAGGTAATCTAAATGTCATTCCTGACGCTAGAGTTCGCAATATCATTTCTAAAGGTCCTAAATATAGATTTCCCTCTAATATTGATTTCTCTAAATGTCGTAGAGAGATCGCTGCTTCTTTAAATGACTTCATTAATCGATGGTGCAAACGGGAAAATGTTGAACCTGATGCTTTGAAGGAATGGAAGATTAACATTTTTAAAATTATTGATACTCGTATTTCATTTTACTCTCGTAATACACATCTTTTGCCCCCTAAACCTAAATCTTCTTTTCGTCATCTTAAACGAGGTATCCAGGATTTTCATATGAACTATGTTTTGGTTCAAGCAGATAAAGCTGCTAACAATGTTGTAGTTGTATGACGATTGTATTATATTAATACTCTTAAGCGTGAGCTTGTTGACACTAATGCCTATAAACTGCAGCCTTCTTTAAGTGAAAGGGTGATTGTTGATGGGCATGGTTGTCATACAGCCCTACATTTTGGTGTCAAAGCTAAAGAAAATCAAGATAAAGTTCCTACGTTGTACTGGTTACCTAAACTCCATAAAAAACCCTATAAAGCAAGATTTATTGCAAATTCTAGTTCTTGTACGACAACAGAACTTTCTAAATTGTTAACCTTGTGTCTTACAGCTGTTAAAAAACATGTTATCAAATATTGTGAAAAAGTATATGAGAGATCCGGTAAAAACCTATTTTGGTCGATTAAAAATTCAGGTGAAATTTTAGATAAACTTAAAGCTAGAGTTTCAATGCGACCAGTTTGTCTACTTATGATTTTTCTACTCTTTACACTACTTTACCTCATAATTTAATTAAAGATAAACTTATTGATCTTATTGAAAGAACCTTCCAGAGAGAAGGCTCTCCTTACCTTGCATGTAGTGACAGAAATGCATTTTTTACTTCAGAAAAACCTAAAAAATATCATGCATGGTCGTGTCAAAATGTATGTGATACGCTGACCTTTTTGTTGGACAACATTTTTATTCGATTTGGCACCAAGCTCTATAGACAAGTAGTTGGGATTCCTATGGGCACTAATTGTGCTCCCCTGGTTGCAGATTTATTCCTGTTTTGTTATGAAAGGGACTTTATGATGTCTCTTTCTGATGATAAGCAGGCTGATGTTATTGATGCGTTTAACACTACTTCCAGATATTTGGACGATATTTTAAATATTAATAATGTTTATTTTGAAAAAATGGTTAGTCAAATATACCCTTCAGAGCTCCAACTTAATAAAGCCAATGCCTCTGATACCGAAGCCGCATTTTTAGACTTGCATTTGTCAATTTCTAATGGTATTGTTTCTACCAAAATTTATGATAAACGTGACGACTTTGATTTTGAAATTGTCAATTTCCCATTTTTAGATGGTGATGTTCCTCGTTCTACATCCTATGGAGTCTATAATCTCAACTCATTCGTTTTGCTAGAGCATCTAGCTATGTTACTGACTTCAACACTCGCAATAAATTGTTAACTCTAAAACTTCTTAAACAGGGCTATCGGTATCATAAACTTCGCAAAACATTTTCAAAATTTTATAGACGATACTTTGATTTGATTTCTAAATTCCAAGTTGGACTTAAATCTCTCTTGCGCCAAGGACTTTCGGAACCTGATTTCTATGGTGACTTGGTGTATAAGTTGAAGAAGATTGTTGGCTCTAATAATTTTTCAGCGCAGTTCATTAAAATAATTTCCCATTATAAAAAGATTGGCTATAACATTAATGTATTGCAACAGACTGCATGCTTGGTAGTCAACCCAATCACAGTTGGCAACTTTGCTTTCCTCTTTAATTGCACGCCGGTGGGTCGGACTTCAGACTCTATGATGGTTCCGACTTAAAGACTTATCTATTGATGAGATGGTAGGGGCCTGATGCTTTGGCTGTATGTCGGGCCCACCGGGGTTTACCTGTTGGATTTCTTTTGCTGCGGTATTCGGTTTAATTTACTGTTGAGTCCTTATCCTTGCTTTATCTCCTTGTTATATCTTGATTTATATGTTTTAGGAGATGATGCATTGATAAGTTAGGGGTCTTTCATGCAAACCAAATATCTATGTGTCTTGATCCACATCTGAATTAAGGGTGAGGTTGGCGCCGTTAAACCGGTTTAAGCCCTCCAGTAAAATATTTTACTGACCGTTCCAAGGCGGTACTTCTTTTGTGGATCTTTTATGTTTTTGTTCTGTCTTGTGTTTGCTATGTTTTGTGCGCGTCTGTTTATATGTGCTTCGTGGTCACCTGCTGGGAAAGGGCTGACCTCTTGGCTCTCGTTTGTGGTGTCTTCTGTGAGTTTGTCACTTTCCCATTGGTATCCTGGGTCAGGTGTGGTACTTGATTGTATCGATTCCTGATCTTTGCAACCTTACTTACATTGCACTGTAGGTGACGGCCATGCTAATGCATGCTCCGCAAACTTAAGGTTAATATACACTAAAGGTTTCACACGAGAAACCCAGAAGGTATATTATTTTTTGGAAGCCTCAATCAAAATTTCAATATAGGATGCTGGGAGAACTCAGAACACACACACACACATGTTCTGAGTCTTACAATACTCGAGCGGCGCCCTTCCCCTTAGGAATAAGCCCCTTATCCCCGCTTAAAATCTCTAAAATATATAGGCCATCACACGATGACGGGCCATTCTTTTAAAATGGAGTTCAAAATTTTAAGGAGTAAAAAGTGAGATCTCTGAGGGGATCATTAATCACAAAGAACACCGACTCCTCGCCAACCCGCTCCATAAAAAATGCAAATAAAATAGAAAAAACATAATAAAAGAGGCAAAATTTTATTCCCCAAAGCTTACCCTAGGGAAAGCTAACTTCGTAGACCGACGTCCGCGTCTGAGTAACACCGCCCGCGAGCTTATGTATACAAGGACTGGACAGAGAAGCGGAGTGATACCCTGGATGATGTTACCTTAAAAAACATCAGCGTACAGCTCACCATTAGGGGGAGCGGAAAACATAAACAAACAATAACAAAACTCCTTGCCCTTCCAGGCGGAATAAAAACTTATACTTTCAGGAACAGTGGGGGTGACACTGTGCAGACGAAATTGTCACGTCGATCCCCACAAGATTGAAACCTGTTTTAGAACATTTCCAAAATTCAAACTAACTAATGCCCCACACTTTCAATTAATGCAAAATAGGCGTAGGATAAGGGCAGGATACAGCCCGAATTCCTTTTTTAAAGCCGTAGTGGTGCGTAAAACTGGGTGTGCCGTGTGTGCTATATATGCTTGGTGCGCAGGGACCGCGGCACACCGTCACAATAACTGAAAAATCATCAAGTGTTTGTGATGCATGTCTGGAGTGCTTCCAACTTGCTACTGGCTATCCATATACCATTGCATTGAAAATAATGGTACTTCCTTGTCGGACGGCCAGGCAGGGCCATAAATGGGCTAAAAACTATGTAACTGTGTAGCGCACCGTGAAACCAGCTTATGCCCTACAGTATAATATTTTTACTGACAGTTCCAAGCCGGTGTTCCAAGGCGGTACTTCTTTTGTGGATCATTTGTTTTATTTATGTCATGTGTTCGTCATGCGTTCGCGTCTGCTCATTGCTACCTTGTGGTTACCTGAAGGGAAAGGGCTGACCTCCTGGCTAATGTTTGTGATATTTATTGTGATTTTGTTACTTTCCCATTTGGTTAATCCGAGCCTTCTCTCGTCTCTAACCCAGCTAGCAATCTATATGGGACCAATATGGGTCCCATGTGGGCACCCATATGGGACCCATATGGGCAGTGCAACCGGGTTCCATATGGGTCCCATATGGGCTGACCCATGTAAATAAAATAAAATAAATGGTAGAAGCAGATGCGAATCCAGGATTTCTTGCTAGGGGGTTCAAATTTACAAAGGAGGTTTCGATTTGAAAATTGTATATGATTATTTGATAGTTTATGCTGATTTTGCTTGAAATTCCTCATAAAATGGAATAATTTTGTCTCAAATGGGAATTCAAGTGAACCACATGAATCCCCTCTGTATCCGCAACTGTAGAAGCTAGCCATGCATTATAAACAAGGAAATAAGTTTATATAAAGATGATTATATCATTTCTTTTTTCTTTATGGGACTGTTATATTGGATCCATATGGGACCCATCTGGGCAACCCGCAAATGGGCTAACCCATATGGGACCCATGCGGAACCCGGTTGCACTTGCCATATGGGTAGCCCATATTGGGCCCATATTCACCATTATGGCATATCTACATTAATTGCTGGTTCCCTGTCTACAGGTGGTCTGTAATGTAAATACAGGTAACCAGACCCCCCCCCCCCATTTCCAGGTATTGTGGGGGGGGGGGGTACTGGTTACCTGTTTTTCCATTACTGACCACCTGTGAAACGGGAACCAGCAATTAATGTAGATATGGTGAATATTCACCATATCTACATTAGTTGCTGGTTACCGGTTTACAGGTTGTCAGTAATGGATAAACAGGTAACCAGTACCCCCCCCCCCCCCAATACCTGGAAATGGGGGGGGGGGGTTCTGGTTACCTGTATTTACATTACTGACCACCTGTAGACTTGGAACCAGCAATTAATGTAGATATGGTGAATGCATGTTTGCTGGGAAGTGGCTTTTCCATATTTTGATATTTGCCACTAAAATAGTGGCAAATATCAAAATAAAGAAAATCCACTAAAACGTCAGAGAAAAATCGACTACCATTTGGTATGCTAGGACAGGTGCGGTACTAGATTGTATCGATTCCTGATCCTTGATGTCCTTTCTAGATCAAGGGACGGAACGCAGTCTAAAGAACACCACTGTTGGGGAGTTTGTAGGAAACCGGTGTTTCCCGTGTAGTCCCGGCAAATACAATAATTTACCTGGATGAAGCGGGGAACCTTCATACAGGTATGTAAACACCCGCCATTTTAAAAGATTAAAATTGGAAAGGCAAGCAAAACCCAACTTTTTCCGGTACGACACTGTACAAAACTTTTGTAATTGTTCGGTTTGGCGAAAGTATGCTTGATGATGTAGTTTGTTGGTTTAAATTCGCCAATTTTCTTTGTTTATTTCCATATTTCTGATGCGAGAATATGCACACCTTTGTTTTTTCTATGACTGAGTCACGCTTTATCAGTTTATATTATTACTAATTTATTTCCGGATTGTTTAAGCAAAAGCCGGGCAGGTTATCTAATCGCATACTATGTAACTGTATATTGTAGATTCTGCCTTCAAAGACGCACCTCCTCTTGGAGTAGTAAGCAGGTAGAGGAAAGATTTTTATTTATAGATATACTATAAATTTATAGTACATCTATAAATGCATAGAAAAATCGTTCTATATATTTATAGAATCACCAGGTAAAATTGCGTGAAAATCGTGCATAGCGAAAACCGCAACGAGATATTTGGAAGAATGAACATCGATAAGGTAAGAATTCATAATGTACATAATAATTTTATTTGAAATGCCTATTTTTTGAGAAAACATAATCTACATTAATTGTCACCATCAATGCAGGCTACAGGCCCTTAATTTTGCCCAAGCTTGTTGACATTTTATTACTTTTTAAGTTTTTATCAGCTTCCACACTTAGGTCCTCCATTTTGAATTTGCTTGATCACGTGATGGGGCTGGATCTAGACGGGTCCAGTGGTTAACATGATTCGTCGTCACAAAAATGAAAATACTGACCGTAGTTAAAACTACGAGGTCAAAAATATTATCCTTATAAAACATCCGGATCTGGTGCAATTATTAACTCTCTGTGGCTCAAACTACCCTATCTTGAACATATTTCATGGTCAAAAATGTTTTTGAGCTGAAGAAGTTTTAATGTAAAAGTAAGTGGTCGGCACAATCATTTTGTCAAAAGCCCTTTCAAAATGTTAAAGGATAAGATCAAGTACAGTCTGAGGTTGCACATGCGAGCATGGACAATACTGTGACTTAATCGTCTAGCTTGCTGTTAAATAATCAATAAGTTCTGAAATAGTGTTACTTTGCCCGTGCAACTATCGCATTGAACAGGTATAATTAATATATGACCATGTGCATCACGATCCCAGGAATCTTGATGTGGGCTCCAGATAAATTGGCTTGCATAATTCCGGATCCGTTTAAAGTTTTAATAGTTCTCATTTAAAAGCAGTTAGATGTACAAATTTAATTGGACCACTCATGTCCAAAAGGGGCATATGTCATTTTACGCAACCATATTACATTGGCAGTTAGTTGGCAGGAGAAAAAACTCTTTTCTGGAAGACCGTACTTATTTGAGGTCAGCCGCAGTATCTAATTAATTGTTAACCAGTCTACGGAATTTAAAGATGGCGCACAAACGAGTATGAGAAAGGCTCTGTTCCAGAATATCAACAAATTTCTGCTTCTTATTAGCTATTTCAGTAAAAAAGACACATTAAAACAGGAAAACTAGCGATTACATGCTTTTTGGCATGCAGCCTCTTTCGCATTTTACACATCCTGTGCCAGAAAAAACGGCGCAACAGTGTTTCTTTAACCCTAAACGCATTTGTGAACGCACAATCGTAATGCGGTTTTCATTTAAAACCAAATTAGGGACGATCTTTCTGTTATATCTATAAATTTATAGAACGATTTTTCTATGCATTTATAGATGTACTATAAATTTATAGTATATCTATAAATAGAAATCTTTCCTCTACCTGGTAAGGGCACTCAGATCTCAAAAAATATATAAACATGAAATTTGATATTCATATAAACAATATTGTTAATAAAGCCAACAGATTGTTGGGCCTAGTTAAAAGAACATTTTCTTATATGGATAGAGACACTTTCTTAATAATATATAAAAAAAGTCATAAGGCCTATAACTGATTATGGAGATTCTGTGTGGAACCCAAGTCTAAAGAAGCATATTCAAATGATTGAAAACATTCAGAGGAGAGGAACAAAGCTGGTCCCAGAATTAGTAAACATAAATTACACTGACCGACTTAAAATGTTAAACTTGCCCACTTTGAAATACAGAAGAAAAAGAGGTGATCTAATTCAAGCGTTCAAGATATTGAATGGACAATATGATATAAACTCGGAAGATTTTTTCACACTTGATACTGACAGAACCCACAATACAAGAGGTCACAGTAAAAAATTGGTTAAACATAGAACATTAACATCATTGCGACAGAAAAGTTTTTGTTATAGAGTGGTAGATCATTGGATCAACTTAACAGAAGAAATTGTTACTGCTAAAACAGTTACCAGTTTCAAAACATTATTAGATAAACACCTTGTGAATGAACTTTTCGACACTTTTGAGATCTACTAACTCATATAGATAATAATTTGCATCCAAATGACTTTTAATATCACACCGAGAGTCACAGAGTTTTTGAGAAGATTACAGAGGGGGAAACATGAGCCGCCAGGGCTCCTCATTTCCCTACAGAAACAGTAAACATAGGGCCACCCATGGATACTACTGATCAGAGCTCTCACTAGGATTTTGAAAACAGGAGTTCAGGACTCCCATCAGGCAAAAAGTAGGAGTCCCACTGGAAAAAGTGGGAGTCCCACTTGAAAAAAGTTGGAGTCCTACCAATTTGTGCACATCATATATCTTTTCCATGTTAGCCAGAAGTGATACATTTGAATAATTTTTAGATCGTCTGCTTTTAACACTTAAAGCATAAATGGATTGTTCCTACTTAACAAAACAAAATATTTTGGTATATTTTTTCATGTAACCTGAACACACATTTTTTGTTTTGTTTGGCCTTATCAAAATAAAAGATTAAACTGTTGGTACTTATTTTATTTATTAACAAGACAGACAGACAGGCATGCAGACAGACAGACAGACAGCAGTCCTGTGTTTTGTATAATCTTATGTAGATGAAATCTTTTTTCTACTAAAAAACGCATCTCGCTAGTGTCTACAGCGATTGCAATTAAAAGACTGACATTACTTAGCCATTTAACATGGCTTCCACTATTTAGAATGAACGATTTTACTTGCTGAAAGTGATTTGTTTGTGTATATTAATCTAGACACTCATATATTTCATAGCACGGCTTGTAGTGTAGCTTCATTTAGTCGGACGTTACCGTATACGGCTTACCGCTGTACCGTTTTTTTTTCAACAATTCTCAGACGCTTTTGTCTGCCGTAGAATGAAGAAATGGGAATCCATAAACTTATTGTTTTTCCTCTCCATATTTATGTTGCTCATATTGCAAACGAGTGCAATTAAATATGTTTTCTCTTTCATCCCTAATCAGTCGAATTCGGAAGTCGGTAGTCCAGTGTTGTTTACAATACCCTATTAGTTTTTCTCCCTTTAATTAACGGTAAATCGGTAGCGCATCTGTTTGCAAACAATTATCGGATAATCCTTGCTTAAACGTTAATAATCACCTCGTACTAATCACACTGTCCCGCATCGGTAATCCTGTCAATCACCTGTCAGAATTGCTACACTGCAGTCCGAGTCATACCAATGGTCAACTGAGACAGGACAATAATCACATCTCCCGCGGCTCGAAAAACCTGTTGCGATCGATAATATCAAAGCGGTCAGCTTCTGGATTTTTAGCGCGTGCCGATTAAAAAAACATGCGTACGCGGAACTCCCGCCTTGCGAAAATCATGCGTCCCAGGGAAAAAACGTGCGTACCAATACGCGTAATTCTGCGTTTCCGAGAGCTCTGACTGATTCTTCACTTGTCTACGTTGTTTGCCTTTGGGCACAAGTCCCAGTTTCTTGAAGCGTAGGCTGTGCAGGGCATAGCATAACCGTGTACTGTGAAATTGGATTGCTTGAAGTTGAGCCACTTTAACTTCAGGGTGTACAGCAAGAACAGAAGAGCAATCTATAACCAACTTAATGAGCTCGACACCCAGAGTACAAATGCCCAGATCACACAACTGAAAATTTTAATTTTCAGCATTATAAATTTTACGCTCAGTTGAGTCAGGGTCTTTCTACCAAGTGCACCGGTCCGTCACTCCGTGTAGCGCAATCGGTAACATGTCTGTCGGGGTTACTGGTCAACTCGTACCTAAATCAACTCGTACCTTAGTCAACTCGTACCCATGTTTGGTCAACTTGTACCTAAGTCAACTCCTACCTTAGTCTATTTATAATAGAATATGAAAGAGTTTTATGCCGTTGTCTAAGTACATTAATCATGACGAAAGCAAAATGATAAGTTTTGTTACGACTTAAGCAAATTCTGCACTCAAAAGGAGCTCGGACCCAGTATATTGGGTCCGAGAAAGGAGCGTTCAATTACAAATGGGTAAACACAGTATACTGCCCAAGTGATGCTCGCTCTTACAAATTACAGTAGATGAAGAAATAGCTAGGCTCTACATTGTAAAAGAAATAAGTATAACTTAACACCCATTTTGATGGCAGCCGGACTGCCGCTGGTCTTGACGTATTTAACATACGAGCTGTTTTGTAATAGCAGGGATAACTGTTAAACAACTATCACTGGTTAAATGTTAGCATCTGGTAGCGTCGTCTTAGTATGAAAGTGTAGCTAAATGAACATCCAAAATGGGTGGCAACTACGCAGCCACATCTTTTAGTGTTAACTTACAAGGTTGCACATTGCAAACTTATCATCGCAAATAGCACTGGTCACATCGAAAATCATAAAATCTGGTCTTGTGGTAAGCAAACAATAAAGGTAGAGACTCGATGAGATAGACGGATCAGAGCATCAAGCAGTCTGATCAGCGCATTTGTTATTCGATCTCAAAAACTTTAATTGCTGAACTTGCTATTAGCATTATTCAAATTGAAACCTAGTCTTTGTAACTGAGCATGCTGGATGTGTCCTTATAGGGTAGCTAACCCCTGAAGATATGTTTTCTCGTGGCGTGGCTTTATGTACATAAAGACTCCTTACAGCCACGTGCTGGTGATTGGTAGGGAGTGAAAAACAGTATCTAATCAACTATGAATATGTGATTGTATCAATTAAGCTGTAATCATGGTAAAAAGAAATTAACATTGTCTGACAGTGCAAAACTTGAATAATTAAAAGCAATAGTACAACCTTAGTAAAGAAAATTCGGAATTGCACTGTAAAACTGAAATCCTTCTGGTAAAAATAAACCCATCTCACGTTAGAGGGTATGGTTCTTGACTTATGAAAGTCCAGATGATTCTCTCATCATTCAGTCTCATCTGAGCCTTCGCTACTTGCTACTTAAATGACTCCAAATTTGCATTTTGTTTTGTCGTCTGCTGACTTATTTTGAAATGAGTAGTTCAAAATACCTTCTAATGTTTAAGTGCTAGTTGTAAAAAAACACTGCATTCTATCATAACAGGCCTATGTCCGAAATTCAAAACTTTGTGTATACAATCAGCAAAGATCCTGCGGAGCCGTCCTTATATAAAGGTCTAGGATATGGGAACAGGCAGATCCGAAACTCCCCTAGTCCCAGTCGTAATATATTTGAGAAGGCTGGCCCGAATCTCTCCTTATTGCAGATAGCAAAACTGTGTTGATTTGGTCGTTTAAGCAGGCTATTCCGAACATCGACCCATAGGGAAAAGGTAAGGGAACTTGCCACGGATGGCCTGAACCCCCTCCGATCGCAAATACTAAATTGTGATGATTATGTATGATTGAACAAGCTCTCAGAACGCCGCCCCATAGGCATAAGAGTTGGGATCTTTGAACTGGCTGGCCCGAACCTAACCTCAGCACAGATAGCTTGTGATGTTTAAATGTTTGAAAAGGCTTGTTAGGATCTAGACTTACCAACTCTCCGTCTATCATGCTCTACCCTGCCACGTTTTTTTACTCAGGTACGAGTTGACTTGGGGTAGGTACGAGTTGACCAAAAATGGGTACGAGTTGACTTAGGTACGAGTTGACTAGAAACCTCTGGCGGCAGATGCGAGTCTGACTGCAGATCCAGGTATTGCGAGTTCGATCCTGGCCCGGTCCCATACTTTCGTGGAGATTGTTTATGAAATAATTTCTACGGTCATTCTCCCTTCTGCTGAATCATTCAAGAAGGATTGTTGTCAGTTACAAGCAAAAGTATTTGCACGAATAGTCCAATGTCAGCGTTTTCTCACTCTACCGATATATTTTATTGACCACGGATGACCACATCTTCATCGGCTGTCTGTTTACTCCCGACAATTACGTAGAATGCCTGTTCTGCCGTCACATTTGTAAACGTTTAAATGTTCATGTAATACTCATTCTGTCATTTGAGGGAGAGACAGATTCCATATTGAGTTTATACATTGTAGCCTATCAGTAAATTTTTCTCTGAAAGATTCGTTACATAATGGACCTTGTTACTGGTGATTGCAAACACTCGAAATTGTTTAGCTGTGTGATGTAATTGAACGCATAGCATGCGCAGACTTGTGGATTAGCGGCCTGATAATCTCTTCACTTGTAAGTAACCTGTGTGTAACAAGTTTACACGCGCAAGACATAACTGCCAGAGTTGGGGTAATTGTAATTGTTATTGTAATTATTTGTAATTTAATAACATTTTCTTAAGTAATTGCATGAAATTGTAATTAAGACATTTCTTTAATTACAGTAATTGAATGTAATTAATTACATGGAAAAAATGGGAGTAGTTAACAATTAATTTCAATTACTTTTTAATTACTTTCCAGAATAGTTATGAACTTTAATCACTAAAGATTATCATAGATACTTAAAATTCTGCTAAATGAATTGTTATTGGCCTTTGTAAATGCATATATCATTTGCTGTACTAGTTGAATGCAACATGAAACAAATGAGAATTGGGACTAGTCATGCTAGTATCTATAGACATGAAAATAGAATGTAACAATTTTTACGGCAGACACAGACTGTATGTTACTTCTACTATACCTTGTATACTTTTTCATCTGCTTATAAAAGATATCGCGTTGTGACAATCAACCTGTAATAGTCAAGTAACCAAAACAATACAAAAACAAAGAAGGTGTGAAACTTTCAACAATAGTATTTACTCAGACAATAGTGTTGGTTAGCGAATTGACTCTTTTAAGGCATTTTGTTAAATTTTCACACTTAGGACCAACACACTCATATGCTAAGGTGCATGACCCAATCTATCCACTACACTATTTAATGCCCTTTAACTGCTCTTTTGCCATTTCATTAATAATTAAAATAATAATCATCATAAAATTGATAATCATAAAATGTGATTCAGTAAATTAAATTGAATTTCACTCATTCAGTGAACCTGGGGCCCATCATTGTAAATATAATAAAAAAAATTAAAATAA
This sequence comes from Loripinus fragilis, assembly GCA_964019695.1. NCBI lineage: Eukaryota > Metazoa > Mollusca > Bivalvia > Lucinida > Lucinidae > Loripinus > Loripinus fragilis. The sequence continues at coordinate 36,108,875 of OZ026520.1, read as the reverse complement.
AATAGATGTTCCAGTGGTGATGAAACACAATTCACTAAGAACAAGTCAAATAGAATAACACTGTTTTATTTGCAATATAACAGTCAAGACAACCAGGTTCTTGTAGTTTATACTCTATCGTTACAAGTGCAAGTCGAGTCTGAACTGCTATTCACCTATCTGGTATTTATACCCTAACCTGTCAGAAAATCTTGGGTAATCCATATCAGTGTAACTCATCATACATCAGGCCATATATTTCTGTCTCTAACATGCCAGGCGAAAAACAAAAGTTTATACCCTACTTAGCTATTGTCCTGATAAGCCCTCTGCAGCAACCTAGGGAATCTTAGTTAACACAAAAATATTTCATCTGACCATACATCGCCTATGTGACGTGCGTGCCAAGAATAGAACCTTTACTTTTCATAATATGGCTTTTCCTAATAAGGTGCTACGAAAGGGACATTTTTGGAATCCTTTAATTTAACAGCAAATGCTATTCCCTGCAATATTAATTGCCTTGTCATAATGAATTTACCAGAGAGAACAGACTCTTGAATCACATACCCCTACATATACATAAAAATATTGGCCCTGTCCTTTATGCTGTTGATTAAATATCAACCATAAAGAACTATTATTTGATTTGGAACTTTCAATTACTGTTTTCTTATTACAGATATGATATAATGAATGCTATACTACTGATTTCTTATTGCAGATATGATAAAAGTAATATTTACACCATGGGTTGTCCGCCTGTACGTGGAGATAATCCACAAGCTTTAGCCAGTGGATTATCTTACTTACAGGTGGACAAATATGGTACCACCAACATCAGTACTGTAGACCTTGCACATCATTTGATATTTCGTGCTAAAGTTGATAAGGGTGGTATAATGAAGGTTGTACTTCTGTTTTCTTATTGCAGATATGATATAATGAAGGCTGGGCTACTGATTTCTTATTGCAGATATGATGTAATGAAGGTTGTTCTACTGTTTTCTTATTGCAGATATGATATAATGAAGGCTTTACTACTGTTGAGTTTACTGACTGGTGTGCTTGCACAGATACCATCTAGTAAGTTATTTACATTGAACACAGCCTTTTTTGAATAATGTTCATAGGCCCAGTTAAGCAAACTTTTTGAGCTTAAAATGTGATTATTTTCTTAGCCATGTGTTTTGGGTACTCAAAAGAACTGTGTTACTGAGATGGTTCTTTTGAGTTACCACAACATATGTTTTGGTTAAGAAATAATAAGAATAATTTCCAGTCTGGAGGCCTAGACTTTTGGAATGTGAGGATTACATGGACTTGGTTGAACATCAGCTTTTGACTCGCATATTACTTTATGAAGCCAAAAAATCTTACTCAGGCCTAAATTAAAATTTTATCTGTTTCCCCTTACCCGACTGACCCTGAAAAAAAGCCCCTACCCCAAAAAAATGATTTTAGCTGTCAGTCAAGAATTTTTTTTCTTTTAATCTCATTGCAAGTTTAGAGAATTGTCCAAATTGAATGTAAACAGTGTAGTTGCAGATATTTTGTTGTTGTTTCAGTATGTCCCCCTGGGTGGCAGCCAAACAGAGACAGATGTTATAACTTTGTGTTCTATCCTAAGTTACCCTACGATGAAGCCGCTATAAAGTGCCAGGTGAGTTTATCTGGTCCTTAGGTTATAAACTATTTACTGAGCATGAAATTTATCCTGCTCATAAATGTTAAAATGCCAACAGTTGTTGGCATTTTAACATAAACTATTTACTGAGCATGAAATTTATCCTGCTCATAAATGTTAAAATGCCAACAGTTGTTGGCATTTTAACATTTATGAGCAGGATAAATACAACATCTGAGAGTTTAAAGGCAAGAAAATTCTTTTATTTTTCTACATTTTAGTTTTTATCAGCTGTTGAATGAAGTTTCATGCTCAGTTGAGTTGAGCATGAAAACCTTTTATAACCTCGGGGCCTGGTTTCACCATTTGTGCCAGTACATTAAAGGGGACAGCAACCCTAATGATAAGTATGTTTCATCAGAAAGAGCTCTATGAACCATGAATTTTGATACAAGTATCATCAAAATCGGTTGAAAAATGGGGAAAATATGGGCATTTAAAGAATTCAATATGGCCAACATTTAGCCGCCATTTTGAACATTTCATTAGTTTTCTGAATATTTTCAGCTGCTTATTTTTAGTTACATGTATCAATACTATCACAGCATCTGTGTTTCAGCAGATATGCAGCTTTATACATAAGGAAAATGTTTTATTAAAGATAATTACAAGTAATCCATTGGTTTGTCTTTTATTTTGATTACGCATATTTAACTAGGCTGTGGGACGTCACTAAGCCTACAATATGGCAGCTTCCATTACAGTCCATTTGCAAATATTCAAACGCCCATAACTTCTATGTGTTTCAACCGATTTAGATGAAACTGGTATCAAAATTCATGGTGTATTAAGTTCTTTCATATAAAACATAGTAATCGCCAGGGTTGCCGTCCCCTTTAATGTGCTGACAGGTTACATTCAGATTGATTCCAGGCTGGGTCACTTTCCAAACAAGGGCCAGTTTTCGTGGTAACCATCCAGGTTTATATTAACAGTTGCCGACTTTTTGGTCAATAAAATGCCAGTAGCCACGGAATTATAGTTTTATTCTAATCTAATGTGTTGTCAGTCAATTTTTACCGAAACAACCTTTCAATTTATTTATGTGACAATCAATTTAAGCTGCCTGTTGTCATCGTTAGCTTTCTGACATTCATAAAATGGCAGCTGTCATGTTCAAAGATAATTGTGTCATAATGATGCCATTGGTGATGTCATGTCATGTCACTGGATAGATATAAGACGACGAGCAAATTTAGTTGATTTGTTAACCGATATAATTTTCATTGCTCAATTTCTAGGACTATTTAAATTTAAATGGTGCTTTCTTTTCTGTCATACATGGTTTATGGAGCTACCACGAATACTGGTGCATCTACCAAACATTGTAGGTTGAGATAGACAAAATTTTGAATGTAAGATTGTGAATATTTTCTTATCCACCAAGTTAAACATAATACTTCTTAGGTGCTCAAAAGAACTGTCTCATTGAGGCAGTTAATTTGAGTTCCCAAAACATATGTTTAATTTTTGTATTTAAGATTGCAGAGAAATGGTTCTAATTTTATCCAGGGACAAAGTTGGAGGGATATAGTTTTGGGGTTGTTCACTTGTTGAGGTTAACAGTTCAGTTCATTGTGTAGTATCAAGTGGGATTAGCTACAGTTGTATTTATGGATACAGACTTGAGAAACTAGAAATTGCTCCTCAAAACAAATAAGGGACATTAATTATGCTTCAAAAATGCAGCAAAACACAAAATTATCAGATGTGTCAAAGAAAACCTGCTAAATTATGTCTTATTGGCTGAGCCGTTAAGTTATCTTTTTTTAGTGGTATTGGTATGATGCTAAATTTTATATTCAGGCACAGAAAACTAAAATGAGAAATAATGCTGTAGTTATAAGAATACATAGAGGATCTTACATGAGTGCTCCTGTTCTATTGAATTTATTAAGCGAGTTGGGGACAGTGATAAAGTGCGAGGCTTGCCGAGCATTTTATCACTTTTTCACAACAAGTTTGATAACTTCAATAATACAGGAGCAGGTATATTCTATTTATCACATGACATTAAAATTACTTTAAAATCACTTTTTTGGCGTGAAAACATCAAGATTTTGCCACCTTTTAGGCAACTTAAAAATGGACGTCATTACATACCTGACTAAATCCTTTTATCGATTTTATTGCATGGCGTAATATCACTCCCAGGCGCGATGTAATGTGATAAAAATGCTTATTTTTGCTGATGAATGGTGATGTTTTTTATTTTCATTTGCATAGGATGGGTGGCATTTTTTCTTCTTCAGAAAAATGGAGCTATATTGTTAACAGTTGAAAGCAGAGAGGAACATAATTTTGTTGTCAACACTTTGAGAACAGGAGACTTTCAGAGGTGAGACTCCTTAACAAAATTTGTGAGCGTAAAATTGTAATTCTTTTCTAATCAATCAGTTTGAACATGTGTTTTGGGTGCTCAAAAGTACCGTCTCATTGAGACGGTTCTTTTGAGTACCCACAACATATGTTTTGGTTGAGATACAAGAAAATTTATTTTTGGGTATGCACTCTTAACTAAAGGCCTGTCCTTTATATACTTTGTTTACCGTTAATATTCAACCACTTTGAAATCTGTAAGTGACAATTTTGTCGACTGACGATAAATCTTGCAAACTAAAACGTCGGGCATGATCTTGATCTAAGCTGTTTGACAATGTGAAGGTATTACAGAAGGATTTTGAGCTCACCTGGGCACAACATGCCACAGGTTTAGATAAACAAAATTTTTCAGCGTAAAATTGTAAATATTTTTTTACCCATTAATTTTAGCATATGTTTTGGGTGCTCAAAAGAACCGTCTCATTGAGACAGTTCTTTTGAGTTTCCACAACATATGTTTTGGTGGAGAAATAAGAAAATTATTTTTCTGTTACGCACTCTTTTAAATATGGTTCACACCAACGGCGAATGCCGCGCTTAAAATCAGCGAGCAAAGCGCCGTCATTTTTGTTTACTTTTCCAAAAATATCACGATCTCCTAAGTAATGTTGCGCTCTGATAAGCTCTGATACGCTCTGATACGAATTGGGGGACGAATTATTGCCCGACTTGTTACGTTTCCTCACGATTTGATCCCGCTTTGATGAGGCTATGTTTCGCTTGAAATCACGCTTTGATCTATAAGCTTTATTACGCTTTATTAGGATTTGATGGGATTTTGACGCATTAAATCAGACTCTGATACGATTATCAAGCTCTGTTGTGCATTGTTATGCTCTGTTAAGCTCTGTTACGCATTGGAAAATGTCGAGATTGCCAATTTCATGCCGCTTTTGACCCAGAGCTATAAATAAAGATGCAGCAGATCCACAAAATCATTGCATCTTTGATTCTAGAAGACGATAGCAGAACAACAAGATCCAGAAATTCCAGATGTACCAGAGCATGATCTATCTGAAGAAGACATAATGTTTGTTTCCAGCCATTCAGGCGGACATTGAGGAGGAGGAGAGCGTGAAAGAGCATGAGAGAGCGTGAGGAAGCTTGCCAAGCGTAACAAAGCCTAACAAAACATGCCAATCCTTGACCAAAGCGTCTCAATTCATGTGAAAGCGTGAGATTCCTTCATGAAAGCGTAACAAAGCGTGTCAGATCTCGATGAAAGCGTCTGACCTCGTGTCAGATCTTCATGCCAGATCGTAGCAAATTTTGAGACATCTTAACGAAGCATGTCAAGTGGTGACAGACCGTGAAGACTGGGGTCCCCACTTTGAACCAAGCTCTGTTAAGCTTTCCTACGCTTTGAGTCAAGCTTTGCTGAGCTATGTTAAGCTTTGATACGCTCTCGGCGCTTTAATCAATTCGTGACAGAGCGCCCAAAATTTTTAAACAGTTCAAAAAAATTTGTCCCTCTTGCCGAATGTCCCGCTTTACTCAAAGCTTTCCCATGATCTATTACGACCCTGCCGCTTTAATCAAGCTTTGGTGCTGCTTTGCACGCCACTTTAAAGCGCCATCAAAGCGCCGTTGGTGTGAACTAAGCATAAAACAAAAGAAATTGCTTCAAAGGACATCTCTTCCTAAACAGTAAAACTATTGGCTATTACGATTTATACTCCCAACAAAACCATTAATATGATTAAGGATTAAATATTGAATTGTTTTGTATCCTAAAGTATAAATAAATTCTATATACATGTATTATGCAAGAGAAAAGTCAGTAAAAAATTTATGATGACTTACTTAATATATTAAGCGCCAATCTCAAACAAATGTTGTCTGCTTATGTGGTTATAGTCAAGCAATGACTATATGTGGATGTGTCATAATGACATATACATGTGTAAGAAAGTGACTGTGTAATCTAGCCAGGGCTAACCTGACCTAGGTTTCATCTTCAGGGGGTTTCCTGTAATGTTTTGGACTCTGTGGTTGAAAATCTAATGATGTCTGAACAGCAGTCACTCAAGCTTTATATAGACGCGGGAAGTGGCTCTAAAAAGGGCAATAGACTCCCAAAAGTGGTTCTGGAGCCGTCTCCAAAGTGAGGCTAGATTGATCCCTGGCAACAGGCCAAAACACAGCTCCTGGCTTCCAAAAAGTGGCTATGTGAGCTGCTTCCAAGGTGAGGCTAGAAGGTCCCCCAAAACGGCACAAAATAGGCTCACCAGCTGTATATTAGACTTTTCATAATGAAAAAGAGATATAAGAAATGTATTCTTGTTTGAGAGGTTCATGAAGTAATGAACGCCATATGTTCATTACTTCATGAAGCTTGGGGTAATGAAATTGAGCCGTGACATGTGATTTCCAACAATGTGGTAATTTGACAAGTGTAGACTAAGACGAGCCTGTGCAGCCTCCATTTAAGCTTGGAAACTCCAAATGATGTTTGGTTAGTAACTTAATATTCACAGAGTATTCAAGCGACTAGCAAAGGCTCTGATCAGACTGCGCAGGCTGGTCTGAGTCTTTGCTGGTCGCACATTCCACTTTGTTGGAAATCTCATGTCGCAGCTCAATTTTTTTTAATTGAGTTTATTATTATTAAACTCTTTGGAAAAAATGGTAAGATGGTGGATATAGCCTCACATCTTCGCATTGTGTTCCTACTTGTAAAATAAACTCAATATTAAATGGGCCCCAACGCGAGAAAACCTGTCTTCAGGGTTTGCGAACAACAAAGGCGCAGACCAGCCTGCATCAGCACCTTTATTATTGGCTTATTGGGAAGTAGCATATCTAAACTTGATACAGACAAAATTTCTGTAGCTGAGGAGACTGGTTGGTTGGGATCTCGCTTTGTCTGAAAATACAGGTTTTTCATGTTGAGGTCCAAATACATGTAATGAAAACTCATGTTTGGTCCTCTATTTTGTTTACAGGGAAGATTGGTACACAAGTGCAGAGAAAGATACAAAACAGACTGATCCCAAATATGTTTGGACAGCTACCAATCAAGTTCTACAGCTGTATTCACCCTTCTGGGTTGCCATAACAACACCCTTCAACTTGGATAAGGCTTTGAACCTGGTCACTTATGTATTTGATAAAGGTAGGTTGTAGAATACAGGCCCCCAGATAAAAGTGTGTAACAGAAAAATAATTTTCTTATTTCTAAACCAAAACATATGTTGTGGGTACTCAAAAGAACCCTTTCGATGAGACGGTTCTTTTGAGCACCCACAACACATGTTTAAACTGATAGATAAGAAAATAATCACAATTTTACGCTCGAAAATTTTGCTTAACTGGCCCTGTGGAGGTTGTAGAATATCATAGGTTCAGTTATACCCAGGGGTCCCGAGTCCCAGGCTCCTACTGTCTGTCAATGAGACACTTAGTCGTGGCCCGTCTCCTCAGCTGACCTTAGCTGTTGGTGGGAGGTTAACACAAACTCACTCACTCAAAGGTGCAGTCTAGCAAAATGTTTTAGCATTATTTTATTATTTTGTAGCAAAATGGTTTAGTGTAGTTTCATTATTTTGTAGCAAAATGTTTTTGCATAATTTTATTATTTTGTAGCAAAATGTTTTAGCATAATTTTATTATTTTGTAGCAAAATGTTTTAGCGTTACTTTGTTCTTTTGTCCATATCTATCAGTTTAAATATGGGTTTTGGGTGCTCCAACGAACCATCTCATAGAAACTGGTTCTATTTTTTTTGTTAAGAAATAAGAAAAATAATTTTCTGTCACACATTTTATCTGGGGGGGGGGGCCTGGAATATTGTAAAATATTTTATATAAACATTCATTAACAGTGTTCTGCCTAAAATATTTGGAAAAAGTTTTGCTAAAAAAAGGACAGATGATTAAAACATTAAAAACCAGACACAAACTTCTTGGGACAGTGTCTGATAAATATAAGTGGGTCATTTTGAAAATTTATGTGCAAGATTGCGAAAAAAATCGTCAGCAGACCACTGATTTGGAAGCTCATTTGCCTGATGAAGACCAGAAGTCTAAAAATATTTGGACACTAACTAATCAGGTTCTTCAACTGTATTCTTGTGCAGATCCAGAGGGGGTCCAGACCTCCTCCCCCCCCCCCCCCCCCACCAGGAAAATCACAGTGGCTATAGATTTCCTTAGAAATACTGGTACAGACCCCCATCGAGAAGCAATTGGACCCAAGGGGGTCCAATTGCTTATCGGGGTAGGTCCGTATGGCCTCTGTGAAATATGTTGATGACCTCTCTGAGGGAATTTTCTGGATTCCTGGATGGTATTCACCCTTTTGGGTTATAGTAACAGCACCCTTCAACTTGGATAAGTCTGTGTCTGTATATGATCAGGTAGCAGTGTTCTGCCAAGAATTTTTTATAGGAGAGGGCGCGTGTCCCATGTCCTAAAAATAATGTGGGATAGTTTCCTAAATGCCAACGCCAAACTAAGCGGGATATTTGAAATTTTATGTGCTTGATGGTGCAGAAACGCAGTCTCCTTAGACCACTGATTACAGAGGCCAAATAAAAAATACCTGTGTTTAGGGTAATCAACCTTATCTAAATTTACTGGTGTAACCTTTTCCTGTTTTATGGAAAAATATAATTTTATGCATTTTGAAAGGTGAATTGCCTTTCAAAATGCATAAAATTATATTCTTTTCTAGAAAAAATAATATAAAAAAATATGTGTACCTACCCTACTTAAAATTTTCAAACCGGTTACCCGAAACAGTTACTTTTTTATTTGGCTTGAGTATTTTCATTTCTTCTATTCTAGACACACGACAGTATGGCCTTGGTCTATCCAGTAACAGAAAGTATCCAAGACGGTATATATGTGAGATAAGCATTAACGAGGTCTACAGGATAGGAATCCAGGGGAGAGACTTTGGTAAGAATTCTTGATGGTTTTCACAAGATTAAATGCCTCAAACTACTTAATTTTTGTAGATGGCAAGTGATATGTGCTATATGGACTGTTGCAGAGTTTCCATGACTATATTCACACAGATGCACAGAAAAGCCTGATTAAGTAGATCAGAAAGAACCCGTAGCTTGCAATAGCAACTGAACAGTATTGAGAATTATGTGAAAAGGACAGAGGCATTTACATTTGTATGCCTGTGATTTAATTGACCACAATCAACCACTTCAATTGACCACCAATCGACTACCAATCCACCAGTAATGACCGGTTAAAACCGGTTTTAACCGCTTGCCTGGTCAATATGAGTATTGACTGCCTTTTTGCCAACCTTGGAGTAGACCCTGATCAGGCAGCTCTTAAGCTGTCTGATATTGCTCTGCTCTGTTTGCAAAAGTGTTTAAAGGCGTAATTATGAGGTAAAAGCTAAAATCCTTGAAGTAACAGTCAAAACAGCAGCAGATAGATTTTGTTTAATCTTTCTAGGTTTTCAATTGAAATAAGCATCATGCATGGTGTTTCGTGTAAATTGAATTTTGAAGGACATTTTTCAGCCAGAAATGTAATTTGAGAATGTTTATAGCTGCACATTCTCAGTGGGGCTTTAACAAATAAAGTAAGAAAGAGGGCAAAGATCAGGAATCGATACAATCAAGCACCACACCTTACCCAGGATACCAATGGGATCACTTTTTACTAAATATTTTGGCCAGTTGCTTTAAATAGATAAATGGGCCAGCTAACACATTGAGATTTTGTCATTTGAAAGCCCATGCGGATTATTCAGTGTGGGCTAAAGGTCTAACTTCTGGTCTGGGTCTTCGCCTATGTCCCTTCTACGTGTGCGTGAGCCGTGAAGGCTCTGATGAGACTGCACATGCAAAACTTATGTTAAACTTATGGATAAGAAAGTAATAACAATTTTACACTCAAAATTGTGTTTATCTTAACTTATGTTAATAACATGATATATAGAGAATACTAGGTGAGTGTCTTTTGATATCAGGTTTACGAGGAAAGGCTTCAAGAATGCTTGTTAACTCACGAGGCTTGCCGAGCGATTCAACATGCATTCTTGAAGCTGAGCCTGGTAAACTTCATATCAAAAGATGCTAACCTGGTATTCTATTCATCAGTTTACATGTTGTTTTACTCTTCAAACTAGCGAGTATGACGTAATTATCGATTTTCGTGTTGATTCGACTTCATTGACGACGTCATTCAAAAAGTATATGCATATAGTCAATGCATTATATTGAATCATTTTCTGTTGATCCCTGAATGGAATCATTATCTTGACTTTTGACGGAAATTTATATTTTTAGATTATGGTATCAGGTATACAGATATAAACCTCGTTCCACGGGGGCCAGAAATATTGGGACAGACTAGAGATACCAGCATTCTCGGTCAAACCACGAAAGTTTATCTAGATTGCATTGCAAGAGGATACCCCTCACCGCAGTTCTACTGGACCCGCCAAACTAACACAGGAACGGAAATTGTGACGTCAGATTTAGACAGCCATTACACGGTGACTAATGGAAGGTTGTCTATCCAGGATCCTAGAGAAAATCGTGATGCAGGAACATATCAGTGTGTTGTGACAAATAATGCCGGGACTATTATTGGTGCTCCTATGCAGCTTTCATTTGCAGGTAAGGAAACAATTTTTTACCCTTGCCCTTCTGAACTTGGATTCTACTGTTTTAGAAAACCCTGTAGATCCAGATCAGATGGCTCAGGATCCACTGTATTTCCACTATAATTGAAAAAAAAATATGCTTACAACTAGAATCCTGCAGGTTAACAGGATACAGGGTTGGCACAGGTCTGGAAAATTCATGGAAAATGACTTTCCCATTGGTAACAGGGGTCAGTTGTGGTACTTGATTGTATTGGTTCCTGATCTTTGCACCCTTACTTACTTTGCCTTATTATGGAAAAATCATGGAATTTTTAAATACCATAATGGAAATCTGAAAATATGTGTGTGTGCGCCCTAAACACTGTCACTTTTACTCAAGCTAACTCTCTTAGAAGAACAGCAATAGAAAAAGGCAAGAAATAGATCAAATTGGACTCAGGCAGTCCTCTGTGATGGTAAGTTTAATAAACCTGATATCAGTTAACACGTTTTTTGTATTATTATTTCACAGTTTGCATCATGGAAAATCATAAAATATCATTGAAAAATCATGGAATTTTGATGTCTGGAGTTTGTATGAACCCTGGGATAAAAATTTGGGAGGAGTGTAGTGCATGAAGATAATCACACTACATTTGTATTATTGCCTGTATTAGTTGGTGAAAAAGCAGTGCCTCCTTCTACGTTGGTCTGCTTGTTTCCAATGGGAGCAAACCATTTTAGGGGATAGCTGTATTAGGAGGTATATCGTCGGATATACGGTTGGAAATTTAGTTTTAGGGTGGCCCGAGAGGAGAGCTGTAAAACGTGATTTCCTACTGTACATCTGACGATATACCCCCCCCCCCTCAATGAGACGGTGCTTTTGAGCACCGAAAACACATTTTTAAACTGTGGATAAAAAAATCACAATTTTACGCTGAGTTCTTTTGCTTAACTGGCCCTATGGTATATGCGATGAAGGAGATGTATGTATTGGTAGTTGTGTATCAGAGGCTTATTCTGTTGTTTCAATTTTTCAGGCCTTGGTGAATTTCCCAACGTCATTCCATCGCCTGTCAGACCTAAAATCTACGAAGGGGCGGTCATTGAGTGCCCAGACTTGCCAACAAAGCTTGCTCAAGGTATGTTGACCCTTGTTCTGTTGGGTAAATTAATATATGGCATTCTGTTCTGTTTTCTCGTCAGTTCATTTGGCGATTTCAGTTTATGGCAGTGTATTCACAGGTTGCATGGTTAACTATGCATCCTCTCAAGACTTTTAATCTCTAAAAGCCAGCAGATCTACACTGTGTTAAAACAATGATAAATACAGTAAAACCTGTGTAAAACTGCCACTCTTATAAGACCGAAAATTGGTTTTCAAGACCAATTATCGCTTAATGCATATCAAAAATATTGCAGAATGCTCCAATACTTTCGACCTTCATTAAGCTACCATTTATTGTTTAGATTATTTTGTCTATTTTTGAGTGGCTGTTTTACACAGGTTTTACTGTATGGTAATACATCATTTATTCCATAATTTTTGATTGAGTGGGAAATATTTTATTTCGGTCGAGTTGATGTATCATTTTGGGTGTGGGAAAGGCTAATTTTGAGTCCCCAATAATATTGACAGATCAGATATACAAGTTTATGATGTGCTATTTCATCTCTAAATCTTGTTACAGAGCCAAATTGTGGTGGAACACACATTCCTAAACGATGACACTGTTGAAAGTTAAAACGATTCATATCATGATAGGCGTAAATGTGGTTGTGATGACGACAAAATGGAATTCTCAAAGCAGTTGAGAATGAGGAGAAAGCACCAATAATTAATTGATCAGAAATCTCTCACCAAAATGCAATAACTTTTTCAGACCACTTTGAAGTATTGTGCATTGGCCGATTTGAGCTATTACAAGTTTTATCATCTGCTCTTGTCTGCTTATGCTCTTAGGTAAAAATATGGACCCAGATCAGACTGTTTCCAAGGGAGCAGTCCGATCAGGGTTCATGTTTGCTTCTTTGATAAAAAATCTTGTCTAAAGTGCACTTAGATATATGCAGCAGGTGTAAAAAGCAGGAGAGATTTTCATGACAAAAATACTGACTTTAGTTTTACATGATTCACAAAGGGGTACGTGCATTAAGAGGCTATTTTGGCCCCCCTATGAGGTCAAAAAAATAAAGTTGCTCTTGACAAGTTTCTACTTATTAGTTTATTAGAACAAAAGCCAAAGTGTTAAGGTCTGGTATTGATTTGACTTTTACGGTTGCTATGGTAATAAAAATGGCCGCCAAAATAGGCTTAAAATAGGAAAATGACCATTTTGGAACAAATTTGAGACATGTAACAGAGGAATTAATATAGAGCACAAGCAAATACCAAAATAATTTTTTAACAGATGATGAGAATTATCACGGCACACAATATATTAAAAAGTTTTTTTTGGTATTTGCTTGTGCTGATATCTAATTCTTAAAAAATCGGTCTCAAAAAGCCTAAAATTTGGCCTAAAATGGCAATTTCTCTATTTTAAACCTACTTTGTCGGCCATTTTGGTTACCATAGCAACTAGTAAAAGAAAAATAAATGCCAGAATTTTACACTTGGGTTATTCCTCTAATAAACCAATAAGATGAAATTGGAAAAAAGCAACTTTCAGTTTTGGCTCTACAGGGGTCCAAAATAGCCCCCTTAATGCACATACCCTTTGTTGCCTAATGAAGGCTCAGACCAGCCTGCTCAGCTTGTATCATCTATGATCATCTTGTTTCAGATTTACGATATCAGTGGAAAAGATGTGACATTGACGATCCAGATTGTAGGTATGGCATGAGTGCACCGTTATTTGTACGACCAGAGCTCAATACTTATATCTTTAACTCGGGCAATGGTAAATTATACTTCTCCGAGGTTACCAGTGCGGACAATGGCTATTATTTCTGCGTGGCCACGCTGATCAACGTGAATGAGAATGACAATTATGAAGGATCCGCACAGACACCGTCCAGAACAAGTAAAGCCATTTTGCTGAATACCACAGCCAGTGGTAAGTAAATCTGCTTTAACTCCTTGCCTTCCGGGTAATTTTGCATGCTTTTCTGTCGCCTGCTGATTTTTTTCAAAATCAACTTTTTCCCCAAAAAAATTCAGGAAAATTCAGGAATACCATCAGAGTGTCAAACATGTTGGATACAGATCAGGCACGGTGTTTTGTCGGGCCAGGTCTGTGTCCAAACTGTTTAAAAAAGTTGCAGATGACACTAGTAGGCAAAAAGGTAATAAAATTGGATTTGTATTGCTATGAATCAGCAAAATTTTGTAAGTGTAAAATTATGATTGTCTTATCCTTTATCATTTTTTTTCATTTTTCTTTTTCATTGTCGTCTGCTGACTTTTTTTGATAATCAACTTCTTCAGAAAATTCCATCAGCAATTCTATCAGAGTGTCAAACAGTTTGGGTCTAGATCAGGATCCACATTCTGTTAGTCCTAATCTGGGTCCAAATTGTTATGTAAGGTTATCAACAGACGACAAAAGTCGCCGCTAGAAGGCAAAGAGTTAAACATGTGTGTTAGGAACTCTTTGACATTTCTTTTAAATTCTGACAACAGATTATTGATTGAGAATGAAAACTATCTGAGTTATCTAGAACAATGAAACAGTCATTGATTTGTTGCATTATTGTCTTGTGGTCAGTCAACCTTTCTACCTTAGGGAGTTTCAGGTTCAATTTCAATTTAGGGTTGTGGCATTGGTAGGATATATAATTTTGATAAGTCTCCCTTCCTCTATTTTTTCAGACTTGAATTGAGACTGAAAAAGATGAGCAATGAAGTTTGTAAAATATTTTTTTTTCTCACTATGTATGTGTTTATTCAGCTATAAGACTAGTGCTTCACTTCCCCAAAAAATGAGATGGTGTTGGAACAGAGAGAACATTATAAAACTGAAATACTTATTTAACTCTTTGTAAACCGGATACCCATAAAAGGATACTTAGGAAAACAGTGAAGATCCAGATGAAATGCCACAAAATGCAGCATTTCATAAGGACATTCTGCACTATTTGCTTAGGCAAAAACTATCTTCCGAGAAAGAAATGCAATATTATTTCAGAGTTGACGCAACAAAACCTGTCTTCGGGGTTTCTGACCAAGTCATGCTCAAAGAAGCCTGCTCAGCTGCAGAGACCAGCAGGAAAAGCGAAATTTTGATTGTAACAAGTGTAGATATGATGCTTTCCAACAAGCAAATAACAAATGCCCTGATCAGACTGTGCATGCACAGGTATGTTTTTGCCTTTGGAGTTCTCAAACTGCCGAAGACAGATTTTCTCGCATCTAGGCCCATTCGGAAGTTATATCCTATGACCGCTCGATGTAAACAATGGACCATCCCAAGTTTATTCTATCAAACCAGAAGGAAGGATCTATTGATATACAAAGGGTTAAGTACTGGAGTAAAGGTAGAATTGATTTTGTATTTCAGCTGGAGGTCAGTATGCTCCTAACATACAAGATGGTTTCATCAATGTTGTACCCAGTACACCACTGGAGGGCAAGACAATCAGGCTGGAGTGCTTTGCCTATGGAACGTAAGTTTAACTTGTAAGCCAAACAAAAAAATTCTGCATAGTATTGTAAATATTTTTAACATATGTTTTGGGTGCTCAAAAGAACCATCTCATTGAGACGGTTCTTTTGAGTACCCACAACATATGTTAATGTTGAGAAATAAGAAATGTATTTCCCTGTTACACACTCTTAACCAAAGGCTTGCAGAATACATAAATAGGTTCCTTTAATCATAAGGCAGTGTTCACATTTATGTCCTAATAATATCTAAATCCACAAAACAAATATTTTTATTAAGAATTAAAGAAATTATCACTCATTCTTCATTTGAAAGAAGGTCTTTGTATTTGTAAGAAGATATATGATACCATTTATGACCTAATAAATCTACATACTCTTATAAGTGCTCACTTACTACTTAAATGGTTGAAAAGAATATATTGGCCTTGATGCGATAAACCTGTTTTTACGGCGGCCTAAAGGCCGCCGTTCTATTATCGCTTTAGACCTACAATTTATGCAAATTTTCACCAATCAGAAGTATTCTTAAATTGTAATATTCATCACACCAGATAGAAAACAATGCCCTCATTGGTTAATACTCAGACTGACCACGCGATCTTATTATAGATGCAATTTAACTTTAAAATTTCCATGTAAATGGCCGAGAACCAGTCTGTGCACTAGTCCTAATAATGAACATTGATCATGAATATAGGTCAACTCCCACTGTACAGCATTTCTAATTTGCTTTACTACCATTCTTTGCATGCCTTGCTTAATTGCACATAGTAAATAAGTGCAATATAAGATAACTCATTATATCCTAAAGGACTTTAACAGCATTATATAAAGCAAATCTTTGTATTTTTTATTCAAGCCATTATGGTTTCCCGTATCAAATGCGCGTTACACGATTATAGTCTGTTTCATAAATTTCGACAATATGCAGTGATTTTTTTAC
This sequence comes from Loripinus fragilis, assembly GCA_964019695.1. NCBI lineage: Eukaryota > Metazoa > Mollusca > Bivalvia > Lucinida > Lucinidae > Loripinus > Loripinus fragilis. Next base: position 36,092,711 of record OZ026520.1, on the reverse strand, counting down.
CTGCGCGTCCTGGGTCTCAGACGCATGCTTCTCACAAAGGACGCATGATTTTAAACCATGAGAGTCCTGCAGGATGCATTAAAATTGTGGCGAAAAGTCTGCATTTAGTATTTGCAACTTTCGTTTTGAGTGTTTTTTTTTTAACTTGCGCATCGTGTCTTGAATAATATTGGTAAAAACCGGTACTGAAAAAAACTCCCCAACAGTATAGCGATCATTACTTCCCTTGGGAAACACGTGTTTTCAGATATGACCCGCTGTAGGGGAGTTTACCGGTAAAAGCCAGTACCGGACTACTGGTAAAAACCAGTGCCGATAAACCAGTACTGATCCAATACTACTAACCCGAAATGAAACATTTGAATAATGCGTTTTACCCGCAAGTTTAAACACCCTGCTTCGAGCAAATACCAATAGAATGGTTAAAGTATTACTGCAGGCTCATGAAGTACGGAGACTGGACTGTGCACAGATGATAAAAGAAAAATTAATATGGTATGTCCAAAGGCTCTAATGCAGTAGCTTCCAGCACTACACATGTAGGCATGCAGAGTTAGATGAACACGGGCTAATGACCTGGGCTCTAAAAATATATGAAAACTGCGAGACAAAAGTCTGACTCTTGGCAAAAGATGATAATATGATTAAATTAAGGAAATATACTGTCTGCAACTGAACTTTTCATTAATAAGAAAGTCCGGTAGGTTTTTACATCTTTATTATTTTACTTGACAAAGTAAATTAAGTTTTATCTTTATTATAGTATAAATAAGTATGCCAGTGTTTTGCTTCCCAAATTGGCTTCTATGAATGGCCGGATTCGTATGGATACACAAAATTTATAATTCAAAGTGGACGTCGTATGGGATGCAGAACTTCGAGTTTGGGATGCAAAGAATTTTGGCCCAGTGAGTCCCGGGACTCATAGAAACAAATTTGTAAAAAAATCACTGAATTAGGTCTAGTCTATTTCTAAAACAAATATAACAAGTGTATTTAATGCATTACATTATATACAAGGGCGTAAAATTCATCGCGAATTAGAGAGTAACCTCGGGGTTCAGGCGAGTACTTGCTCTGACCGGCAAATGCATGTTTTTACAAGGACAGTGTAGCTATCGGCAGAGTCTCTGTTTAATCAGACAACATGGTGCGTTATAAATAGACAGCCAAAAAGCCCACATTATAATGTCTATTAATAGCGCTTAACAAGATACATCTTTGTGAAAAAGGATGTATCTTAAAAAAAGAGGTTATAATGGGGATGGATATTTAACGGTTAATAATGGCACATAATTTCCTACAATTTGAATGTGCCCGCAACCCACAATCCTACACTTAGACTCAGATCAACCTCAGCAGCTGTACATGTATCAGCGTATTTTGCTATTTCCTTTAGGAAGATGACAAGTACAAGCTCTAGTTTCTTTAACTACATGTATGTCAGACGAACATGTATCATATAAGGCTAACTTCCCGGGGCTAACTTGCAAACAGCCAGCACCAAATCTCGGGCCACTATGGGCCCGCCAGCAAAACGCTTTTCGGGTGGTGTTTTTCTGGCAGGCCGAGAGTAGCCGGATTTTACGTGCTTACTGGGAGCTAGTCGATCAGTTTTTGAGTCTACATGTATTTATTCCCGACCCCGGCTATGGCGAGGTGCCACAGGAAATAGAAAGGTTATAGGAGTTAGTTCCACACAAAAGTGATTTGGTATATCAGTATTTTTCTGTAAATAGAGACATTCATAATATGTAAATAGAGTGGTGAAAGTGTAAACCATTTAAGACTTGAAAACTACTCCAAGTTGAGATCTGAGACGGGCAGAATCTAGCCTATGTGACAACAACAGCAACAATTTGGCATGTTTTTTCCGGGTTTTCAGTTTGTTTCAGTACATACATTTATCGTCAAAATCTCCCGTTTTCTTAAAAACATTAGGACTAATAACATTGTTCCCTAGCCTTTGCTGGTGAAGTGCCTAAAATTTGGAAAGATTCAGATGCATATCGCTCAGCGAAAAGAGCACCAAGCAAAAGAGAGACCAGAAACATAGCACAACTTCCAAATTCGCTGGTTTTAGACGGAACATCCTTTTCCAGCATGCAAAGACAGGGAGTATAAGGGGATTTCGTCACTTAGTTGTGTTAAAATTGTAAGTATTTGAGAGCCGCCGAATATCTTTTTTAAAGATATTTCTTGTTTAGGGTGTTCCGGTAAAGTGAGACTCAAACCAGTCTGTACAGCTACAGAGACTAGCTAGAAAATTGAAATTTTGCTTGTAGCAGGTTTAGATATGATACTTTTCAAAAAGCGAATAACAAAGGTGCTGATCCGTCTGCGTGGATGCGCAGGCTGGTCTGTGCCTTTATTGTTTGCAAACCCCGAAAACAGGTTTTCTTGCAATGAGATCTCAACTTAAGTTTCCAATCAATCTATTGGTCTAAATTCATTAGTAATATGGATTCATCAGTTAGATAGAAAAATGTGGATCCTGATCAGCTGGCTTCATTAGAAGCCAGCTGATCTGGATCTACATTGTTCTCAAAGAAGGGTTTAGGGTCAAGATAGAATTTTGAGAGAAAAAAAATATGGACACCATGCACTTTTTCAGTCAACCATCTACATTGTTTTCAAAGGGTGTATAGAACTGTGAAAAAAGTTATGCACACTGGGGCCAGCTGTTCTGAACCTACACCATTATCAAAGGAGGGTTTAGGTTTTGAAAAAAAAGTTTTGCACACCATGCACTTATAAAGTCAACCATAGCAGTTATACAGTAAAACCTGTCTTAAACGGCCACTAAAAAATAGACAAAACAAAGGTCTTAACGACAAATGGTAGCTTAATGAAGGTCCAAATTATTGCAGAATGTTCTCTTGGAGCATTCTGCAATATTTTTGACCTGCATTAAACAATAATTGGTCTTGAAAACCAATTTTTGGTCTTCTTTTGGAGTGGCCGCTTAAGACAGGTTTTACTGTAGTTATTAAATTTCTTTATTGACAGTGGACCACTGGCCTACACCTGGGTGGTCCCTATTTGGAGGGAGCGCTATGCCTTCGAGGACAGTAAACGTATACTCACAATAGAGAATGCTCAGTTAGAAGACTCCGGCAGGTACAACTGTACTGTGGCAGGACCAAGGGGCTCCCAAAGAGACAGTACCTCCTACGTTCTACAGGTTGAAGGTATTTACTGATTTTTTATTTAACCCTTGGGAGCGCAGTGGCTCAGTGGTAGAGTGCTTGACTCGAGACCAAGGGGCCGCGGGTTTGAGCCTCACTGGCGTCACTGTGTTGTGGTCCTTGAGCAAGACACATTTATCCTAGCTTAGTACTGGTTCAACCCAGGAAAGACCCAACTCTGTTTTACTGAAAAATTGTTGATGGGACGTAAAGAATCAAACAAACAAAAAAACTATTTATTAACCCTTAGCCTTCCAGTCAAGACTTTTGTAATCTCCTCCTCTCATCTGCTTATGTTCTTAGGTAGTCTTTTATGCTTTGTCTTTGTAAAAATCTAGTCTGAAGTGCACTTGAATATATTATGCAGCAGGCATAAAAGCAGAAGACATTTTCAGGACACAAAAATATTGGCGGGATAATAGGTAAAGTCTTCTGCTGACATCTGCCATTATATTTTGGAAGCCTATAACAAGTAGATAACATATGGAGCAGTCAGATCTGGGTCCATTATATACTGTTTGCATGTCCCTTTTTAACGCTATATTTGGGGGTCCATAATTATGAATGGACTGTGTTATAAGTAAATCATGCTGTTAAGGAACAATTTTACAAAGGAATTAAATGAAAATTACCATTTTATGGTCATTTTCCTGTTATTTCTTTGTAAAATTCCATGGTAAAAAAATTGGGATCTTAAACATGACTGCAGACTTAAGAGTGGGTATCAAAAATAAATTTTCTCATTTCACAACCAAAACGTACGTTGTTGGTACTCAAAAGATCCGTCTCATTCCGTCTCAATGAGACGGTTCTTTTTAACACCGAAAACATATGTTAAAACTGATGAGTAAGAAAATATTTACAATTTTACAAGTTTATCTAAACCTGTGATGACTGTTAAATCCAAATTCTTGTTATATAATAATGAGGAGTGTTATGAAGGGACTACACTATAACATTGACACTTTACTGCAATTCTTAACTAAAGTCTTCTGCTTCGACATCTGCAGTTGTATCTTGAAAGCCTATAACAACTAGATAGCATATGGAGCAGTGTGGTTGGGTCCATTATATACTGTTTGCATATATATTAGAATTTATATGTTGTTAAAGCCAAAAATTGCACCAGATAACATTTTCAGCTGGTTGTTAAAAAGTTAAGGGCATTATTTCACCAGATTATTTTCACCCTAAGTACCATTATCATATATACTGAGCAATTTGTCGTTAAATTCCTTTCCTCCTACACCTTTCAACCCCATTTTAAGGACATATGCTACGAAATACTTCCCATGTTGAAATCTGTTCAATACTTTGCATACAGTTTGTTTTATGCATGGGTTATCCATTATGAAATAAAAAGTATATGTCACCATGCTTATTTTTTCATAATCTCATATGGAAGTTTTCAGCGTTTGACCAATTTTCTAAACAGATGAAAGAATAACACGTCCTAAATATCAAGCTAAAACTGTTGTAATCTTCAGCCAGCTTCTTGTTTTTAACTTGAATTATTGCTCATGACCTCAAACCTTTTAGAAAATGTGCATGAATATTTGTTAGCCCAAGCTGTGACAAGATACTGCATGCTATATTTTAACAATTCGTCGAAAATTGGAATTTGTTTTTAGAATAAATCATATATTAAAAAAACTGAGGTTGAAAATCTTAAGAATTTATTTTTATTTCACGGACTATTATAATACCTTTCAGTTAAAAGAATACAAATCTGAGGTCACCAAACTTATTATCTTTCAGGAGTGCCAAAGTTAACACCACCCCCATAGGTTTCATGCATAATTCAATAAAAATCGTTCAGGAATGACCATTTCACTTGTTTTGATAATGCCATTTTACTAGTATATGAAGCAATTTAGCATTAAAAAGTTGAAAAAGAAAGAAAAAACACACTGCAAATAGGTGCACACCCAGGAATTGATCCAGGTGCTCTGGTTTCGTAGCCAGACACGCTAACCACTAGGCCACCGGGTCAGGTCGTGCGCAGCTCTGAATAACAGTACAAATAGAAGAGACTCGGCCACTCGTATTTGTAACCAGGGTAGTTGTGTACATCGTTTAATTTCGTCTGAGTTACATTTATCTGTCTTTAGTACCGAGACGATCAGTTCTGATAAAAGGTCAATAGATATTTCGAACACACTTTAATTACTTTATTTTGTCAAGACAATGTTTGAAGACTGATATAAAAAAAGAGTATCTGAAAGCTGTGTTGATACGAATCCATAAATGGTCTAAAGACAGGACCCAGACAACTTTACCTGTTTCCTGACGCAGAAATGGTGCACATGGAAATTAGTCACATATGTCTTTAACTCGTTACATGCTTAGTTAGTGTCAAACAGTTTGGATCCAGATTAGGCCCGACATTTTGTCGGGCCTGATCTGGGTCCAAACTGTTTACAAAGTTTTCAGCAGATGACACCAGTGGACAAAGAGGTAGTAGGCAAGGGTTTTTGAAAGGTGAATTGGTGTTAGATTCTTTTCACCTTACACCATTCAATTCCTTTAAACGAAGAACATTTGTTCTATTTCAGCGAGGCCACACTTCCTGTTAAAACTGCATAACCAACATCTTGATGAGGGAACCAGCCAGTTGACATGGCGATGTGAAGCGAGAGCCATCCCGTTCCCTTTCTACACTTGGTACAAAAATGGAGAGAAAATCGACAACATGACGAGCGGAAATATGATGATAGTTGGAAACACCCTGCACATGACGAATCTAAACAAGGATATGGAGGGCATGTACCAATGCTCGGCACAGAATACCCACGGGGTTGCTTTCACCGCGGCCCAGCTCAGGATTCTTAGTAAGAACTATTTACAGATAGGCCCAGTACCGGGCCGCATAGCGCAGTCGGCAATGTGTCTGACTACAGATGCGAGTCAGATGACTGCAGATCCAGGCGTCGAGAGTTCTATCCCGGCCCGGTCCCATACTTTCATGGAGATTGATCATGAAATAATTTCTAGGGTCATTCTCCTTCCTTCCGCTGATTCATTCACAGTGATTATATTTGGGACTTTGGGAAGCTACCTTTTCCTTCACATTTGGGAAAATATATCATAAAAATGGGAAAATAAGTACTAAAATACATAAAATTGGGAAAATAAAAGCCATTTTTGGATTGGGAATGACTCCCATATAAGGCGTTAAAAATTGCCAAATAAAATCACTGATTCAAGAAGGGTTTTTGTTAGTTACAAGCGAAAGTATGTGCACGAATTACTGGTTAACCGCTTGTTCAAGCTTGCCCAGGAAAGAGTGTGGTTAAGTGAACTGACCCCCCCCCCCATGACCATAGCTGTTGACTTGGGACGTAAAGCAACAAAACAAACAAAACTTTCCCATTCCATTGCTATTTATCATTCCAATGCTATGCCATTCCATTTTGGATAGCTTTCACCACAGCCCAGCTTTGGATTCTTAGTAAGAACTGTATTTGGCCTAAACATTAGTATAGATAGACATGACCAAATAGTGTAAACCCAGATCAGACTGCTCCTGAAGGAACAGTCTGATCAGGTTTCACACTGTTTACCATAACAAAGCTATATTGTACACACCTCACTAGTATAGGTTGTCTTATGGTCTTTTTCAAATTTTTGGACTTGTATGGTCAATGGGTCAATTGACCCACTTGTGTATGTTCACAGTTAAACCTGTCTTAAGCAAGCCATCAAAATCGTTTGCTTAAGACAGTTGCTTGCTTAATAGAGGTTAGACAGTTGATTACTTAATAGAGGTTCAGGACTTTGATGAAAACATTAGTGAGAATGCTAAAATATGTATTAAAAGAAATTTGTTAGAACAGGGGATTCCTGAATAATTAGACATTGGTTTGTATATTGCTTTTTAAGCAACTTTTTTATATAGATTCAAAAAAAGTAACAGTGCTTCTATATGGAAACATCTTAGAAAATTTCAGCATAGCCAGCCCAATTCAGTAAGTCTAAAGATTTCCATGTTAGTAAAGTGTATACCGGGCTGCATAGCACAGTTGGTAACGTGTCTGGCAACAGATGCGAGTCTGACTGTAGATCCAGGGGTTGCGAGTTGGATCCCGGTCCGGCCCCATACTTTCATGGAGATTGATCATGAAATAATTTCTACGATCATTCTCCTCCCTTCTGCTGAATCATTCAAGAAGGGTTTTTTTCAGTTACAAGCGAAAGTAAGTGCACGAAGTACTGGTTAACTGCTTGTTCAAGCTTGCCCAGGAAAAAGTGTGGTTAGGTGAACTGACTGTCCCGCCATGACCATAGCTGTTGACTTGGGGCGTAACGCAACAAAACAAACAAACAAAACGTGTGTGTAATTTTGGGTTTACAGGTGCATACATTATTCTCAAAAGCTAAAACTTGACATTGAAAAATCATATTTTCTACAGGTATTAGAAAGTTAATATTTGTTTTTCTTTTATCAGGCATAGCACCAAGTTTTGACAAGTATCCGATGACCTCATCTATGACTGGTGCAGTAGGTGGAAACGTCACCATACTTTGTCACCCAGAAGCAGCTCCTTTCCCCACCATAGAGTGGTTCCACAATGGTGGCAACTTAAACGTCGGCACAGACAGACTGTCCAGGATCTTCATGACCTTGACTGGTGACCTTCATATCACTCAGCTGACCTTTGGAGATCAGGGGAATTATGAGTGTAGAGTCACAAATCTGCTTGGTGATGCGAGGAATAGCACCTACCTTGGTATTGTCAGTAAGTATAATTCAACCACAGTTCTTTTGAGCTCTCAAAACAAATGTTAAAACTGAAGGATATGAAAGAGGGTGTCAATGGGGTACCTCTGAAACTGGTAATCAGTAAAATTTAGGCCCAAAATTCGATAATCAGTAAAATTTAGGCCCAAATTTCGTAATCAGTAAAATCTAGGCCCAAAAATTGGTAACCAGTAAAATAGAGGCCAAAAAATAGTTAATCAGTTAATTTAAGACCCAAAAAGTGTTAGTCAGTAAATCGGTAATCAGTAAAATATAGGCCCAAAGTTGATACTCAGTAAAATTTAGGCCAAAAAATCAGTATACAATAAGAATTTGGCCAGTTCAGTGAAATATATTTAAAAACTTACTCTTTCCTTGCTAGTGGCAACTTTTGTTATCTGCTGATTATTTTTACAAACAGTTTGGACCAAGATCAGGACAGCCAGAATATTGGTTCTAATCTGTATCCGAAACATTTGACACTCTGATAGTGTTCCCGAAAGAATTTTCTGAAAAAGTTAATTTTGAAAATAGTCAGCAGACAACAATAAAAGTATGAAAAATAACCCAGCTTGCAAAGAATGAATAATCAAATTGCAACAGTAGATTGAAAGGAGATAAGAAGTTTATAAAGTCAGCCCCCCCAGATACAAGTGCGTACTGGAAAATTATTTTTCTTATTTCTTAACCAAAACATATGTTGTGGGTACTCAAAAGAACCGTCTCAATGAGACGGTTCTTTTGAGCACCCAAAACACATGTTTAAATTTATGTGTAAGAAATTAATTACAGTTTTACGCTAGTCTAAAAAGAATAAATAATCAAACTGCCACAGTAGATTGACTGGAGATAAGAGGTTTATAAAGTCAGGCCCCTAGATACGAGTGCGTAACGGAAAATTATTTTTCTTATTTCTCAACCAAAACATATGTTGTGGGTACTCAAAAGAACGGTCTCAATGAGACTTTTCTTTTGAGCACCCAAAACACATGTTTTTATTTATGGGTAGGAAAATAATTACAATTTTACGCTAAAAATCTGCTTAACTCACCCTATGAAAGTGTAAACTGTAAAAGACTTAAATGAGGATGTGAAGTTACTATAGATATACCACGACCTCTGACCAATGACCTTTGGGCCTTTCTTTTCAAATGATTGATGCAGAATGCGTAAAATGAGCCAGTCCGACTGGAACATATGTGTATGTCAAAGCTTTTATAGGAAATGGTTGAAGCCGTTTTTTCTAGAACAACATATCAATATTGCAAATAGAGTCACTCTTCAAAGCTTTTGGTTTATCTGTAGTTTGATATTGTTACAGTGTAATAATCATTTTCAGGCAGAACTACAATATATGAGAGACCGGCTCCCAAAACTGTGGATGTCAACAGCACAGCTTACCTGTACTGTTCAGCTTCCCATCATGCTTCATTGGATCTGGTCTATGAGTGGGCCTTTAATGGCAGGATTTTAAATCTAAACAACCATCCACACTACAGTAGGGTAAGTACTAAGTTAAGCCTGCAGTAAAACCTGTCTTAAGCGGCCACTCAAAAAGAACACCAAAATTGTTTTTCAATACCAATTATCGCTTAATGCAGGTCCAAAGTATTGCAGAATGCTCCAAGGGGAGCATTCTGCAATACTTTCGACCTTCATTAAGCTACCATTTTGTCATTAAGATCTTTGTCTATTTTTGAGTGGCCGTTATACACAGGTTTACCCACCTTGCGGTAGCTGTACACCCATTTACGATGATAGTTTTCTTAGTTTCATGCGGCAGTCTTAATGTGTTGTTGTGCTTAACCTCCATTTCTTTTAAGATTTTTGGAGACTGCTGCAATCCAGCAGACAATTCATATGAAAGGTGAAGCCTTATTCTACATGAAAATTTAATCAAAACACTGCAGACAAAATGCATGTGGGCGGAAAATTGTTGTTGAAAATATGCAATTTGTAATAATCTGGTGGGGGCAAAAAGCTTATCTAGAGCTCTGTAAAAGTTCAATACTGATCTGGAGGTCAGGTGTATTATGAAACAACTAAATGCAACAGCAATTATTAACACCTTAAAATTTTGTGATTTTTTTTATGCCCGCAGTATTGAAAGGATCATTGGGTTATATTGTTTTTCACAGTAAAATTGTAAATATTTTCTTACCCATCAATTTTAACATGTGTCTTGGGTGCTCAAAAGAACCGTCTCATTGAGACGGTTCTTTTGAGTACCCACAACATATGTTTTGGTTGAGAAATAAGATGATTAAATTTTTGTTACGCACTATTTACTATAGTCCTGGTTTTTGGTCCCTTTATATGCTTTACTTTCAAAAATTCTGAACCTTTGTCCTACAGAAACTGGGTTTATCCTCTTTAGACAACAGCCATCTGATCAGGATCTGCACTGGTTTCCATGCAGCTTCAGAATCCACTGTATTAGTTGAAATCTTGCAACTGAACTGTCTGGAAAACAGAAGTGTGGCATATTTATTTTTTCAGCAAGACACTGTTTATATACTGTTCACAAAAAGTAGGGGATATTAGAATATTTAAAATTATAAGGCTTACCAAACCAATGTCATGTACCTAAAACAGTTAGTATTAAGTAGTCAAATCATCTTACTGACAATATCTATAAAATTTTACATGATTAATCGGGTTGCGTGTTACTGAGATAACTATATTTAGACCAGGGGTAGCCTTTAAATTTGATACGTGAATATCATGATGACAGATTATGCAAGGACTATGTTTTTTTCAAAAGAAAATAACCATTATTCATTATTTTTTATGTTTAGATTTGTTTTGACCTCTTTGTCCTCTATTTTAAGAATGGGCGGCTAAATTCTGTCATTTTTAGTGAAAAGTGTAATTTATTCACATTTTGTCATCGCCCTATTTCCTAGAAATAACAGTTATGGTATGCAAAAAAAATCTTAAAAAAACACAGATATCCAAAAGGCATCTTTGGCATGCATTCATCAAAAGCATGTCAAAAAATTTATCCTTTTTTGTGAAATTTGGGTCGTGACCCCCAGTTTCTATGCCATGCCCTTAAGGTGACTTATCTCAATTTTCAGCCCTCAAATTATGTAGAAAAACTGGCTTACATATTGCTCTTTGAAAAGACAAAATTATTCATGTGACAAATTTAGAGTTTATTTTCTAGATTTTTTAAGTCCAAATATCCGCTACTTTTTATGGACAGTATATGAAACATTATTTCTGTATCTGCAGGGTAGCTCACCAGATGCCGTAGGAGGGTTGTACATTAGATCTGCGCAATTTGATCACACAGGTCGCTATACATGTATAGCCAGAACATTGGTGGACTCCGCCAATGCCTCAGCACATCTCCAAGTTTTAGGTAGGTTGATAATCATGGGAGAAAATTAACTGAAAAGATAAAATCTTGAATTTGCGTCATATTTTTAACCCTTAAAGCGCCAAGAAAAAATTGCATCTGAAAATGTCATCTGCTGAAGTCGTCTGCTGCAAAAAATTGCCTAACATTACTGACAAATTAAGTTTAGAAGCAAACAGGGTGTACCCAGAACAGACAGCTCCTATAGGAGCAGTCTGATCTGGGTCCACACTGTTTGCCATAGAGGCTACTTAAACATTTAAGCAGACGAGAAAAGCAGACGACTTTGTTGTGATTGGCGCATTAAGGGTTAAGGATAATAAAGACTTAATCCTGAAATAAGATATTGTAGGGGGCACAACGTGAGAAAACCTGACTGTTATGTGGGAATAATAGCAAAGGTGCAGGCAGACCAGCCTGCCCATCTGCACAGTCTAATCAGTGCCTTTGTTATTCGCTTCCTGCAAGTCAATGTAGCTTAGCAAGTTTATTTGGTATGACCTGGCATCGAGGTTATAAAACTTGAGTGCAGACTGTCAGTCTCAGACTCAAAATAAAGCGCAATGATTGGCTGCTTGCGGACACGTGTCCTCAAGCAGCCAATCATTGTGTTTTATTTTGAGTCTGAGACTGTACTCAAGTTTTATAACCTGGAGGCCTGGTCTTAGTCAGATCTTCTCTCACCTAGACCCATATATTAGCCAGGATTTGAATACATGAATTTTAGTTCTGATTTATAAAAGTTGAATTTGTGTACCCACAACATAAAGTTTGTTTATAAATAAATGGGCCCATGCATAAAATAATGGTTCTCGCTGCAAAATAATTCATGCAAGATGCATACCTAGCTACCCATTGGGGCTAGGATCAAATTTTGATATTGATCTTCCCACATCCACAATCATACTTGTGTGTGTATAGTGAATAATGTTGAGACTGCTCGTCCCAGCATTTGCTACTCACTATTGCTATAACTTGATAAGTGCTAATATACAGTTATTTCATGCCTGTATGTAGTATACTCAAAACTATTACCCCGAGGTGCCGTGGACGACCTGATGCACTATCACACTTGTCCTAAGGCAGAGTGCAATAGTGCATCAGGTCGTCTATGGTACCAAGGGTTGATAGTTTTGACTGATAATTTAATATTAGTAATATTAGTTAAATATGAGTAATAGTTTAATAGTTTGGACAATAGTTCAGTGACTCATGACATAGCAAAATATAGACAATTACTCCATATAAAGACGGTTGGGTAATAAAACTTAATATGCTGTCTCAAATGATAATTATACCCCTGGTACGAAGTATATAGGGGGTATATAGTTTTTGCCTTTTCTGTAATTATGTTTGTCTGTTTGTTTGTCTGTAAACTTTTTTTTTCGTCAAAGATTTCTCAGCAACTACTTGGGTTAGGATTCTGAAATTTGGTACAAGGCTTGATAGTGATGAGTTGTATTGTGTAACAAAAGAACAGCCACATATTGCTTATCAGTCCCTTTATTTGTTCTTTTTTCTTTCTCTCCAATGGAAAAATTTTTCGTCAAAGATTTCTCAGTAACTACTTGGGTTAGGATTCTGAAATTTGGTACAAAGCTTGATAGTGATGAGTTGTATTGTGTAATAAAAGAACAGCCACACATTGCTTATCAGTCCCTTTATTTGTTCATTTTTCTTTCTCTCCAATGGAAATTTCTGTCACAGATTTCTCAGCTCCTATTGGAGCCAGTGTTTTCAAATTTTGTTTACATCTTCAGGATGGCAAAGTGTACTGTGTAAATGGAAATTAAGATACTAATCCTCATTTTGCCTTCTTTTTTCAAATTTTCATTTTTTCATTCTTTCTCTCTTATATAATACATATAGACATTTTTTCTGTCAAAGATTTCTCAGCAACTACTTGAGTTAGGATTCTGAAATTTGGTACAAAGCTTGATAGTGATTAGTTGTATTGTGTAACAAAAGAACAGCCACATATTGCTTATCAGTCCCTTTATTTATTCATTTTTCTTTCTCTCCAATGAAAATTTCTGTCGCAGATTTCTCAACTCCTATTGGAGCCAGTGTTTTCAAATTTAGTGTACACCTTCAAGTAGGCTAAGTGTATTATGTAAATGAAAATAAAGATGCTAAAGCTCATTTTGGCTTCTTTTTCAATTTTTCCTTCTGTCACTCCTATATAACACATATGGACGTATGGAGTTTTCTCAGCAACTACTTGATTTAGGATTATGAAACTGTTTGTGTACTTTCAGGTAGGAGAAGTGTATTGTGTAAATTAAAACTAAGGTGCTAATCCTCATTTGCCTTCTTTTTTCAAACTTTCAATTTTTCCTTCTGTCACTCTTATATAACACATATGGACATTTTTCATTAAAGTTTTCTCAGAAACTACTTGTTAGAAATGCAGTTGAATCTTATAAATTTGATGTCCTCGACTCAAGATTAGAGATTTCAGTTTGAATTATAGGGAGGTAGACATTCAAATATATAATCCCAGAAATGATTACTATCAATTCTTTTCTTTTCAAACATATTTTATCGATATAGACAAATTATTAAATAGTTCATAAATAGGTAATATTGTCTGAATCCAAATTGTCTCAGATTAATTTCGAATTAGCAAGGTTTTGGACAATCTGAGTTCGAGTTTTTACATTATAACTCGTTGTGTCCTATTTTGATAAAAATGTGACCTTCCCCCGAGGTTATAAATTTTTTTCAGGCTCAACTTAACTGAGCACGAAATTTCAACTGCTCATAAAAACTAAAATGCCAACAAATAAAGAAACGTCTTGCCTTAATTCTCACAGATGTTGTATTTATATTGCTAATAAATGTTAAAATGCCAACAATTGTTGGCATTTTGACATTTATGAGCAGGATGAATTTCATGCTTGGCTGACTTGAGTATGAAAAAAGTTTTATAACCTCGGGGCCTTGTCACACTGGTAAATGTATACATTGATTTGGTGGTATTTACGCGTATTGCCGGTACTTCATAGACCGGAAGTGACAGATATCGGTGTTAATACTATATAGAAAAACATGCCATATGCCTAAAGGACTATAGAATTAGATCATTTTTAAGTATTCAGTATGTGCATGGCGATTTATGTAAGCATTTAGGAATAGATTCGGGTACTCCAATCTATTCCTAAATGCTTACATAAATCGCCATGTGAATGCCAAATACTTTAAAAGGATCTAATTCTATAGTCCTTTAGGCATATGGCATGTTTCTCTTTATTGTATTAACACCAATATCTACCACTTCCGGTCTATGAAGTATGGGCAATACGCGTAAATACCACCAAATCGATGTATACATTTACCAGTGTGCTTGTATCCTTCAGGTCCTCCACCTCCCCCCTCGGGCCTGATCGCCATAAAGAAGATCTACACTGGCTCCATTATTGGTGAAAATGTCAATCTTGCTGATAGAGATGTGCTCCTGATGTGGACGGATCCACTGGACACCCATGGATCTCCGATAGACGCTTACATGATCTTCGGTAAAACCAATCTCAGCATGGAATGGAATCTATTGTTCCCATGTAAGTATAGAGGCATGGGTGAAAGTTTGAAGGATTATTCTTGAATTGTGGAGCACAGTGACTCAGTTGGTGGAGCATTAGAGTGGGGATCGAAGGGTTACTAGATCGAGACTCGTTGCTTGCGGGATCACTGTGTTGTGTCCTTGAGTAAGACCCTCTCTCAGCTGCTTAGTACAAGCTTAGTACTGGTTCAACCCAGGAAGACAGGAAAAGTTGTTGACTTGGGCGAAAGGCATCAATATGTATGTCCTGATAAGGAAAATTATTGAGTGTGAAATTGTTATTATTTTCTTACTGATCAATTAAAATGTCTCATTGAAATGGTTCTTTTGAGTACCCACAACATATGTTAAGGCTGTGAAATAAGAAAAATAATTTTCTATTACATACAAGGCCCCCAGATAAGAGTGCGTAACTTAAAATTATTTTTTCTTATTTCTCAACCAAAACATATGTTGTGGGTACTCAAAACACATGTTTAACTTATCGATAAGAAAATAATCGCAATTTTACGCAAATTATTTTTGCTTAACTGGCCCTATGACATAATCTTGTCTGGAGGCTTGGATGAAGTGGGCATACATAACCCTAACTCAGGTGGGTGTTTTGAGGGGCCATCAACTGTTCAGTTTTATAATGAAACAAACATCAGTTCGGAATGGAATATATTTCTATGGTCATTCTCCTCCCTGCTCATTCAAGAAGGGTTGTTGTCAGTTACAAGCAAAAGTGTGTGCAAGAAGTACTGCTTACGGTAACTGCTTGTGCAAGCTTGCCCAGGAAAAATGTGTCGCTAGGTGAACAGACCGTCATGACATGACCATAGCTGTTAACTGGGATGTAAAGCAATATTCCAAAGCAAAAAAAAAACAAAACAAAAATATTCATGGGTGAAAGTTTTCAGGATGTTTATGAATGCAGGATTTTGAGGCTGGCTTTACAAAGAACATTAACCTCAAAATGCTGAATTAAGCAGATTATAATAGCTGATTGCTTTTCAGTTTATTTAAAGACAGTGGATTTTCACATGAAACTGTTAATGCTTAATAGGCATACTGCAAGATATTAGATTTGAATTTTTAAAGTTCAGGAATTTAGAAATTTTGATTTTCACCATACAAATGTAGTTGGCATGCATCACCGTAGATTAGGCAGGTTTGTTGAGGGGTCATCAGCTTTATAGATGCCAACATGATCTGTATTGTATGTACTTTTACTGAAACTTTCATATGTCTGAAAAGGGTTAAATTCAACAAGTTTAATGTATTATAGAACTTTTTGGGTACTGTAAAGGGTGGCACTGCATGAATGCGTAATTAGTACTGGCCTACCTTAGGCTTAGGTAAAAGCTGAAAATGAAGAGTAATTACATATGGGCCTCGACGTGAGAAAACATGTCCTAGGGGGTTTGTGAACAACATATGCGTAGACCAGCCTGCGCATCCGCACAGTCTGATCAGCGCCTTTGTTTTTTCGCTTTTGGAAAGTATTATATCCAAACTTGCTACATGCGAATTTTCAACTTTCTTGCTAGTCTCTGTAGCTGAGCAGGCTGGTTTGAATCTGGCTTTGTTGGAAAACCGGAAGACAGGTTTTCTCGCGACGAGACCCATATCATCTTGCCCCATAACACCTCAGGTCAGACAAAAACATTATTTAACCCTTAAACGCCTGCAAAAATGTCTGTTTATTGGATTATGTATGTAAAGAGGCAAACAGTGTAGACCCCAGATCAGACTGCTCGCAGGAGCAGTCTGATCTGGATCTACACTGTTTGCCAAAGAGGTTTCAAAAACATCAGTGCAGAAGACAAAAGCAGATAACTTGTTGTGACTGGTGCTTTAAGGGTAAATAAATGAGAGTTCAGTGTATATACAGTCAAGATTTTCATGAAATACACAATTTTCATGAAATACGCACAAGTTTGCAAGGCTCAAACAACATATTAACTCTTTACCAAATAAGAAAATAAACCCTGATTTCCGTTTCTAAGCAGATGGAATAGCTGAAACACGCCCAGATATGAATATTAAAGTAGCCGCCTTTACAGCGATAAAAAAACTAATACACCATCCACATTTTATTGTAATGTGCTGAATAAAAGAATCCATCATTAACCCTTAATGCGCCAATCGCAACAAAACTCGTCTGCTGAAATGTTTAAGAAGCCTCTATGGCAAACAGTGTGGACCCAGAACAGACTGCTCCTATTGGAGCAGTCTGTTCTGGGTCCACACTGTGTGCTTCTATACTTAATTTGTCAGTAATGTTAGGCAATTACTTGCAGCAGACGACTTCAGCAGATGACATTTTCAGATGCATTTTTTTCTTGGCGCTTTAAGGGTTAAACATTAACAAAGAGTGTGTTTATTTTAATTTTAGATGTAAGGCATTTAGACACTATAGTGCCTGGTATTCAAGATGGACAGAAACGTCAGTTTGTTGTTCAAGGACTTAAGTCAGGGGTCTCATATGTGTTCAGGATGAAGGCTATCAATCAGTTTGGTGTAGGAATACTAAGTAAAGAGTCCCCAAGTAAGTAGGTTTTAATAGACTTTATAATCCGCAGGCTGAGTCACTATGTTTTGTTCTAGAGCAAGACACTTTGTCTGCTGCTTAGTACTGGTTCAACCCAGGAATACAGGAAATATTGTAAGATGACTGAACAATTGTTGACTGGGACGTAAAGCAGCAAAACAAACAAAACAACCACAGGATGCTGGTTTGCATAGTGCAGTCAGTAGGTAATCAGGCCCCGAGGTTATAAACTCTGTTTCATGCTCAACTCAACTGAGCACCAAATTTCAACTGCTAATCAAAGCTAAAATACCAACAAATGAAGAAATTTCTTGCTTTAAGTCTCTCAGGTGTTGTAGTTATCATGCTAATAAATGTTAAAATGCCAACATTTTAACATTTATGAGCAGGATAAATTTTGTGCTCAGCTGGGTTGAGCATGAAAAAGTTTTATAATCTCTGGGCCAGATTAGTTATCTGTCTTCAATGGACAGCTATAGTGGGGTGTGTATCTGAACCCCAGTCACCCATATACTTTGAATTTTTTTGGCTCATGCAAAATGGGGGTATATGCATGCAATGGCTTTAGTAATCAGAACCTTTCCTAACCAGTTAAGAAACACTCTATGGGATTCCTACTCATCTTATATAAACCTTTGGGAAATTTTCTCAGCTTCAAGGCTGAAAACAATCATCCACAGGGTTCACATAGACCTGGAAAACTCCTGGAATTTGACCTTGGTCCTGGAAAACTCCTGGAATTTGATCTTGGTCCTGGAAAATTCCTGGAATTTGAAAAAGGGTCTTTTGTCCTGGAATTGTCCTGGAATTTTGTAAAATCACCCTAGAAAATATGAGTTAGTCCTTGAAAATATAAAATACAACTACTCCTTTCGGATTTATGGGATGGGCAAAAAAAAGTGTGTGAAAATCGCAAAAAAACTGAAAGAAAATTGCTAGATACATGTCGAAGAGAGAGGTGCGACTCAAATTCTATTCTATTCAATTTGTGCGGTAGTCCCGGTTTTTATTACCAGAATCAGAATCTAATAAAACGACTACGCCAAGTGCATTTTTTTGCATCATTTTATACAAAATTGGGAAGAAATTGAGTCCTTGAAAAATGAAAAAAGTCCTGGAACAGTCCTGGAAAAGTCCTGGAATTCTGTTTTCCCATTTCCGTACGAACTCTGAATTCCAAAATCATAAATGGCACAAATTTTGGAAAGTATCAGATTCCAGAACATTTAAAAGACAATACCCATAGAAAATATAATTTTGTGACGTCATTATACATCAGACATTATGTCAAATCAGAACTATCACAGGCAAAGACAGGTTCATCATAGAAAATGCAATTCTTTCAGCATCATTTCTTTTTCAATGATTTGAAATAGTCTGCGGAACAAACTTTCTTAACACCCATAAAATATAGAAATAATAGTTGAGTGATGCCAGTAAAACTAAATTGCAACAACAAAATATAACAGTAACATATTTAATCAGGACCTAAAGTTAAGAGTGCGTACCAAAAAATTAATTTTCTTATTTCTCAACCAAAAATATGATGTGGGTACTCAAAAGAACCGTCTCAATGAGACGGTTCTTTTGAGAACCCTAAACCTATGATAAAACTGATGGGTAAGAAAATATTTACAAGTTTACGCATGAAAATTTTGTTTATCTAAACCTATGTTTAATGATAAGGAAAATTGTTTTTTTTCAGGTCAAGTGGTTATCCCTGCTTCTCCACCGATGGTTCCCCCAAGTTCTATAGGAGGCGGAGGGGGCAGTGTGGGAACCTTGAAGATCAGATGGGATGTGAGTAGTCCCCCTTAGATACACGTGTGACATTTTTACGTTTTTTTCTGAATTCAGGATTTTGAGGCTGACTTTCCATAGAAAGTCAACCTCAAAGTACAGAATTAGGCGGATAATAGTAGCTGCTCTGTATTAATGCATAGGTGAAAAGTTTGTAGGATTATTCCTTAAATCAGGATTTTGAGGCTGACTTTCCATAGAAAGTCAGCCTCAAAGTACTGAATAAGGCGATAATAATAGCTGCTCTGTTTTAATGCATGGGTGAAAGTTTGTAGGACTATTCCTTAATTCAGGATTTTGAGGCTGACTTTCCATAGAAAGTCAGCCTCAAAGTACTGAATTAGGCGGATAATAATGGCTGCTCTGTTTAAATGCAGGGGTGAAAGTTTGTAGGATTATTCCTTAATTCAGGATTTTGAGGCTGACTTTCTATAGCTTCATTCATTACTTACCAGTTCATCTAAAGACAATTGACCATTTAATCCTGAAATTGTTAATATTTTGCATACTGCAAATTTAAACATTTTGAAATTCAAGAGATTAGGATTTTAGAAATTTTGAACTTTTGGCCATGCATACATCATTAGGGGGTTAGGTAAGGATGGTAAAATTGTGTTGTCTTTGTTCCCTGAAGATCATTTTAAAATAGCAATCAGAGGATGATTTGGTACCACATGTGGTAGTCTCATCTCTGTCTACACTGGCAATTTAACATGGGTGAAAGTTTTCAGGATTAATCTGAATTCAGGATTTAGAGGCTGAATTAGGGAGATTATAGTAGCTTCTCTGATTAGTTCTAAGATTAACTAAACACAATTAACCATTGTAGCATGAAATTATTCATTTTTGCAGGCATCTAGCAGGTTTAAAACTTTGAATTTCTAAAGTTCAGGATTTGGGAAATTTTGGACACTCTAGACTAGAAATGCTCTAGATAAGTTAGCCATGTAATCAGCTTGATCAATTATTTGGAAGCATTTTATGATTAGCCTTATGATATAAAGCACAAAGAGGGAGCGCAGTGGCTCAGTGGTAGAGTGCTTGACTCAAGACCGAGGGGCAGCAGGTTCGAGCCTCACCAGCGTCACTGCGTTGTGACCTTGAGCAAGACTATTAATCCTAGCTTAGTACTGGTTCAACCCAGGAAGACCCATCCCTATATAACTGAAAGATTGTTGATGGGGCGTAAAGATTCAATTCAAACAAACAAAATAAAACAGGAAGAAGTATGTGCACCAGCAATACCCAGACTGATCAGAGTCTGCTGTCCACTTGAAGTTATTGGGGCTCTTAGCTATGCATAAAGTGCACAACAAAGACATTGATTTGACTAGAGAGATGTCATTACTGGTCTTATTTACCTGGCCACTTGTCATTGTGTTGGATTTATTAACCCCTAATGCAACAATCTCAACAAAAGTCGTCTGCTTTCTTGTCTGCTGAAATGTTTAAGAAGCCTCTATGGCAAACAGTGTGGGCCCAGATCAGACTGCTCCTATAGGAGCAGTCTGATCTGGGTCCACGCTGTTTTCTTCTATACTTAATTTGTCAGTATTGTTAGGCAAATATTTGCAGCAGACAACTTCAGCAGACGACATTTTCAGATGCATTTTTTTCTTGGCGCTTTAAGGGTTAAGATGCATCTCATATGTCAAGTGTTTTATAATTCACATCCATCATAATTTTAATTGGGCCTCGACTCGAGAAAAAACTGTCTTCGGGGTTTGCAAACAACAAAGACGCAGACCAGCCTGCGCCTCCGTACAGTCTGATCAGCGCCTTTGTTATCTGCTCATTGGAAAGTATCATATCTAAGCGTGTTTAGAACAAAATTTCAAATTTCTATCTTGTCTCTGTAGTTGAGGAAACTGGTTTTAGTCTTGCTTTGTCAGAATCCGCAGACGTGTTTTGTTGCATTGCGGCCTAATTTATGACAATGTGTTTCAGCCCCTTCCAAGAGAAGATCATAACGGCCCAGGTATTGGGTACAAAGTTGAATGGAAAAACAAGCCAGCACCAGGTGTGACAACCAATGATTGGAAAGAGGTAAGAATTAGTAAAGAGGGGTGACCAATGAGTTAAAGTGGTACAATTATTAACCCTTTGTATTCGGGAAACTCATAAGCAGGTACTTTTACCAACAGTGAAGACCCGGATGAAATGCAGCATTATCATTTCATCAGGGTCTACACTGTCTGTAAAGGTAAAAAAAAATATCTAAAGACATAAATATACAATATTTTTTTTTTATTTATCACCTTACACCCCTAGATATGTTTAATGTACTATTCCAAGCTTATGGTATTATTATACCAGAAGGAAAACTCCATTAGTATACAAAGGGATAAAAGGAGACAACCAATGGTAATAATTATTAAGAAGGAAACAACTAGTCACAAGAGAGAGATATGAATCAATAAAGATTCAACCAATGATTGGAAAAATGTCAGAGTTATAAAGGACACTGATAAATCAAATCAAATCCCTTTAAGGGGGAGACAACCTATGATTGGAAGAGGGTAAGAAATTTTATGTGAGAAAACCAATTGTCAAAAAGAGTAAAGAATTATCAGGGCTTAAAAGGCCCCTGGCCAAAATTGGGAAAAAATGATCGACTTAACATCAAAATTGGGAGAAATTAACGACATAGAACATAACAAGGGTAGCAAATTTTTTTTTTACTTTTCTTAATTTTCTTAATTGTGAAAATCAGACATGGTATTGGAAAAAAGGTGGCTATTTTCAATTGGAAATGGATAAGAGAACCAATGATTAGAAAGGGTACAGAATTATTTAGGTGACAACCAGTGATTGGGGGGAAAAGTTAGAATTGTTAAGGATGCAACCAATGATTGGGGGAAAAAGTTAGAATTGTTAAAGAGACTAGGTGCAACTATGAACATTTTTCGAAAAATTTTCTTTTCTTTTTAATTCATTTGTAAAAGTAGAATTAAGTTATGTTTTCACAATAAATCTGTTCACTATAGCTGAAAACTGCACGGAAAAGTGAATTATCTTATAAAACAGGTCTGTTTTTCTCTTGTATATAATCATTTGCGTCCCTCCAATAATTATAGACAGCTAATTTTAACATAAATACCGTTGTTTTAATACTGATAAGTTGTTAAGATTTACGAAATTGGTAAAATGTATACCTGAATTTTAGTTTTTTTACTTTGTTCTTGAAAAATAGAAACATTAGTTCTAAAATTAAAAGATCAAAAGTTACATACTATGCAGCTTTAAGGATGCAACCAATGATTGGAGAGATGTAATGAAATTTAAGGAGACTTCCAAGGATTCGAAAGAGGTGACAGGCCTTTGGTTAAGGGTTCATAGCAAAAATTTAAATTTCTTATTTCTCAACAAAAGCATATGTTGTGGGTACTCAAAAGAACCGTCTCGATGAGACGGTTCTTTTGGGCACCCAAAACATATGCTAAAAATTATGGGTAAGAAAATATTTACAATTTACGCTCAAAAATTTTGTTTATCTAAACCATTGGGTAAGTATGAAAAGAAGGAAACAAACAATGATTGGAAAGATGTTATCGATGAAGTGACTAACAATGAGTTTTATGAAACAAACTAGGATTGATTAATGAATCATGTTATTAGAAAACAGGTCTTAGAGGCTCATGACTATGCTAATATTCAAACTGGCCTGCTTAGCTGTGGTTTCTAGCTTAAGTCTTGAAAGTTTAGATGTAGTATGTATGTATATCATTATTTCTCAGGAATGTGAGTGGATTTTTCTCAGGACTATTCCTGAATTCAGGATTTTGAGGCTGACTTTCCATAGAAAGTATCAAAATACTGAATAAAGCAGGTTATGATAGCTTCTTATTTATTTTCAGTTTATCTATAGTCAATTTACAACTTAAATTTTAGATAATCAATTCTTTGAAGGATGAGTGCAGTTTTTAAGATCTGAATTTCAAAAGTTTAGGATTTTGGACATTTTAAACTGTCAATAATGTAAGAATTGAGCCATTAAAGGGCTGATCAGACCTCAGGGATTGTGCTGGCTGATCTGCAGTTTATTGATCACATGCTGTGGTAACAGAGTTTCTCCTGGAAACAGGGATGTGATAGTTCCGTGGAAACGCGGATTTCCGTGGATCGGGGGTCAGATTTTGACAATCTTGTGATTCGTGCATATCCAAGGAGAAAACTGACAATCTTCCGATTTTCACCTGTATTGATCTCAATCTCCCTTAAAATTCGATATTGTGACCAAATTTATTCAATTAATTTGCATTTAAATCGGAGATTTAGGACTTCATAATGCGTTTTCTCACGGAGAAAAAGAAACAACTTTGTTCTATTCAGTTTAAAACCAGACTTGTTAGATTATTCTCCCTTAGGGCCACGGAAAAACCCGAATCCATCTGGACTTACAAGATTAGTCTCCCTTTGCCAAACGGCTGGTTGCTCATACCACATTGATGGAAATCTCATGTCGCGGCTCATATTTTGTTTGTTTGATTTGATTCTTTATCTTCCTTTACACCGCCGCAGATGTGTGTTTTAGAATAACAATACGAGGGTCAGTCAAAAATAACTGAGCCCTACCTCATAACATTTAAATTAAGTAAAATGGACATATATTTGGATGATATTTCACTGAAGTTATATGTCATCTATTTAATAACCTAATTTATTTCTGTTGGTAGGCTTTTTGTAACGGTTGCTAGGCAACAGAATATGACCTGTCAAAGGGATGTGTTCACGCTGTGCTACATCTAAATCTAAGCGTTGCTATGGAAACAGTAATGTAAAAGCAAGGATTTATTCACTGTCGTCTGATACCTTGAACATGTACCTATTCAGTGTCACAGAACAGAAACCAACTGAACCCAAATTATAGATACTGTAGTAGTTTGATTTCAGAATTTATCAAATTTTAACATGCCTGAAGTCCTATAATTTACCCCACCCACATTCATATTTACACAATTTTAATAGAAAACATAAAACATTAGCACAATAATGCTTTAACAGTACTGCATACACAAACCAACCCTCAGACATATTAAGTTCCATGATTTAAATGCACAATTTTGTTTCCATGGCAACACAATCCTCGTGTATTTGAAAATTTGTGGAATTTTGGAGTTTTTTGTTGCTAGGCAACGCATGCACTCAATATTCACCTAAACATTAACGAACTTAGTGTAATGAAAAGACAGTATGATATATGTTATTCAAATAAGTGTCATATATATCTTTCACAAAAACTATCAAGCACACAAGCTTTTAAAGACATACTGTAAATTCCTGGTGGCTGAGATCGTGAACGCATCGATATGAGTGACGATCTTCAGTTGCCTAGCAACCACAATAGAAGCTTCACAAGGGTAATTTTTTTGGGTTAAAACATCTATGACATATTACACTTATAGAACATAATCACATTGGTTGTCTACAATACCAAACAAAAATGTTATGAGATAGGGCTCAGTTATTTTTGACTAACCCTCGTAATAACAAAATGGTATTTTCTGGTACACAATCTACAAAAGTAACACTGCGAGACTGCGAATATGGATGTAATTGCTTTGTTTTGAAGGAGATTCTAGCGAAATAATTTAATGCGGCAGTAATCAATAGATAGATATTGAAAAATACACCTCGGCCATCGATGGATTCGAACGTCAACAGATTTGGCCAAAACTGTCATAATTTGCCCCCCAAAAATACCAAAATTGTAAAGGCCACAAAGGACCCTAGAATGCACCAAATTGCATCATTTTATTTTTTTTTTAATTTCCGGGGGGCATGCCCCCTGACCGCCCAGGAAGGCTTCGTGTCTGTGGCGCTTGCGTTCACACCTTGGGTGTTCAAAACTTCCTCCCCTCCTTCTTCTTGGCAATCACATCCCTGTGGAAAGGTTTACATAATTGAGCCTCGACATGTGATTTCCAACAATGTGGCATTTTGACTAGTGTAGACTCAGACCAGCCTGTGCAGCCTCCCTCAAACTCAAAATGATGTTCGGTCAGTAGCTTAACAGTCATAGAATATTTAAGCGACTAGCAAAGGCTCTGATCAGACTGCGCCAAGGCGCAGGCTGATCTGAGGCTTTGCTGGTTGCTCATACCACATTGATGGAAATCTCATGTCGCGGCTCATATTTTGTTTGTTTGATTTGATTCTTTATGTCCCATTAACAATCTTTCAGTTAGACAAGGACAGGTCTTCATAAGTTGAACCAGTACTAAGCTGGGATAAATGTGTCTTGTTCAAAGACCACAACGCAGTGACGCCAGTGAGTTTCGAACACTCAGCCTTTCAGTCTCGAATCAAGCACTCTACCACTGAGCCACTGCACTCCCCCACATGGTTGGTAATCTCATGTCACGGCTCATTTATAATTGTTTCTGTTTACAGGACATCGTAACTGGCAATATTGGGGAGTATTCCACAACTGTTGGAGATGAGAACTATTTCCTGCCGTACAACGTGAGAGTAACACCATTCAACATTAAAGGAGAGGGTGTACCTGGGTATAATGATACAGTCTACTCAGCTGAAGGAAGTAAGTAGATTCAGAGAATAGGACCTTTTCAAGATCTATTTTAACCCTTAATGCGCCAATGGCAACAAAAGTCCTCTGCTTTTCTCGTCTGCTGAAATGTTTAAGAAGCCTCTATGGCAAAAGTGTGGACCCAGATCAGACTGCTCCTATAGGAGCAGTCTTTTCTGGGTCCTAACTGTTTGCTTCTATACTTAATTCGTCAGTAATGTTAGGCAATTATTTGCAGCAGATGACTTCAGCAGAGGACATATTCATATGCATTTTTTTCTTGGCGCTTTAAGGGTTAATAACTCTATAATAACATTTGTTTTGCCAGCTTTAAAGAAAATTCTCCTTGCTTTAAAGAAAATTCTCCTTGAGACTTTTCTATTTATGCTTATGAGGAAACCCCCCCCCTGATCCTTAGCCCTTAAAGCGCCGTTAAAAAAAATGCATCTGAAAATGTCGTCTGCTGAAGTCGTCTGCTGCAAATATTTGCCTAGCATTAGTGACGAATTAAGTATAGAAGCAAACAGTATGGACCCAGAACAGACTGCTCCTATAAGAGCAGTCTGATCTGGGTCCACACTGTTTGCCATAGAGGCTTCTTAAACATTTCAGCAGACGAGAAAAGCAGACGACTTTTGTTGCGATTGACGCATTAAGGGTTAAGTAACCATATAACAGTTGTTAGTGGTATGTAATTTTAAGTAAGTGGAATCATAATGGCAATGTAAATCCTGACCATACTGTTCTTTCGGAAAAGGTTCGATTTGGTTTACACTGTTTGAACACTATTAAATGAGCCATGTCTCCACTGTTAAAGCTGCATTGCCGGTAACATTTGATCTTTTAATTTTTGAAATAAAGTTTCTATTTTTCACCAATACAGTAAAAATACTTAAATTCAGGTAAACATTTCACCATTTACGTAAATCTTAACAAAATAACGCTATCAAAACAACAGCATTTGTGTTAAAAATCAACTGTCTAGAATTACTGGAGGGACGTAAATAATTACCAATGAGAGAAATAACATCCTTTTAATAAGATAATACACTTTTCCTTGCAGTTTTCAGCTGTACTGACCATATTCATTGTGAAAACATAACTTAATTCTATATTTACAAATGATTTAAAAAGAAAATATTTTTTTCGAAAAAATGTTCATAGTTACAGACCTAGTCTCTTTAATAGATGATGCTTCATTGCTCATAAGTGACTTCCAATGCATTGCTTTTCTTTCATGTTCTTGTCAGAATGTCAAAGCAAAATATTGAGATTGCTCTCACTCTCCCCTCATCTAGATGAATTTAGGGGATAACAACTGTATTCGAAATTTTCATTTGGGGAGATACATCATAGGGCCAGTTAAGCAAAAATAATTTGTGTAAAATTGCGATTATTTTCTTATCCATCAGTTAAAACATGTGTTTTGGGTGCTCAAAAGAACCGTCTCAATGAGACGGTTCTTTTGAGTACCCACAACATATGTTTTGGTTGAGAAATAAGAAAAATAATTTTCAGTTACACACTCTGGATATACGGTCAGAAATTTAGTTTTACTGTGATGCGTGAGCAGAGCCGTAAATTGTGATTTTCTGAAAGTATATCCGACACTATACGTCCCCAAATGAATATTTTGAATATGGTTATCCCCATTCTGATGCACTTCTGCTGTTTCCACTCAAAAAGAAGTGTTGCAAGCCGCATAAAGCCACACATCATCCAACGATATGACATAATTAATGACGTCAAACTTTTTCCGACAGTATATCACAGGATGTACTGTATAAAATTTTTGACGTTATCCAATCAGACATCGCGTTACAAAAGCAAGTGCATTAGAATTCCAGTTTGATCAGTGTATTTTGGTAGGTTTCAGCCCTGACATGCATTTAAACAGACTTCGGGGATTGTACAATTGGGTAATTGAAACAGCGAAACATCTCATATGAATGAGCTTCATCAAAATCTTTTATGTCTTTCAAAGAAAAAAAATAATATTCACTATGTGGCATGCTTTTTTATAAAACTAGAGAAGTGTAAATGTGGATATCAGAAACTTTCGATGAGCTCCCATGATACAGCTGATTTTCTGCCCATCTCTAGGGGCCGAATTTCGGCCCCATTTCCAATCGAAACAGCCACCTTTTTTCCCAATACCATGTCTGATTTTCTCAATAAAGAAAAGTAAAAAAAAAAAAAAAAAAAAAAAATGATTTAAATTTTTTTTTAAGACACCACCACTACTACTTATGAGAAACAATGAGCCATATCAGAATTATACTTAAACACTTGTGCTTAAGTGGTATGCTTGACATAATACAATCTAAAATAACCTGATTTTGAGTATATATTTTGCTACCCTTGTTATGTTCTATGTGGTTGGTTTCTCCCAATTTTGATGTTAAATCTTTTCCTAAAATTGCTTGAAAAAGCCCTGTAATATATGTATCTCTTTACTATTCAGTGCCTATTGGTATCCCCCAGCGAGTTTATGCTGAACCATTTAACGAGTCAGCGTTGACAGTGTACTGGAAACCAGTTCCTGATACCAGAGACTTTATGAAAGGCAGATTGAAGGGGTACAAGGTGAGTCTTTAGAGCTTTATAACATGATTTAAGCCATGACACTTGATTTCCAACAATGTGGCATTTTGACAAGTGTTCACTCAGACGAGCCTGTGCAGTCCCCTTTAAAGCTTACAAACTCCAAATAATGTTCAGTCAGTAGCTTAACAGTCATAGAGTATTCAAGAGACTAGCAAAGGCTCTGATCAGACTGCGCATATGCGCAGGCTGATCTGAGGCTTTGCTGGTAGCACATACCACATTGTTGGAAATCTCATGTTACAGCTCATTTGTGAATACAGTAAAACGGCCACTCACTGTGTAAAACGGCAAAAAGGTCAAAAATAGTTTTCAAGACCGATTATCGCTTAATACAGGTCAAAAGTATTGCAGAATGCTCCAAAGGGAGCATTCTGTAATACATTTTACCTTCATTAAGCTATCAGTTGTAATTTAGATCTTTATTTTGTCTATTTTTGATTGGCCACTCTTCACAGGTTTTACTGTATACGGATAAAACATGTTATTTCACGCATCAACATTTGCCAGGTCCCGAGAAAGATGTTAACCCATAAAGCGCCACCTACAATTTGCAGCAGACAACAATTTCAAATCTTACCGCTTTTTCAAAAATTTTAAATACGGCATGATAGTTCATGAGAATCGTCTGCTGGCAGATGTTTCTCATGTAATATCATACCTTATTTTTGGGAATGATGTCGCAAAATTTGTCCTCCTGCAGTGGGGATTGGTGCTTTAAGGGTTAAAAACTGAGGGGGAAGTGGGAGGTTTTCAACATCTCCATAGGGGCCTGGCAAATTCTTATGCAATGAAAAACAATGTTTGGTCGTTATTATTGCACACAGGTTTAGATAAACAAAAAAATTCAGTGTAATATTGTCAATATTTTCTAACCTATCAATTTTAACATTTTTTGAGTGCTCAAAAGAACTGTCATATTGAGACGGTTCTTTTGAGTACCCACAACATATGTTTTGGTTGAGAATTAAGAAATTAAATTTTCGTTACGCACTCTTAGCTAAAGTCCTGTTATTGCATAAATTCAATGATATATTCAATTAAATTTATGAAAAGTAAGGCACTATATTTTGTCACCTTTTCACTGTCAACAGGTGATTGGACGTTTGCTTTAATATTCGTGTTCCAGAGCCAAACGCTAAAAATTAAATGGATCAGCTTTCCGTAAAATGAGTGGCCCTATATTTTTTTGAGTTTGGGTTCAGACCCCCTGTCCCCCCCCTCTGGATCCGCACAAGTTTTCACATGTTTAATGGATGTTGAACATAGACATTCTTTTTTACTTCCACAGCACATGGAACTTAGACATTCTCAAGTGCGGATGAAGAGGGGGGGGGGGGGACAGGGGTCCAGACCCCCCCCTGAAAAATCACAAAAATATAGGGTTTCTTAGCAATACTGGTCCATATCCCCTGTAAAGCCTCACAGCTACCAAGCCAACATTCAATGTTGGGCCACCATCACGCCGCCAGCAAAATGCCATTTAAATGGCGTTTCGCTGGCGGGCCGATGATGGCCCACTTATAGTGGTATTTCGGATCCTCTCTCCCATCATCATCATCATCAAAAAAAAAATAAATAAAAAATAACGTAACATAGTCAAAGACCCCCTCTGCAAAAACTTTCTGGATCCGCGCATGATTCTTTTACACCCACAACACTTATGGTGTGCCTGTTTTGTGTCATCTGTAACGCCAACAGCTTCCATTCCTTTTATACAAACCTTGCATACATACAAATATACAAAATTTTGAGCTGCAGCATGAGATTCCCACAATTTGACATTTTGACAAGTGTAGACTGGGATGAGCCTCTGAAGCCTTCTTTTAAGCTTAGAAACTCCAAATAGCGTTCAGTCAGTAGCTTAATAATCATAGAATACTCAAGCGACTAGCAAAGGCTCTGATCAGACTGAGCGTATGCGCAGGCTGATCTGAGGCTTGGCTGGTCACACATACCACATTGTTGGAAATCTCATGCACTGGCTCAAATCTCATCAAAATTTCTTGACAGGTGTGAGTGTGTGGCTGGGGGAGTGGAGGGGGGGGGGGGGGGAGGCGTTGATTTATTTACAAAGTCTCCTCAAATAGATATGTCAAAATACAATCAGTACCTTGGTGATACAGGTGCAGAGCAGAGTTTGGTCTTGTTTCATGGAAGCGAACAATATAACCCTGATCAGAGCAGTCTGATCTGGGTCCATATTGTTTGCAGTATAGGTATCTAAGAACATAAGCAGACGAGATGAGAAAACAACAAAATTCATGATTCTTGGGCTAAGAGTAAATGGGGCAAAAACAATGTACTCTTTTCATTGGTGAAAGTTTTCAGGATTATTCCTGAATTCAGGATTTTGAGGCTGACTTTCCACAGAAAGTCAGCCTCAAAATGCTGAATTAGGGAGATTATAATAGGTTCTATGATTTATAGTCAGTCTGTCTAAAGACAATTGACCATTCAAACTTGAAATTGCGAGTAATAAGTGGGCATACCTCAAGTTTTAAGATTGGAATTTTGAAAGTTCAGGACTTTGGAATTTTTGAACTTTCACCCATGTCTTTTTATAATAGATCCTGTATTGGCTAAAAGACGTATTCCTGAATTCCGGATTTTGAGGCTGACTTTCCACAGAAAGTCAGCCTCAAAATGCTGAATTAGGGAGATTATATTTGGTTCTATGATTTATAGTCAGTCTGTCTAAAGACAAATGACATTCAAACTTGAAATCGTGAGTAATAAGTGGGCATACCTCAAGTTTTAAGATTGGAATTTTGAAAGTTCAGGACTTTGGAATTTTTGAACTTTCACCCATGTCTTTTTATAATAGATCCTGTATTGGCTGAAAGATGTAGAGACACAAGATATGGGAAGACAGTACATCATATATGCTCAGACAGACCGGGCACGTATCATTGGCCTACATCCTGACACCTGGTATACAGTGATGGTTATAGTCTTCAATAACGCCGGAAATGGCCTCAAAAGTGAAATAGCTCATCAACAGACTGACAGATGGGGTAGGTTATTTTCTTACTTCTAATTCAACCCTTAATGCCCTAATGGATTCTTCCTTTTGGTTTGTTGTAATAAACCTGAAATGCAAAATTTGGGTAAAAATATTAAAAAATTCACTTAGTTATTACAAAATTTGAATATTTGACCTTTGACTCCTCACCTAAGCGCAGTGATTTTATTTGACTATTTTTAACGCCTTATATGGGAGTCATTCCCAATTCATAATGGCCTTTATATTCCCAATTTCATGCATTTTAGTACTTATGTTCCTAATTTTTTGGGAAAATTTTCCCAAATGTGAAGGAAAAGGTAGCTTCTCAAAATCCCAAATAAAATCACTGCCTAAGGAGTCAAAGGGGTGGGTAAAATTTTTGACACTGCCATGCTTATTTACAGGCACTAGGCAATCATGGTCTTTAGTGAGAAGTTGTGAAATATAATAGCTTTGGGAATGTGAAGTTCATAACACAAAAAAAGCAAATATAAGTTTTGCATTTAAGTTGCCTATACAAAGACAAGGACAAAAAATAATTCAAGTGTTTAGGGGTTGATTTTGACGAAACATATAGGATATTGAGAGTCCATGGCACTTATCATTTATACCAAGAATGCATCAAAACTGACCTATAGGTACTGAGATATGGTTCCAGACATACAAAAAATGTGGATGGACGCTCTTACATTTGGATTCTTGTTGGGTAATTATTACAGTGCAGGACTTTAGTTAAGAGTGCGTAACAAAAATTTAATTTTCTTATTTCTCAGCCAAAACATAAGAACCGTCTCAATGAGACGGTTCTTTTGAGCACCCAAAACATATGTTAAATTGATGGGTAAGAAAATATTGACAATTTTACGCTGAAAAATTATGTTTATCTAAACCTGTGCAGTGTTAGAAAAAGTAGCCAAGAAAGCGTAAGTACCCAACAAATCCCAGATAATTTTTATAGAATAAACCTCATTTTGACTTTATTAGCTCCCTTTATATGCAAATGAGGTGTTTTCGGTAAATGATTCTTAAAAATTATAAATTTGAAGAAACTATTAGGTTGAGTGGGTTTGTGGGAGGCTTGGGATAGAGATATTTCGGAAATTTAAAGTACCAAAAAAGGGTCCATTTGTGAGTATGGGCGTACACACGCACATAAAACGCCAAAACTATTTACCCCCACTTTGTCTGGGGATAAAAAAACTGTCGGTGGATAAAAAAACAGACTTCTAACCCTGCTGGTTATGTCAGCTTAGGCTGGTAAAATGCTAATATAAATTTTGCATTTTAATTGCGTAAAGTATACAAAGACAAGGGCAATAACTCAAGTGTTAAGGGGTCAATTTTGACGAAACTTATAGGATATTAAGAGTCCATGGTACTCATTTATACCAAGAATGCATCAAATCTGACCAATAGGTACTGAGATATTGTTCAGGACAAACAAAAAATGCGGACAGACGGACAATGCCAAACTATATCCCACCGACATATATTTACTTACTATCATTCTCTGTCAGGGCAGATTGTAAGATCAGAATTTTATTAACTGCTTGCTCGTATTTCACACTTCTCCTGATGGAAATGGGAGCAGGCCGGACAAGTTTGGCATAGTACTATTTTCACAGCCCTGAAACTATTTGATTTACAGCTTGACCTATGATTTATTATATATTTTTCAGCTCCACTACATTATCCAGTGCATATAGAGGTGCACCCTCAAGGAGACTCTTCAGTGAAGGTTCAGTTTAGAGGGGTTAGTACAGGAGTGTGGGAAGAGCCCTTGCTCGGCTACAAGGTCAGTGATTAAACTTTAACCCTCAATGCGCCAATCGCAACAAAAATCGTCTGCTTTTCTCGTCTGCTGAAATGTTTAAGAAGCCTCTATGGCAAACAGTGTGGACCCAGATCAGACTGCTCCTATAGGAGCAGTCTGTTCTGGGTCCACACTGTTTGCTTCTATACTTATTTCAACAGCAATATTAGGCAATTATTTGCATTAGTCGACTTCAGCAGACAACATTTTCAGATGCATTTTTTTCTTGGCGCTTTAAGGATGAATTGATCTGTGTACGTTTCTGCACTTGCTTCAAGCTTTAGCAAGCCTTGTGATTCAACAAACTTTCTTGAAGCCTTGGCTGGTAAACTTTATATCAAAAGACACTCAATTAGTTTTCACTATATATAAAGTTAAGCTAGCCTGTATGATGTACAATAAGAGCTTTACCAGTCACCATTGGGGTCTGCATTAACGTCTTCTTTGCCTCTGTTAGGACTGGTAACTTTTTGGGGTGTTTAACTTAAACCCCCCCCACAAAAAACAAGCTCTTACCTGACCTGATGTTAGATATTTGTCTGAAGCACAATGATGTACCATCACATCCCACAATAGAGACTTTGAGGTCAAGGATACACACTTAGAAATAAAAGCTTTCGGGTTTATAAAAAATAAGAGCCAGGTGCTGTTTTCGAATCCCTTTCCCACTATTTTATAAAGCGCTTGACTGCTAACTAAACATTCCTGGATTCTTAACCATATAGTCTCGAGACCGAAGGGCCCCGGGTTCGGGTTTCACCGGCGTCACTGTGTTGTATCCTTGAGCAAGAACATTAATCCTAGCTTAGTACTGGTTCAACCCAGGAAGACCCGTCCCTTTACAACTGAAAGATTGTTGATGGGACATAAAGAATCAAATCAAACAAAAAATTAACCACAGCTAGCCTAGATTTTTTTTAGGTTTTCTGGAAAAAATATAATTTTATGCATTTTAAAATGCATAAAAAATTTTTTTCCAGAAAAAAAAAAGAATATGTGTGCCTACCCTACCTAAAATTTTCAGACCTGGTACGCGAAACACGCTTATTTTTTTATTTGGCCTAAATTCCAGCACAGTATGTAGCATTTCAGCTTCAAAATCAATTCTCCAAATAATCATACAGAAAGTCTGTATGAGCACCAGAGCTACTAAAAAGTACACAGTGGTACAGATTACAATATAATAAGTAAACTTTCTAAGCTACAATGTTGTTAAAAATTTAGACTGTGTGATTCAGCGTGTTATGGTAAAGAAGAAATAATAATTCAAAAGCGTTATTAAGTAAAATTTGTCATTAACGATAAATTTTTAATGAACATTTTGTGTGTGAGTAAATACGACACTGGCCTACAACAGGTTTGAACATATGGTAAAATTCCTAACCCTGTATAGAAAGTCCAAGGAAATTTGTAATGATGTTCCATTTTGAAATTCTTGAAAACTCTTATAGAAAACAGTGTGTATCCAGATCAGCTGGCTTCATCTGAAGCCAGCTGATCAGGATACACACTGTTTTTCATCCACACAACAAATCGCTATTGATTACAAATTTGCACCATCAGTCTGACTGTTAACTAGAAGTTCATATAGTAAAACCAACGCAAAAAGTACTTCGTGTGCACACATATAGGAGCAAGTGCATTTAATTGTCAATTACGTGTTTTTACATGAATAATAATTAATATTATCTTTATTAATGTGATTTTATTCTGCGTTCCATAGATCCGATATTGGCGTGAATCTGATGATATCCGTAATGCTGAGGACGTAGACTGTGAGAAGAACACGTATGGTTATCTCAACAAGATACAGAAGGGCCACCTCTATCATCTACGGGTGCTTGGCTACAGTCTCGGCGGAGATGGTAAAATGAGTTCCCCGCAAACTCTCTTCTCTGTAACAAGTGAGTACACTTTACAAAGGGTCCTTGTAGTGAGAAAACCTGTATTCGGGGTTTGCAGCCAGTCAAGGGTGAAACCAGTCTGCTCAACTAAAAATATGTGCTAAAATGGCAACATTTTGTACGTAGGAAATTTTGTGCCTAGCAAGTTTATTTTACCTTACATTGAGCCAATAACAACCCAACCAGTACAGGGTATTGGGCCACCATGGGCTCGCCAGCAAAACACCATTTTAATGGCGTTTTGCTGTTGGTCCAGTAGTGGCCCGCATAAAACTGTTTACTGGGAAAATAGCTGAACATACATGTGTTTGCACTGGTCTGCGCATATGTCCTGCGCACGAAACAGGTTTTTTTCATGAGGGAGGCCCAATCTTAAATATTTTACTTACATGTTTACCTTAGTAAGACAACTTGCAGAGCGAAAGTTTCAGGCAACCTTAATCAAGGTCAGTATCATACCATATACAATAGTGCCAGACCTTTTGTTAAGAGTTCATAACAGGAAAATAAATCGCTTATTTTCCAACAAAAACATATGTTGTGGGTACTAAAAACATCTCATTGAGACAGTTCTTTTGAGCACCCAAACACATGCTAAAAATTATGGGCAAGAAAATATTTATAACTTTACTGAGAATTTCTTTGTTTGTCTAAACCTGTGAGTGCAGTGGAAATCCAGATGCACTGTATTAATACTTTTCTGAGCGAACAAGCTGACAACATGATTATAAAAATAAGCTTCTTAAAATGTATGTGATACACAGGTTTACATCAACAAAACATTTTCAGCGTAAAATTGTAAATATTTTCTTACCAATAATTTTTAGCATATGTTTTGGGTGCTCAAAAGAACCGTCTCATTGAGAGGGTTCTTTTGAGTATACACAACATATGTTTTGGTTGAAAATTAAGAAATTATTTTCCTGTTACGGACTCTACTAAATGCCTGGTGATAGTTCTATTTTGCTGTTACACTCTTTGAAAGTGTACAAAATATGAAATCTGTGCATTGATATTTTGTGCATATTATGGTTGTACACCTTTAATAGATGATCTTACATGAGTGCTCATGTTTTATTGAATTTATTAAACTAGTTGAGGGAAAAAGGGATAAAATGCAAGGCTTGCCGAGCATTTTATCGATTCTCCCCAACAAGTTTAATAAATTCAATAATACAGGAGTATGAATGTTGGATTCTATTTATCACATGACATTAAACTTACTTAAAAATCACATTTTTTGGCGTGAAAACATCAAGATTTTGCCATCACTTGTTACATCAACGTCCTTACGTTACTAAACGGATTATCAATTTTATTGCATGGCGTTATATCACTCCCAGATGTGACGTCATGTGATAAAGGATTTTCCATAATGCTGATCCAGTATACCTAATCCTATAATCTTTAT
Source organism: Loripinus fragilis (assembly GCA_964019695.1). Classification (NCBI taxonomy): domain Eukaryota; kingdom Metazoa; phylum Mollusca; class Bivalvia; order Lucinida; family Lucinidae; genus Loripinus; species Loripinus fragilis. Next base: position 36,056,252 of record OZ026520.1, on the reverse strand, counting down.
GATTGCAGAAGATGGAGTGACTCAAGTGAGCTGGGATCCATCTACAACGAACCTTGAGTATGTCTACCACGACCCAGACTCGGCAGCTGGCCTGTCTTCCTGTCTCGGAACAATACTCATTGGCTTGATGATCTTAGCCGTCCAGTGGATTTGTAGGAAAAACTAGACTTGTTTGAGAATAATACTACACAGACCCAGTTAAACAATTTTTCAGCATAAAATTGTTATTTTTCCAAATATCTATCAGATAAAACACATGCTTTGGGTGCTCAAAAGAATTGTCTCATTGAGACGGTTCTTTTGAGTTCCCAAAACATATGTTTTGGTTGAGAAATATGGAAAATAATTTTCAGTTACGCACTCTTATCTTGGGGACTGATAATAGATGCTTATATGCATGGGTGAAAGTTTAGAGGATTATTCATGAATTCAGGATTTTGAGGCTGACTTTCCATAGAAAGTCATCCTCAAAATGCTGAATCAGGCAGATTATTATAGGTTCTGATTAAAACCCGATCTACGCCAACTTTGTCTGCTGACTGGATCAGATTTTAAACAGATTGAGGTTCAGAATATCTAAAGACAGTTGACCATTTAAACTTGGAATTATGAATATTTTGTAGGCCTGTTTAGCATGATGCTGTACGTTTTTAGATATCAATATCTAAAGTTCAAGATTCTTGGAATGTTTTTAACTTTCACCCATGTATATGCCCTTTGAAAAAACTCAAGACTAAATGTTTATATGTAAAAATCCCTTGATTTTAATCAAAACTCTACATGTAATAGGATATAAAAGGTTTAAGGTTGAAGTCTTTCGAATTAAAAATAATGGAGGAAAATTAACTTACATTACAGGTTAAATGAATCTCTTTATTTACCATTTTCATTCTGGATATTGTTAAACAGGTACTTTAGCAACCAGTGAAGACCCAGATGAAATGCCACATAAGGTGGCATTTAATCAGGGTCTGCACTGGTTGCTAATTTAAAAACTAAAGATATTCAACTGGAATTATAAACCTGGGAGTGCAGTGGCTCAGTGGTAGAGTGCTACACCCGAGACTGAGGGGCAGTGGGTTCGAGCCTCATCGGCGTCACTGCGTTTTGGTCCTTGGGCAAGACACATTTATCCTAGCTTAGTACTGGTTCAACCCAGGAAGACCGTCCCTGTTTAACTGAAAGATTGTTGATGGGACATAAAGAATCAAATCAAACAAACAAAACCTGTAAAGACGGTATAATTTTGTAAATATTATTTTTTATCCCAATGCAAGTTTAAGGGTTTTATGTATGCATGCCTTTACTTTTATATTAGCATACTTTACACAATCCACAAATTTTGCAATTGCATTTTTTACGCATTTACCATCATAAATTAGCCTCTTCATATAAAAATGTGACATGCCTCTTGGCATATTGTATTAGATTTGCGAGTGTGCCAGAAATAAACATAAGCTTTGGCAAATTTCATCTATTCTGACGGCATAATATTTCTCAAACACAACTTGTTACTTTTGGGGGCACATTCCCATGTATCTGAAAGGGATGGCATTTTTGGATGCATATCAATTTTAGAGGGCCCCTTTTGTAAAAAGTAGTAAAAAGGTGATTATGACTCTCCATCATTGTATTGCTTGTTCCTCCTTCACTTTTATATGTTGCTGATTTTTAACTTCTGTTTGGTTTCTTGTCTGCATTTTAGGGGATTTTCTTAGAAGAAATGGAAAATACACGGAGAAACAGAATGTAGAAGAAATGGATAATACACTGAGAAACATAATGTATTTGAAACTATTATGGAAAATGGAGCATTTGCTCTTTTGGAGCAAATGCTCCATTTTCCATAATAGTTTCAAAAGTATTCAAAACTAACTTAAATTTTTCTTGAATTTATTTAATGTTGTCTAAAAATAGAAAATGATGTCATGATCTAAAAATAGCCTATGGAGAAAAGTGGATGACCAGACCACCAAGGGCTATTAACAATAAATGTATCGCATTTGAGGATAGTATTATAGTTTATTTGCATACCCTCTTTGACTAGTCTACCACATCAAATTAACCCTAACTACAGCAAACAACAAATTTTGTGATATCCATAAGATTTCTGGAAAAATAAGGCTTGGTATTGCATGTGAATCATCTGCCAGTATTTGAAAATGTTGTCCATTGCAAGTTCAAGCATTTTATATGAAGAGGCTTATGCTTATTACTTTTTAAGAGCTGTCAAAATATTGCGACCATATTTAAATGCCTTTAAGATTGGGTTTTTCCTTTCTTAAAGTTCCTAAACTTTGCATGCTGGGTAATTTTTCATGCTTTTGTTGTCGTCTGCTGACTTTTTTCAAAATTTTCTTTTTAAAAAAAATCTTTCAGGAACATTACCAGAGTGTCAAACGGTTTGTATCCAGATCACGACCAACATTCTGTCGGTCCTGATCTGGATCCAAACTGTTTGCAAATGTTATCAGCAGATGACAAAAGTTTGCAGCAAGCAAGAAAGGAGTAAAATTTAGATCCATCTTGCAAGAAAGATCTAGCTTCATTTTTGATTAAACATATAAAATATGTTAATATAATAAGTTGATTTTAAATATTTGGGATAATTTTGAAAGCAGGAAGCCCTATTGTTATAGAGAAATAGATAAGGGATGTTTATTATATTTATTTGCATGATATAATCAGCTGTCAAAACATTGTTATACATTTTTTTGTCATTACATTTTTCCATGTATATATATAATGATGCTAAATGTATCCTTTCACATTTCTTTCTTTTTATATATTCTTTATTGATTTTTAATTGAATATACATGTACGTCAGAATTGAATATATGTCAATTGATTATACGCAAGGAACTTATTTACCCTATATATATAAATATATGGTCTGTACCAGTTTTCATGGTAGCTCCAGAAATAGCTGTAAACAGAAAAGGTGCCATCAATTTCATACGCTTTGAAATTTGAGCAGTAATGGCGCAATTTAAATTTCAGAGCGTCCAATGTTTGTCCTGAGACCTGACGTCACCAATGACATCATTTTTATGTAACTAAGATTGAATGTGACAGCCGCCATTTTGTGACTACCATAGAGCTAACGACAACAGCAGGAGGCTTGAATTATTTGGCGTATCAATAAAATGAAAAGTTATTGAGGCAAAATATGATTGAAAACATTTTTGTTAGGAATGAAACTATCGCCCAGTGTCATGTAAACGACATGGAATTCGGCAGATATTTTTGTAAATCTGGATTTATGAGAGGCAGCACGTTACACATCAGCATGATAATAGCGAGTAATAATTATCAAATACAGCCGAGATAAGTAGGTCATATGTCCCAATATTTTCATTCAAAAGTGTATACTTTGTTGTGACTAGATTTACTTTTGAATGTAAATACCACGAAAACTGGTACAACCAGCAGACATATCGGCCAGATTAAATAGTGAAATCCCAGATCAGACTGCTCCTTTCACTGTTTGTCATTCCTGGATACATTACTACTTTGAACACATCTCATCAGATTGTTAAATGGACTGGTTTGACAAAATGTAAAATGGGCTTGTTTGAAATTCAAGATAACTGGCTGGTTTGAAATCCAAGATATAAAATGGACTGATATAAAATGAGCTGGTTTGTTTTGGTGAGTATATAATGTATATATAGGGTAAATATGGTAAAGTAAAACTTGTGTAAAACCGCTACACTCAAAAAGACCAAAATAGGTTTTCAAGACGAATTATTGCTTAATGCAGGTCAAAAGTATTGCAGAATGCAGCATTCTGCAATACTTTAGACCTTCATTAAGCTACCATTTGTCATTAAGATCTTTGTTTTGTCTATTTTTGAGTGGCCGTTTACACAGGTTTTACTGTAGTTCATGGGGTAACTGCAATGCTAAAGGCATTTGTGCTAGCACATTTGAGAGAATGATTCTTATCAAACACTGGTAAAGTAATTCCTTAATTGTGCATGCAAAGCTGACAATTGAGGCTAGATTTAAGTTTTTACTACTATCATACTTGGTGTGAGAAAACAGCAAAGGCTCTGGTGAGTCTGAACACATGCTGATCTGGGCCTTAGCTGCTTTTCATTCAGACAAACACCAAAACCTTGTGAGCTAGCTCATTTGTTGTTTGAATTTAACTTCTACAAATACAGTAAAACCTCGAAAAATTCGAACTCCCGGCTTTTCAAAATACTGGCTTATTCGTAATAAATTTTGGACACAATGAATTCAGAGAATTATGAACTATTTATGTAAAAACATATGTTTTGTGTGAGCAAAGAGACGTCTCACTGAGACGTTTCTTTTACACACACAAAACATATGTTTGAAAGAGAAAAAAAACTGATAATAATTATTTTTTGGGGTTATATATTCTTATGTCTACCTCCCTATAATTCGAACTTTCGATAAGTCAAAATAAAATCTCAAGTCCCTAGGCCTTCGAATTTACCAGATTCCACTGTATATTGATATGTTACTAAACCACCTTCCAAGTAGATTGGAAAATGCTGTTAATACTAATACATCACTAATCAAACTACTACTTTAAGATCCAGATCTACACAGTTTGCTTATGTCTGGATCTACACAAAGTCATTTGAACTGTCTCATTTAGAAACTGGTTAAGTTTATGTAGTTAGTGCCAATTGTTTATGTGACCTCAATTGAACCAGTCTACGGGATAATGGTATGTATTGCCGAAATTCATTTGGGCCGCTATGTGAGAAAACCTTTCTTCAGTGGTTTGTGAACAACAAAGGCGCAGACCAGCCTGCACATCCGTGCAGTCTGATCAGCGCCTTTGTTATTAGCTTATTGGAAAGTATATTTAGATTTGCTACGAGGGAAGTTTCAATTTTCTAGATAGTCTCTGTAGCTGAGGAGACTGGTTTGCTTCATGTTTTGTCGGAAACCCCAAAGACAGGCCACAAGGTTATTAAACTTTTTTCATGCTCAACTCAGCTGAGCACGAAATTTATCCTGCTCATAATTGTTAAAATGCCAACAATTGTTGGCATTTTAACATTTATTAGCATGATAATACAACATCTGAAAGACTTAAAGCAAGACACATCTTTATTTGTCAGTATTTTAGTTTTAATGAGCAGTTGAAATTTCGTGCTCAGTTGAGTTGAGTATGAAAAAAGTTTTATAACCTCGGGGCCAGGTTTTGTCACATCGAGGCCCATTTATAAGATGAGCATGTACACCTCTACTACCTTAGCTTGTGAGAGGAGCAACGAAGGCTGGCAAGACTGAGTGGATGTGATAAGTACCAAAATCTTGTGAACTTGTTCAACTTATTTGTCATGTTATCATTTTACTTTTTACTCTAAACTTAAATCAAAACTATTTATTGTTACTTTTTACTGAGGTATTACTTGACTTTTCGCTTTCTGTAAAGGCGGCACCTCATGAATACGTAATTAGGACTGGTCAACCTTAGACAAAGGTAATAGCTGAAAATGAGGCGTGGTTTTATTCAAAAGTAACTGTATCATCTTGCTCCATTACCTCAATATAGACGCAAAATACATTATTTAGTCCTTAAAATGCCAGCAAAATAACTGCATCTGAAAATGTCATTGTAACATAGGCAAAGAGGCAAACATTGTAGACCCAGATCAGACTGCTCCTATAGGAGCAGTCTGATCTGGGTCCACACTTTTTGTCTATGAGGCTTCAAATATTTTAGTGGACGACAAAAACATACATTTTGTGATTATGCGCTTTAAGGATTAATAATAAATGAGAGTTCAGTGTGTATACGGTTAGGATTTTCATGAAATGCACGCACGTTTGATCAGCACAAAAAGCCTATTAACTCTTTACCAAATTATAAATAAAACATGATTTTCCTTACTTAGCAGATGAACTAGCCGAACCACGCCCAGATATGAATATTAAAGTTGCCGCCTTTACAGTAAGCGAAAAGTCAAGTAATAAGTTTACCTTATTGTCACTGTGAAAATATATCAACTATCAAAAGCAGTCATTTCGTAGAACAAGATTATGTTTCTTGTATTTTATTTGACCAATTATCTTCAATCAAACTTTTTTGTTATTTTTTATGCTGCTAAGTCAATAAAGTCATAATAATTATACTATGGAAAAGTATATACAAGTATAACTGTGTTTAGCCTTATAGAAGAATATTGGAAAACAGAGCAGTGAGTTAATGCCCTTTATTTATATACATAACAATATTTGCTGAGATGGAAAAAATTATATCTTGGTTCTATCATTTGAAATTTCTTTCTTTATGATGGGGCTTAATGGAGATGATATGATAAATTAGCATAAGTTTTTAAACAACATTGCATACTAATTAAGGGTAGCTGGGTATGACGTACTTAGAAAAATGTTCAAAAGAATAAATGATAATACGTTTTAAATTGGGGTGACATTTTGATGATCCTGTTTATTGGAAAGTATTTAAAAAGAAATATTCCAATATTACCATAGATGTCAGAGATAATAATAAAGGAGATTCAAATGTTATACACTATATTGTGTAAGCAAGGGAGAGAACTCGCTGACTGATTTTCCCCATTACATGTATAATTACAGCAAATGTTATAAAATTATCTTTTGCCGTTTTTGTCTGAAATTTTTTAAAAGATCTTTGATTTAATAATTGTTTGTTGAAATGACAATCAGTTTAAATGCTGATGACCAAGACTGCCCATGAGGAACAGTCTGATCAGTATCGACACTGCTTGCATTTGCTTTTTTGTCAGATATTTTTTTGAACACATGAATACCATAGTGCTTATCATACTAGTCTGTATGTATTGTCTCGTCATAATTTTTCATCATGTGAAACATACATGTACCTAAACATATTTGTGAAAAACTAAGTCTCTGATCAGCATTTAAGGACGCCTAAATGTATACTTTGGCAAACAGTGTAGACCCAGATGAAATGCCACATTAAGCGGCATTTCATCAGGGTCTACATTGTTTGCTGTGACAAAAATGATCTTCAATGAGAGAAATACAATTTTATTTTGAAATTATAACCTGTGACCCCTCGAATTATACAATGGACCATCCCACGTATATTGTATCTAACCATAAGGAAGAATCCATTAGTGCATAAAGGGTTAAGCAGAGTAGCATTATCCAGTTAACCTTGTCTTGCAGATGCAGGATATATCTTTTGAAATCAGTAGATTCAGATCAGCTGGCTTCTGAAGAAGTCAGCTAATCAGGATCCATACTGTTTGCCGTGCTGCCTTGAATTCATCCTTATGAATAAAATTGTGCAACAGAATTGCCTTGATATCTGAAATTAACCCTTGTCCTGCTGAATATTTCATGTCCTACACTCCTCCCCAATTTTTATATTATTAACCTGCAGCATTCCAGTTGTAAGTACGTATTTCCGATCAGAGTGGAAAACTCTATGGATCCTGATCAGACGGCTTCATCAGAAGCCAGCTGATCTGGATCTACAGTGTTTTCCAGAAAGGATAAATTTGGGTTCAGCAGGACAAGGGTTAAGGTATATTTTTAAATATATGAGCGGTGACATGAGATTTCTAACAATGTGGTATGTGCAACCAGCAAAGCCTCAGATCAAGCTGCACATATGCGCAGTCTGATCAGAGCCTTTGCTAGTCGCTTGAATATTCTATGAGTGTTAAGCTACTGACTGAACATCATTTGGAGTTTCTAAGCTTAAAAGGAGTCTGCACAGGCTGCTGTGAGTCTACACTTGTCAAAATGCCACATTGTTGGAAATCTCATGTCCCGGCTCAATTGTGTATTAAGCAGTACAAGGATTAGCTTCTGAGCTGCATATACTGATCTTCATCTTATCTGTTTGCAAATGTGTCAAAGTAGTGTTTTCCATAATGCTGTACATTCAAATCGTAGTCAAAAATGTTTTCTGTACTTTATTAATCCTTTTCTTTGTCAGTTACTCAGTTTTAAGAAAAATTGCATGGGGTGCTTAACTTTAGAACTTTTGACCATGCATATCTTTATTTTGATGCAATATACATTTTGTTGACATATCAATAAGATTAATTGGTTGTGTTCTGTTTTCAAATATATATGTCTTGATATTTCATGTGAATTGTCTGTCATTTAACAAGACTGCCTGGAAATCCAAAATCGTGATGTCATTTAGTTTTATTCAGTAGTACAAGGGTTATACTTGGGCCTCTACGTTAGTAAACCTGCCTTCAGGGGTTTGCGAACAACAAATGTACAGACCAGCCTGCGCATGCGCTCAGACTGATCAGCGCCTTTGTTATTCGCTTATTGGAAAGCATCATCCCTAATCTTGCTACAAGCGAAATTTCATATTTCTAGCTATTCTCTGTGGCTGAGCAGACAGGTTTATGTCTCGTTTTTTCGGAAACCCCGAAGACAGGTTTTGTCACTACGAGGCCCACTTCTAAGTTGCACACACTGATCTTCATCATCCCTGCATAACTGTCAAGTAGTTTTGCCTAATGCTGCACATTCTAATCATAGTCAAAGTGCTTTCTGTTACAAAGTTTTATTAGTTTTTTTTGCTTAGTCAGCTTTTCAGTTCAGGGAGCACAGTGGCTCAGTGGTAGAGTGCTTGACTCAAGACCGAAGGGCCGGAGGTTCGAGCCTTACTGGCGTCAATGCGCTTTGATCCTTGAGCAAGACACATTATTCTAGCTTATTACTGGTTTAACCCAGGAAGACCCGTCCCTATTTAACTGAAAGATTGTTGATGGGATGTAAAGAATCAAATCAAACAAAAGCTTTTCAGTTCGCAAAACAATAATATATAATGGATGCTTTTGGTGATGAGATTGGTTTTATTTTTGCAATATTTCTTGTTTATATACCCATTAAATCAAAAGATTAAGTTTTGTTGTCAAATGTTAATAATATATACGACTTGGTAGTTCATGTTAATTATAAGCCTCTAAGACACAGCCTTCATTTGTACGCATATGCACTAGGGTAGTTCTAGGCAAGATGGGAATTTCAGTTGCTATTTCTCATAATATACAACATAAACGTATGTTGTGGGTACTCATCGGAAGTGTCTCATTGAGATGCTTCCAATGAGTACCCTCAACGTATGTTTACATACACAAAGTAAAATATTTAGATTTTTGTCTGGAAAGCCCATTTTCTTCAAAGCTGTGCTTTAATATGCACATAATTCTCCTATAATCCACATTTAATGCTGTTTATGTTCCTAGTGCTATAGCTTCTCTCAAAATTATGTTTGATTTATAGTCAAAGTTGGATTTATAGTCAAAGTAAAAAGTTATGTTGGATTTAAAGATTTTTCTATTTAACCCTATTTGAACTCAGAATGGCCCATCCAAAACACAATATTTTAGCCACTCTGAGTAAGTTAGGGTTAAGAACATATAACGGATATACTAGTCATGACTAGTCATGAAAATAAGTCATTCCTTCTTCAAAGTATACATCTTAATTAACCCATACTTGCAGATTGTGTGCTTGTTGTGTGTTAGGTGCTCATTACAGTCAAAATGAAACTTTATGAAATATTTCTTAAAAAAATGTTTACATGTGTATACAATTTATGTCTCACTTGTAGAAATGTTTATTATTCCATTGTAAATAATATTATTACTATTTCCAACTCTATGCTACATGCTATTATTCTGCCAGCCAAGAGTAGAAGTGACGTCATGTTTTGTTTACAAAGTTATGGGACTTACCTTTCATGACAGGATAAATACACAATTGATCTATAGAATTACGGTAGCTCAAGTGGTAACGAGGAGGATTACTAAACCACAAAGAACCACAAAGAACATTTTTTAGGTTCGAATCTCACTGGCTGCTATTTTTTATTCATTTTTTTTTAAATTTAGGGGGGAGGGGGGGAGGGGGTGGAGGTCTTACTTTATTATTCTCTTCATGTCTTATTTATTATCCCCACGCTTTTTTTTTCTTTTTATTTATTTTTATTATTATTTTTTTTCATTTTTTTATCCCTTTAACATGTATAAGGTACATATATAAAAACTTCTGTAACAACACAAGCTACTGTAAATTATGAAATACACGCGAATGTGAGCGTTAAAAGACATATTTGCGACGTCAAAATTTGTGACTAGGGCAACAAGTGCGGATCCAGAGGGAGGGACAGGGGGTCCGGCCCCCCCCCTGGAAAATCACAAGTTATATGGGTTTCTATAGGGAATAAGCAATTGGACCCCCCCCCCCCCCTGGAAAATGTTGGACCCCCTCTTGACTTCTGTAAAATAAGCTGAGGACTAAAAAAAACAACGTCAGAGCTTTTTTTTTGTCAGACTGACCTGGACCCCCCTGACGAAAATTCCTGGATCCGCTCATGGGCAAGTAGTAAACAACAGAGTGATTTCGCCATTTCGCGATAATTTTATTTTCACGAAATTTTGCATGTGAGAAGTTTCGCGAAAATAAAACTTCGCGGAAACTTCCGAATTTACAGTAAGCTGAAATAATGCCGCCTGTTCCTTTTGGGCCTAGTAAAAATATGAAGGAAAAAAAAACAACCTCTAAATAGGTTCGATCCTGGTACACCTGCGTCCAACGCCGTAGACATAACCACTACACTACAGTATCTTTTAACGTGAAGAACACAAGTTAATATTTTATGGGTATTAAAACTATATACTCGGCAATTGTAAACAAATTATCACGTGACTGTCACTCGTTGTTGGCACTATAGTAGTAGTATGTTAAATTCTTTAAACACTAGAATTGATATTTGAAATACTTTAAAACAACAAAAGTAGCATGAATCTTAAGAAATGCTATTACATTGTATATGGGCCTGGACGCGACTAAATCTATCTTCGGGGTTTCCGACAAAGTGAGACTCAAACCAGTGTCCTCAGCTACAGATACTAGCTAGAAAATTGAAACAGTGCTTGTAGCAAGTTTAGATATGATACTTTCCAATAAGCGTATAACAAAAGTGCTGATCAGACTGCTGGGATGTGCAGGCTGGTCTGCACCTTTGTTGTTCGCAAACATCAAAGACAGATTTTCTGGCATTGAGGCCAATATGGTAGTAACATATCTGGTTCTGATATCTTCTTTAGTGTTTCAAGAATTAATGGTTTATAAATCCTTATAGTCAATTATTTTTAGTCAGCTTTTGATTTTGCTTTTTGGCAATATCTCACAAACTTGCATTTAGTCAGATATTTTTTTACAATTTTGCTTTTTTCGCTTCTTCATTTTTTGCCTTTGTTTAAAACATCTATGTTAATGTTATGATATTGAACCTTAAGCATGCAGATTGAAGTAATCTGAACCAGTCAGAAGCTTAGCCAGAAAGCTGATATATATTTAAGGACTTTGAAAACGCATCACCCCGATTAAATCCTTTATTTCACAAACCCAGAGAATGTCAGCAAGAAAATTGTTATTGCATATCATAGTCTGACCAACTTGTAGTGTGTCCTAGAAAATTCATGGTTGTAAATTTACTTTAAGGTATTAAAAAAGTATACGTTTTAAGACAGGGGTGGTCGATTTTGAAGGACACAAATTCAGCTGCAAGTTAACACACATTAGTTTTGATTCCTGACCCAACGGATTTGCGTCATTTGTTTCTTTAACAATTGCGCATTCATCATTGAATGATTAGAATGGAATTGACAGTTTAAACATTTAAAAAAAATCAAAAAGCTTCATTTAACTGTGCAGAAAGGTGTTGGATGCTGTATGTACTCATGTGACGTCGTCAGCAGCGTCGCGTGATAGTGCAGTCAAATTAACAACTGATTCATACCAATTCTGGGTTGCACATTAAAACCTGCGAGTAACTTTTCAATCACATATACAGTTTGCAAGAAAAGTTAAAAAAATATGGTGATGCGTTTTCAAAGTTCAAAGTATAGTTAGGCACATCAAAGGGAGACCACTGAGACAAACAGTGTTTCTCATTAATTATATCCCTTTTATAAATGGGAACTTCCCTTAAAGGAAAGAATTTGCTCCCTTTGGGAGCTAATCCTTTCCTTTAAGAGCAGTCCCATATGGTATGGAAAACACTATTTCCACATTATGTGATTTCCTTTGAATGTGAACAATTCTCAATATGCATGTGCGTAACTACATAATGAGAGCTTTACCTATGCCAGTTGCTCAAAATTAGTTGTCATCGTTTTACAACCTCCAAAAATGAAGGGTCTTAACCCTTAAAGCGCCAAGAAAAAATATATCTGAAAATGTCATCTGTTGAAGTCGTCTGCTGCAAATAATTGCCTAGCATTACTGACCATTTGGTTATAGAAGCAAATAGCGTGGACCCAGAACAGACTGCTCCTATAGGAGCAGTCTGATCTGGGTCCACACTGTTTGCCATAGAGGCTTCTTAAACATTTCAGCAGACGAGAAAAGCAGACGACTTTTGTTGCGATTGGCGCATTAAGGGTTAATGCATACGCACAGGTTATGTAAACTTTTCATGGAGGAAACATACATGAGCTACATGTGCTATATTTATTCAATTATATGATGCTTTTTTTTCTTATCTGAAACAGTCCCCAAAATCCAGATCCATTATCTTTGATAGATCTAGATCTCTAGGATTGTTCAGGAAGAGACAACCCCATCTGGCACAATTGATGTACACTATTATTGTAGTTTTTTTTAGGAGAAAACTCCACTCTTATAGACATGTAGATATGTTACTTTGGCCACACCAAATAAATTTTTAGATTCTCATCCAAATTTTGTGAAAAATCGGGTTGGGTGGGAGGTTTATATTTTTTTTTAATTTTCCTACTGCTTTAATGAACAGAACAGTCCTGAAAGAAACATTTAATACCTTGAATTTAAATTCTCAAAATTAATAAATGATAAAAATTAAGTGTCTAAATAAAAACCAGGTTTTTTTCAAAACGGCTGGCAGGGAAAATTGCACCAACAATTTTCAGACTTTTTCAAACCTTTTTTCTTTTATAAGCAAATAAAAAAACCTTCCACCCCGTTTTTTTTTTATTAATTGTTTATATTTCATAGGGAGAGGTGAGGATGAGAATCTCAAAATGCTGAATTCAGCAGATTATTATAGGTTCTCTGATTTATACTCAATCTGTCTTAAAATCATTGACCATTTAAGCTTCAAATTGTGAATATTTAGTTGGCATATTGCAAGTTTTAAGGTCGTAGTTCTGAAAGTTCAGGATTTTAGAAATTTTGAGATTAGACTGACTCACAGCTCTTTTTGAGGAAACAAAATCTCACTGGTTTGTCCAGGAGCATGCTTAAGGTTAGTATGTGTATAATGTTATGTTTCGTGACCTTGAACTTGCCACATGCATGTGCATTTAGAAGTTATTTGATCCAATTCAGTTAGTCATATGAAATAACATCTAGGAGTGTAATGACGTTTTCAGGCTGAAAATCCAATTTTAAAGTAATTGTTATGTCATATGAAAAATAGAATTGAACATTTGTGCTCCTGTATTAGTGAATTCATTAAACTCCTTGTGAAAAGGCAATAAAATGCTTGGTAAAGCTTCACATTTTATCTCTTTTCAGCAACTTCTATAATAAATTCAATAATACATGAACACTCATGTAAGATCCTCTATTAACCATTAAAGTGCCAATCACAACTGCAGCAGATGACAAATTTTGTGACATCTTTTCTGATTTTCAAAAAAATAAGGTATATTTCATGAGAATCATCTGCCAGCAGACGATTCTCATGAAATATCATTCCTTATATGTTATTATGAAAAAGCTGCAAATTATGGGTGGCGCTTTATTGGTTAACATTGCTAATATAATGGACTTGTAAAGCTAACAAGCCAATAAGTCTTTGGCTGTTAGTGTCGTCTGCTGATAACCTGTGCAAACAGTTTGGACCCAGATCAGGCACAGGTCCCGACAACATATTGAGCCTGATCCGGAGCCAAACCATTTGACACTCTGATGATTTTCCTGCCTGAAAGAATTTTTCGGAAAAGTGTATTTGAAAAAAAATCAGCAGACGGCAAAAAAGCATGAAAGAATTTCCGAGTTGACAAAGACTTAAACTACAGTTACTGGTTGCAGAAGTGATAATAAAATTTATTTTATACTTAGCAACAAAATCAATGCATATCAAAAACAAAAGTGATATTAATCACTAGTGAAATGATATAATATCAATTACTAGTGATTGAGTTCAGCCTATATTTTCACTGTAGTGATTTTTGGATTACCTCTGACTTTTCCATTCACTAAATGCATTTCAGTTCAGAACTTCAAACGCCCATAGTTTCTTATTTGTGAACGAAAACATCAAGTGTGGGTATGCATTTTCTTAGTTAGAATGTGACAAATAATTTGTACTAAAATTATTTGGGTTTGCTGAAAATGTTCGTTTTTGCATTTTTAGCATCCGATTTTCAGTGGGTGAGACATTGCATGTAGCCTATCAAAAGTATAAGATAATAGAATTTTTTATTTCTTTTTGGTAAATACCAAATATACTTCATTGTGCGAGTTGAAAACATCAGAATTTTCTCTGATGTTTTCAACATACTCAATTAAATAGATTTAGTATGGACCTCAAAAAAGTAAATACCCTCTATATATGCGCAATGTATTTGATAGCTTTTATGTTTGTGGCAAGGTCAAGGCTACATGAGCATTTGGTCAAATATTTTTTTCAGAGAAAATTCTACATCAAAACATTCCCAGGTAGTATATATCAAGTCTATATACCCCTCTTTTTTTACACTCAATTTTAAGTTGATTTGTATATTAGCACTATAGGTGATTATTTTTACAAATAAAATATTTCATTTACTAGAGATGTTGACTCGGCGTTTTTTCTTCACCATCTGTGGTTATCTGTTGTGTTCCTTAATCCTCTGTATTCGGGAAACCACTAAGCGAGTACTTTTGAAAACAGTGAAGACCCAGATGAAATGCAGCATAATGCTGCATTTCATCAGGGTCTACACTGTTTGTAATTAAGGTAAAAAAAGAACTTCAGACAAAAATACAATATTGTTTTTAAAAAGTATAACCTGACACCCCTATGGACAATGGACTATCCCTAGTTTATTGTATCAAGCCAGAAGGAATAATCCATTAGTATACAAAAGGTTAAAGTCACTATGACTGCCCCCTCCCCCTGTCCCATTCGCTTCAAATAATCAAACATTGATATTATAATCATTTTTAATAGTAATGATAGAAGAAAAGAACTGAATGTCTGTTTAGTAACATAAGCACGGCCACCAATCCAGCTCCTTCATCGCATAAAATCAATACTGTGTTATGAAGAAGAGGGACCTGTTTCCTATGAATGAGATGAACCTTAAATGCAGCAAAATTGTTATTTTTTTCTAACTAATACAAAAATTTAGAAATCTGAAAATGCTATTTAATGGCCTAAATGTCTACCTTTGACATAACTTAAATGGTGTGCCCTGGCACATAAACTGATTCTGGAATCTGTGTTGAAGTCGAAAAAATGCCATTTCATATGAATATGCCTAGGCGAGACTGAGTTTTCCTTGCTCACATACACAAGTGTATAGATGTAGATGAAGACTTGGAACTAAAATAAGACTCCTAACCCCGCTCAGTGGAGAATCCAGATTGTGATCAGGGAGTTCGCTCGAACCTGCCTCTCTGCCCCCCCCCCTCCCCCCGGCCCGTTCTTAAATTTTCCTATTTGAAAATGCAATAATTTGGTCTCAGTGACCAAATTATTGCATTTTCATGGGATATTTAAGAAAAATGAGATAGCAAATTGAACCCCCTCACTCCTTTATACATATGAACCCCTTTTCCAGATAGCCTGGATCCGCACCTGCCGCTGGATACGTCATTATGGTCATTTATAAGAGGCGTTTGTGCATATGCGATGAATGTCAAAATCGCATGTGCTAGACCATGTATTCTTTTTGTTAATTTGTCTTTTTGTGTTGTAAGGATGTCTGAATTTTAACTCACAGCAACAATGTCTACATTTGTCCTGCCAACCATACCCCTGGGGTCCAAACTGACCATGCCTCTTGGTCATTAACTTCCACAGAGTTTTAAAAAATATTCTATGAGACCATGAGGCCCACAGCTTAAACGTTTAGTATTTAGCAAGGTCAAGTGGTCCCCTATATAAATAGTGCCAACCATGCCCCTGGAGTCCAATATTTTCGAATTGCCATAACCTGGGGGTGGGGGGGGGGACGGGACATTGGTATTGATGGTACACATAAGCAATTTTCCTGGCACTACTCAAGAAGATTTCTTGATAATCTAAACTTTTTAATGAGCTAATTGCAGTGTACATATCTTGCACATCGTCATAACTGGACACGTTCGTGCAAAATACAGGTATGGCAAGGAAATGCCACAATCACAGACCAGCCCAGACCACCTCGAGGAAGAGATACACAGGATAGGAAAACACCATTAAAGTTAAGCAACCAGGCCATGAGGATGTTCATACTCAACTCAGCTGAGCAAGAAATTTATCCTGCTCATTAATGTTAAAATGCCAATAATTGTTGGCATTTTAGCATTTATGAGCAGGATAAATACAACATCTGAGCATCTGAAAGCAAGTAAGTTATCATTTTTAAGCATTTTATATTTTATGAGCATTTGAAATTCCATGCTCAGTTGAGTTGAGTACGAAAAAAGTTTTTTAACCGCGGGGCAAGCTGTCTTGCTCAGAAAGATGATTGCAAAACTAGAAAGGACACTAAGAACTACAGTAAAACCTGTGTAAAACGTCGACTCAAAAGTAGACAAAACAAAGATCTTGATGACAAATGGTACATTAACGAAGGTCGAAAGTAGCATTCTGCAATAATTTTGACCTGCATTAAGCGATAATTGGTCATTAAAACCAATTTTCTGCCTTTTTGAAAGTGGCCGTTTTACACAGGTTTTACTGTACGCCACAAAACAAGAACCAATCACAAGACCCACAAATACCAATGAATACACAACAAAAGAACCACTTTTATTTGGCAACATGAAGTTTAGTCATGACTGTCGAATGCTGCCATGGCGACGGATCTGGATAATAGTCGGCGCTTTCATGGACGTTATACATCCCTGGCGCTTTGTACCAAAAATGGTTTCAATAATCTTTGGCCCTGAAAATACTGTTTAATGCATATGCTACGTATATGCAAATAAAATGCATTTCACGCTTGCTTTATCACGGAAACACATTGAACCCTGATCAGACTGCTTGCTCTCATAGGAGCAGTCTGACCTAATGCAATGGTATTTGCAATATAGTCAACCAAACTATATCAGCAGAAGAGAAATCGGACAACTTTAAATGATCCAGATTGTACTGATAAAAATCCTGCAAAACCTTCTACTGAAAATGAAAATGAGCTGACTATCGGTAGCCTGGGTCCAGTCGTCAATATTTTTTTACCAATATTTTCTTATGCGAATATTTTAAGAATTAGAATAGAAAATAACACATCATAGCTATCGGTAGTCCGTTATTAATTTAGGTAGATATTGACATTTTTGACCAAGAAACGGAAAAATAAAAACATGAAAAAAGAATGATCAGACTGGAACCCAGGCTAGGTTGGTCTGTTGATAACATTTGCAAACAGTTAGGACCCAGATCATGACCGACCGAAAGTTAGTCCTTAACTGGATCCAAACCGTTTGGCACTATAATATTTAAAAAGAAATGATTTTGAATTTGAAAAGACGACACCAAAAGCATGAAATATTATCCAGCATGCAAATATTTACCTGTGTAAAACCCGGGTGTAAAACGGCCACTCTCAAAAAGACCGAAAATTGGTTTGCGAGACAAATTATCGCTTATTGCAGGTCAAAAGTATTGCAGAATGCTCCAATCTGCATTTCTTTTGACCTTCATTAAGGTACCATTTGTCATTAAGATCTTTGTTTTGTCTATTTCTGAGTGGCCATTTTACACAAGTTTTACTTTAGTTTCGAATTGATAACTTTCACTTACTTGAATGCTAAAACTTCAATCCAGGTGGAGCACTTTCAGCTATCGAGGTGTCGCCGCGCGACATGGATTGAAATGTCTTATCAGCTTGGGGCGAGCTATTGTGATCATGTGCCGTCCGTCGTGAGTCGTGCGTCATCCGATATCAACATTGGCTGCAAAGGACATCTAAACTTTGACCAAACTTGGCAGGAATGTTCATTAATTGTTCAAATGATCCCGGCCCCTTGCAAATCCAGATAACACAGGCTAATGAAAACTTTGATAATCTTCTTTATTGAAAGCACGAGCCATTGAGCCTTGATAATTTAGTATGCAGCATCAACTCCCAGGGGGGGGGGGGGGGGGGGGGTCTCTCATTTTTTCTGCATACGTAGGCTCGGGCCCAGCATCTACCATTCACAAAAAAAAAATATCAGGAATTTCAAGCACCCCAAAAAATATTTGAAATTTTAGCAACCCCCCAAAAATACCCCCATTCTGTACCTTGACCTTACGAAAATTTCATAAAATGCATAGAAATGACCCCTAAATATCGCCCAATTTTGCGATGACCCCCAAAAATATCCATAAAATCTTCATACCCCAAAAAATATTTATTTTTCTGAAAACCCAAAAAACTATTGAAATTCAAAATTTTGCACCCAAAAAGATGACCCGAGCCTACGTATGTATGAAAAAATCAGAGCACCCCCGGGCATCAACTAGTGGTTGTCCAATTAATGGTAAGGAAAGTTTATAAAATATTGTCCCTTGTTAATTCACGAAAAGGGACTTTAATCTGAATTTTAGACTAAATGTAGGCGGTAACGCTATTCATAGAAGACGTTTTCAAAGAATGAACGAACAGAACTGTTCCCGGTGCTTGTGACACTCTCATCTAGCATCAAAAGAATTACTTGAATTCTTGATTCAGTTCGTTGAAAAGTCAAAACATGGAAGAAGGGCATTTTATCGCCAGAAGGGAACGCAAAAATAGGGCATAAACGGGTATCATTCCCTGGCGTTTTCAACGGTTTTCATCATTAAGAACCTTTTGCTTTACGTTAGAATCAAAAGTTTTAATTTCGGATCCTTTACACGCGCGTGACACAACATGTAACGTCAATCCACTGGCGCCTAGCCAGACTACATTTGTATCTTTTGTCCGAACCCCCACGCACATTTTAAGATCCCCAATCATAATGATTGATTACATAAAAATGTTCATATTCATTTAAAGCGGGACACGATATTAAAATCTGTGATAAAGCCAATAATGGCCCGTTGGTTCACATGTATTACACAGGGACATAAAAATATTCTTGTCTGAAACCACAAGGCCTAGAACCTTGATATTTGGAATGTAGCATCACTTAGTTGAGCTCTACCAAGTGTGTTCAAATTATGGTCCTTGTGCCAAAAAAGGCCCCATGTGTGGGGTCACATGTATTAAATTGGCATACTCGTATATATATCGACAACATAAAAATCTTCTTGTCCGGAATCCTTGATATTTGGTATGTAACATCATCTAGTAGACCTCTACCAAGTTTGTTCAAACTATGTGCGATGATTGCCTAGTCCCTGTAGATAAGCACACCAGTGTATTTCTACCCACCCCTGACACCTAAGGCGGGTCAAAGGTCAACTATTCGAATTTCCCAATAATTAAGTAAAAAAGTTGCATGCAAACAGAGAAACAATAGAAACACATCAAACATGATTTTAGTTTGAATCAGGCTCCGACCCCTGGTTGGACATAGAGGGGTGAGCCGATGCCAAAAATCAACTTTTTCAGTTATGGTCATGTTGCATATCAAAATAAAGGGAACGAAGAATACAAGCCTTGATATTTGGTATGTAGCATCATCTAGTAGACCTCTACCAAGTTTGTTCAAACTATGTGCGATGATTGCCCAGTCCCTGTAGATAAGCACAACAGTGTATTTTTACCCACCCCTGACACCTAAGGCGGGTCAAAGGTCAACTATTCGAATTTCCCAATAATTAAGTAAAAAAGTTGCATGCAAACAGAGAAACAATAGAAACACATCAAACATGATTTTAGTTTGAATCAGGCTCCGACCCCTGGTTGGACATAGAGGGGTGAGCCGATGCCAAAAATCAACTTTTTCAGTTATGGTCATGTTGCATATCAAAATAAAGGGAACAAAGAATACAATAACATGCAAACAAATAGTTTGCCCTTACATACACTATCTACATCTGTGGTGGGGTAAAAGGGTCAAGATTTTTTTCTAATCTGGAAGTAGTATGCTGCAGACAAAATAAAATAGGGGTGAGTTCAAGGCTTGGTTTGGGGATAAAACAGAGGACTTTTATTTCAAATGCATAGACTATTGAAAAGACAAAGTGGAGAAAATACAGGTCGGTAAAGTTAGCACTAATTTTGCTGCAGCAAAAAACGGTAAAGTTGGCAGCAATTTTTCTGCAGCAAAAAACGGTCAAGTTAGCAGCAGCAGTAAAAAACGGTAAAGTAAGCAGCATTTTTTCTGCAGCAAAAACGGTCAAGTTAGCAGCAATTTTGCCGCAGCAAAAAATGGTAAAGTTGGCAGCAATTTTATGGCAGAGAATAACGGTCAAGTTAGCACAAAATTTCTGCTAGCACAAAAAATTTTGCTGGCACAAAAATTCCTGCTAGCACAAAATTTGCTGCTAGCAAAAAATTTGCTGCCAGCAAAAAAAATTCTGCTAGCACAAAAATTTCTGCTAGCACAAAATTTGCTGCTGGCAAAAAAATTTCTGCAAGCACAAAAAATTTTGCTAGCACAAAGTTTGCTGCCAGCAAAAAAAATTCTGCTAGCACAAAAATTTCTGCTAGCACAAAATTTGCTGCCAGCAAAAAATTTTCTGCTAGCACAAAAATTTCTGCTAGCACAAAATTTGCTGCTGGCAAAAAAAATTCTGCTAGCACAAAAATTTTTGCTAGCACAAAATTTGCTGCCAGCAAAAAATTTTCTGCTAGCACAAAAATTTCTGCTAGCACAAAATTTCCTGCTAGCACAAAAAATTTGCTGCTAGCAGAAAAAAAATCTGCTGGCACAAAATTTGCTGCTGGCTAAAAATATTATGCTAGCACAAAAAATTTTGCTAGCACAAAATTTGCTGCCAGCAAAAAAAATTCTGCTAGCACAAAAATTTCTGCTAGCAAAAAATTTGCAGCCAGCAAAAAAAATTCTGCTAGCACAAAAATTTCTGCTAGCACAAAATTTGCTTCTGGCAAAAAATATTCTGCTAGCACAAAAATTTCTGCTAGCACAAAATTTGCTGCCAGCAAAAAAAATTCTGCTAGCACGAAAATTTCTGGTAGCACAAAATTTGCTGCTGGCAAAAAAAATTCTGCTAGCACGAAAATTTTTGCAAGCACAAAATTTGCTGCCAGCAAAAAAATTTCTGCTAGCACAAAAATTTCTGCTAGCAAAAAATTTCCTGCTAGCACAAAAAAATTGCTGCCAGCAGAAAAAATTCTGCTAGCACAAAAATTTCTGCTAGCAAAAAATTTGCTGCCAGCAAAAAATTTTCTGCTAGCACAAAAATTTCTGCTCGCACCAAATTTGCTGCTGGCAAAAGAAATCTGCTAGCAAAAAAATTTCTGCAAGCACAAAATTTGCTGCCAGCAAAAAATTTTCTGCTAGCATAAAAATTTCTGCTAGCACAAAATTTGCTGCTGGCAAAAAATTTTCTGCTAGCACAAAATTTGCTGACAGCAAAAAATTTTCTGCTAGCACAAAAATTTCTGCTAGCACAAAATTTCCTGCTAGCACAAAAAATTTTGCTAGCAAAAAATTTGCTGCTAGCAAAAAATTTGCTGCCAGCAAAAAAATTCTGCTAGCACAAAAATTTCTGCTAGCACAAAATTTGCTGCTGGCACAAAAATTTCTGCTAGCACAAAATTTGCTGCTGGCAAAAAAAATCTGCTAGCACAAAAATTTCTGCAAGCACAAAATTTGCTGCCAGCAAAAAATTTTCTGCTAGCACAAAAAATTCTGCTAGCACAAAATTTGCTGTTGGCAAAAAAATTTCTGCTAGCACAAAATTTGCTGCCAGCAAAAAATTTTCTGCTAGCACAAAAATTACTGCTAGCACAAAATTTCCTGCTAGCACAAAAAATTTTGCTAGCAAAAAATTTGCTGGCCTCGAGGTTATAAAACTTGAGTTCATTCTCAGACTCAAAGTAAAGCGCAATGATAGGCTACTTGCGGACACGTGTCGGCAAGCAGCCAATCATTGCACTTTATTTTGAGTCTGAGAATGAACTCATGTTTTTATAACCTCGAGGCTAGCACAAAATTTGCTGCTGGCACAAAAAAATTCTGCTAGCACAAAATTTTCTGCTAGCACAAAATTTGCTGCTGGCACAAAAATTTCTGCTAGCACAAAATTTTCTGCTAGCACAAAATTTGCTCCTGGCACAAAAATTTGCTGCTGGCACAAATGAGCCGTGACATGAGATCACCAACAATGTGGTATGTGCGACACGCAAAGGCTCAGACGAGCCTGCGCATACGCGCAGACTGATCAGAGCCTTTGCTTGTCGCTTAATTATTATATGAGTGTTAAGCTACTGATCGAACTTAATTAGTTTTTCTAAGCTTAACAGGAGGCTGCACAGGTTCGTCTGAGTATACACTTGTCAAAATGGCACATTGCTGGAAATCACATGTCACGGTTCAAATATTCCTGAATACCGGACCGCGTAGGCAGTCGGTAACGTGTCTGGCTACAGATGCGTGTCTGACTGCAGATCCTGGTGCCCCGAGTTTGATCGCAGCCCGGTCTCATAATTCCACTGAGATTGATCATGAAATAATTTCTACCGTCACATTCCTCCCTACAGCTGAATCATTCAAAAAAAAGTTATAAGTTATAAGCGAAAGTATGCGCTCGAAGTACTGGTATGATCTGATTCATTTCGTCCCATCAACGATCTTTCAGTTATATAGGCAGTGATTCATTTACAATTTTGGGCTTATGAGTCCTGGGACTCACTGCTTCCAATATCAATGAGTCCCAATTGCAAATTTATGAGTCCAAAACGCTATTTTTAATGAAAGTCTGCAATACTATTGCATCCCGGGACTCGCCGGGACTCGCTGAAATAAAAAACACAAAAGCTTGGTCTTTGCGAAACAAGCCTAAAATCATTATTCTGATCAAAATAATGAGTAAGGTCAGCAAATACTACAATCACAAACTGCAGACAAACCTGTGGCACCTAGAGGAAGAGCCACACAACAATCATGAGGCACCAGGAAGTCAAACAAAGCAAGGCATTCATTATGATGATTGCAAAAATAAAATGGACACAAAATAACGCATAAAAAACAAAGAGCAATTTCAGAATCACACAATGGGAGCAACAATCAATAACGATTCAAAACTAACAGAACAATCGCCTTAAAATGGACAGCAGCCTATGTCACTGGGGGTGTGTGGGGGGGGGGGGGCTTAAATGCATTTTACTGGTACCAAATCTTCGTCAAGTTACATTCTTAGCAAAGATGATATGTTTATGCCAGATTACAAGAAGACAAGCAAGCAGTCACGCACATACACAGTGAGGCAGGCAGCTAGATACATAAACTCACAACCCTCGGGTGGTTCAAACGCCTACCACCTGCTTTCTATTGGGATATCTCAGAACATGGCTTGGCGGCCAAACAAGAGCGGAACTTAACAATACAAGTAAAGTTGGCAACTGTCGGTTCATTTGAATTCATTGGGTCTAGATAGATAAGATGATTTGCCATAAATCATATGATTATTTCTTGAATGGTCGATTTAACCAAAAATATACTGAACAAAAAAAAAAGTTTACACTTTAACCAATTTAACAAAAACTCATTACGTTAAAAGGTATGCGTATATGACAAAGATCAGGAATCAATGCAATCAAGTACTACACCTGACGCATGACATCACATGGGAAAGTGACAAAAACTCAACATCACATACAAGCAAGAGGTTTACCCCTTCCAAGCATGGATGACCACAAGGCTGCAATTAACAGGCAAGAAAGCATGACAAACACGAAAAATAAATAACACGAAGGATTCACAAAAGAAGCACCGCCTTGGCCACACGTCTGACAAGACAACCATGCGAAACTTGATCAGGCGTTCATGAATAACGTTGAAAAACGTCAAACTGCATTTTTAAATCTGGAAGATTATCTTTACGATATTTTGAATATGTAAACACACTATTCGGGAGTATTTCTGTCTGAACATCGAACATCAAGAAGTAACGTCTGCGATGTATACTGTACTAATGTTACGGTACGTCAAAATGAACGTAAGAAGGCTTTTGGCTGATCACCGCCATACCAAGAGTAATCAGCACGGTATAGATGTTTGGTTGCTCAAGATTTAATGGAGAAATATAAAGTAAAAAATCGAAAAAATAACAATTTTTAAATGCTGGCAACAATTTTGCTGCTGGCAGAATTTTTTTTTGCTAGCAGGAATATTTGTGCCAGCAGCAATTTTTGAGCTAGCAGGAATTTTTGTGCCAGCAGCAAATTTTGCGCAATCAGCAAAGTTTGTGCTAGCAGGAATTTTTGTGCCAGCAGCAAAGTTTTGCTAGCAGGAATTTTTGTGCCAGCAGCAAAATTTTGTGCTAGCAGGAATTTTTGGGTCAGCAGCAAATTTTGTGCTGGCAGCAATTTTTGTGCTTGCAGAAATATTTGCGTTTTGTTTGTTTTGCTGTCCCAAGTCAACAACTATGGTCATGGCGAGACGGTCAGCTCACCTAACCACACCTTTCCTGGGCAAGCTTGAAGAAGCGGTTAACCAGTACTTCGTCAACGGAGCGCAGTGGCTCAGTGGTAGAGTGTTTGACTCGATACCGAGTGGCCGCGGCTTCGAGCCTAACCGGCGTCATTGCGTTGTGCCCTTGAGCAAGACGCATTAATCCTAGTTTAGTACCGGTTCAACCCAGGAAGACCCGTCCCTACAAAACTGAAAACTTGTTGATGGGACGTAATGAATCAAATCAAACCAGTACTTCGTGCGCATACTTTCGCTTAAAACTGACAGCTACTTTTCTTGAATGATATAGCGGAAGAGAGTGATATGACGGTAGAAATTATTTCACGATCAATCTCCATGAAAGTATGAGACCAGGCTGCGATCAAACTCGGGACACCAGGATCTGCAGTCAGACACGCATCTGTAGCCAGACACGTTACCGACTGCCTACGCGGTCCGATATGAAGATTTGTGCCTGCAGCAACTTTTGTGCCAGCAATATTTTAGTGCCTGCAGCCAATTTTGTGCTAGCAGGAATTTTTGTTTTTGTGCCAGCAGCAAATTTTGCGCTGGCAACAATTTTTTTGCTAGCAGAAATTTTTGTGCCAGCAGCAAAGTTTATGCTAGCAGGAATTTTTGTGCCAGCAGCAACTTTTGTGCTAGCAGAAATTTTTGTGCCAGCAGCAAATTTTGTGCTGGCAGCAATTTTTGTGCCAGCAGCAAATTTTGTGCTAGCAGGAATTTCTGTGCCAGCAGCAAATTTTGTGCTAGCAAGAATTTTTGTGCTAGCAAGAATTTTTGTGCCAGCAGCAAATTTTGTGCCAGCAGCAAATTTTGTGCTGGCAGCAAATTTTGTGCTAGCAGGATTTTTTGTGCCAGCAGCAAATTTTGTGCTGGCAGCAATTTTTGTGCTGGCAGAAATATTTGTGTTTTGTTTGTTTTGTCTCAAGTCAACAACTATGGTCATGGCGAGACTATAAGCTCACCTAACCACACCTTTCTGGGGCAAGCTTGAAGAAGCGATTAATTAGTACTTCGTCATCGGAGCGCAGTTGCTCAGTGGTAGAGTGCTTGACTCGAGACCGAGGGGCCGCGGGTTCGAGCCTCACCGGCGTCATTGCGTTGTGCCCTTGTGCAAGACACATTAATCCTAGCTAACGCCCCGTTCTCACTGTCCCGGTTTAAGGTGCCGGTTCATCCCGGTTTGATGATCCGGGATGAACCGTGTCACAATCGTGGCGGTTCTGTGGACAACTTTGGAGATCCGGGATGAACCGTGTTGAACCGGCTCATGTCCCCGGTTGTTGTAAAATGTTTAAAACAACCGGAACTCACCGGGAGTAACCGAGAAGGCTGTCAAATACCGTGGTAAACTGGGACGACGCCGGGAGCAACGGTGTCTCCACCGGGACCGCGTCCACGCGATACCGGCGCATTCCGGAAAAATCCGTGTCTCCACTGTGATAAACCGTGCGCGATGAAGACCCCGGGTATGCCTGATTTTTCAACAATGTGGTATGTGCCAAAAACAAAACCTCAGATCAGCCTGCGCCTAGGGGCAGTCTGATCAGAGCCTTTGCCAGTCTGACTGTTAAGCTACTGACCGAACTACATTTAAAATTTCTTAGCTAAAATGGTTACTGCACAGGCTTGTCTGAGTCTACACTTCTCAAAATACCACACTGTTAGAAATCACATGCCGCGGCGCATAGTGTTTATATATTTTTACTAAAAAGCAAGACAATCTGGGCCAAAATTACAATGCACCCTTAAAGTTAAGAAAGACTTAAGTTAAGTATTGAATTTTCAGGATGCGAAAAACAACGTTTTCAAACTGATTAAAATCAAAATAGTTACTTTTTTCTATAGATCACAATGATATTTTTGACAACAAGTACTACACAGGTCCTGGCAATTTATCAAGCATTCAATGTAACATGTTGAAATATATTTAAATTAAGTCTTCCTTAACTTTAAGGAGGCATTGTACACATGTAGGTCTAGGCCCAGATCAACAACATTTGAACCTCGTCGTAAGAAAACAGGCCCCGAGCTTAAAAACATTTTTCATACTCATCTAAGCTGAGCACGAAATTTATCCTGCTCATAAATGTTGAAATGCCAACAATTTTGGCATTTTAACATTTATTAGCATGATAAATACAACACCTGAGAGACTTAAAGCAAGAAACTTCTTTATTTGCCGGTATTTTAGTTTTATGAGCAGTCGAAATTTCATGCTCAGTCGAGTTGAGCATGAAAAAAAGTTTTATAACCTCTGCTTCTGCAAATGAGCTGCGAGGTTACTAAGCATTTGTTTTCGCTACATAGATCATGATTCCTCTAGTAACTTAATCTGAATTTTCAAATCTCCATCTACCGTATGTGGCTGTGCAGTCCAATTTGTGTCTGTTCGGTGTTATTTCTTTGAAGACATAACTGTTATGCGAAAGAGACAGAAGAAAACTTACGTTACTCCACGTTTTTATCCTGAATTTATAGTGTAGAGTAACACCGGGACGCAACCGTGGCCCTACCGGCATGTAACCATGGCGCAACCGGCAGTTACCGGGGCATCACCGTAAACAGCCTGGGTAACGCCGGGGTATACCGGCATGAACCGTGGCTCCACCGTGCTGCACTGTAAGTGCTCCGTGGTGAACCGGGAATCAACCGGCGTCTTGCCGGACCGGGGCTATACTGGGGTAACGTCGGCAAGGTGAGAATTCAATTTATTTTTTATGAAATGTGTCCCGGTGCATCACGGTATACCGGCTGTCCTGCATCGCGATGTACTGTGGCTCCATCTGCACAGTGAGAACGGGGCTTTAGTACCGGTTCAACCAAGGAAGACCCGTCCCTACATAACTGAAAACTTGTTGATGGGACGTAATGAATCAAATCAAACCAGTACTTCGTGCGCATACCTTCGCTTAAAACTGACAGCTACTTCTCTTGAATGATATAGCGGAATGGAGTGATATGACGGTAGAAATTATTTCACGATCAATCTCCATGAAAGTATGAGACCAGGCTGCGATTAAACTCGGGACACCAGGATCCTCAGTCAGACACGCATCTGTAGCCAGACACGTTACCGACTGCCTACGCGGCCCGATATGAAGATTTGTGCCTGCAGCAACTTTTGTGCCAGCAATAATTTTAGTGCCTGCAGCCAATTTTGTGCTAGCAGGAATTTTTGTGCCAGCAGCATATTTTGTGCTGGCAGCAATTTTTTGTCCTAGCAGAATTTTTTGTGCCAGCAGCAAATTTTGTGCTAGCAGAAATTTTTGTGCCAGCAGCAAATTTTGTGCTAGCAGGAAATTTTGTGCAAGCAGCAACTTTTGTGCTAGCAGGAATTTTTGTGCCAGCAGCAAATTTTGTGCTGGCAGTAATTTTGTGCTAGCAGGAATTTTTGTGCCAGCAGCAAATTTTGTGGTGGCAGCAAAATTTGTGCTAGCAGGATTTTCTGTGCCAGCAGTAAATTTTGTGCTGGCAGCAATTTTTGTGCTAGCAGGAATATTTGTGTTTTTGTTTGTTTTGCTACTTTACGTCCCCAAGTCAACAACTATGGCCATGGCGAGACGGACGGCTCACCTAATCACATCTTTCCTCGGGAAGCTTGAAGAAGTTGTTAACCAGTACTCTGTCATGGGAGCGAGAGTGCTTGACTCGAGACCGAGTGGCCGCGGGTTCGAGCCTCACCGGCGGCGTTGCATTGTGCCCTTAAGCAAGACGCATTTATCCTAGCTTAGTACTGGTTTAACCCTGGAAGACCCGTCCCTATATAACTGAATGATTGTTGATGGGATGTAATGAATCAAATCAAACCAGTACTTCGTGCGCATACTTTCGCTTAAAACTGACAGCTACTTCTCGGAAGGGAGTGATATGACGGTAGAAATTATTTCACGATCAATCTCAATGAAAGTATGAGACCGGGCTGCGATCAAACTCGGGACACCAGGATCTGCAGTCAGCCAGACACGTTACCGACTACCTACGCGGCCCGGTATTCAGGAATATTTGAACCGTGACATGTGATTTCCAACAATGTGCCATCTTGACAAGTGTAGACTCAGACGAACCTGTGCAGCCTGCTGTTAAGCTTAGAAACACCAAATTAAGTTCGATCAGTAGCTTAACACTTATATAATAATTAAGCGACAAGCAAAGGCTCTGATCAGTGTGCGCGTATGCGCAGGCTCGTCTGAGCCTTTGCTGGTCGCACATACGACATTGTTGGAAATCTCATGTCACTGCTCATTTGTGCCTGCAGCAAATTTTGTGCCTGCAGGAATTTTTGTGCCAGCAGCAAATTTTTGTGCCAGGAGCAAATTTTGTGCTAGCAGAAAATTTTGTGCTAGCAGAAATTTTTTTTGCCAGCAGCAAATTTTGTGCTAGCAGAAATTTTTGTGCTAGCAGAAAAATTTTTGCTGGCAGCAAATTTTTTGCTAGCAGAAATTTTTGTGCTAGCAGAATTTTTTCTGCTGGCAGCAAATTTTTTGCTAGCAAATTTTTTTGTGCTAGCAGGAAATTTTGTGCTAGCAGAAATTTTTGAGCTAGCAGAAAATTTTTTGCTGGCAGCAAATTTTGTGCTAGCAAAAAATTTTGTGCTAGCAGAAATTTTTTGCCAGCAGCAAATTTTGTGCTAGCAGATTTTTTTTTGCCAGCAGTAAATTTTGTGCTAACAGAAATTTTGTGCTAGCAAAAAATTTTGTGCTAGCAGAAATTTTTTGCCAGCAGCAAATTTTGTGCTAGCAGATTTTTTTTTGCCAGCAGTAAATTTTGTGCTAACAGAAATTTTGTGCTAGCAGAAAATATTTTGCTGGCAGCAAATTTTGTGCTAGCAGAAATTTTTTTTGCCAGCAGCAAATTTTGTGCTAGCAGAAATTTTTGTGCTAGCAGAAAATTTTTTGCTGGCAGCAAATTTTGTGCTAGCAGAAATTTTTGTGCTAGCAGAATTTTTTTTGCTGGCAGCAAATTTTGTGCTAGCAGAAATTTTTGTGCTAGCAGAAAATTTTTTGCTGGCAGCAATTTTTTTGCTAGCAGGAATTTCTGTGCCAGCAGCAAATTTTTTGCTAGCAAAATTTTTTGTGCTAGCAGAAATTTTGCGCTAACTTGACCGTTTTTCTATGCCATAAAATTGCTGCCAACTTTACCATTTTTTGCTGCGGCAAAATTGCTGCTAACTTGACCGTTTTTGCTGCAGTAAAATTGCTGCCAACTTTACCGTTTTTTACTGTTGCTGCTAACTTGACCGTTTTTTGCTGCAGAAAAATTGCTGCCAACTTTACCGTTTTTTGCTGCAGCAAAATTAGTGCTAACTTTACCGACCTAGAAAATACGTAGTCAGATAGCATCTCAGAATCAAGCAAATGTGACTCAAACAGATGAAACCCAAAATCATCAGCAAAGTTATAACCGTCTGATAGAGTTCACTCCAGCATCTGAAGAAGAAATTAAAAAACTAGTTATTCATTCACCTAATAAGTCATGTGAATTGGATCCTTTACCGACATGGCTATTAAAACTTTGCTTGCCAGAACTCTTACCAACATTGACAAAAATTATTAACACTTCAATGGAAACTTTACATGTTCCCAAATCATTCAAAAGCTCACATGTTCGTCCATTGCTGAAAAAGGAAAACCTTGATGCTAACACACTTAAGAACTATAGACCAGTTTCAAATTTGCCGTTTGTCTCAAAGATCCTTGAAAAAGTGGTAAGCTCGCGCATAGAAGAACATTTGACTGTAAACAATCTTCATGAAGAACACCAATCCGCGTACAGAAAATTCCACTCAACTGAAACGGCATTGATTGAAGTGCAGAATGACATTTTACAATCTTTAGATCAAAATGAAATCGCAGTGTTGGTTCTGCTTGATCTATCTGCTGCTTTTGACACAATTGACCATGAGACATTATTACACAGATTAGAATACCAATTTGGCATAGGCGACAAATCTCTTTCCTGGATGCGATCATATTTGACTGATCGTTATCAAACAGTTCGTATAGACGGAAAAATGTCTAAACCTGTTCGTATGCAATTCAGTGTTCCCCAAGGATCGGTGTTAGGGCCGAAATTTTACACGATGTACACAAAACCAGTTGGATTAATTTGCAAAAAGTATGGACTACGTCATCATTTCTACGCAGATGACTCACAACTTTATATCTCTTTCAAACCAATTGATAACCTTTCCAAAAGTGAAACATTACGTCGTGTCGAAATGTGTCTTTGTGAAATTTTGATATGGATGCACACAAATATGCTAAAATAGAACTCAGATAAAACTGAAACGATTGTATTTGCTTCAAACAAAAACGAAGTATCCAGTCAAGAAATAAAAATAAACATTGGGAACGCAGAAATCAAACCATCATTAGTTGTCAGAAACCTTGGGGCAATGCTTGATAGCAAAATGGACATGGAACAACACATCAAATCTGTTTGTCGTTCGTGCTACGGTCAAATTCGACAGATTGGACATATTCGGAAATTCCTTACCTGCGACGCTACTAAAATGCTCGTAAACTCTTTAGTGACATCACGAATGGACTACTGTAATGGGCTGTTGTATGGTGTGCCAATGACAACACTTAAAAAGCTACAAATTGTCCAGAACACTGCAGCACGTCTCATTTCAAAAACAGCGCGACATGACCACATATCGCCCGTTCTGAAAGATTTGCACTGGCTACCAGTACAACAAAGAATTCAATTTAAAATATTGACGCTTACTTTCAAGGCTCTTCACAACCTAGCACCAGAGTACATTAAAAACTTACTCCAAGTATACAAACCGGGGAGAAATCTTAGGTCACAGAGCAGCTCAATTAGGCTGGTGCTTCCGAAAAGTAGGACCATGACATATGGGGATAGATGCTTCGCCTCAGCAGCACCCAAGTTATGGAACGAATTGCCAGCGAAAATCAGAGACTGTGAAACATTAGACTCTTTTAAAAGATCTCTAAAAACTTACTTATTTACCCAGTCCCATGGTTAATAATTCAAAAAGGTTATGGCATTGTTCTTCAGACAAGTAGAACATATAATATAAGACAGTGTTATTTTTATTCCTGATAAGACAGTGTTAGTTTTAAATTCTGTAGTGTCCCGCAGACTGATGGCCTGTGTCAGGAACGACCTAGATAGGCCCCTGTTCCAATTAGACAGCTTCCAGACACATACTCTCAGTATTGCAGTCACTTACAATGTACCTGAAATTTAGCTACATATTGTGTATTTTTTGTAACTTCTGTGATATGCTATGTTTTAGTATTTTAAGTATAAGACTTTAGGCACATTACATGTATTATTGCTATAATTGCGCACATAATTGCTGTTTTCTTAAATGCTTTTTTTTTTATCTGTCTTAGAATATTTTTGCCTTTTTTGTAGAACGTAGATATGTATTGTAAAGCGCCTTTGAACACTTATGAAAAGGGCGCTATATAAGTGTGGTATATTATTATTATTATTATTATAAAAGAAAAGTGGGCCAAATGCATTGAAGTAAAGGGGATTTTATTGGAAAATAATGTTGAAACCATCTTCCAATCTGTGAGTTAAACCCCCCGAGTTCTGCGAACTTATTGAACTCCCCTCACACAATTGCACTGGTTGATGAAAGCCGGTATCCAACATAAGCAGTGGCGGGTCCAGAGGGGGTTCGGGGAGGGGATCGGTCAAACCCCCTTCCCGCCCTCGTTTTTAAATACCCTATGAAAACTAAATAATTTGGTCTCAGTGACCAAATTACTTCATTTTCATGGGACATTTAAGAAAAATGAGATAAAATCAGCAAAGCGAACCCCCATACCTTAATACATATGAACCCCCTTTCCAGAAATCCTGGAGCCGCCCCTGCATAAGGTATAATTTGGCATATGCGTTCAGCGAAGATTCAAACCAGTTTGCACATTCGCGCTATCTTATCCTCTGATCCAGAGGTAGGGGGACAGGGGAACGGACCCCTTGGAAAATCACAAGGTGTTTAGGTTTCCATAAGAACAAGCAAAATGACCCTAGGAAATTTCAGTTTGCAGTTTCCTTTGGAATATTGATTGGACCTCTCTGTAAAATAAGTTGAGGAATAAAATGCAGGCTAATCCGCGCAGTCTGATCAGAGTCTTCGATTGGCGCACATGCCGACTTGTACTTTTGCTGGACACCGGCTCCAAGCGCGGCGCGGATCCAGAGGAGGGGAGATGGGCAAAGGTCCGGATCCCTCTGGAAAATCTCGACGCTATTGGATTCCTTAGCAATACTGGTCCGGATCCCCTGGAAAATCAAGCTACCAAGCCAGAATCGAACGTTGAGCTATCATCGGCCCGCCAGCGAAACGCCATTTAATGGCGTTTCGATGGTGGGCCGATGGTTGTCCGTTTTAGTTGCTTCCCTCATCAACTTAAAAAAATGTCGAAGTTGGACCCCTCTGACAAAACTATCTGGATCCATGCATGGGCTCAATCAAGCATGCACATGTATATTTATTCAGCATGGCTAGGGTCCATTGTTCCATTATTGCTCAGTCGGTGGCTATGGTGAGTAGAGTTCTCATTGTTCTCTTGAAGGAAAAAGCATGCGCAGTCAAAAGAGGTGGGAAAATATTTGAAGAGATGGAAAGACTGAAAAATGAAGAAATTAAAAAAAGGTAAAATTATTTTATATTTGTGCATTTTATAGAATTTCTTCCTTGCTAGCGACTTCTGTCATCTGCTGATAACCTTTGCAAGCTGTTTGAGGGCCAGATCATGACCGACTGAATGTCAGTCATAATCTGGATCCTTACCATTTGGCAGTCGGATGGTGTTCCTGAAATATTTTATTGAAAGTTAGTTTTGAAAAAAATCAGCAGATGAAATATTTCATGGCATCATAAGATTATTCTGGCGTTTGGACTGCTAGAAGGTAGGAAAGAGCGTTGCTATGTTGTTGGCTAGATCATACTGCTACACTGATCTATCTACATGTATGTATCTATCTACACCCCAACCCACCACCGGAATTTTTAATAGTTTGCTCTGTTGAAATCTATCTGTCTGTCTGTCTGTCTGTCTGCCTGCTCTCCCACCCGCCCGTCCTCCCGCCCGCTTTTTGCGACACATTTCATCTGAGTCTTCGCTGTTTGCAAAAGTACGCGGAGTCATAGGTTCATGGTTTTTCAGTTTACGTGTATTTTAAAAATTAAGTCAATGGTACATGTAAGATTCCTAAATTGCCACAATCTAGTTCTTATCTTGATACTTTTGAGTACATGGAAGTGGGGCACCCGAGCCCACCGCGTGCGTATTTCTGATTTCGGCCAAGGCACCCTCCAATGCTCTGTTTGTTTATTTTTTGTACAGTGGGTTATGAATGGCATGGTATTTTTTTTTAATTTAACCCTAATATTTTCAGCTGATTTACTCTTTACATTCTGGGTAGTTTTGAACGACTATTTGTCGTCTGCCGACTTACAAAACCGTTTGTCAAAAATGTTTCGAGAATGCCACCAGAGTATCTAGATCAGGTCCGGCATTTGTTGGGCCTGAGCTGGGTCCTAACTATTTGCAAAGGGTATCAGCAGACGTCACAAGAAAGTTGTTTTAACAACTATATCTTTCTATTAATACTGGCACGATCAAATTTTGATCATTACGCCAGGGAGTGCAATTTTGGAATTTTGAAGAAAAAACAAAAACAAAACAAAAAAACAAAAACAAAACAAAAAAACAAAAAAATCTTTCGGCTGTGTTTTTAACTAAATGAGGAGTGCCCTAAACTCCTCAGCAGTCTGGGAATTGACCGCCGAAGGAGAAAGACTATTCCACTGTGGTATAGTCCGGGGGAAAAAAGAGTTCTTCAGGGCATCACTGTATGTCTGGTATCTACAATATTGGGCACTGTGTGATGACCTG
This sequence comes from Loripinus fragilis, assembly GCA_964019695.1. NCBI lineage: Eukaryota > Metazoa > Mollusca > Bivalvia > Lucinida > Lucinidae > Loripinus > Loripinus fragilis. The sequence goes on along the minus strand of OZ026520.1, from coordinate 36,021,633 downwards.
GTAGATTTCAAACTGCGAGCAGGGGTCAGGTACTTGTCTTTTTCTATAGACACAGCACCAGAATGTATCTTATGAAAGAGAAGCAGGGAGGACTGATCCCTACGGGCCTCAAGAGATGGCCACTCAAGCTCATCAAGCATCTCGCCGACACTACTTGTGTTACGCCATCTCCTGCAGGTCCAACGGGCTGCTGTCCTCTGAACTTTCTCTATCTGATTAATCTGAAGTTTTGAGTAAGGGCTCCAAATGGGTGCTGCATACTCTAGTTTAGGCCGAACCAAAGTTTTGTATGCAACTTCCTTTGTACTCCGAGGTGCAAAAGCCAAATTCCTGCGAAGGAAACCAAGTGTCTTAGTTGCTTTGGAAGAAATTTCTGAAATGTGTTGACCCCAATCCATATTATCAGAGATGGTTATGCCAAGGTATTTTGCTGACTGAACGTTTTCCAAAGTTTGGTTGTGAAGGGAGTAATCAAAGAGAATCTGTTTGTGATGCTGATGCCGAGTCACTCTCATAGAGTGACATTTGGCTACATTGAACTTCATTTGCCAATCGGCTTCCCATTGTCCTAAGCTAGTGAGGTCTTCCTGCAGTATAAAACAGTCTTGAATCGAATGAATGTTTCTATACAGGACACAGTCGTCCGCGAACAGGCGAACTGAAGACCTGATGTTATCCGGCAGGTCGTTTATAAAAATAAGGAACAGGATCGGCCCTAAAACTGATCCTTGGGGTACACCGGATAACACTGGGACTGGATCTGAGGCTTGACCATCTAATACTACTTTTTGAGTGCGCCCAGAGAGCCATGAGTTGATCCACTTGTGGGTGGACCCTCTTATCCCATAATAGTCCAATTTGTGTAATAGCCTCCTGTGTGGTACCTTATCAAAGGCCTTTGCGAAATCCATTATGATCAGATCTGTCTGCTTGTGTCCACGATTCACAGCGCCATCCAGGTTGCTGATGATATCGTGCACAAACTGGACCAACTGGGTCTCGCAGGACCTCTGACTTCGGAAACCATGCTGACAGTCAGCAAGTATGCTATCTAAGGCTAAGTGCTTGTTGATGTTACTGACTAATATATGCTCTAGGGTTTTGCAGCAGATGCATGTGAGCGACACCGGTCTGTAATTAGCAGCGTCATATTTTTCACCTTTTTTAAAGACCGGGGAAACATTAGCTTGTCGCCACTCATCTGGTACTTCGCCCCGAGCTAAGGACTCATTAAAGATAAGTGCCAGTATTGGAGAGATCTCATTGCTACACTCTACAACTATATGTTTGTTTTCAGATGAACATGGTACCATGGTGAAATTTTTTTCGCCCCTGCCAGTTTTGTGCATAAAAGCAAAGTTTTTTTTTCTCTCATGAGCAGCCAGTTTAAAAAAGAGGAGTTCCAAAATATACCGTATTCACTCTAACGATCTAATCTTTAGCATACAGTAAAACCTGTGTAGAATGGCCACTCAAAAATAGACAAAACATAGATCTTAATGACAACTGGTAGCTTAATGAAGGTCGAAAGTATTGCAGAATGCTCCCTTTGGAGCATTCTGCAATACTTTTGACCTGCATTAAGCGATAATCGATCTTGAAAACCAATTTTTGGCCTTTTTTTTTAAAGTGGCCGTTTTACACAGGTTTTACTGTATCAGAAGACTATTTTCATTAACTCTTTGCATGCTGGGTAATTTTACATGCTTTAGTTGTCCTCTGTTGACTTTTTTCAAAATTAACTTTTTCGAAACAAATTTTTCAGGAAAATTAGCAGAGTGTCAAACAGTTGGGACCAGATTAGGACCGACGTGTCAGTCTGATCTGTGTCCAAACTGTTTGCAAAGGTAACCAGCAGCCGCTTTAGCGAGGAAAGCAGAACAGAACAGATTGTTTATTTGACATAAACCATACAGTTTCTAGTCAATCATATATACATATTACACAATATATCTGTCACGTTTCATGAATATTGTACGTTCATATTTTCGCTCATATAAAAGGCATAAAGGAGTATCATAGTTTAAAGTGCAAATTATCGTATACTTAGTAAATGACAATCATGGAGAAGTAATTTCTTACTGTTAGAATTTGGCTTAATATTTGATGTTTTGATGGAGGCTGAGCCAAATCCAAGCAGGAGCATTACCAACACAAAGAGGGCGACATGTGCCACTCCCATTGTATCGATAAGGCTTTGCTATCGTTGCGAATGAGGTTCCATATTGATGCGTTTTAATAGTCTGTAATCAGTTTTTTACCGTAAATATTTATGATAAGGGTGAAAAAGGCTCCCGATCGCCATGAAGACGTAATCATGGAACCTACTCGACGCTTGTCATGTTTTATCCGTTTTACCAGATCTATATAATATCCTACATGGACTGTGGCGACACAACGCCGCACCAACGTCGATGCACCGTCTCAACGTTTCATCGACATCGGTAAGGCGCTGTTCCGCGTCACGAGATCACATAAGTCCTCTTTATTTCAATAAGATTGTAATATAGATGTAACCTGTATAAGATACATTTTCTCAATTATCTACTTAATCTGCATTACCGTTAGATATTCACACGCACCATGGGATAGGGGTTAAAGAAAAGTAGATTCAGATAAGTCGACTCGTGTGGGCCATCTCATCTGCATCTGTCCTCTTAACATGTCTTATGTTAACATTTTTAAACATAAACTTTTTAAACATGAATTTTATAGGGAATACGCACATACTGCAAAAAACGCAGGATTCTGTTTTTATGCGTATACAACTTAAGATGCATCTTACGTATTAGCATTCACTGACGCAGGTGACTCTTACTTTGTCAATAAGAGTGACACGAGCACCAATGACTATTACAGGGCTCTGTCTACCTGAGAATGCGTCACAGATTAGATTTCATAGCGGTAAATTATATGCGTTCACTGGTCAATCGATTGAGGTGCATGTAGCACACACAGGCAAACAGAGGCCTGCAATATAATAATGCTTACCGCATTATATTTCCCGAGTTCCCATCTTGTCGAAACGAAACACAAGAAAAGGTCTCAGGACAAGCAATATACAAATACATAATAATACCACTACTGTCGTGCCAGCCAAGAGTGAAAGTGACTTCACGTCTTGCTTACAAATTTATCAGGGACTTATAAAGCGTTATAGTATCGGAATGGCAAAAAAAATGTATACCCCAATGAGACTGCTCTTGTACAAACTTAAATTCAAACCAGACTCCATCAAAAATAGAACAAAATTTAAAGAAAATTAGAAAAAGGTTCTGGCTATTTCTTACTTTTTTATGATAAACTATAACTATAACATTATTATATGTAAATACCTGATAAGGGGTGTTATTCTACTCATTAGTTACTCTGATCTTAGATATCTACACAGTTATGAATATCTATAAATCAATGGTTAACCGCCATTTGCTTTATAGCTATTTTAAGTAATTTGGGTAATATGCATCTACAAGTACATGCTATAGATATATCAGTAATAGATATCAATAAATAATGTTTGTATTATTGATATCCATTACTTTGATCAGCAATCAGGATATTCAGTATTCAATTTTTCAATATCTTTTATTGATTTATGGATGAACAGTAATTCAATTCAAGATATCAATTTTTGAAATATCGTTCTCCAAAACTTATAGATACACAGTGCCAATTTAATGATATCAATAATTTGATTTATAGATATCTATTCTGAAAAATATTGCCTTATATTAATAATTCTGAAAATCAGTTAATTGATATCTTTAAATTCGCCTAAAATGTAAAAGATGCATGCAAAAATTATCTCGCTGAATTCACCTTATAGACTTCTATAAACTGAATTGCAGATATTGTAATTCCAGTGCTTGTTTACAGAGTGATTTCCATATTTTAGTAGCAAATTTGCTAACAATACATGGAAATCACATGCGACGTAAACATACAAATGGTCTTTTAATGTACTAAGAGATGGAAATGCGTTTTAATATATGTACCAGACTACCAGTCCATGCGACTGTGGTTGCAGATATCAGGATTAAAGAAATAAATTTGTAAATATTTTTCAAGTATGATTCTGAAATCCTAATATCTATGCATCGTTTGCGATCGATCTCAGGACTTTAGAAAAAACTGTTTATGGATATCCATATTTTAGAAATCGTAAATCTATTTATGGATATCCAAAACTGTTTTAGAAATTTGGGAATTTATTAATACAATAAATATCTATAGCTTGATATATTATCTCGTTATTACGAGAAAATTAAGTCGTTATTACGACGTTGTCATCTCGTAATAATGAGATAGTTTTTTAAGTCGATATTCTAGGCTTTCGTAATGTTTCATATTACCGATAAAATGGATGCCCTATGCTATCTTATGAAAACCTATTGGTATCCATACTGTCTTTAGATATAGGGATCAGTAAGTATTTATGGATATCAATAAATTGAATCAGTGTCATACAGATATCTAAAATTAGAAGCCAGATAGTAAAATTTCACCCTGTTAACAAAGGTACATGTAATAAAGTTAGTAAATAAGAAAAAAGCATTGTATATCATTTGAAACAATGAATCATCATTTTAAAAAAAATAAATAAATAAAAATAATTATGACCCCAAATGCAATGTATTACCTGAAACCTAGCCCTACTAGATAGCTATACATACACGCTTGAGGAACGAATTTATGCATATCAGTGGCGGATCCAGAAGGGGTTAAGAGGGTTGTCATGAACCCCCTCCCTGACCCCGTTTTTAAATATCCTATGAAAATGAAATAATTTGGTCTCAGTGAGACCAAATTATTTTATTTCCATGGGATATTAAAAAAATGAGATTAAATCAGCAAATGGAACCCCCGCACATTTATACATATGAACCCCTTTCCAGAAATCCTGGATCCGCCCCTGCATATGCGGTAAGTACAGTGCAGTCTCTTTATAACGCTATGCTTGGATTCCATAGGAATGGACCTTGTTACAGTATAAGTGAATTATGTTATAAAGGGACAATTTTACAAAGGAATTAAAGGAAAATGACCATTTTATGGTCATTTTCCTTTAATTCCCTTCTAAAATTTCATGGTAAAAATTTCGAGAGCCCTAACACGATCAAACTATATTAAAAAGGTACTGTACTGTACCAATATCGCATGGACTGACATATCATTTTGGAGGTCCTCTTGTTTGAAGCTGGAAGAGCAGCAGCTATTTGTGCAGCATCATGTGAAAACCCCACTTGATAGGGTTTGTATCTGCACAATTATAGTTTTCTATGAGGCTTATTTTATTCTTTGCTATTTATGTGGATATGCACGAAACTGGTTGCCAGGGGTGTTTTAGACCAGCGCTGTTGTGGATAGAAGTCCATAGAAACTGGTAAGTCCAAATTTATTACTCCTTAACCCTTACTGCGCCAAACGCAACAAAAGTCGTCTGCTATTCTCGTCTGCTGAAATTTTTAAGAAGCATATTTGGCAAACAGTGTGGACACAGATCAGACTGCTCCTATAGGAGCAGTCTGTTCTGTGTCCACGCTGTTTGCTTCTATACTTAATTCGTCAGTAATGTTAGGCAATTATTTGCAACAGACGACTTCAGCAGACGACATTTTAAGAATCATTTTTTTTCTTGGCACTTTAAGAGTTAAACTATTTAAGCACTGATGTTTCTGTTGGAATGATTTCTTAGGTGCTGGTTGATATATCATAAAATATTAAACAGTACAACCCCAGATTAGATATCACAAAAGCAAAATCTCATCTGGGTCTTCAATGTTTACAAATGTTCCATTTTGAGGTACTTGATTTAACCCTTAATGCGCCAATCGCAATAAAAGTCGTCTGCTTTTCTCGTCTGCTGAAATGTTTAAGAAGCCTCTATGTCAAACAGTGTGGACCCACACTGTTTGCTTTTATACTTAATTTGTCAGTAATGTTAGGCAATTATTTGCAGCAGACGACTTCAGCAGACGACATTTTCAAATGCATTTTTTCTTGGCGCTTTAAGGGTTAAAATGTTTATCACCTCTACAATAGCTGTCATGTCTTTAAAGAAATATGGATTGACATTTGGAGTAATTCACCTACCAAATATACCCAGGATATTCCACAATCGTAATCTTGGTACCAAGAGAAAGTAACACGGCATATTTCATGCAACAAGCTAGAAATGTATAGTAAAACCTGTCTTAAGCGACCGCTCAAAAATACACAACACAAAGGTCTTAAAAGACAGATGGTAACTAAATGCAGGTCGAAAGTATTGCAGAATGCTCTCTTGGAGCATTCTGCAATACTTTTGACCTGCATTAAGCGATAATCTTTATTTTTGGTCTTTATTGAGTGGCTGCTTAAGACAGGTTTTACTGTATAGGGAGCAGAACTTTAAATAGTCGAAAGTACACAGATACCTTCTTTTTCAGATGTTCCTTATTGATAAGCCAAAAATTAATGGAACAGAGGTTGGCGCCGTGAAACCGGTTTACGCCCTCCAGTAAAATATTTTACTGACCGTTCCAAGGCGGTACTTCGTTTGAGGATCTTTAATTTTTTCTGTCCTGTGTTTGCTATGCCTTTGTGCGCGTCTGTTTATTTCTGCCCTGTGGTCACCTACTGGGAAAGGGCTGGCCTCTTAGCTCATGCTTGTGGTGTCTAACTGTGAGTTTGTCACTTTCCCATTGGTATCCTGCGTCAGGTGTGGTACTTGAATGTATCGATTCCTGATCTTTGCACCCTTACTTACTTAGAAAAATATCTAGAGGCTGGATTCCTGGCAAGGAAGCCGGCTTTCGTATCAATGTGCCACTTATAGATTAAGATTAATTTTCACCCTATGGCTTGATTGTACCAAACTTTTATCATCAACTCTCAACAGTGCAATGCTTTAAATAGCAGAATAATATCCATTAGAAACAAAAAAGAGTAAAACTTTTTAGTCCCTTTTATAACACTGAATTCTTCCACCATGTCTGATACACGACCCTGATATATGGTTCATCATACATATCAGATGGTGGCAGGTTAGAATTTGAAAATTAACTCTTAAAGCGCCAATTGCAACAAAAGTCGTCTGCTTTTCTCGTCTGCTGAAATGTTAAGAGGCCTCAATGGCAAACAGTGTGGATCCAGATCAGACTGCTCCTAGGAGCAGTCTGTTCTGGGTCCACACTTTTTGCCTGTATACTTAAATTCACCAGTAATGTTAGGCAGTTATTTGCAGCAGACGACTTCAGCAGACGACATTTCAGATACATTTTTCTTGGCGCTTTAAGGGTTAAGATATACTTCAGTCGCTAAAGATCATTTTGCCATAGCAAACATATGCCGCATTTCACCTGGGGGCAATACATAAAGATTTAATGGTTCCATAGTTTCAGATTTGCCTTTTGCGTTACGAGGAAACACTGTATGTACCAATGTTTTCAAGACAATTCTGTACGAATTCAACACAGCGACATTGGGAAAGCTTATCTCGTTCTGTATGCACACGATGGTAGACCCTAACCAGGCTGGGAGCTCTGTATTTGGCTACAAGATCTTCATACATGTTCTTGCGAGGAGAAACCCAGTTATTGATGTCCCCAAGCTGTACATGTATAAGGTAACACCTTTGTTTTTATTATAGAACTGTTTTGAGTTGGGGAGGGGGTGGGGCTATACGTTATGCAACTGGCCGTTCAGTTTAAAATGCTGTTCATAATTCCATGGCACTTGATCTTAACCCTTAAAGCGCCAAGAAAAAAAATGCATCTGAAAATGTCGTCTGCTGAAGTCGTCTGCTGCAAATATTTGCCTAACGTTACTGATAAATTAAGTATAGAAGCAAATAGCGTGGGCCCAGAACAGACTGCTCCTATAGGAGCAGTCTGATCTGGGTCCACACTGTTTGCCATAGAGGCTTCTTAAACATTTCAGCAGACGAGAAAAACAGGTGACTTTTCTTGCGATTGGCGCATTAAGGGTTAACATGGAAATTACTCCCAGAACCACTTGTAAGACAGAGCTGATGTTTTATTAATTGGAGGTTGGGATCATTTTGTTCAATTAATGACACCATTACTTCCGAAATGGCCATACGATAGCCATCTTGGAAATATGCCACGGAAGCACAAACACGCTTATTTTTCATTTGTATTAAAGCCCATATATGTACATTTGAGTTTATTTAGTTATACAACACTCATTCAAGTATACTTTGGCATTTTAACAAAATAAAATTGTGCAAGTAGCTTTCACTTCACTATCGTTCGTATTTGAACTTCAATTTGACCTTGATCTAGAACTTGAAACCATACATGTAAAATTTATCATGAAAAAGTTCAAACACATATTACAAAATTAATAAACTCTATTTAATATGATTATCAAAATATATCAAATCAGTACATGGTCTTGTTATATAGAAATACCCTGATCAGTACAACACATCATATACTACATCCCAATGCGTTGATTTCTGATGCATGCCCATCTTTCGCTTCCGTAAATATAGAAAAGTTAGAAAGTTAGAAAATATCTCATCACTTGGACAAGTTGGAGGAAAGGGCTTATAGAGTGGACTTGAAGGTATTAGTTCATACTCATATTAACTTTATGCGATAGCCTGCTAGCTGCTGTAAATGCCATCTGCTAATTTTGTTTGCTGCACTAATTCACATAAAATGACAGATTAAGTTAACGTTGTACCTAGGTTAGACAGCTTTCTACGAATCAGTCTGATCTGAGTCCAAACAATATGCAATCTGACAATGATCATTTTGAATAATAATGAGCCATGGCATGAGATTTCTAACAATGTGGTATGTGCGACCAGCAAAAGGCTCAGACCAGCCTGCGCATACGCGCAGACTGATCAGAGCCTTTGCTAGTCGCTTGAGTATTCTATGATTGTTAAGCTACTGACTTAACACCATTCTGAGTTTCTGAGCTTAAGATGAGGCTGCAGAGGCTCGTCTTAGTCTACACATGTCAAAATGCGACATTGTTGGAAATCTCATGCACTGCCTCATATGTTTATCTCTAATCTTCGCTGCTTGTTAACCGTAAAAATCTAATTCTAGATTGTTGTGTTAGAGCACTAAAAGTGCAGACCAGCCTGCACATCCGAGCAGTCTGATCAGCATCTTTGTTATTTGCTCTCTGAAGCGTATTAGAGCTAAACTTGATATGTGCGAACAATCAATATTGCAGCTAGTATTTGTAGCTTAGCAGACTGGATTGAACTTGAGTACTCATTTCTTGTTGCAGGTTCACTCATATACAAGCTCTTCTCACATCATATGGGTGTTTTTTTAATTTCTCTATGAAAATATATGTTGTGGATACAGATTGGAAGCGTCTTGAGATCCTTCCGACGTACAGTAAAACCTCGAACATTCGAAATCCGACTTTTGCGAAATACTCACTAATTCGAAATAAATTTCGGACACAAATTGTTTAGAGAATAGGGCCTATTTATGAACTATTTTAAATACTATCTGTAAAAAACATATGCTTTGTGTGCGTAAAAGAAACGTCTCACTGAGACGTTTCTTTTATGCACACAAAGCATATGTTTGATTGGGAAAATACCCTGATAATAATCATTTTGGGGGGTTGTATATACTTATATCTACCTCCCTAAGGGAGCACAGTGGCTCAGTGGTAGAGTGCTTTACTTGAGACCGGCATCACTGCGTTGTGTCCTTGAGCAAGACACATAAATCCTAGCTTAGTACTGGTTCGACCCAGGAAGACCCGTCCCTATATAACTGAAAGATTGTTGATGGGACATTAAGATTCAAATCAAACAAATCCTCCCTATAATACGAAATTTTGATACTTTGAAACAAAATCTCTAGTCTCTAAGACTTTGAATTAACGAGCTTCTACTGTATGTTTCCAAGAGAAAGGTAAAAACTTCTTACAATAATGATTGACCCTTTGCATTCTGGATACTTGCAAACGGTTACTTTGGCAAACAGGGATGACCAAGGTGAAATGTCACATAATTTGGCATTTCACCAAGGACTGCAGTGTTTGCAAAGATAAAATTACCTTCATGACAATAATGCATCATAATTTAGAAATTTCTACCTGTGACGATGACAACTTAAAATACAAAATGGACAATACTATACTCATAATATTCTATCAACGTGTTTTGGAAAATCCATCAATAAATTATGTTTTCATAGAGAAAAAGAAAAAATATCTCCTATAATAAAAGAGTAGTTTTGTTTGAAGTATGGTCTATCATGTTGCATATGATGAAATTTTGCTTATCTAGACCTATGAATGTTGTTAATTCATAGATCTAGACAAGCAAAGATTTGAGCATTGAACATTAATTATTTACTTATCCATCACTCTAATGATATGTTTTGGTGTTAGCAAAAGAACCGTCTCATTTTGGTTGAAAAATAAGAAAAAAAAATTTCAGTTCGTCTCTCTTATCTGGAGGCCTGGTTATGGTTACTCATTGTAAAGGTCTCAAGATATTACTAATTAAGCCAGTGCATGAGATTTCCAACAATGTGGTATGTGTGACCAGCAAAGCTTCAGATCAGCCTGCGCAAACGCACAGTCTGATCAGAGCCTTTGCTAGTTGCTTGAGTAGTCTATGATTTATAAGCTACTGACTGAACACAATTTGGAATTTTAAAGCTTAAAAGGAGGCTGCAGAGGCTCGTCTGATTCTACACATGTCAAAATACCACATTGTTGAAATCTCATACACTGGCTCAATTCATACCCACAGCAAATGGGTTCTTTGAGAAATGTAAAAGCTACAATTAGAATACTCATTTTACGCCATAGCATTAACAGGCACACTTTCTCTTTCATCATATGAGTGATCTTTTCAATTTCTTCATTAAACATACATTGTGGATACTCACTGAAGGTGCCTCAAGATACTTTCAATTAGTGTCCATAACATATGATTTGGTGAAGAAATGTACACCGGGCCTCCAAATAAGAGTGCATTATTGATTTTTTTTTATCTTTTTCGACCAAAACATGTATAATGGATACTCAAAAGAATCTTCTCAATGAGACAGTTCTTTTGAGCCACTAAACACATGTTTCAATTTATGGGTAAGATAATCACAATTTACGCTTGAAAAATCCTTATTTGGACCTGTGATAGAGAAACAGCAGCAATGATCGGCACTTTACTTTATCATATGGGCGTATGATACATTAAAACATATCCACTAAACATTTACTGTGGATACTCATAGGAAGCATCTCAAGATGTTTTCAACGAGAATCTACAAATTTTGATTTCGAAGAGAATAATAAAAAGCTACAGTTTGAATATTTGTCATGTGTTGCAACAAAGCTAATACCAAATGGGTGACATTTTTTTAAAAAAAGTTTTCTATGAAAACATATTTTGTGGATAATCATAGGAAGCGTTTCAAGTTGTTTTCAATGAGTACCAATAACATACATGTATGATTTAAAAGATACAATATGAATATATGTCTTTTTTGCAACAGTTATGACTCTTTTATCATATGAACGATCTAAAAAAAAGATTTTTTTTAAAAAAAATCAATGAAAATATATATTGGGGATACTCTTAGAAAGTGCTTCAAAACACTTCTAATGAGTACCCACAACATATGAGTTCTTAACTCTTTGCATGATGGGTAATTTTCATGCCTTTGTTGTCGTCTGCTGGCTGTTTTTCAAAATTATTGAAAAAACAAAACAAATCTAGAACATTTTCAAAATTTACTTTTCCAAGAAAATCTTTCAGGAACACAAACAGTTTGGATCCATATCAGGACCGACGTTCTCTCGGTCCTGATCTGGGTCCAGGCTGTTTGGAAAGGTTATCAGGAAAACATTGAGATGGCCACATTGAATGCTGTTTTTGTTGCTGTCAGAAACAAACGGTTTTACCAAATTGCTAAAAAAGTATGAAAGTAAAATCTTAAAAAAATTGACATTTGTCTCTATATTATTATAGTATTAAGCTTTGGTGACGTAAAGTTAGAAAATATCTCATCACTTGGACAAGTTGGAGGAAAGGGCTTATAGAGTGGACTTGAAGGTATTAGTTCATACTCATATTAACTTTATGCGATAGCCTGCTAGCTGCTGTAAATGCCATCTGCTAATTTTGTTTGCTGCACTAATTCACATAAAATGACAGATTAAGTTAACGTTGTACCTAGGTTAGACAGCTTTCTACGAATCAGTCTGATCTGAGTCCAAACAATATGCTTAAGAGGCTTTCAAAATACTATACAACAACTGACGATTTAGCAGGAGCTATTAATCTTGAATGCAATTGAAGTGTTTTAAACTTTAGACCATATTACTATAATATGTTTAATATAATGTGTCTTGCCCAAGAAAACGCAATTGTTTTGAAAAAAATATGAAAAGGTATAAAAATATTGTTCCAAACAAACTCAAATCGATTTAACCTTTAACTACTGTCCTGTCAGCCAAGAGTGAAAGTGACGTCATGTTTTGTTTACAAAGTTATCAGGGACTTATGATTGATTGATCACTTGTGTATTAATCCTATCCCCAGGATAGGATTAATACACAAGTAATCTGTCGATTCGTGTTAGCGCAAGATGGGTGTACAAGTTAATGTTTACTTAAAAATTGTAAAAAAAATTATGTCATGGTCACTCTTGGTTGGCACGACAGTTGAGTTGATGCTTTTAAAACATCTTGGCCTCGAGTTAAAACATTTTCATGTTTTATTCAGCTGGGCATGAAAATCCTGCTCAATTATGTTAAAATGCCAACAAATATTGCGATTTTAACATTCATTAACAGGATAAATACAACATCTAAGAGTTTGAAAGCAAGTTAATCATTTCATTTCCCAAGATTTTACGTTATACCAGCTATTGGAATTTCATGCTTAGTTGAGTTGAGCTTGAAAAAAGTTTCATGAGCTCGGACCTGGTCAAAAGTGTTTGCGGGATTGCTGAAGCAATACTAAGCAGTGAAGATTAAAGTGTCTTCCTTCCTCCCGTGAGCCTTGAAGTATCAACCACCTGATCTCAAGTGTAGCATTCGTTCACTGATTCAATGTGTTCCTCATTAACCCTTAAAACGCCAAGAAAAAAATGAATCAGAAAATGTCGTCTGCTGAAGTCGTCTGCTGCAAATAATTGCCTAGCATTACTGGCGAATTAAGTATAGAAGCAAACAGGGTGGACCCAGAACAGACTGCTCCTATAGGAGCAGTCTGGTCTGGGTCCACACTGTTTGCCATAGAGGCTTCTTAAACATTTCAGCAGATGAGAAAAGCAGACGACTTTTGTTGCGATTGACTCATTAAGGGTTACAAAACCTACATTTTTCAGCAATGTGATCAACGGCTCGCAATGTTGCTTTTAAAAGAGAATTTCACACTTTGCATGTAGTCATAGTCGTCTGATGTACCATAATAGAAGTGAAGACTCCTGATGTAGCCGAAGAATGGAAGCTATCTGCATGTAGGTAAGTTTACATAGGTTCAGATAAGCAAGTGAGCATTAACCATTAAAGCACAAATCACAACACAAGTCGTCTGTTTTTGTCGTCTGTTTTTGTCGTCTGCTGAAATGTTTAAAAAGTAGCCTTTTGACAAAGGAATATAGACCCAGATCAGACTGCTCCTGTAGGAGCAGTCTGATCTGGGTCCACACATTTTGCCCCTTTAATTACATTAGTTAAATAATGTTAGCGAAACATTGCAGCAGACGACTTTAGCAGTACATGATTTTTCCTGGCGCTTTATGGGCTAAAATGACGTTTCATTTGGCTCACACATAAAAAATTAAGAAAATTGAATCAATTACGCTCTTTTATCTTAGTTTACGGGTCATTATCAAAAAATGGAGGAATTCAGAAAGGCAAAATCATAAAAAAATATTGTCCAAAATTTCATTTTTTCTCAAACATTTTTATTAACACCAACATGGAGAAGATATATGGAAAATATGTACAGTTCAAAAATATGTATAATGTGTCAATTGTAAATTACATGGATGGAACTCTTGCTAAAATGTCAGTGCAGTCACAAACAAACTTTTTGATCAAAAACAGACAGTTTAAAGAATTTTCAAAATTTAAAGGGGTCCCTTTAGAGATCTTACTAAAAACCTTAATGGGCATGAATCTTGGGTTATTCGGATGTGGCACTTGTAAGAGAAATACTTTAAAAATAGATGTACAGTAAAAAAATATATTTTCGAAGTGTGTTGTTTTTTGTGCTAAGAATTTTATAAATTGACGATCAAAATAATTTCACCTAAAAGTTTGGCATTTCTGCATGGCATGATCAGGTATGAAAAGCAAGTGCATTATAACAACACATTTCGATTAGCTTAAAATTTTACTAAACGTGACTGCACTGACATTGCTGTGACTGCACTGACACAGTCGTGACTGCACTGACACATTATGGATTCGACCTTTCAAAAAAAGATCTTTGAGACATAGCACCATGAAACGCAGAAATTACATGTCATACATCGAGAACTTGGATCAACCGTCACATAAGCATTGTCTCAGTGACAACATTGAGCGATTTTCTATTGGAAATTTAGAAATATAAAGTTGAACCCAAATCATCGTTGGAGCATCCATTTATTGTCCCTAGGCTTTTTGATTTGGTACATATGATATCAACGAGTGTCCGTCATAAAAGCATATTCAATACCTCATCAGGAACACTCGTGGAGTGTATGAGTGGCATATATATATCATCTTCTTCTTTTAAATACAACAAGTAACAAATAATAAGTTCTGTGTGCAACTGTAGCTCTCCTGGATGGCAGTTGGTTAGAAATACGGACCATTAACATACTATGTTAAAGATTGGGTAGGATGTGAAGTGAATGTGGATACGCAGTAACGCAGTAGTTTGAAATAGTTGATGGGGTGTGATTTGCTCAGCAGTGTCTAACACGCTATTTTCATATTAATCTAAGTACTAATTAATCAAACCTTCAAAATGGACACAAATGACTGAGAAACGAACAAACTCTAAAATATTTCCAGGGGAGCTAGAGTTGGAAACCAATAACATTAAGAATAAAATTCCAAACAATTAACAGGTGTTTATGCCTCTTCTCGAATTTATTTGGATTCGTCTTTATTCTGCAGAAACTTGCCGTGTGCTCGTCTAATATACCATCTGCAAAATATAGACAAGCACAAATAAACTCCCCTATGTATCAGACATATGTAGAATAAACTATCGCTGTCAATAATCCATAGAAGCGACTGCACAAGAGAGCCATAGACAGCGATTTAAGATATTTAAGTTAATCTATGAATACATAGGCCCTTATTCACATGTTGTTCTACACCATTGCTGTTTTATGGGATTTGGCCATAAAGTGATGAGCAACATCACAACAAAATCAACAATGTGTTATTTTTGGTAGCAAAGACTCAAAAGGCTGGGCATCCACCCAGTCTGATCAAAGTCTCGACTAAGCACACAAAGAAAACTCAGTTTCTCCTATCCTGTTAGTTCATACCAAAGACTCTGATCAGACTGAGCAAATGTTCAGGCTGATCTGAGTCTTGGGTTGGCGCATATGCCACCTTGTTGATTTAGTTACTGTGTGGCGACGCATTGGTCACTAATAGTGCATTTTACTAATACTTTCTTTCCTGTTTTTATCTAGTACGCAAAGAAGCGAATTCACACGAATCATAAACAGCAAATAAGATAAATTAAATTGGCAACTAACCGCCTGCCCACTTAGCAGACGTTATTCTACACCTTGTTGTTCGATTAAAGTGTTTGACAATAAAGTGAATCATTTGAGACACACTATGACAAAACCAACACTGTCACATTTGAGCCGTGACACATGATTTCCAACACTGTGGTATTTTGACAAGGGTAGATTCAGGTGAGCCTATGCAGCCTTTTAAGCTTAGAAACTCCAAATGGTGTTCAGTCAGTAGCTTAACAGCCATAGAATATTCAAGCGACTAGCAATGGCTCTGATCAAACTTCGCGTATGCGCAGGCTGATCTGAGGCTTTGCTGGTCCCACATACCACATTGTTGGAAATCTCATTTCGCGGCTCATTTGATTGCAGCGAAGACTAAAATCAGTCTGGCCATCCAACAAGTCTGATAATAGTCTTTATTGCTCATATTATGAATTAAAAGAGTTTAAGCTACGCAGTGAGCTCATATTAAATATTCTGATCATACTGCGAAAATGGTCAGGCTCATCTTAGTCTTCCTTCAGCGCATATGCTATAGTGTTGGTGTTGGCATGGTGAAGCTCAATATTTTAATGATTGATTGATCACTTATTATGTACTTCACTATTTCTCTCTTTCTTACTTCTACGTAAACTAATTAATGCTGACCGCTGCTCAATTATCTTCTGTACTTCCAAATTTACTTTGCGTTTGAGTCCTTTGTATTTCGTACCATTGGTGTTAACTGATTGTTTATCTGTAGTTTCATAAAATGATTTCTCTGCTTTCCTTATACTTTTTTCACTTTTAGCTCTTTGAAAAGCGAGAAGGGGGACAAAATGATTGGCTTGCCAATGACCTTTGCTCATATCACGCCGCGCACTTGTCCACATAATATACGCACAATCGTTTGGGTTGCTTGAAGAAATGCGTGGTTCAATAGTCCGGTGTAAGTCCTTGCGTATGTTCAGGTTTCCTTTTTTAGGGTGTACAGACACTAGATTTTTCCCAAGAACACTTGCCAAAGCACAAAGCTGCCACATGCCCATATAGGAACCAAGCCTTGTGATTTTAAGTGCCTCCATTTGATATATTTTTTCAATGGTGGGCTTATTTAAAATATGCACACCAGGGATGTATTCTTCTGAATACATAGCAAATATTTTAGCAATGCTATGTCTTGATGGACTAACCAGTCCCCTTTGTAGATGGGACTCTGACAGATATAACTTTTTATAAAGCACTTGTTCTACAACAATTCTAACTCTCATTTCATCCCCATGGTCTGGATTTCCAAAAGCAATGATACTTCCAATATATTGAAGGCAGTTCCCATCTCCTAATACTGCTACTGGATATAGATCTTCACTGTTGATAAAATCATGAGGAAGGTGTTTTAAGGCATTTTCATCTAGCTCTACTGGCTTTGGATTTCGTGAGTCTGTATCTATAATGTAACTTGCTTTTTGTAAAACATCGATTTTTTCACAGAGTTTAAACAAAGAATTAAATGTCTTGCATGTTGCAATTTGGCTTAAATGCTTCTTATAAAACTCCTTTCTATCCTTTAATATTTCATGTTGAACTCTGTCCGCAGTTTGTGGCATTTCACAATCTCCATTAACAATATTTCTCATATTGACCTTTTGAGGCGCTCTATCAGTGGTTTCAATGTTTTTCCGTTTTTTAGACAATCCATCTCGGTCTTTACCACAACTGATATTAAAATGAAATTGTTTAAAATCATGGCCTACATGGGGATTATCTTTGGTGCAATAACAGCTAATGTCTCTATAGAGTAATTGGCCAGGTGTCTGAGTAATTACTTGATGTAATTTACTGGTCCCTGGTACAGTTTTTAGAGCAGGCAATTCTTTTTCTTTTTTGTCAACTTCTTCTTGGGACACTTCATATAGAATGACAGAAGAATCTGTTTCTCTAAGTTCTCTTATAAATGAACTGGCATTTTCAATAGTGCCGCCATGTAAAATTCTCATATCAGCAGCCCTCTTTAATGAACCACCAACTCCGTCAGGTGCCCCTTTGCCGTGCCCAGCCTCATGGAAATTCCAAGATGCCACAGAGAAGCCTTTGGCTGCTAGCTCAGTTGAAAAGTAGTAAAAATTGTTCTTCTGTCTATACTGGCTAAAAGGTCCATCACTGAAAAAATGAATGTGTTGAATACTTGGATATAGGTTTTTAATATCGTCAAGTACTGGATTCAGAAATGCCCAAACACCAGCTGGTCCATGTTGAAGAGAATCAGAGACTGTGGCAAACGATACAGGTTTTTCAGTTGAAGATGTGTAATAAACACCAGTATGTATAGTAAGTTGACGTTTGGAAGCACCATACCTACTTTCCTGTATTTCTTTCAGGGATTTACATACATAATTTTCTGAGAAATCAATGTGAATGAGAAGTTCGTCATCTTTCATGGTACTTTGAAGGTTTCTGTAATATTCAGTTTGGTTCTCAATATTAAACAAATGTACTTTGAACCTTTTCAGCTGACTTTCAAACTTAGCAACTAATTCACCTAGCGTGGACTTAATTTCTACTATTGACGTTATTGTCACTTGTTTAATTTCTTTCCTAATTTCCCTGTCTTCAACTTTAGTCTCCCACTGCCGATAAATGATATTTTCAGTTTTGTCATATGTTTGTTGTATCAACTTTCGAGACTTACAATTGATGCAGTCACCGTACATACAGTCCTTGTTTTTCATGTCACAAACAGAAAGGTTTGCTAAAAGTGAGGGTTTGTCTGTGGATAAAAGCTGTTTTTTATCCAAAGCGTCCACTACAAGTGCCATATTTTCATGAATTCTGCAAGCGCAGGTTTCTCTATCACTATCACGGGGTCGCACGACCCAAAATGGTCTCTGTCTACAGAATGATGTATAGCTTATACTGATATCATTGTTTTCATTTTGAAACTTTTTGTGAATATTGATAAGGTCATCAGTTAAAAATCGCTTTTGCTTTTTCTGCTTGTTTTGTGTGATCGTTCTTTTAATGCCAGGTACAATTCTGCTAATGTCATCCCTTTCGTAAAACTTCCTGATCCTATCTTCGAGTCTGCATGTTAAAGAACGCTTCTTAACTCTATGTCCATGGTCCTTTGATAATCCTAGTTCCCTTCTCGCATGACAAATAAGGTTATATTTCTTCATTGTATGTCCTGTAACGATTTTGGACACCCTTTGTTTCTCCCTGTTGTTGCCATTTTTGTATTGATCTGAAAGTTCTGTCACTAACGAGTTATGAAATTCCAAAGTCTTCCGCGCTGTTTTTGTCGACTTGCCACCAGAAAAAACCCTAAGAAGTTTTCTTGTTTTTGTTTTAGGAGTGTCAACATGTTGTTTGAAACGACTCTTTTCTATTTCACGAATCCAACGCTTCTTGTACAATTCTGATCTTCTCTTGGCAGCTTTTAATTCCTCTTTTAGAGATATATTTTCTCGATAAACTCTGTTGTTTTGCCTTCTTCTTGCCTTTGTGGATCGGGAATTGATTTGTTGACCTGGTACTAGACTAGAACATGATTGATCTTTTAGGGGTACAGAAGGGGTCACTGTTTTAAGACTTTTCATTATCCTCACTTTTCGGCGACGCACTTCTTGTTGTCTACGCCAGTATCTCCGTTGGCGTCTTTGTTCTCTGTTTGACATTTCTGATACTAGCTTTCTTTTACCAACAGACTTATCATGCTGATACCGCAGTCGCTGTCTCAGCAGGAACTCTCTTCTCCTATCAGGATCTTGATCCCTGCTTTTTCTGTACTTCCTGGCACGTTCAGCAGCTGTCATAGCCATTTTCTTCAACCTATAATATAAAAAAAGTATTTTATTCGAACTTTTTATTGATAATTGTGCTTTCAAAAGTATTCCGACTCAAGATAGGAAAACAAAAACGGATTGGAATCATGGAATGCCTGTTTCGTCAACTGACCACTAACTGTTGGAAAAACTAACAATCAGATATAGTGGACATATGGAATCTCAGCCTTTACCACTGGGTCATGCAATATTCCAGAAGATGTAAGCGTTTATAATGGCCTTCTTTGCTTAAATGACTACTGATGGACAATTTGAAAAGGGCAGATCACTGAAAAATCAAAACAGTGATTTTTTTCATGTGCAAGGTGAACTGATACACTGCCGTTATTTGTATAAATTCTGTACAGTATAAAAGTTATGACTGCTGGCATGACTGAGTTCATACCTTACCACTGGCTGATCAATAAAAAACGAAAGCAGCAAATAAATAACCAACCAGACGGCTGACGATAGTACACCAACACCCGTTTTATACTTTTGACCTTAACCCTGGTGCCAAGACCACACAAAACGCTGTCCAGTACCTTCTAAATCATTTGTCTCATGCACCTAATAAAGTTTGTTGTTGTTGTATCCAGCGGTTTAGGAGAAAAATTACAAGAGTACTTTTTCACCTTCGACCTCAACCTATCGTCATACAAAATATTGCACAGGACCCGGAATTACAATGCCTCCTTAAAGTTAAGGAAGACTTAAGTTAAGTATTGATATAGTAGATGCTATATAAATTGCCTGGAACGATGCAGTACTTGTGGTCAAAGATAGTATTGTGATCTACAGAAAAATGAAACTATTTTGATTTTAATCAGTTTAAAACGTTATTTTTCGCATCCTGAATAATCAATACTTAACTTAAGCCTTCCTTAACTTTAAGGAGGCATTGTTATTCTGGGCCGAGTACTCTTTACATCATCGGACCTATGCACTGGCAAAGCTTTAAGTGGCTAAGTGGTTTTGGAGATACATAAACAAGAAAATGCATTATATAATAGATCATTTACCTTGACGTCAAAGTCACCTAAAATGTGTACCCAGTACCCTCTACGCTATGGACCACCAAGATTCGAAAGGTACCATATTTAGCATGAATAGAAGTCTTTGAAATGGACCTTCATTGAATACAGAGGTCAGGTGTGGCGCTTGATTACACTGATTCCTGATCTTTGCCCTCTTTCTTAATTTTATTAATTGAATTTTCAGTAAGCGGAGTGTGTGTGGGGGGGGGGGGAGTGTGTGTATGTGGGTGTGTGTAGGTGTGTGTGTGTAGGTGTGTGTGTGTAGGTGTGGGTGTAGGTGTGGGTGTAGGTGTGTGTAGGAGTGTGTGTGTGTGTGTGTGTGTGTGTGTGTGTGTGTGTGTGTGTGTGTGTGTGTGTGTGTGTGTGTGTGTGTGTGTGTGTGTGTGTGTGTGTGTGTGTGTGTGTGTGTGTGTGTGTGTGTGTGTGTGTGTGTGTGTGTGTGTGTGTGTGTGTGTGTGTGTGTGTGTGTGTGTGTGTGTGTGTGTGTGTGTGTGTGTGTGTGTGTGTGTGTGTGTGTGTGTGTGTGTGTGTAGGTGTGTGTGGGTGTAGGTGTGTGGGTGGGTGTAGGTGTGTGTGTGTGTTGGTGTGTGTGTAGTGTGTGTAGGTTTTTTTGTAGGTGTAGGTGTGTGTAGGTTTGTGTGAAGGTGTATGTGTGTGTAGTTGTGGGTGTAGGTGTGTGTGGGTGGGTATGTGTGTGGGTGGGTGTGTGTAGGTGTGTGTGTGTGTAGGCGTGTGTGTAGGTGTGTAGGTGTAGGTGTCTGTGGGTAGGTGTGTGGGTGGGTACGTGTGTGGGTGGGTGGGTGTAGGAGGAGTGTGAGTGTGTGTGTGTGTGTGTGTGTGTGTGTGTGTGTGTAGGGGGAGTGTGTGTGTGTGTGTGTGTGTGTGTGTGTGTGTGTGGTTAGGTGAGCTGACCACCTGACATGTCCATAGCTAATTAATAGGAGGTAAAGGGACAAACCAACCAATCTTACCACTCAAAAAAAAAGACATACATGCAAGCAATATCGATTATTTTTGGGGAAGGGCTGCTTAAGTAAGGATTCTTCACACAGGTATACATGCGATGAATATTTATCGATATTTAGCAGTTGTGAAAAATTCGCACAAAGCCCTAACAGATAGGACTTAGATATGATTTCTTTTGCTCCGGTATTCAAAGGTATTTACTGTTGGGTCTTATCTTTGCTTTATCCCCTTTTTATACCTTGATTTATATGTCCTAGGAGCTGATGCATTGATACGTTAGGGGTCTTTCATGCAAACCAAACATCTATGTGACTTAATCCACATCTGAACTAAGGGTGAGGTTGGCGCGCCGTGAAACTAGTTAAGCCAACCAGTAAAATAATTTTACTGACCGTTCCAAGGCGGTGCTTCTTTTGTGGGTCATATATTTCTGTACTTTTGTTCGCGTCTGTTTATTGATGCCTTGTGGTCACCTGCTGGGAAAGGGTTGACCCCTTGGCTCTCGTTTATGATGTTAAATTGTGAAGTTGTCACTTTCCCATTGGTATCCTGGGTCAGGTGTGGTGCTTGATTGTATCGATTCCTGATCTTTGCCCTATTTCTTACTTTAGTTGGAATGGGAGCAATGTTATGAATGTAAAAATTCTTTAAATCTGTAAAGCATGCGAAAAAATCATACCATTTATCACAGACGCGAGGATTCCTAAAAAACTTCACAGATAGTTTTGAGTGCTCGAATCAAGTTTCCACATGCAAACTTACGTAATTGTTAAACAATAGACTAATCTATGTATTTGACAAATTTTAATTGAAACGACGAGCTTTGAAGTTTGAACTGAAAAATAATAAGTGACCTTATGTTTTGTATGAAGAGAGGGCTCGTTGCTTTGGTCGTTAATGTAAGAAGAGAGGGCTCATTGCTTTGTTGTTGTTTTCCCTGGCCATCCTCACTTACCTTTTGGGCCCAGTGTGTGTTTGTGTTTGTGTGTGTGTGTGTGTGTGTGTGTGGGGGGGGGGGGGGCTTGGCCCAGCATCTACTTTGTTTTCCCAAATACATTTCAGGAATACAAGGCATAGCCAAAAAATAATTGAATTTTTAGCAACCCCAAAAATATGTTCCATTTTGTATCTTGACTAAATATGAAAACCCCTAAAATTTATAGAAATCAACCCAAAAATAGTCCAGTTTTGTGATTACCCCTCCCCCACCCTGCCGTCCCCAAAGATAAACATTTAAATAAATAGAAAAAAATATCGTTAAATTTCTTGATACCAAAAAAAATCTATATATTATTTGATAAAATACTAAATGCATTGAAATAAAAAAAAATGACGCCCCCAACTGGGCCAAGCATATATAGTGAAGTAAGCTAATTTCGCCAATTGAACATTCCCACTGTTTTTTCACTTGTGTGACATCACAGGCTCATTCTGAAAAGGGGATTTCCAAGGGCAAAGGAAAAGCTTTCTGTTTAGTTGCAAAACAGTAAGAAAATGCATATCTTAGTGGTAAGATAATGATCACTTGCCTGCATCAATGTTTTCCCGCCATTTTCACTAATTCTTTTGAACCCCAATCTTTTAATGCTGATCCTGAAATGTTTTATTTATTGAATGCATCGCTTCCTCAATCTTCATTTGCGTTGACATCATCATGATGGAGGTGAGAAAGCTCAATGATGTATTGGGGCCCCAAGTGGAGTAATTATTGATTTTACCAAAAGGGGGTTCTTATTAATGTTAAGACTCAGAAACAATGGTCTGGCTAATAAGCAGCTGTACTGACCATATATCTAACAATGCTTTTTTGATATATTATATCAATCTTTCACCTGAAATGTCTTGATGTATCCCTATAGTACATTAAAGAAAGCTTTTATGTCTAATTTTTCATTAACTGCCTGTGTGGTTGCACCCCAAAGAACCTAGGGGTTCCAATCAATCTGAATTAAAATTGAATATAGAAAAAAACATGTCTGAGTTATTATTGATTACAATAAATTAAATCGTAAAAGCTGCACAATAATTTATGTTCATTGAATGAACAAAATGTTTTGTCTCAAAACATCTATTGATTTTTTATCTATCCAACCCTTTATGAGGCCTCTTTTTGTAAGTAAACAAGAGTTGTCGGAAATAGATTACTATTTTCAAGATGGCGGAAAAACAGGTGCACAAACAAATCAAAGTTTTTGAAAATTAAATCACATAATTTGATGGTCTAAGGTATCACACATTGTTATAAAAGGTTGAAATTTTATGATTAAATCATTTTCTGGTCAGGTTGTATTTTGTTTCACTATCCCAGAGCCATATTCTGCTTACTTTGTTGAAAACTGATTATCCCAGTATATACGTCTAGGCCTATATTAAACAATTAAAGTACCCCCACCCCCTTATCCCTAGGGTTTTGGGGTGAGGAAAAGATTATCGTTTTAGGAACAAGTACGATATCGCCTCAATAGATCATCACTTCTTCCTAAATAGCCTACACTTTAGAGTTGAAAGTCAGTGCAGTCACAAAACTCGTCAGTGCAGTCACGATAAGGAGCGTGATTGCACTGACCGTGACTGCACTGACTTTCACACCTTAATGTGATTCTTGAAACTAAGGATTTAGCTCAGGCTGAAAATTTCGCCTATCTGTTTCGACAGATCCTCAACTGAAACAGAAACATAGCAGTAAAAATGTATTCAATATCTGAGGAAGCGTCACATTTCTCGTGATTGCACTGACGGATGTGGAAATATCACATGGATTTTATCGAATCTTTTTTAATATTTAACCTGTATGATCCAGCTTAGCCAACAAACTTTCTTGTGTTTTTGTTCCCATAAGTTGTCGTCTGCAAAAAATGTTATTTTGACTCAGATCATTGTGAGCAACTCTAGCTGAGATTGATTTTCTATATCTGTAACTGCATTGACAGGTATTCTAGGGACACTCTGTATACATTATGGCTTCCTCAACAAGTGCTTTAATGATTCGTAATTTCTATTGGGATCGTTTCGATAAAGTCCTATGTAATGATTTACTTAAGAAAAAGATGACTATTTATATGTTCTTGGTAAAATTGGAGATAATAAAACTACTTACCCTGCTGTTGGGACATGGTGAAATTGTGAGAAAAGGCGTTTCTGTCAGGTTGAATTTTCAAACAACGTCATCGGACACATGACATAGTATTCTGTTTTATTGACCCACAGTGTCGCTAAGTGTTGTAGACACAAAAACAAAAAAATGGACGGCACATATGCGAGAAAATTATAAAGGACAACGATTCCTCCATTTTTTGATAATGACCCTTAAACAATATTTATTTTGAAAGTACAAAGCATGTTTCAACAATACAATAATATATAAGCAAATAACAGGATTTGAAAACAAGCAATACTGCTTATATGAATCATTTCCTGAATGGTATAAGCAATGTGAATGGCATGCCAAGTTTATAGCTGGTGCAACATTTCAAAAGTATAATTCTATAATAAACAACATCATATCGTCTTTTATCTTAAAGCGAGTATAACCCGGAAATACCACAATCACACACTACAGACTAACCCATGGCACCGTGAGGAAGAGATACAGAACACTAGCAGCTACATGACAACAGAAAGAAAGTTAAAGTTATGCAATCAGCTCTCTCGTCGTCCCCAGTGAGATGATTGCAAAACTAGAAAGGACATGAAGTTCTGCACAACATTACAAAACAAAACACCACTTCAAACAAATAGGAGTAGCAACAAACAATAACTTAATCCTTAAAGCGCCATCTACAATTTGCAGCAGACGACAATTTCAAATTTTGCTGTTTTTTTCAAAAATAACAAATAAGGCATGATATTTCATGAGAATTGTCTGCTGGCAGACAATTCTCATGAAATATCATCCTTATTTTTTTCGAAAACTAGGAAAGATGTCACAAAATTTGTCGTCTGCTGCAGTCGTGAGTGGCGCTTTAATTAAGGGTTAACAACAGCAGAACCGCAGCTTCAGAATGTGTACACGGCAGCCAAAGCCCCTGAATAGGGCTTAAATGCATTTACCGGCGACAAATCTTCGCCCTAGATTCTGTTGTTGTCAAAACACAAAAATTGTCTCACTGGCATGCATGCTTCCTAACGAATGCAATAATCACAGATAATCAATCTAATCAAATTAACACACTGTGATGAAACTAAGAAAAAGGATATTGACTTACAGACAGTCAGAGCTAAAGATAATACTCAAGTTGAACCACGGTGGGCCCAACCAAAGACAAGTATTAAGTATCAGGCACCAACCTACCAATAAAGTCATGGAACATTAGAATCAGCATGCTCTTTGAACAGTGCAAAACAAAATTTCTGTCAGACTCTGAATGGGTCTTAGTTTTTTCTCTTACAGCTTTAACCCCACACTGTTCCTGTTTTGGGAGGGCTAGGAAGGGATGGTGACAATTAATCTGTCGTGTACATACAGTAAGTAAGGATGCAAAGATCAGGAATCGATACACTCAAGTACCACACCTGACCGATGATACAAATGGGAAAGTGACAAACTCACAGTTAGACACCACAATCGAGAGCCAAAAGGTCAGCCCTTTCCCAGGCACAAATAAACAAATGTGCACAAAGTCATAACAGACACAAGACAGAAAAAAACACATAAACGATCCTAAAAAGAAACCTTGGAACGGTCAGTAAAATATTTTATTGGAGGGCTTAAACCGATTTCAAATCTACCTTGTGACACCAATATTGACCACAGAGAATGACACTTGGTACAATCCTGGTACTCCTAGGTCAACATTACACCATGACCTATGCTTCACGAGTGGACCATTCTTTTACAGTACTCAAACTGCTCATTTATAAGTATTAAGGTATGAAATGCTCAGCTTCAAACGTGGGAGCAAAAATGTGTTGAACTCATTTTATTGCATGCAATTTTTAGATTTTTGTCATCTACAGATTTTTTTTTCAAAATTAACTTTTTCGAATAATTCTATCAGAAATACAATTTTAGTGATAGACAGTCAGACTGTATCCAGACATAGCTAGACATTTTGTAATGAAAATAATAGTCACATTAAAAAGAAATTTAAACACCTTTTTCTGAAACCATGAAGTCAACAGCTGAGGTGAGCCGTTTAGGCTGATTGAGCCTCTTGCTTATATAAGTGTGCAGAATAAATGTTTGTATGTTAAAATTGAAGGAAATATTGGTACAAATGAAAGCTGTGCAATACGACGCAGATCTTAGGTTTTGTAAATGTTCTGCTATTTTACTTATTTAACCCTTATCCTGCTGAACCCGGATTTATCTTTTTAAAAAAAATAAAATTCGTAGATCAAGATCAGCTGGCTTCTGATGAAGCTAACTAATCAGAATCCACACTTTAAGCGCCTGCAATAAAATGCATCTATAAATGTCACCTGATGCACACAGACTACAGTAAAACCTGTGTAAAAAGGCCATTCTCAAAAGACCGCAGATTGGTTTTAAAGACCAAATATCGCTTATTGCAGGTCAAAAGTATTGCAGAATGCTCCAAGGGGAGCATTCTGCAATACTTTAGACCTTCATTAAGCTACCATTTGTCATTAAGATCTTTGTTTTTCTATTTTTAGTGGCCGTTTAACACAGGTTTTACTGTATTAGTTGCTAACATTATTGACAATTGTACGTATAGAAGCAGCCTGTGTGGATCCAGATCAGACTTCTCTCTTACAGGAGAAGTCTCGTCTGGATCTACACTGTTCGATCTAGAGGCCTTTAAAACATTTCACCAGATGCCAAGCAGACAGACTATGTTACAAGGTCTGCACGTACGTGGTCATCAATAATTTTCTTATTGTGATGAATGATCGCAAAGTTTTTTTTATACTTATTACCACCATTGGTGGCCTATGGTTGCTTATTATATACTGAAGGGAGACATCATAGCACACATTGACAACCCACTATGTACCTTTCAGAAACACCCTACCATAAGAAAGATGACAGAAAACCAAGCTACCTAGATTGTGTCAATCAAGATTGAATGCAAGAAAAGACTACTAGAGAAGAATTGGGCCCCATCACGAGAAAGTCTCACTTCTTGGATTCGAGTTACAAAGGTGCAGGCTAGCAACAGTTAGGTGATAACTATATTCAAAATATTCATTTGGGGAGGTAAACACTATCGGATATACGGTTGACAATTCTAGTTTACGTCGTTGCGTGGTTAAAAAAACCTTATTTCTAAACCAAACATGTGGGTGCCCAAAAGAAACGTCTCAAATGAGACGGTTCTTTTGGGTACCCAAAACAAAAGCTAAAATTGATGTTTAAGAAAATATTCACAGTATAATGGTTAATGTTTGTTGTTTAGGTGAACCTATTTTAAATTTGGCCTATATACCACCCCAAATGGCAATTTTTGAATATGTTTATCCCCGTTAACTGTAAAAGTCTAAATCTAAGTTGTTGCGTTAGAGCAACAAAGTGCAGATCAGCCTGCACATCCTAGCTGTCTGATCAGCATCTTTGTTATTTGCTCTCTGAAGTGTATAAGAGTGCGAACAATCAGTCACTATTGCAGCTAGTATTTGTAGCTGAGCAGACTTGATATACAAACTACTCTCACATCTTATGGGTGTTTGCTTTTTTTAATTTCTCCATGAAAATATATGTTGTGGATACACTTTGGAAGCGTCTTGAGATGCTTCCAATGATGCTTCCAATGATGTACCAACGACGATCAGTGAAACCTAGAAAAGTCGAACCACTCGCTAATTCGAAATAAATTTCGGACACAATTCGATTCGAGAATAGAGCCTTTTTATGAACTATTTTAAATACTATCTTTAAAAAATATGTTTTGTGTGCGTAAAAGAAACGTCTCCTTAAGACGTTTCTTTTACGCACACAAAACATATTTTGTTTGATTTGATTCTTTACGTCCAAGTCAACAAATTTGCAGCTATGTAAGGACGGGTCTTCCTGGGTTGAACCAGTACTAAGCTAGGATAAACCAAGACATATGTTTGATTGTGAAAAACCCTGATAATAATAATTTTGGGGGTAATATATACTCATGTCCACCTTCCTATAGTACGAAATTTCTAATTTGAAATAAAACCTCTGGTCCCAAGGACTTCTAGTTAACGAGATACAACTGTATGTTTCTAAGAGAAAAGTAAAAATTTCTTACAATAATGATTGACCCTTTTAATTCTGGATACTTGCAAACAGTACATTTGCAAACAGTGATGACCCAAATGAAAAGTCACATAATTTGGCATTTCACCAAGGACTGCAGTATTTGCAAACATAAGATAATCTTTATGACAATAATGCATCATAGTTTAGAAAGTTAAACCTGTGACGGTGACCCCTTAAAATACAAAATGGACAATACTATACTTGTTCTATCAACATGCTTGGGAAAATCTATCAATATATTTTCGTAGAGAAATAGAAAAAATATCCCCTATAATAAAAGAGTAGTTTTGTGTGAAGTTTTGGTCTATCATCTTGCTAGAAAACGTGGATTTCTAAATTAAAGCTCTTTTTATATTGAAAAAATCCTATGTTGTAGGTACTCACTGGAGATGAGTTGAGACACTTCCAATGAGTAATCACAGCAGGTCTTCATGAAGAAATTTAAATCATCTATATGATAAAACATAGCTTATCTAGACTTATGAATCGACCTGTTAATAATAATTGATCATATATCTAGATCAGCAAAGTTTTTGAACATTGAATTGTAATTATTTACTTATACATCACTCTAATAATATGTTTGTGTACTCAAAAGAACTGTCTCATTGAGACGGTTCTTTTAAGTACCCGCAACATATATTCTTTCTTGAGAAATAAGAAAACTAATTATCAATTGCACACTTTAATCTAGAGCCTGACTATGGACACTCATTGGAAAGGTCTCAAGATACGTTAATGAGTACCCAGAGCAAATTGATAATTTGACAAATGTAAAAACTGCAATATGAATAATCGTCTTACGTCATAACATTAACAGACACATTTCTCTTTCATCATATGAGTGATTCTTTTAATTTCTTCATTAAAACATATATTATGGATACTCACTGGGGTCCTCTCAAGATGCTTTAAATCAAGAAAATATACCACAAAATATGAGGAGTGCAGTGGCTCAGTTGTAGAGTTCTTGGCCCGAGATCGAGGGGTTGCTGATTCGAGCATCACTTGAGGCACCGCGTTGTGTCCTTGAGCAAGACACTTTATCCTCTGCTTAGTACTGGTTCAACCCAGGAAGACCCGTCCCGACATGACTGATGTTGACTGGGACGTAAAGAATCAAATCAAACAAAATCGCAACATAGGATTTGGTAGAGAAATGTACATTAGGGTCCATTTACAATGCATCCTTAAAGTTAAGCAATACCTCAGTTAAGTATTGATATTTTATCTTGATCTTTTAAATGTTTAATAAATTGCCACATATGGTCAAAGATGTCATGTGATCAACAGAACGTTAGTTTTCGTATCCTTAAAAATTCAATACTTAACTCAGGTAGTACTTAACTTGAGGAGGCATTATAATTTTGGGCCCAGGCCTCCAGATAAGAGTGCGTTACTGAAAATAAATTTTCTTTTTTTTCAACCAAAACATGTAAAACAAATAAGAACAAATCATGAAAATTCTTTAATATGAATATCCGTCATTGATAACTATTTAATCATATGGATGTTTGAAGAAGAAAAAAACACAGCCAAGCATATATTATGGATACTCATTAGAAGCATCTCAAGATATTTTCAATTGAGTACCCGACAAATTATTTCTTAAAACTACAACATGCCCGTGGATTTTACTAGCACATGAGAGGTAACTCTTTCATGATGTTGTTGTTTTTTTTGCTTAAAAAATTCTCCCTTAACCCTTAAAGCGCCAAGAAAAAAATGCATTTGAAAATGACGTCTGCCAAAGTGGTCTGCTGCAAATAATTGCCTAACATTACTGACAAATTAAGTATAGAAGCAAACAGCGTGGACCCAGAACAGACTGCTCCTATAGGAGCAGTCTGTTCTGGGTCCACACTTTTTGCCATAGAGGCTTCAAAAACATTTCAGCAGACGAGAAAAGCAGACGACTTTTGTTGTGATTGGCGCATTAAGGGTTAAAATATATGCTCATTGGAAGGATCTCAACATTGGTCAAGGAAAGAACACCTATTTGAGCGTATTTTTTTTTAAAAAATCCTTATCTATTAGTTTATGCATGTGTTTTGGGTGCTCAAAAGAAGCGTCGCAAGACGGTTCTTTTGACTACCCACAACATATGTTTTGGTTGAGAAATATGAGTTTATTTTTCTGTTATGCTCTCTTATCTAAGGGTTAGATTGATGTACTTTCGAAGAGCGTCCACAACATAAACTTTTATGGAGAAAATCCACATCACAAGGTATTAAATGACTTTTCGCTTACTGTAAAGGCGGCGCCTCATAAATGCGTAATTAGGACTAGTCAACCTGAGGCATAGGTTAGAGCTGAAATGGAGGCGTGGTTTTATTCAAAAGTAACTGTATCATCTTGTGTCACAACCTCAGTCATTAGTTAGTCCTTAAAACGCCAGCAAAATAACTGCATCTGAAAATGTCTATTTAACATAAGCAGGGAGGCAAACATTGTGGGCCCTGATCAGACTGCTCCTACAGGAGCAGTCTGATCTGGGTCCACACTGTTTATCTATGAGGCTATAGTTAAGTGGACGACAAAAAGCATACATTTGTGATTATGCGCTTTAAGGGTTAATAAATGTGAGTTCAGTGTGTATACGTTAGGATTTTCATGAAATGCACTCGCGTTTGCGCGGCTCAAAAAGCTTATTAACTCCTTATCTAATTATAAATAAAACCTGATTTCCCTTCCTTAGCAGATGAAATAGCCGAACCACACCCAGATATGAATATTAAAGTTGCCGCCTTTACAGTAAGCGAAATGTCAAGTAATACTAAAGGAGGAATATGTAAAATATAGTTCGGAAAGATGGACCTGAGCAAATAGTGTAAACCAAACCCAGGCTGCTCCTTTAAGCAGTCTAATGTAGGTTCGAATTATACACATCGAAATAAAGTTAGGGAGCACCCTTTATTCTAACGAAATGTTTAAAAGTACCATTTTTGTAGTCTGGCGTCATACTGGATTTTTATGGCATATATTCTTAACCCTTAAAGCGCCAAGAAAAAACTCATCTGAAAATGTCGTCTGCTGAAGTCGTCTGCTGCAAATAATTGCCTAACATTACTGACCAATTAGGTATAGAAGGAAACAGTGTGGGCCCAGAACAGACTGCTCCAATAGAAGCAGTCTGATCTGGGTCCACACTGTTTGCGCTAGAGGCTTCTTAAACATTTCAGCAGACGAGAAAAACAGACGACTTTTGTTGTGATTGGCGCATTACGGGTTAATAGCATCTTCTAGTTACAGCCTGAATTATTTAGTTTTTGGGCTACTTTGGATACAATATGCCAAATCTGAATAGTGTTAATTTTCCTGGAAATATTGCCCTTTCGCCTCTGCACACCACAGAAAACCATAAGCAGAAAAGCAATTACAGCATGAAATTGAAAGAATTGAGCATTTTCAATAAATAAAAGAATTTGGTTTGAAAGAATATCAAAAAAGCATTTTAGAAATCAACCTTGTAATGGTTTCTCCATAGACCTCCATTTTTGCGTTTAAGTAAGCTGTGGTCCTCACAACTCTTAAAGCACAATGAGGCTGACTGGACCTAGTTCAATCAATAAACAATAACGAGATACCCTGGTGAAAATATGCAGTAAAAAGGTGAAATTTTATGTTAATACCTTCGGTATCTAATACCGAAAAGTTTTACCAATTGTTGGCGCCTGAAGGTGGTCACCATACATGAGAGGAAAATTTCAATTGAAAAACAAAACAAAATGCAAGGTCTTTTTTTTTCTAAGCCACACCTGTAAACTTAATGAACAAAAGCAGTGAGATGTTGTTTCAAAAAAATTGCAGCAAATATATACCTGTCTAGTAAATATGATTTCTTTTCCAAAATTTTAAAATTGACCAATCGCGAACACTTTTCAACTTAAATATTGTGCTGAGCTTCCATCCACATTTGGAGCCAATCAGCGCCCTTTTAACAATTACAGGTCTGTGACCATTAATTAGTTCTGAATTCAATGTAAATTATTTGCATTTTGCACTGATTTCTAATGGAACAGAAATGCTTTGATATTTTCCTTATTATGCCTTAACTGAATAATTTTGCAGTAACTTTTTGACCAGGCTGTGTGTTATAACAGTTTGTATAGATAATGTTCGATTTCTGGCTTAACGGAACAATTCGCAAGACATGCGCGGATTCAGAAAGTTTTTTTGTTGATGAGGGGAGGGAGGATCCAAGTACCACTATAAGCGGGCCATCATCGGCATGCGGATCCAAGAATTTCGTCAGGGGGGGGGGGGGGGTCCAGGTCAGTCTGACAAAAAAGCTCTGACGTTTTTTTTTTTTTTTTTTTAGTCCTCAGCTTATTTTACTGAAGTCAAATGGTCAATTTCAAAGAAATCTATCACTTTTCAAGGTTCCAGAGGGGGTCTAACATTTTCCGGGGGGGGGGGGGGGGAGGGGGGGGGTCCAACATTTTCCAGGGGGGTCCAATTGCTTATTCCCTATAGAAACCCATATAACTTGTGATTTTCCAGGGGGGAGGGGGTCCGGACCCCCTGCCCCCCCCCCTCTGGATCTGCAATTGATCGGCCCGCCAGCGAGACGCCATTAAATGGCGTTTCGTTTGCGTGCCGATGATGGTCCAACATTGATTGCTGGCTTGGTAGCTGCGATTTGTTGTGCACCCGGACCTGTATTACTAGTAAACCCTGTATGTTTGTGATTTTTCAGGGCGGTGGGGGGTCCGGACCCCCTGTCCCCCCTCTGGATCCGCACATGCAAGAGATATCAATGAGGTCCTAAAGTCAGAAACGATTTTTCTGTATCCAAGATGTCCACCGTAAAGCGTATGTGTTGCTAAATCTATGTCATTTTCACGTAGAAACAACCTTGGATAATGCAAATTCGGCTGATTATTGAAAAAGTTTGATAAAAAAACTTATAAAATTTCTAAAAATACTGTTGTATCAGATGAGGTGCTCCTTAACTTTTCTCCCTCGGTATATTTGCTATATCAGCGCCACAGGATTTCCTTTTCTATACCACTATACCCTTTTGTTTACAAAAGATATAGTGGTAATGAAAAAGACCGATAACGTCAAGCTTCTGTGATCAGAGCTACATGAAACATTTCAGGAAATTTGGCATTTTTTGAAAATAATTAGTGTATATACAGTATTCTTTTTTAAAGGATTTTGTTAACCTGCAGCTTGTTAGTATACGAACAATGACTATAATGTTGTAAAATAAAAATTTAAAGGAATTATGTTGGGCGATGACAATGGAAAATGGCTCTTTGATGATAAATATAAATCTCATTAGTGAAAAAATTCAATTCTGACAATCAGGATTTCAGGGCTGATCTTTAACCCTTTACCTCATAGAGATGCATTTTAATGCTTTTGCAAACAGGACAGACCCAGATCAGGCAGCTTGTTAGAGCTGCCTTGCCAGGGTCTACTCTGTTTGCTTATGGATATAATCATGATAAATCTGATCATAAACTAGTGTACCTGATAACTAATTTGCTTATCTATGTACCAAATAGAATTTTATTTATATGATCATTCATAGTGGGTGGAGCCTACCATGTATATTCATGGAAGAAAAGGGTTAAATTGCTGAGTTCAGTGTCAGTCCCAAAATCCTGAAATCAGTCATAATATTAACATTGTAATTGCTACAGTTTTTGAAAGTGAAGGTTTGGTTTTTAGAACTAGATTATGCAATACAATTTTGATCCTATCTTGGGCCACTATAGGTCAGTCAGGGAAACGCCATTTTGATGGCGTTTCCCTGGCCGACAAATAGTGGCCCAAATTTACCTGCTGACGGGGTATTTACTGTAAACCTGGATGCATTCAGCAAAAAAATAAAGCCCAAAACCAAGATGCACATTACTGCAGGTTGGTCATAGCATGTTATCGGTAAAAGATATCAAAAGTGTATTTTCCTTTGTCATACGTTCAACATAATGGGTGTGGAGTTGTTTATTTCTTTTGACCCTATCCAGCAAATATATGACGTCCAGATGATGCTGTATGGATCACAGTTGCTTAAGTAAAGCACTCTATAGGTGCTATAGCCTAAAAACCAAAAGCTCACAATGACATTACAAAATGACATTGTGAGCTTTTGGTTTTGAGGCTATTTAAGTGATATAAGGACGGAACTTCCAGCTCCTGTGTATGGATCGATAGATGTCATGTCTGCCTGGGAAATTTATGCATATTCATTTGAAACCATGGTCCTTTCTTTTGCATTCAAATGACTGGGTAAATTGAAGGTATCAGGCCCCAATAAAACCATGAAATATACTTTGTGGTGGGGTAAACTGTTTTCATGTTGTCTGTCTGTGGGTGTCCATATGACACCTTTTGAACTTTTCCTAAAATCTCTGATTCGATCATTATAACATTCCAGCTATGATAAGACCTTGATTCAGGGTGTCATGTGACCTCTGACTATGGCATTGACCTTGAAGCAGGGAATCATGTGACCTCCAGCTATGACATCAACCTTGCAGCAAGATGTCATGTGACCTCCAGATATGACATTGACCTTAAAGCAGGGTGTCGTACACACTGCTTTAAGGTCAGTGTCATAGCTTTTAGGTGACATGTCTTATTACAGAAATTCTGCCCCCTTCATGTCTCCTGACTCAAAATATTTCACACATGTTAACTTCAGTGAGGTCATATGCAGAGTGAAGGTTTCAGACACCCCGCTTGAAGGTCATGTTCATTTGGAGAGGTCAAAGGTCACACATACAGAATTGTTGTACTTATATGGGGTATCTAAGAAGCAGTGTTTAGTATTATTTTCATTCAGTCTTGCAAAAATCTTGAATGAAAATTCATTTTTCTGATGCAAATAAGTCTTTGGTCAGGCCCATTTGGATTTATTTTGCTTCGGTATTCAATTGTGTGTACTGTTGAGTCCTTATCTTTATTTTATGTCCTTTTTATATGTTGATTTGTATGTACTTGGAGATGGTACAGGGATAAGTTATGGATATTTCATGCGAACCAAACAACTAAATGTATGTGTCTTGATCCACATCAGAACTAAGGGGGAGATTGGTACCGTTAATTATGTTTAAGCCCTCCAGTGATTGTTTGATGGTTGCTTATTTTTGTGGATTCTTTTTCATATTTAAGTTTCACGGTTGTCTTGTCTGTTTTTTGCAGCCTTGCGATCACCTGCTGGGAAAGACCTGACCTCTTGGCTCTCTTTGTGTATTGTGTTTTCTTGTGTTTTTCTGACGTTCCCATATGGTGTCCCGGGTCAGGTGTGGTACTTTATTGTATCGATTCATGGTCTTTGCCTTCTTCTCTGCTTCTTTTGTGAGATATCCCCAGTGTGGCAGTAATAATCAGACATACAATCTGTGATTGAAAGTTATCCAGACAATCTAATATTCTAAAGTCAT
Organism: Loripinus fragilis; assembly: GCA_964019695.1. NCBI lineage: Eukaryota > Metazoa > Mollusca > Bivalvia > Lucinida > Lucinidae > Loripinus > Loripinus fragilis. Next base: position 35,985,540 of record OZ026520.1, on the reverse strand, counting down.
TTTCTTGTCTATCAATTGAAACATTTGTTTTTGGTTCTCAAAATAAGTGTCTCATCGAAACAGTTCTTTTGACTACCAACATCATACATGCATGTTTTGGCTGAGAAATGAATATTTAAAAATAATTATGTACTTTGGATGTTCTAAGACAACCCTTTGCATGCCAGTGACGAATTTTGTCATCTGCTAACCTTTGCAATCATTTTGTATCCAGACCAGACCCGTCAGAACGTCGGGCCTGATCTGGATTCAAACCGTTTGACACTCTGATAGTGTTCATGAAAGAATTTTTTGAAAAAAATGATAAAAAATCAGCAGACGACAAAAAACGATGAAAACTTATCCAGCAGACAAAGAGTTATTTGAGGTTGAAATTCTCAGATTTTGGCTGTGGGCTCTGATTAGAACCGTCACACTTGGGGTGTGTTGTAAGACAACTCGCAATTTCAATTTATGGACCTGCATTACATGAGAAGAGAGAAAGTGATCTCATAAAACTTGGGAAGGCCAAGGCAAGCCTTCCATCAGTGACGCCACATCAGAGCCTATCCTGTTTGCACACACTAACTCTTTATTTGCTTGGTGCGATGTTTTGATGCTTACATTTGCAAACAGCTTGGACCCAGATCAGGACCGACGCTTTGTAGGTCCTGATTTGGATCGAAACCATTTGACACTCTCATTGTGCTCCAGAAGGAATGTTTTGAAAAAAGATATTTTTGAAAGAGTCAGCAAATGACAACTACTGTCCTGCCAGCCAAGAGTGACAGTGACTTCATGTTTTGTTTACAAAGTTATCAGGGACTTATAACCGATAGATCACTTGTGTATTAATCCTATCTTCCGGATAGGATTAATACACAAGTGACCTATCGATTCGCGTTAGCTCAAGTGAAGTGTACACGTCGGTGTATTACTTAGCAATTATAAACAAAGTATTACGTCACTGTCACTCTTGGTTGGCACGACAGTAAAGCATGGAACAATTGCCCAGCATTCAAACAGTTAGTGTATGAAGGCAGAAGAAGGCCGCCTAAAACAGTAGGTGTCTGGGTAAACAGACGAGGACAATTACAAATAATGATAAAAAGTATTAATTATATAATCAATATTATAAACATCTAGAGCTCCGGATTTAATAAACATTTAATTATTATTATTATTATTATTATTATTATTATTATTATTATTATTAGAACTCCGACTGTGGGCTATTTTAAGCTATAACCATTTGAATGAACTAAAATATTGAATCTTTAAGCATAGGTAACCAATAAAGGCTTAGACGAGACAGCACAAATGTGCAATCTCGCCAGAGCCTTTCCTGCTAACATGCATAAAATACGGAACATTGTTTAAGATAAGTATCGCAATCTCACCAGGGCTTTTTCGTCTAACTTACACAAAAAGTATTTGGCATAGGTGATCAGCGAAGATTCAGATGAGTTTATGCATATGGAGTCTCATCAGAGGTTTACGAAAGTTTAAAGTTAGATATGTAGCCATGAGCTTACCGTTAGGGGATCAAACAGTTTGGACCCAGATCTGTTAACAACCTTTGCAAACAGTTTGGATCCAGATCAGGCCTGAAATGTTTTCAGGCCTGATCTGGATCCAAACTGTTTGCAAAGGTTGTTAACAGATGCAGATGACATTAGCAGGCAAATAGTATTAACCCTTACAGCGCCACCTATAATTTGTAGCAGACGACAATTTCAAATTTTGCCGCTTTTTCAAAAATAACAAATGAGGCATGATATTTCATGAGAATTGTCTGCTGGCAGACGATTCTCATGATATATCATAACTTATTTCTTCTGAAAATTAAGAAAGATTTTGCAAAGTTTGTCGTCTGCTGCAGTCGTGATTGGCGATTTAAGGGTTATAGAATAACCACACACATGAGAATTGTACTGTCAGTAACTGTCACATCAGAATTTTGCTGTCATTTACTGTCATTGAGTGACTTTGATACCTTGTTTCCTTGGCTTGCATTAACCCTAATCACACAAATAACCATTTTACTATTTCACACTTTTAACATAGCCTTAGATCCTAATTTAAGATTAGAGCTTATCAACCGATAATAAAAAATATAAAGTGCTCACATGTAAAGAGCTCGACGGGGTGCTTCAAATAAGATTTAATTCTATAAAAAAACAATTTAGCAGCCAAATGACTCCTTCATTAAGTTTGGACCTGTCCCAAGCAAGCTTAATTGGCTTTTCTTTTTTTAGTTTGGACATGTCCTAAGCAGGCACATTTTGCTTTTCATGGCTTCATTAAATTTGGACCTGTCCTTTAAGCCAACAGATTTTGCTTTTCGTGAGAAAAGCAAAATCTGCTAGCTTAGGACAGGTCCAAACTTAATGAATAGGTCATTTGACAACAAATTAAAATCTACTGGCATTTGCAGTTCATTGCTTAATACATGTACTTTTTTTTAATTTTTCAAAAGTATTTTTTGACATTGCCACTTCCGAGAAAAGATGAAGTGCTTAAATTTAGAGGCCCATGGCCAAAAATCTGAAAGGGATACTAAAGCTGTGTTGTGTTATCCTAATCGCACTAATAACCTCCAGAAAGCCAGTGAAACAAGATTTCTGTGCAAAAGCCATGTTATAAAACAATATGTCATCAATAACATTAATGAATCGTGCTCATCTCATGTGTGTTAAAGTATTCTTTTATCTCTTTCATTACTATCGTCTGCTTATAACCTTGCAAACAATTTGGACTCCGATCAGGGCTTACATTCTGATAGTGTTCCTAAAAGTTGTTTTGATTTTCGACACACAAATGTATGGGAAAAAATACCCATGCAAAGAGTTAAATTTTCATGTGCTAATAACTGTCATCGGGGCTAGATAAATGTATCTCCATTTTGAAAATATCGTCTGCTGAAATCGTCTGCTGCATGTAAATGCATGTCAATGAATAATTTCGGCATACAAATAGTATAGACCCTGATCAGACTGCTCCAAGAGGAGCAGTCTGCCCTGGGTTACTACGTTCTTGCCCATAGGTGACAGTCACATGCGATTCATAAATTGAATGAGAGAGGCTGTGGTGAGACTTCGCCGTTTATCAAATCCTTTTTGTTTAATACAGTAAAATACAAATATTGATATATTTACAAAAGCAATTACAATCTAGGTAGGGGAAGTGACTCGTACAAATGAGATCGATATTTTTACAACAGCAATTCTAGAAACATTGAGAGAAAGACACTCTGAAAATTGATATCATTTATAAGGGAGATAACTAAAAAAACTCTAGGTAGGGGAAATCATTCTAACAAATGATATCGATATATTTATAACAGCAATTTTAGAAACATAAATAAGGGGAAAGTACATTCAAGAAATGGTAGGTAGGGGAAGTTGCTCTTACAAATGATACCGATATATTTACAGCTGCAATTTTAGAAACAGAAGGGGAAATAACTAAAATACTTTAGGTAGGGGAAGTCACTCTTACAAATGGTATCGATATATTTACAACTGCAATTTAAGAAACACAAGGGGAAATAACTCACTAGGTAGGGGAAGTCACTCTTACAAATGGTATCGATATATTTACAACTGCATTTGAAGAAACACAAGGGGAAATAACTCAAAAATGCTCTAGATAGGGGAAGTCATTCTAACAAATGATATGGATATATAAACAACTGCAATTTTAGAAACACAAGGGGAAATAACTCACTCTAGGTAGGGGAAATCACTCTTACAAATGGTATCGATATATTTACAACTGCATTTTAAGAAACACAAGGGGAAATAACTCGAAAATACTCTAGGTAGGGGAAGTCACTCTAACAAATGGTATCGATATATTTACAACTGCAATTTAAGAGACACAAGGGGAAATAACTCAAAACTACTCTAGGAGGGGAAGTCACTCTTACAAATGGTATCGATATATTTACAACTACAGTTTTTGAAATACAAGGGGAAATAACTCAAATACTCCAATTAGGGGAAGTCACTCTTACAAATGGTATCGATATATTTACAACTGCAATTTTAGAAACACAAGGGGAAATAACTCAAAACTACTCTAGGTAGGGGAAGTCACTCTTACAAATGGTATCGATATATTTACAACTGAAATTTAAGAGACACAAGGGGAAATAACTCAAAACTACTCTAGGTAGGGGAAGTCACTCTTACAAATGGTATCGATATATTTACAACTGTATTTTAAGAAACACAAGGGGAAATAACTCACTAGGTAGGGGAAGTCACTCTTACAAATGGTATCGATATATTTACAACTGAAATTTAAGAGACACAAGGGGAAATAACTCAAAACTACTCTAGGTAGGGGAAGTCACTCTTACAAATGGTATCGATATATTTACAACTGCATTTGAAGAAACACAAGGGGGAAATAACTCAAAAATACTCTAGGTAGGGGAAGTCACTCTTACAAATGATATATTTACAACTGCAATTTTAGAAAGACAAGGGGAATAACTCAAATACTCTTGGTAGGGGAAGTCACTCTTACAAATGATACCGATATATTTACAACTGCAATTTTAGAAACACAAGGTGAAATAACTCAAAAATACTCTAGATAGGGGAAGTCACTCTAACAAATGATATGGATATATAAACAACTGCAATTTTAGAAACACAAGGGGAAATAACTCACTCTAGGTAGGGGAAATCACTCTTACAAATTGTATCGATATATTTACAACTGCATTTTAAGAAACACAAGGGGAAATAACTCAAAAATACTCTAGGTATGGGAAGTAACTCTTACAAATGGTATCGATATATTTACAACTGAAATTTAAGACACAAGGGGAAATAACTCAAAAATACTCTAGGTAAGGGAAGTCACTCTGACAAATGATATATTTACAGCTGCAATTTTAGAAAAACAAGGGGAATAACTCAAATACTCTAGGCAGGGGAAGTCACTCTTACAAATGATACCGATATATTCACAACTGCAATTTTAGAAACACAAGGGGAAATAACTCAAAAATGCTCTAGATAGGGGAAGTCATTCTAACAAATGATATGGATATATAAACAACTGCAATTTTAGAAACACAAGGGGAAATAACTCACTCTAGGTAGGGGAAATCACTCTTACAAATGGTATCGATATATTTACAACTGCATTTTAAGAAACACAAGGGGAAATAACGCGAAAATACTCTAGGTAGGGGAAGTCACTCTAACAAATGGTATCGATATATTTACAACTGCAATTTAAGAGACACAAGGGGAAATAACTCAAAACTACTCTAGGAGGGGAAGTCACTCTTACAAATGGTATCGATATATTTACAACTACAGTTTTTGAAATACAAGGGGAAATACTCTAGGTAGGGGAAGTCACTCTTACAAATGGTATCGATATATTTACAACTGCAATTTTAGAAACACAAGGGGAAATAACTCAAAACTACTCTAGGTAGGGGAAGTCACTCTTACAAAAAGTATCGATATATTTACAACTGCAATTTAAGAGACACAAGGGGAAATAACTCAAAACTACTCTAGGTAGGGGAAGTCACTCTTACAAATGGTATCGATATATTTAAAACTGCGATTTTTGAAATACAAGGGTAAAAAACTCAAATACTCCAATTAGGGGAAGTCACTCTAACAAATGGTATCGATATATTTACAACTGCAATTTTAGAAACACAAGGGGAAATAACTCAAAAATACTCTAGGTAGGGGAAGTCACTCTTACAAATGATATATTTACAACTGCAATTTTAGAAATACAAGGGGAAATAACTCACTAGGAAGGGGAAGTCACTCTTACAAATGGTATCGATATATGTACAACTGCATTTTAAGAAACACAAGGGGAAATAACTCAAAAATACTCTAGGTAGGGGAAGTCACTCTTACAAATGGTATCGATATATATACAACTGCATTTTAAGAAACACAAGGGGAAATAACTCGCTAGGTAGGGGAAGTCACTCTAACAAATGGTATCGATATATTTACAACTGCAATTTTTGAAATACAAGGGGAAATAACTCACTCTAGATAGGGGAAGTCAATCTAACAAATGGTATTGATATATTAACAACTGCAATTTTAGAAATACAAGGGGAAATAACTCAAAAATACTCTAGGTAGGGGAAGTCACTCTAACAAATGATATATTTACAACTGCAATTTTAGAAATACAAGGGGAAATAACTCAAATACTCCAGGTAGGGGAAGTCACTCTTACAAATGGTATCGATATATTAACAACTGCAATTTATGAAACACAAGGGGAAATAACTAAAAAATACTCTAGGTATGGGAAGTCATTCTTACAAATGGTATCGATATATTTACAACTGCAATTTTAGAAACACAAGGGGAAATAACTCAAAACTACTCTAGGTTGGGGAAGTCACTCTTACAAATGGTATCGATATATTTACAACTGCAATTTAAGAAACACAAGGGGAAATAACTCAAAACTCTAGGTAGGGGAAGTCACTCTTACAAATGGTATCGATATATTTACAACTGTATTTTAAGAAACACAAGGGGAAATAACTCAAAAATACTCTAGGTAGGGGAACTCACTCTTAAAAATGATATATTTACAACTGCAATTTTAGAAATACAAGGGGGAAATAACTCACTCTAGATAGGGGAAGTCACTCTAACAAATGGTATCGATATATTAACAACTGCAATTTTAGAAATACAAGGGGAAATAACTCAAAAATACTCTAGGTAGGGGAAGTCACTCTAACAAATGATATATTTACAACTGCAATTTTAGAAACACAATGGGAAATAACTCACTCTAGGTAGGGGAAGTCACTCTTACAAATGATATATTTACAACTGCAATTTTAGAAATACAAGGGGAAATAACTCACTCTAGATAGGGGAAGTCAATCTAACAAATGGTATTGATATATTAACAACTGCAATTTTAGAAATACAAGGGGAAATAACTCAAAAATACTCTAGGTAGGGGAAGTCACTCTAACAAATGATATATTTACAACTGCAATTTTAGAAACACAAGGGGAAATAACTCACTCTAGGTAGGGGAAGTCACTCTTACAAATGATATATTTACAACTGCAATTTTAGAAATACAAGGGGAAATAACTCTAGGTAGGGGAAGTCACTCTCACAAATGGTATCGATATATTAACAACTGCAATTTTAGAAATACAAGGGGAAATAACTCAAAAATACTCTAGGTAGGGGAAGTCACTCTAACAAATGATATATTTACAACTGCAATTTTAGAAACACAAGGGGAATAACTCAAATACTCTAGGTAGGGGAAGTCACTCTTACAAATGATATCGATATATTTACAACTGCAATTTCAGAAGCACAAGGGAAAATAACTCAAAAATACTCCAGGAAGGGGAAGTCACTCTTACAAATGATATATATATATATATATATATATATATATATATATATATATATATATATATATATATATATATTTACAACTTCAATTTTAGATACACAAGGGGAAGTATCTAAAAATTACTCTAGGTAGGGGAAGTCACTCTTACAAATGATATCGATATCTTTACAACTGCAATTTTAGAAGCACTTATAAGAGGAAATTACTCAAAAATACTCTAGGTGGGGGAAGTCACTCTTATAAATGATATCAATAGATTTTCAACTGCACTTTTAGAAATACATGGGGAAATAAGTCCAGAAATATTCTAGGTAGGTCACTCTTACAAATGATGTCGATATATTTTTTACAACAATAATTTTAAAAACACAATTAAGGGGAAGTTACTCAAAATACTCTATAGATAGGGGTAGTCACTGTATTTATATATTTACAACTGCAATTTTAGAACCTAAGTTAATGGGAAATAACTCAAGAAATACTTTTGGTAGAGGAAGTATTTTTTACAAATGATCTCGATATATTTACAACTACAATTTTAGAAACACAAGGGGAAATAACTAAAAAATATTCATGGTTGGGGAAGTCACTCTTACAAACGATTGATATATCAACACCAACAATTTTAGAAATACTTAAAAGGGGGACTTAACTCAAAAATTACTCTAAGTCACTCTTACAAATGATTTTTTCACTACTTATATTAAAACATTCATTCGGCCAAGCGTGATTTAAATGAAATTAGGAAATTTAAGTTTCAATTAAGTGAATGGTTGACGCTTATAAGCGTTTTTCATATCGTTATTCGTATGCCGTCTGTTTACGGCGTAATATGATATATGTAATTGTCTTCTGCTGCCAAGCGTTGATGTTGAATGACGCATTTTACTTGTTGATGTGGGCCATCATGAGAGCCTACTAGTTATCTTATGCTGTACTACCTGAGTGCGGTCTGCTTAGGTCGTCTGTTGATATATAAAACGTTCATACGTGGGTGTTCTCTGTTCTCTGTCTCCGCTTGTCTTGTAGGTATTGCTGTTTGTGTATAGGAGTAGCATTGCAAACATTGATGGTACTGCGCTGATGTATTGAGAGACAACATTTGCTCATTCTTAAAGGTATTGGCTAGCATTCGCGCATTGTAAGGCCAGATTTTTTTTATTAGTTGATTTACAGGAATTTTTTTTCAGATTTAGGACCGAGGGGACGAAAATAAATAAATAAAAAAGCTCTGAAAATGACCAGTTAACTGGTCATTTTCAAAGCTTTTTTTTTCTTTTTTTTTCTTTTTTTTTAATATCTCCAGAAACAGTAAAACTAGTAATAGGTAAACCAACAATTTGTATTAAATCTTTAAATATTTTATCATTTTCCTAAAAATCTGGACAGGACAATCACTTTTAACAGTGTCATACGGAAGCGTATATGCGCCACCACTTGCTACTTAAATCCGTTAGAAAAAGACTGTTTTCTGGCGAAAATGTCAGAAATAAGTGGATTTGATGCGATAATATTTAGAATATTCAAATATATTGCGGTTAGATAGTAATTTTTATTTCAATGTTTAATCTTTTGTCGACAAACGGATTAAAGAAACAGCATGCATGTCTTGTTTTCTTTTCTAGCAAATTATTATCTCAATTGACCAAAAAAGTTTGTTGCTCCTCGCAAAAAAGATATTGCTTTAAAGGAGTTGTGGCAATATTTTTGCATCTAGCTTAAAACTATTGCTTTTCGGTAGAACGTTTTGCACCTTGAAAGTAATACTTCCTGCAATAAGAAGAAATAAGAAGCGAGCTGTATAAATGTTTAGCTAAGCTAGTTGAGTATGTTGTTTTGATAAAATTATATTTGGCACTTCGGGATTTTTTTAAAACTTTTAACGAAATTAATGCTATTTATCAAAGAACTATACATAATTATGACGCGATCACAAAATATTTTACTTTTGATAACATAATTATCGCGTGTTGTTTTTAAATAAATTTTGTGCCAAATAAATAATAAGAAGTGCTAATAATTTTAAAGTCTTGCTTCTAGTTATATCATTTTTGCCAATATATATAGTGACATTATAATGAAGAAAACGCAGGTGATAGTTGTTTTCACATTTTCTCTGTTAAATATTGTGAAATAAGACGAAAGGAGATTATTGTTTTAAACGCTATGTTGATGCGATCAAGCAGTTGTAGAAATTATTTCTTTTAAATAATAAAAGTACATAAGAGTAAGTAAGGGTGCAAAGATCAGGAATCGATACAATCAAGTACCACACCTGACCCCCCCCCCCTTAATTTAGATGTGGTTCAAGACACATAGATATTTGGTTTGCATGAAAGGCCCCTAACTTATCAATGCATCATCTACCAGAACATATAAATCAAGATATAACAAGGAGATAAAGCAAAGATAAGGACTCAACAGTAAAAAAGCTGTATACAGGAGCAAAAGAAATCCAACAGGTAAACCCCGGGGGCCTGACAAAAACAGCCAAAGCATCAGGCCCCTACCATCTCATCAATAGATAAGTCTTTAAGTCGGAACCGTCATAGAGTCTGAAGTCCCACCCACCGGCGTGCAATTAAAGAGGAAAGCAAAGTTGCCAACCGTGATTGGGTTGACCACCAAGAATGCAGTCTGTTGCAATTAGTTCAAAGACCTTGCAGAGTTGTTTCTTCAATTCTCATAAATTCCTTTCTGCATACATCAGTGTTAGCATAAACATCGGACCAGGTCTGGGCAACAAAGGAACAGTGTCGAGTCTAATAGGTCTGCCTTGTTTGCGATCAGTCTGAGATTTAGGGAAAGTTATATGTGCGCTATATGAAATGTCCTAACACTCCTGGGCCTTCATCTATAATACTTTCGATACATAATAAGATGGGAATTATACTGCACTGTAATGAACCCGCTAACATCTTCAGAAAGTAACTGACTATGATCAGTAAACGACAAATCACACAATACAGCCCTGAACACTAAAAGTCACATGTATGCACTTAAGAAGAAGGGTAAAGTAAAGCCAACCAAGAGAATTGCAATACTAGAAAGGGCACTTAATATTACACAACAAAAATGGACCACCATCAAGAACCCCGCAAACAATGGCAGTCCCAATGAACAATGAGTTAACAACAACAGAACCAACGCCTTAGAACGGGCAGCAGCCTATGCCGCAGATTTGTCTGCATTCTTAGTACCATAATCGTCAATTCTGTTAAGTTAGGCGAAGACAACAATTAAAAACTGTGACGATTCACTGAAACTTGTTAGATATTTTAGCCATATGGACCTGAAACTGAGGACTTAGAGAAAAAACTATTCTGAACGTACAAAAAGTAAAGAATATTGAGTATTGTTTGCTTTATTATCGTCAACTAGATTTACTTGTGAAATACATGTATGAGAGTCAACCTTGTGAAATATGAGAGTCAACCCCTGGTCGAAATATTGTTGTCTGAGAAACACATGACTGGATAAATCCTACATATGCATGCTGTCTGTGAGATCATTTTGCTAATTAGAAATGCAATACTAGTTAACATTGGTTGTGTAAGTGATATAATTTTTAATGTTCGAATTTATCCTTCTTTTGCAAACAGTACATACACTAGCCAGTCCTCTATGTTTCTGTAGCACTCTTACGTGTAATCATCAGTTACCATCATTATAGCATATAAGTAAGCTGTACTTCACACAAGGTAAGGAAGAAAGCAAAAATCAAGAATCGATGCAATTAAATGCCACATATGACCCAGGAAACCACACATGAAAGTGACAACAACGAAAGAAAATATCACGTAAAGAGAGCCAAGAGGTAAGCCCTTTACCAGCAGGTGATCGCAAGGCCGCAAGGAAAAGACAAGACAGCATAACTGATATTAAATTCAAATAACAAAAAGATCCACAGAATAACAGCCAGTAAAAATTACCAGCGGGCCTAAATATGTTTTAGGGTGCCAACTTCACCATTATTTCTGTAGTGAATCAAGACAAATATATGTTTGGTTTGCATGAGAGATCCCTAACCCATCGATGCATCATCCACTAGATAATACAAATTGAGATATAAAAAGTAGATGAAACCAAGATAAGGACTCAACAGCATATACAACGGAGTACTGGAGCATAAGAAATCCAACAATCAAACCCTGGTAGTCACAAGACCAGGCCTCAACCCCACCCCATCTTTAGACAAGTCTCCACGTAAGAACTGTCACAGAGCCTGAGGTTTGATCCGCCAGTGTGCAACTAAAGAGGAAAGCAAAGTTGCCAACTGATAGCTAAAGAGTTGACCACCAAGCATGCAGCCCACCACTATAATGTTATAACAAATCTCTTAAAATGAAAAACTATTTTAATAAACTACGCTGAAAAAATATTAGAGCCAACAATATCTTTAACTTTTGCACTCAGTCGCCTCCATAGATCCCTGGGTCAAAAGAGACCAAAGCCCTATATCAAAACCATTGTATATGCGGGGTAAAATTTAGTAAAAAAAAGTTTTGCCAAGTTAATGATACCGATAGCCTTGTTCAAGAAGTTTTTGAGCTAACGGCCAACAGAGAGTGCTGAAACCAGCAACACAGCAAACTGGACGAGCTGAGAAACACGAAAAACAAGTAAGTGAGTATGATCAGGAAATACCAAATTCATAAACTGCAGACAAACCCATGGCACCACGAGGAAAAGCCACACAACAATCACGAGACACCAGGCAGACAAACTAAGCAAAGCAACCAGCTCCCTCTTCCCCATCAAGATGATTGCAAAACTAGAAGGGGCATAAAGTAACATGCAACAAAACATAGAACAATTACAGACTCCCACAATGAGAGTAACAGTAAACAACAAGTCAACAACAGAACCACCGCCTAAGAACGGACAGCAGCCTAAGCCTCCGGGGTGGACTTAAATGCATTTTACTGGTACCAAATCTTCGCCCTAGCTTCTGCTGTTGTTAAAGTACAAAAAATGTTCAGCTCGCATGGAACTATTGCAATGTATCATCATAGAGAAACACTCTAATCAAATTAACACACTACAAACCCCACTGTCAAAGACTTTTGACTATTACCTGTAAATGGCTTACACATAGATTATACATTTTATGATTCCAGTTCAATCATTCTGTCCTGTTCACTGAGGTGTATCAGAACTACATACTGTATACATGCAATTGTAAATTGATGATAAGCTACATGTTTATACAAAATAACGCTTAATAAGCTTTTGTATTGTTTGTTTTGAGCATTTTGACAGCCTTCACACCACCGCATTCCATACCCTGACCAATCATCCCAGTTTGTAGGGTGTGTAATGTGAAACTACAACCATATGCAAAAGAATAAGTTTGCTCACGGATGAAAGCACCTCAAATATTTTTTTCTATTTCCTATATAATAACAAAAGCAGAGTTTTCAGCCCATATTTCTAAATCGGCACTTGTCCAATGAGAAAACCTTTTTTGCCGATAATTCGGACTGTACCTTCTAATCTTTTGATGGAAAAATATCCCTTTCTTAGAAACTGTCTATGGCCATTTCTATGGGCTATTCTTCATTAAGACTGTCAGAGATCCATGTTAACTTCTTGTCTTACCGCTATCAAAAACAATGTAATAAAGCACTGCGAAAAAGTTAATGGCTAGTCTGATAAGAATCTATTTTGGTCTAGTAAACATTCAGGTGAAGTATTAGATAAACTTAAAACTAGGGATTTCTGTTTGTCTACATATGCTTTTTCCACTCTTTAAACTACTTAACCTCATATTTTAATTAATGATAAACGAACTGTTCTGATTGAACGAAATTTCCAAAGAGAAGGCTCTCCTTACCTTGCATGAAATGAAACTTCAGAACAGTTAAATTATATCATGCACGGTCTTGTTTAAATGATTGTTTGGTTGGAATGCACTTTTATACGATTGGGGTCACTTAATTGGATAGACAAGTTGTTGGGATTCCATTGCGCTCCCCGGATTGCAGATTCATTCTAATTTTGATATGAGACGGACTTTATGATGTCTCTTACTGATGATCAACAGGCTTATATTATTCAGGGGTTTAACACTACATCCAGTTATTTGGATGATATTTTAAGCATACATAATACACTTTTTGACGATATATTAATTCAGATGTACTCTTCAGAGCTCCAACTTAATAAAGCTAATACCTCTGATACCAAAGCTGTGTTTTTGGACTTGCATTTTTCCGTTTCTAATGATATTGTTTCCACCAAAATTTACGATAAATATGGCGGTTTTGATTATAAAATTGTTAGTTTCCCATTTTAGATGGTGATGTTACTCACTCTACATCATGTGGGTTTAATATTTGTCAACTTATCAGATGTGCTAGAGCATCTAGTCATGTTGCAGATTCAACTCTCATAAAAAAATATTTAACTAATAAACTTCCTAAACAAGCCTATCTGTATCATAAACTTCGCAAATGTTTTTCTTTTCTGTATTGCCGATGCTTTGACTTGAAATCTAAACTCAATGGCAGACTTAAATCTCTGTTGCGCCAGGGTCTTTCAGAACCAGATTTTTGTAGCGACTTAGTGATAAATTAAAGAAAACCATTGTCATTAAGAAAATATTATCACAGTTATCAAAATAATTTCTCAGAGATTATAAAGATTGGCTATAACATTTATGCATTTCAACAAACTGCATATGCTTGGTATTTAACCCAACAACGATTGGGAACTTTGCTTTCCTCTTTGATTGGACGTCGGCTGCTCGGACCTCAGATTCTATTATGGTTCTGACTTAAAGCCGTATCCATATATCAAATAGTTGGTGCCTAATGCTTTGTCTGTTTTCCGGCCCATCGGCTTTTAAGTGTTGGATTGCTTTTACTCAGGTATTCAGTTGTAAGTCCTGATCTTAGATTTATTTCTATTCTATATCTTGATTTATATATACTAGGAGATGATTAAGGATAAATTATGGATAATTCATGCAAACCAAACATTCATGTCTTGATCTATGTCAGACTTAAAGGCGAGGCTGGTACCGTGAAACTAGTTTATGCCTTCAAGTAGTTTTCTTATTTACCGTTCCAAGGCGGTGCTTCTTTTGTGGATCCTTGTGTGTTTTGTCTTTGTCATACTGCCATGACTCTTTTCTGCAGCCCCTGTGGTAATCTGTTGGCAAAGGGTTGACTACCTGGTTTACTTGTATGTAATGTTTTCTTGCTCTGTCACTTTCCAATATGAGGTCCTAGAGTCCTTCTAATATTACAAGTCTTTATATCTATTAACTCTCTTACGTCCTACTCTGTGAATTATTGAAAAATTAAATTATCCAATCGACAACATTCTCTGTACTATCCTGTATGCAACCAATAACACAGAGGTGCTGAAAAAAAATCCAGCTCTCTCATGTCCGTTGAACATTTCCAACAGTTTAGTGCAGAAAAGGTTATACAGCAAAGGTGAAGGTATATTCGTGATAGTTTTATGAGTCTCCTAAGTTAGGGTAAGGAAGTGTTTTTTTATCGTTAAGGATTATAGTTTGTTTGTAAGTTTTGTTGCTTTACGCCCCATTTCAACAGCTAAGGTCATGTCAGGACGTTCAGTAAACCTTACCACACTTTTTCCTGGGCAGGATTGAACAAGCGGTTAGCCAGTACTTCATGCATATACTTTCGCTTGTAACTGGCAACAACCCTTCTTGAATGATTGGGCCAAACGGAGAAGAAGGACACTAGAAACTATTTCATGATTAATTTCCACGAAAGTATTGGAACGGACAGTATCAAACTTGTGACCCCTTGATCTGCAGTCAGACTCGCATCTGTAGCCAGACACGTTACCAACTACACTACGCAACCATGTAGTATAGATTATAGTTAGAAATGGTAGGTTAAAGTTGGTGGGAAGGCATGGTTTTAGGTTTAAGATCATCTATCATACCCCTACTTATCGCACTCTTTCAACAGCTATCCAATACAATCATCCAATCTGTCTACCACAAATAGTCAGTTAAGTATAGTTTAGTTTATTGTCCACTCAAAATAAATCTTGTCATGTCTTTCGTCTTGTCACTATGATACCTATCACTTCCACCTGGCTTTCTAGAATTACAAGACCTAACCTTCCCTCGCCACCCTCTCTATTCCTACCCTCTTAGAGGATGTATAAAAATAGCATTGAGACTACAAGTATATATGGCATTCGGGTACATTATAACCAAACAGTGGTGCCCTGACCAGGATAAAGTGTAACAGAGTCTGGTGAGTGATATCACAGAACAGTGTTCTACATGAACAAGTGAGACCAAGAAACGAAGTTGTATGTCTGGACAACGCAGCTAGCTAAAATATAAATGTTACTCTTTGATAACTATCTTCTTTCATCCTACAGAACAATAGCTTTGTGGCCAACTGCTTCTTTGAACAAAATGTTAATTCTAACCAATAGGTATGATAGGGGGTAAATTTTTGAACTGGATTTTTAATGAAGCCTTTGACCAACTATGAAATCATAGATATAAGATTCTTCTCCTGTATGAATTGACCTGTCACAAGGTTTGTCTTCTGTATGAGTTTATATTCTTAATAATCTTACATATAAGGTGTAAAATTGGTGCTAGATGTAGCTTTAACGGTAGAAACTAGATGAGTTAAGTAGAGTTCTCACCATATTGTATCAATTTGGGCAATACTATTGTGTAAGCAATCCATTAAACAAGAATCGTTGAATTTTACAATCAAAGTATGGTGTTATTTATTTGCCAATCCATAACAGGGAAAAATACTGAACACATCAACCTCTACCACTAAAATAAGCATGGTTATTCAAAACTAAGTCAGTATTCAAGTATGTTTTATACTGAAACATTATTGTTGTTTATTTTTATTTTGACGAATTATGACAATTTGTTTACAAGTAAGAAAATATGTTACTGTTCCTTTATTTTCATGCAATTTGGTCAACATATTCTAAACATATATGGGCATTTTTTATGTTGAAATGGTATCTTGACAAAGATCGCAACGTATTAAAATTGTAATTTCAATTTTGACCAAATACAAAAGATACACTTTGCAAAATTTCTAATTGATCACCTTACATTTTACGCTAGTTTTGAACGTAAGATAATGTTATACAAAATTCAGGCTTCTATAGACAAACCAAGACTCTGCAGGTCATTTCATTTAAAAATGACTGGTACTTCTTGCACAGATGATGCTGGAGTAAAGGTATCCTCATTTTAAAATGTCACATTTTTTCTACAATATGAAACATTCTACAGAGACGCCATCCATTTGTATTTTTGTTTGTTTGAAGATGTGTCTGACTGCCGTGATCAGAAACAAACATGCTTCAAATGATTTGCTCCAATCCTCGTTTCTGTTATGTAATAGCATGAAGACAAACACTACCAGCAGCTAGATCATAGGAATCAAGCTTTATGCATATAATTTTGATAGGAAGTTGGCACTGTTCTGCACGCCTTATTATCTGCGACACAGCATTGCAATTTTCAGCGAGTATTCATTACTACTAGATGTCACTGTTCTACTTTAGAAATTGAAAAACATAATGCAAAGTACAGTCAAATTGACTTTTAAGTTTTACATTCAAACCAGAAGTGCGCAGCAGCAGTGAAATGTTTGCCACCATAAAATGCATGAATCAAAGTTAGAAAGACGACAATGTTCTGTTCTGTTTGAACTATCTTGTTAAGATAAAATAAAATGCGTACAACAATTTGAGCACGAACGATAGATGATTTCAAAATACTATAAAAATATGATATTTTATAAAATGCCTAAGACATCTACTTTTGTCACAATTTCAAGTCTTTGTTGTTATTTTGAAGTCGGCTAAACCCGTTTGTTACCAAATGAAATTAAATTTTATATGAAACTTCACTCAAACCATTTTTCTTCAAAAAAGCATATTTTTGTATTTTTAACAACAAAAACGTGGATTGAGAGACAACTTTTCTGGAAGACCGCTAAACTTTTGCCAATTAAACCGCACATATCTAAGCAAAAATAATTCCAATGTTATTAGCGCATGGTCAGAAATAATTAGTTTAAAAAGTGACCAAATAGAAATTTTGTTAAGTGTACAGTTGAAATTTTGGGTACCATGGCATAAAAATAAATTTTGTCCACTATCCTGATACATAACAAAGCCATTTATAGTATCAACGAATTTATTAATGATATCGTTATTTCATAAAACATTTTGCATCCGTTACACGATATGCCAATAACTGTAGAAATGTTAATAACAGGGTATCCTAAGGTGTGGTAGTGATATCATACATGATGGCATTAATTAAAATGGAATTGCATAAAAACTCAAATGCACCATAAATATAAAAGTCATACCCACAGCGATATCAGCGTAATAGTATTAAATTTCAAGCGTGGGCAGTCTTCCATGTTATTTTCCCATACATTGTCATAGCCCCTTTGTGCTTTACATGTTCATTGGTTATATAATTAATTTAATGTGTATGCTATAATTCACATGTATTGCACTTAGATATGAGCGCGGATCTGAGAAAAGGGTTCTTAAGGCATCCCAGCAATTATTACATGATAGAAATTTGAAAAGCGCCTAAAATAACAAATTTCACATGCTTTTATATTACCTCGAAATGTTCCTATCGCTTGATGTAATCAAAGTAGCAAATAATTCTGATTATATTTAAAGTTTTGTATGCTGCCTGTTGCCATGGCATCAACTAGGCCATAATACCTACAATGGTTCATAATGAAGAGTGGGCCATTTTAATTGCCTATAAAACAACTTAGAAAGTATAAATTCATACATTTTCATTTGCATTTACTTTATAACATAGATAACGCTTGTGAGTACATTATATTTGTTAGATGTTTATACTTAGTCAAAAATAACCAACAAGCAACTGGAGGCCAGCACCCTGGCGTCATATTAAGTTTAACGTCCTTCTTGACGTCACGTTGAAACCGTATTAGAGCTGGTTGCTTTGCTTAAGGACCTCGGACAGTTTCCTATTCAATCTGCCCAAATTTTGACAGCCTGAGGCTAGGATAATGCATAACTGACAACCATAGTTTTGTGCTTAAATCAAACACTTACATTTAGTGCACCTAGCAAAATAAAAATATTTTGAAAATATTGCATAATTATGTCAGGACTCTAGGGCCTAGGGGGCAGGGGTATTTATTGTGACCAAATTTTATTTCACAGAAAGTCAAAGTTTCGTCGAGTATTCCCCTAAAGACATGTTAATATAATGTTTACGGCATAAAACTTGAGACGAAAGTGATGTGTCTGCATAAAATTCGGGTTGAGAAGATCTCATTGTTTCATCTAAAGAAGTGTGCTGTCAATAACTTTTGACTATTACCTGTAATGTTTCAAGGTCAACCAGTTTGAAGTGCACTGAGGTGTATCATATCTGCATACTGTATAAATCATAGTCAAGATAAACACAGTTTTTGAGCGTAAAATTGTTAATATTTTCTTACACATCAGATTTAGGCTATAATTTGGTGCTTAAAAGAACCGTCTCATTGACACGGTTCTTTTGAGTACCCACAACATATGTTTTGGTTGAGAAATAGGACAAGTAATTACTTTATAAGCACTCTTAACTAAAGCCCTGATACATGCCATTGCAAATTGATATTTACCTACAGGCTTTTACAAAATAAGTTTCTAATATGTTTATATAATAAAGTGTTTTTGAGCATTTTGACAGCGTTCCCCCCCCCCCCCCCCCGTGACCAATCATGCCGTTTTTATATGGTGGGTGAAATGTAAAACTACAACTGTATGAAAAAGTAGTTTGGTCACGGGGGGGGGGAAGCACTTCAGTAAAACTTTTTCTATTTTCTATATGTTGAATAGCAAAAACAGAGTTTTCAACCCATATTTTTCAGTTGGTACTTGTACGCAGATGTGCCATAAAGAAGGCATTTGTTACACGCATAATTTATCATATATTAGGTTTTATAACAGTTAAATTAGGGTGGATGTAAATCATGTCCAGCCAACTTTGTATATGATAGCGTTCCATTTCAGCAGGTTTATACAGATACGCATAGGCTCTTTTCTATTGGCCAGCTTGTCTATTAATCAGATAGAAATTTTGGGTGAGGCTGCGGTTTTGGTTTGTCTTAAGAGCAGTTACAGGAATTCGCTGTGCAATGCAGAATGCTTAACCCAGTCAAGGCCCAAACGCCACCACTTTTCAGTCGTTTATTGATTATTTATTACTATAATGGACTGACCTTTCCAAACATTTCAACCAATAGATTGGAATGTATGACGGTTCATCCAGTATTGAGTAAACTTGGATTTTTCAATCAAACTAGACCTTTGTCACAAGCGCTAGATGAATGCGCACATGAAAATAATTAATGGACGGGGCAATTTTAATTTGTGAGATTCTTTCAAATCATTTAATTGTGCTTACAAAAATTGGTATAGCCTTGAAAAAGGTTTATATTCTGTGGAGGGCAGCATATCAAAATTGATCACTGGATGTTGGATTGCCACCCACCTCCCAATGCAGGTAAACCACAGTTTTTATACCTTTTGCACAGGAGTGGGCTTTGCTGGACGGCAAGTACATTGCACGGGGTGATCATACATTGGTATTAATTTATGTCAAGTTCTCATTTGCTTATATTTGATCAGATCAATGATTTCATTGTGTACCCTCCATGTCTCTGTAATGGTTAAAACAATCTTTAGTTAGTATAGGGGAGACTATGATATTATGATAAATTAACAGCTACACCATTAGAATATAGCTTGTCATTTATTCAAATCATGAGGCTACACCAATAAAATATAGTTCTTAAGTCCTTTGTCATTTTTTTCAAATCATGAGGCAAATTCGTTTCATGACATATAGCTAAAGGTAAGATCACTTACATGTTCAAATGAGAGATCACTTTCCTATTGTTTGTATCTAGTGGAATCATCTGCCAAACTTGGTGAGATCAGTCGCCTTTCATCATTAAGAAGTAATCTAGGGGCGTGATATTTCGCCTTCTGCATTAATATTCCCTAAAGGGTTGGTGTCATCCTACCCTAAGCAACAGATATGATCACTTCCATGTTCTATGGTGAGATTACCTTTCTATTGGCTGTATTTGGTAAGGTCACCTGCCATTCACCTTATGCCTTGAATTAATCAGGTAATAATCATGCTCTATTCAATAGACAGTCTTTAGTTGTTACTTCGGGGATCTCCTCAAGCTTTAGTTTCAATAGAATTTGCAATGGTCTTTGGGGGAGTGAGAGGAGACCAGGCCACACAAATGGAATATCAATAAACTGTTATTATGCATATATTTGTCGCTTGTGTTACTGATTATTATACTAGCATTGACCTCTATTGTTATCTTTTGATTTTTGTACATCTTATTAAATCAGAGTGCAGTCAAAACAAGAATGGTTAAATCATTTTAGCCTGTATTAAGTAATATGTTACGATTTTGTTTCTCCTTTTCCATCCTTGGGAATTAAGGCATTTTCATTAGGGTATACCGTCTTGGGTCACCTATTCTTAGGAAGTATACTAAATCATTCAATGTGTTCAAGAGACGAGGAATGTTTCTCAATTTTTTCTTATTGCAATGCCAAATGGCGTTTTTGTTGCACACATTTATATACAAAACCTACCATTACCTCATCTGTATATGGTAGACAGTTCTCCATAATCAATAATTATGTTTTTTTGGACTTAACATCATCTGATCTGGTTTATTTTATACTAATTGTGGCATGCAATATGTTGGACAGTCTGGTCGATCCTTAAAGACTAGATTTCATGAGTACTTTATCAAGATGAAAATGCCTAAAAATTGACACTTGTCTGTATTGCCATTTATACCAAACAGGCCATTCACCTAGCAAAGTTGAAAACTGAAAACATCATTTATGATCCAAATTCTTCATCTAAATTAAATATAAAAACTCGAAACTGAGTTAAATTGGATAAAATGATGGCAATCACATTTTCCTTTGGGTTTTAATCATAAGATACATCTATGCCAAAAATATAATATTTCAAAAATGTCCGATTTTGATGTTCTTTCTCTTTTGAATGTTAGAAGCGTTAAGTTAAATCTCATGGTTAACGAAGAAAAAAAAACAGCAACGTTTAGTGTAAATTATGTGCATAAGAAAGCATGAATACTTCTCTAAAAATCTTTCAGTTGTTTTGGATAAGGACGGTCACCATAGTTTACATTCATTTCTTAGTTATTTACCTTGCTCAGTTTTATGCAATTTAGAGTTAGAGGCTAATAAATTTACAATATAGCAAACAAATCATAATTCGAAGCCCTTTTGACAAGGTGTTATGTAATGTTCAGCATTTTCTTTGTCCTTATATCGATACTGAGGTCATCAATAAATGCCATTCTATTATAATTCCATTCATTAACAAATGTTTGAAGTTTTTCGATTTACATAGTATCTTTTAAATAATTGGATCTTTGATTTCCTTTGTTTCAATTTTTTTTAATTATACAGAAATTCCTAAACATTAGCCATAAATAAAATAAATCTATTAGATATACTATGTATAGTTTTAATAAAATCATTACCAATTCCTATGTGAATATTGATTCCAATTCTATCAAAAAGCATGTAATAATACCGCGAAAAAAAGTATGAAAGATCTGGTAACAATCTATTTTGCTCTATTAAAAATTCTGGTTAAGTAAAAGAGAAATTTAAAGCACTGCGACCAGATTGTCTGCATATGATTTTTTCCACTCTTTACATTACTTACACCATATATACAATGCGACCTTTTGGTGGGACATAGGCAAACATTCTATACCCAGATCAAACGACGCATACAGGAGCATTAGCTCAGGGTTTTATGACCATTCCAAGGCGGTACTTCTTTCGTGGATCATTTGTGTTTTTGTGTCATATGTTTCTCATACTTTTGCGTCTATTCATTGCTGCAATGTGTTTACCTGCTTGGAAACGACTGACCTCTTGGCTCTTCTTGGTGATGTTTATTGTATTTTTGTTACTTTCCAATCTGGTATCCTGGGTCAGGTGTGGTGCTTGATTGTATCGTTTTCTGATCTATGCCGTCCTTTTTACTTATAAACTATTTGCTTACAGAATATTATATTAGAAATTGAATAAAGATGAAAATACCATCCAACAACCATTGCAACGGAAATGGACTGGTCCAATCGATAAGGATGGGAAAATACATTCTGTATAAATGAGTTGACTCAAAATTTGATTTAAGATAAACTTATTGGTCTAATTAAAAGATCTTTCCATATGAGAAGTGTCAAAAACTCAAGAAAACATCACACACAAAAGAGGTCAGCCACTCCTCAGGCATGAAACACAAATAGCAAAAAAGGATCAACAAAAGAAGCACCTTCTTAGAATGGTCAGTAAAAGTTACTGGAGTGCCCAAACATGTTTGAAGGCGCCAACTGCAACCTTGTTTTTGATATGGATCAAGACAAATAATGTTTGGTTTGCGTGAAAGATCCCTAACTGATCGATGTATCGTCTCTTAGTAAATATAAATCAAGATTGAAAAAAGAGATGAAACAAAGATAATAACTCAACAGTATATTCATCTGAATACTGAAGTAAAATAATTCCAATCGTTAGATGCAGGTGGGCCCAACCACAGACAAAGCATTAGGCCCTTACTCTCTCATCTTTAAATAAGGTATATCTTGATTTATATGTTTTAGGAGATGATGCATTGATAAGTTAGGGGTCTTTTATGCAAACCAAACATCTATGTGTCTTGATCCACATCTGAATTAAGGGTGAGGTTGGCGCCATTAAACCGGTTTAAGCCCTCCAGTAAAATATTTTACTGACCGTTCCAAGGCGGTACTTCTTTTGTGGATCTTTTATGTTTTTATTCTTTCTTGTGTTTGCTATGTCTTTGTGTGCGGCTGTTTATATGTGCTTTTTGGTCACCTGCTGGGAAAGGGCTGACCTCTTGGCTCTCATTTGTGGTGTCTTACTGTGAGTTTTTCACTTTCCCATTGGTATCCTGGGTCAGGTGTGGTACTTGATTGTATTGATTCCTAATATTTGCACCCTTACTTACTTTAAATCAAAACCATCATAGAAGCTTAGGTCAACCCGCCAGAGTTAAAACTAAAGAGGAAAGCAAAGTTGCTAACGGTGATTGGGTTTGCCACCAAGCATGAGCCACTGCACGAATGCTTTCTAACAAATGGTAGGTTAGATATCTGTGTAAGTCAGAAAAGAAACAAATCAGCTTTTAAAGATGTCCTAGATTTTTACCTCCAGTCTCACCAAGGGCCAGGGACCCTTTTATCTGGAAGCACGAAAAAAATGCCAATGATACAGGGTTACTATTGTCCAAATATGAATGATTTCTGATATGGCTTTACAGAGATATGTGCCACTCGAGAAACTCTTACTAAAAACTTTGTCATACTTTTTAAAGATGTCCTATATTTTGACCTCCAGTCTCACAGAGGGGCAAGGACCCTGGGGTCTGACGTCATAATGTAAATGTCAACCCTCCAGGTTAACTACGTTTCAAATATCAGTGCTTTCTGATCAATGGTTACTGAGATACACATCACTGGAGAAATTGTAATCAAAAACGTTGTCATTGTTAAGAGCGAATGAACAAAATACCAACAGACAAAAGGATTAACGGAAAGATGAAAATTATAAACCCCTCGGCATAAATGTGGGAGTATAAATAGGTAAAAACTATATACGCTGTAAAATTAGTGAACTTTACATCCAATGGTGTGGCATCTGAACTTTCTCTGCTACTGGTGTAGACTTTTCACTGTTTGTTATCTATGTTCTGTTAAATTGTTCTAGTCCATAGGTAACTACAACAATGACAGGTTGTAATGTTCAACATGAATCCGCCCATACTTTGCTTTATTATTGAATTATGTTTAGAATATTGCTTGTACAACTATTTGAAATATTGTATAATGAGAAACTTATCCATTTCCACAAAGGACATCGGACAGTCTCCTATTCAATCTGCCCAAATTTTGACAACCTGTGGCTAGGATAATGCATATTTGACAACTATATTTTTGTGCTTAAATCAAACCTTTACATTAAAGGTACCAAGCAAAATAAAAATATTTTGAAAATATTGCATGATTATGCCAGGAAATTAGGGTTTAGGGGGTGGAGTATTTTTTGTGACAAAATTTTATTTCACAGAAAGTCAAAAATTCGCCGGGTATTCACCTAAATACATGAAAATATAATGTTTGGGGAATAAAACTTGAGACGAAAGTGATGCGTTTGCATACAATTTAGGTTGAGAAGATTTCATCCTTCTTCTAAATAAGTATGCTGTCCATAACTTTTGACAATTACCTATTTTGTATCTGACATGTTCACTGAGGTGTATCATACCTGCATACTGTATATATATATATCAGAGTCTAGATAAACGCAATTTTTGAGCTTATTTTTTTTCAAATATGTTCTTAATCATCAAATTTACCTATGATTTGGTGCTTAAAAGAACCGTCTCATTGCGACGGTTCTTTTGAGTGCCAACAACATATGTTTTGGTTGAGAAACAAAACAATTAATTACTTGGTACACAATCATAACTAAAGCCCTGGATACATGCCATTGTAAATTGATATTTACCTACAGGTTTGATCAAAATAAGTTCCTAATACGTTTTTATAATAAATTGTTTTTGAGCATTTTGACATCGTCCCCCCCCCCCCGTGACCAATCATGCCATTTTTATATGATGTGTGAAATGTAAAACTACAACACTATGCAAAAGGATTAGTTTGGTCACGTGGGGAAAGCACTTTAGTAAAACTTTTCCATTTTCTATATGTTGAATAGCAAAACAGGGTTTTCAACCCATATTTTTGAATAGGTACTTGTCCAATGAGAAAAACACTTTTGCGGATAATTCGAGAGTTGGACCTACTATCATTTTGATTGAAAAACTATCAGTTTCTTTGAAACTTTTTTCTGGCGATTTTTATGGGCAATCCTTTATTAAGACTGTCCGAGGTCCTTTCATTGTTCCTTCAGTGGTAAATTATCAAGATGGACAACAGATCAGTATGCATTTATCATTCATCCTTGATAAGTTAATCCTTATAGCGCAATAATGCATCTTAAAATGGTGTCTGCTGCATTTATCAGAGATATGCAGCAGACACCATTTAAGATGCATAATTGCATGTAGATTCTACATGTACATGTACATGTACTAACAATACTGACTTGTGCAAGTTGTAGACGCAGCCTGATCATTTCAGCAATAACAAAGAGCAGATGTTATTTGTTGTAATCCGCGTTTACAGGTTAATTTATTTTTTGACCCAAAACACACAAATCTTTGAATCTTAAATCCTGGCAATTCATCACCTGAAATTATTTGAAATCAGGATAACTCTACTCATGAGAATTTGTACTTAGCGTGTATCTGTGAGAAGCGAAGGGTTGGCTGAATCAGCCCAAAAAGTGTAGGCTAGTCACAGCAAATATATCATCTTATTTTTTCGGCAGGGGACGATGTAAAAAAGGGTGTAACTTTACATCCAATGTGGTAGCAGCTGAACTGCCACTGCTAAAGTAGTAGCAAAATTGTTGCGGAGAAGTAAATGATCGTACAGACTAATATTTTGTTAGGGGTGGGGATGGCAAGATTCCTCAAAGCCATATCAGTGGTTCATCTATAGAAGTTTGTATGGGATTTCACTTGCGGTATAATTATATAGGGGTCAAACATGATTTTCTATGCATTAACATCTGGAAGGCCCCAAAAGTGGCGCTGAAACCTGAGAGTATAAAGCAAGGGTTTTCAGAACCCCCAGGGGCCTATAAGATGTTTATGTAGCAGTAAAGCATGTTTTTACTCACTTGCTACTTTTCATCACTGTTATCTGATTATTGCATTAAGAAATGTAAAAATGCTTGAATATGTTATGGTTTTCTGAAGACTGCAACAAAGACTGCCGAGAGGCTGCGTTATACGGCATCCAATCTGGGTCTTAACAAATAACTTATGTCCCCAGTTAGGGACCCAGTTTAGCGGATTATACAATAAAGCCATTAAGCATTGAGTCATTCAACTCAAAATTATGAGAAAAGGAACAATATAAAACATATGTAGTGAAAAACTGGATTAACTCTGCAGTGAAACTGTCTTAGCCATATTAGCTAGGCGGCTAAGAGCCAAATTTTGGCCTGATTGTGCTATTCCGGATACAAGCATGAAATTTGGCACAGTTGTAGACCATGACTGACTAAGCAGAATAAGATATAGAACCACATTGAGAGATGCCTACTGCGCATGCGCGAAGTATTTTTCTTTTTTTAGGCTGTTATCATAGACCTTTAATATAGCTTGACTTAAAATAAGGGGTCAAGTTGAATGTAGAATGATTAAATGTGACATATCTGATGTTAATTGTTTGTAATTACGTTTTAATGCAGGTTCTTCTTTATTTGCTGCGCATGCACATTTGATAACTGATTTCTGAAACAATACGAAGATGGTATTGTGTCACTTTTTTTTATTGTAAACTGCGCTAAACCTGATGCCCCTATCAAAGAGCCAAACATGTCTATGGAATACGGACCTACAGACAGGTTTAAATGCGCATGCGCAGTTGGTTCCTTTAACCGGGTGTTGTTTAGATGATAGAGCACAATTTTTATAACAAGTATAAGCTTTCACAAATAAGTTTGTCTATGCTAAGCATATATAAAATTGTTATTCTGAACAAGTCCGGTTTTAAGCAAGAGGAATATTAGGCTTGTGGCAGACAGACAGACAGACAGACAGACAGACAGACAGACAGACAGACAGACAGGCAGGCAGACAGGCAAGTAGATTTTGCTGTTTGAGCTCATAGCACTTGGAACACTGGTCAGACACGCTCAACACCGGAGGTACCAGGGTGGTCTAAAATCACCACCATATACTTTCTTTGTGATGACCAATTTGGGTTGTTTAGACTTTGGGACTTCTATGTCTGAAAAAGAAATGTTTAAGCAAAGGGTAATATTTGTTTGTGACAGGCAGACAGACAGACAGACATACAGACACGTATTTTGCTGCTCAAGCTCACACTGTCTGTCGATGGGCTGTCTTCAAATTTGTCCGTGAACTGCCTTCAAATTGTATGTCAGTTAACTGTCTTATAGCATCTGATTGTTTCTAGTAAGCAAACCATGGCCAAACATTAGTTAGTCTACGCCACATTTATTTTCTGTGGGTATGATAAAATTTCAAGTATTTTGGGGTGGGTGGGGGGTTATGCCTGATATTTTGGTTGTAACGCTACTGACTGGCTTCGACGCATCCGTTCCTCCTGTGAAAGATTTCACACATGGAGTCAGTGTTGTCATTTTGGATGGAGATGCTTAAAGTTGTTGTGGTTAGTACTGCTCAGTGAGCATTATACACCAGATGTCCTTAAACCATACGTAATATCCACTTTTTGTGCAGTTGATCGAGTGGATTTAGTGTAGGACACGTATAAAACAATTGAAAGCTTCAACAAGGGTAAAACGAGGAAAAGACAGCCACTGGCGGGTCAGTCCATCAACTGCCATACTAAAAACTGGCAAGATTTCTTGTAAGTAGATGACAATAAACGAGAACTATTTCATTATTTTTTCAACTGCTGTGTTTCTTGCACACAAGATGGCAACTAAGAATCAGTTACCGCTGATAAAGATTATATGTTGCACGATCAAAGTTTGACAATATTCCAGAGAGGGGCCTGCACTTTACAGGAGACGAGGCTGTCTTAGTGTATCTAGCTTGAGATGTGTCTTCATTTTGCGCCTTTTTGTATGAAAAGGCAGATAGAATAATGTTTGCTCATGCTGCGGAACAGCTAAAGGGGCTTACAAGAAAATAAGTAGCCTCACAGTTGATACTGGTGTTGGAGTTCTCGCCATATCTGTGGTACAACCGCTGGGATAGGATCAATTGTGTGGTTGGATCGATAGTATGAAATCAAAGTGTCTTGCTTTTTTCATTCACTCACAGGATGCGATACAACATCCTCTCGCCTTGGTCGTGGAAACTGTGCGTAATCTTACCTGAGAATTTGTATAAAATGAGCTGAAAAGCCATCTACAGATTACCTTTGCACCATCGAAGGATTCATCATGAAGCAAGAAAGCATCTGCACGAACATAGACATGGCTATAAAACATTTGTTTGTTCAAAGGAAAGGCTGCCCTTACGAAGGTGGCTTTGTACCAGCCCGTTTTAAAGGCAGCATACCAAGGCTCCTACAATGATTACCAAGTCCAGCTGACTGGGATGTATACGACTAGACAGTGGAATGTACAGTCCACTGTGGACCACCGTATCACAAGCATCAATATCTTCTTTTGATCTTGTGAGATATGGCTGTCTTAAAGGTTGCAGAAGTAGACAATGCAGCTCTTCAGTGTACGACCCCTTGTGCCTGTGATTGTAACTGTTAACACTAAATGTTAGCAAATCAATACGACTGTTTTTCAAATAGGTAATGTTAAAGGACTGACTGCAAATCCTCTGAGAAGGCAGTGGCATATCAGCATACCTGCAGATTATCGCATTTATTGCCAGCTCTGTTGGTTAAAAATCACTTTGCAAATGTATACGCTTGTATACAAGATCAACGTGATCTTGTCGTCTTGGCCCAGGTGCCAAATAACCAAACATAAACACATGGCATAACATGGACATATATCCAAAAGACGGGCTAATCTCCATAACATGAGTTACAGTCAAAGCTTCATTACAGTATGTAGTCATTCAAGAACATTATGGGTAAACCATGTGTGTCCCAAGAATGACGAGAGAAATTTGTTTATGCCAAATGCCACCTAAAGGACAGCTGCACTCCAGCTGCATAGTCATCGCTGGTTGGTTGCAGTCAAAGAGGGCACAAATCATACCGTTTTAGAGTACCTGACTGTTGAAAAAAGATTATATTTTTGTCAAAATTTTACTTATGAAAAAACTCTTCGCTGATTATTGTCACATATATCCAGCTTTTATATATGCTTAACAAAGATTTATGTGAGTTAAGCGATGGTCGATAGAACACCCAAGATATGCAAAAAAAAGGTGATATGTTTCCTGAAAAAAAAGGATGGAAAGCGTTTTGTTTATGTTCTGGATTTTATTCTTACTTTAGATAAAATGCAAAATATCCGTACTTTAATGTGCAAAAATTAGAACATTTTGAATACTGTATATTGGGTGTTCTGGCTGAGTGATCGGGTCGTCGATTGCATACAAATTGATTATATTTAGACCCTCGACTACTGGTACAATGCTCTTGACTACTCCAAATTTGCATACAGCTACAAACTGGTGTGCAACTTCACAAACAATAAACAGAAATATGTAACTATTTCTATTCCTTCACTTATTCGTATTCATCATTGTATGATTACATTAAATCATAAATAATGACTAAAATAGTGCACTCATTAGTCTGTGAACACATATTCTGACACATAAAAATCCCACTGGCTAGCCAGAAATTGGCTGGTTCTGAGCTAGTTTTAGAATTTAAAGGCTCCAATTAAGTCGGGATGGACTACAATAGCTATGTGATAATTCCAAATAAAAAAACATCGTTAAAATTAATAGCTGTAAAGAACTTTCTCATAGAATGATTCACAGTAAACCAAAATAGTCAATGGTGTGCCCTCGTTGACTGCAGCCAACCCGCAATGACTGTGCTGTTGGAGTACAGTGGTTCTATAGCGTGAATGCATGCGCAGGAAAAATGATTGGATAAATGATTTTGCAGAAACCCATTTCCCAGTCAAAAGATATAAATGCTCCATTTATTCAATATTTTCTACTATTTTGACATCAATGTAACGAGCTTTACCGGAAGTGTTATTAAGTTTGCGCATACATAATCATGGAAGACATTCTAAAGTATATTTGTTTATGTCTTCAAGACATCTAGAGATATAATGGATAAATTTTACCATCTTAAACGTAAATACTGGTCTGTGTAGTAAAGCAAGACCTATATTTCTTATAGTGGAAATGAATTTTGCCTTGCGCATGCGCAGTGAAAATTTGTCGAAGTGGTTCTATATCAAAAAATTATCAGCTCACCAACCTTAACTTGTGTGGAAAGTTTCATGCTTGTATCCGGAATAGCACAATCTTGGCTCTTAGCCGCCTAGCTATATTGTGACTATCTTAGCCAGACCATGACTATATCAAAGTCCAATCTTTGACATTGTCTTAAAGAGACAGTGATATCAAAACTCTGATCGCTGTCCAAAGCATCACAATGCTATGAAAAATGCAGTTTGCGTTGTTGTTGTTTTCATCAGAAACGATATACAACTAAGAAATTCGAAGTGGGAAATACATCTTGCACTATTTAAACAACTAAAGCATATATTTGACATTTATAGCAGATAAAATGTTAAATAAAATTTAACTGTCTCCTTCTGTTATCCGTACAAATTGATGACCTAATGGTGATTTTTTTTAAATATTTGTGAAGGAGTTGGGCACCAGTGGTGCAGTCGCTCATTGTCAGTCACTGATGCTCGTACTGTGGACTCCTTATTCATTTTTATAAGGTGATGTTCATATCTGGAACAACTATTGCCTAGGAATGTAGATGGCAATATGTTATTTAGGTGTAGTACTTGATTGTATCGATTGCTGCTCTTTGCCCCCTTTCTTGCCCATGTTTTTTGGTCACTTATATGACCTCGGGGCCAAATGAAAAGGTCAAATAACGTTAAATCTTCATTTTTAGATTCAGGGTATTTTAAATATTAAAAAAGTTGGCACAATGAATGCTATTTAGATTACCAATATGACCTTGCGGTCAATGGTCAATGTCAGGTATGCTTAAAATCTGTCTAAAACTCGTAATGTGGTCTCATTTTACTTTTAGACTCATTGATGTTCATATCTCTCACAATGATTGCGTATGGGGTGAAGATGACAATAGGCTATGTATCACATGTATGACCTTGGATGGTCACATAATAAAAATTATCTTATGGTGGATAACGTTATTCTTAAATCCCAGACAGCCCATCCTCCGAAAAGTGCAGATGGAAAGGCACACTTTACCAACTGGTCCTATGGATTTTCTCATGGATCCAAACAGTTTGTGTTGATAAATTGTTCGTGAAATACTAGGTATATGCTTTAAAAGAACATATATGCTAGAAAATAAGCTTAGAGATGGCAATTTCCTGAATGGCGGGGAAAAGATAAATTCCCCTTCATTGAACAATGTTGCGCAGTATTCAGTGCCTTTATACTTTGGGGAAGAGAGAGTTTGCTGCTGTACTTAAATTGTCATCTTGACGTCACGTTACCCTGGTTTGATATACAGTGTGTGATTGTGGCATTTCCACGTCTTACTCAATGTTTGCCTCTATAAATTAGAGTTTATAACTTAAGCGTAGTTCAGAAACGGTCGCAGAATCTTTTTTCAGAACTTTCTGTCATAGGACTTATTTTTAATGACTCATGACATTGACAGGAACCCCAAAGACAGCTTTTCTTAAGCCAAGGCTATATGATGTTTGTTAACTGTGTTCTTATCTCATATATCAATAAAGTATCAGAAGCATTTTTGACGGTTAACAAGCAAAACCATAAATTGAGGAAAACCTATGTTTATGCACAAAGAGACTTGTCCCATATGCTTAGTATAGGCATTTACATAGTCTAATCAGGAGAGCCTATGTTGCCTGTAGAAAGAAAGCTAAAAATTTCAGCTATGAGAATCGCGTAACACCAAAGACTCCTGTCAGATCGTGAATGCACTGGTTGTCTGAGTCTTAACTGAATGCTAAGTGTAATGCATTAAAATCTGAACGCATACATGGCTAGAATAGAAATGACAGTCTATTCAATGAACATTCTGAGCTCTTTGGCCCATTCAATTGAATCGGATCTATTATGTACATGGAGCGCCATTTGCATCACATGATTATAACTTCATAGAGACCATGTCTACCCAATTACCTGTTCGATTTTAAGGAAACTGAGTAACAATATACATCTTAGATTATTTATTTTATTTGAGCTTAAAAAAATGGTCAAACTTTTTTTTCTCAGACCAATAATTGTTTACCGAAACCCTTCTATTCCGAAAGTTCAATAAAAAGCAACACAATATATGTTTCAAAATCTAAATCTAGTGTGCCACAACCATAGGAAATAGCTGGGTCATGGCTATACAAGTTATACTATGTTATGTACTGGTTATAAAATATTTACAATGGAGCTGGGAATATATATTATATAACCTATACAAAATATAACCTATACTTTTATCATAGAAACGCAAAATAGATAAATACGCTATAAAGATGACATACAATCCTGCTGGATTTATAAGGTACTGGCTTGTTTCCTAAAACTGTGCAAGCAATGCCTTAAAAAGCAATTCATTATCCTCTGACGACTGAGGAAGTAGGACCATCTCTGATACTTCTGCTTTTCGCCCTTATATCATTATATTGATAATCACAGTTATTGTTTGTTTGTATGTTTTGTTGCTTTACGTCCCAAGTCAACAGCTATGGTCATTGCGGGACGGTCAGTTCACCTAACCACACTTTTTCCTGGGCAGGCTTGAACAAGCGGTTACCAGTAATTTGTGCACATACTTTCGCTTGTAACTGACAACAACCCTTCTTGAATGAATCAGCGGAAGGGAGGAGAATGACTGTAGAAATTATTTCATGATCAATCTCCACGAAAGTATGGGATCAGGCTGGGATCGAACTCGCAACCCCTGGATCTGCAGTCAGACACGCATCTGTAGCCAGACATGTTACCGACTGCGCTACGCGGCCCGGTGTACAGATATTGTATGGGACAGCACATCAATACTGATCATCAGGCATATAATTGACTCATACCATTCACCCATTGTACACGATTGTTCTGTGAAAGTAGTCACTAGAGCAAAAAAAAAAATGAATTAATGCTATGTAACATCTTGTGTTCCAGACTGTACGTCACTGCTGTTCTTGGCACTATTTCTGTGGCAGTTCCAGTAACGACAGAATATGTCTAAGTGATTTTGTATAACATTTGAGAGACCAAGCCATGATGGTCGTAGCTAGCACTACAAAATGTTATCTCATCTACCAAATCTGTCTTCTAAAATGCGCATAACATAACTCCACAATGCTTCTTTTAGCTGATTTGCAGAAGAACGACATAAAAAAAAGGTTCTTGATCCTGCAACTTAATCATCATGTTGATATCTTAGTAGAATTCGAATGTCTTTCACAAGCGAGTTATCTATGCCAGCCTCTCTTCTTATCATCCTTGGAATTCTCCTGATTTGCTTTGTGTGTTTGTAATCGTAATACAGTCCTGCCACATACTTGGGATTATTTTGGTGTTAAAAGTCTTAGCCCCAGAGTATAACCTTGGAGAACCCATCTTTAGCACCAGGAATGAGAAACTCTTATGGTAGGAGATTGTAATAACTATCCATATGTACCAAGAAATCAGAACCACGCCTACTTTGTTTGTGAATACTACAAAGTCGTTCACCATCATGACCAATTGTCTTCAAAATAAGTCTTGCTGTTTTCTGTTGTACTCTCACACCACATATTGTATCCATAAAGATCTACAACCTTGACAAACATAAACAAAGTTGTGCAATTTAATTAAATTTGATACAGCAGCTGTGATGGAACTTTGACATTTTCAGCAACACTTGTTATACTTGTATTTTACCAGGCTCTGGAAACACTGCATCCACACTACCAATAGTAAGCACAAAGTCAATCGCCTACAAAATGCAACAACAATTTAGTAATATCTAATAAGTCTTTGTTTTTTTCTAATTTAAGGGTTATTTTTTTATTTATTATTTTATTTCAGAAACATCATATAACATGTGCAAGCACAAGTCGTTTTAGCATGCATAAGTATAAGCAAAATGTGAATATTAAGGTATCACAAAATGGGTAAAACATGAGAAAATGTATTCATAGTATCGATGCCTCCCATCAGTCCGAGACCCTTGCACTGACAGACACTTAAGTACACAGTGGATCCTCGTTTAGTGGGAATCATGTCCAACTTTGAAAATGGTAAAGATCCTGTCAGCGTGAGTGTAGCTGAACCGTTTGATGTATTTCAACCAAACGTGCATAGATATTTAGTAAGGCCAATCGAAAGGAATTATTATATTTTCATGACATTGACCTAATATTCGAAGTCACTAGGGTCATATACAAATGTAGCTATATGAATAAGCCTTTAAGGCACTCGCTCTTCTGAACCAATGAATAGATTCAGACCATACTGGTAAAGATATACCATTGGGAGGGCATAACGGCTGATTACATTTTGGTGACTTTGACCTAGTTTACAAGGTCGCCAGACTCATTTAATTCTGTAGAATAGCCTTGTATGTTCTGTCTTCTGGACCAATAAAAATATTTTTACTGAACTGGCACAGATATAATATTGGAAGGACTTATATATAAAATTATAATCTAATGATAACAGGGTTTCACAAAATAATTGCCATGGTGGTCATTTTGAAATACAATCGATTTTCATATTTTATTCCCCAACTTCCAGTTGTATAATGCTGGCATTTTTGTTAGTTGCATCTAGATATTATAGGGGTTCAAAGATGTAACCTCAAAAATGCGATCACCATGGTGGTCATCTGTATAATGTTTCATATTGACACATCAAGCTGATATTTTTTGGCATCAGGTCATCTGGTAGTTCTTATTCGGCCAAATGACAATATCCAATATGGCCACTATACTAGAATTAGATTTAAAACTTTTTATCATTAATGCGGTTCTTTTAAGTACCAATAGCATATGGGGAAAATAAGATACACTTTAAATTAGGTACCGTCGTACCGAAAATGGCTACCTTCAAATTGAGATACTTGATAAGCCGATGCGTTTGGGTAGCTAAATTCGAAAAAGTGCAACTATTAAACCTTTTGCATAATATATTTATACAACGTATGTAAGCTATACTTTACACTAGAAAAGCGTACCGTCCTTCGAATCGTTAAGTGGATACCCCCTGTGAAGGGAAAGACACCCATTGTGCAGGTTAAAGAACACTGCGTTAATTTAGATATGGTTCCTTGTACGCCTTTATGACAGTTTGGACTTAAGGACTTATATATGGATGAGATGGTTGGGGCCAGACGCTTTGGCTATTGTCAGACCAACGGGGGTTTTACTATTTGATTTCTTTTGCTCCGGTATTCAGTTGTATTTACTGTTGAGTCCTTATGTTTGCTTCAACTCCTTTTTTTTAATTTTGATTTATATGTTTTAGAAGAAAATGCATGGATAAGTTAGAGGTATTTCATGCAAACCAAACATCTCTGTGTCTTGTTCCACATTAGAACTAAGGGGGATGGTACTCTGAAACTTGTTTAAGCCCTGCAGTAAAAATAGTTTTCCTGACCGTTCCAAGGCGATGCTTCTTTTGTGGATCATTTGTGTTATTTATGCATTGTGCTTGTCATGCTTTCTTGTCTGTTCATTGCAGCCTTGTGGGCACCTGCCTGGAAATGGCTAACCTCTTGGTTTGCTTGTATGTGAAGTTTTTTTGTGTTTTGTCAATTTTTCATGTGGTTCCCTTGGTCAGGCGTATATTGATTTATGATCTTTGCCTTCTTACGTTCTTTCATCTCGCTACCCAGTGTGTACAAAGTATACCTGACGATAATTCTTGTGAGGGCTTCAGGCAGTATATAGATAAAGGGAAAGAACAAAAAGTTTATAGGTTTGGGGAATGCTGTAACCAAAGCAACATTGTCCCACAGAATAGCTGCTATGAGTTTTGATTAAAGTGAGAGTAAGTCAATAATTTTAAGCAAGGCTAGCTGTATTCGGTTAAAATATGTTATGCTTCTAGATATGTATACAGCTATAATGGTATATTCGAACGCTACAGTAGGTGTATTCTTAGGCTATGCAGTACATGTACAGCTGCTTCTCAAAATTTTTATAAATAGCGATATTTGTCATAATTATTTACATACCCTATATTTTTTGAGTGTTTGCAATAAACTTTTGCTTTGTTTGAGATATGATTTATTTCTGCTCCTGTATGCACGACATATCTAGTTATCGTGAGTAAAATATGGCTTGTTTTTGCAGATGTTTTGTATCAAGTTTTAACTTCTAAAAAAGTTGATCATATATTTAGCAAATCAAAGTTCTTATCAAAACTCTATTTCGAATTATGAGATAATAAGGAGAGCAGCAAAGAAAACTGTGTTGGGAATCTCTTAAGTCATGTATACGGTGCATTGTGAAAATACTTTAAGAAATGGAGCTATCGAGTGTATCAACAATGAATCACTTGATTGACTTTGGGGTATGTGAACTAGTAGGTTGCACAAATAATATATTAAATTTACATTATTACTTTTAAAAGATATTTTAAGTGCATTTTGGGTGTTCAAATTTGATGCTACATAGTAAGGGCCCAATTATTAGGAGAAAGGTCAAAAGGAAAGTACAGTACTGCCAAACAGTTAAATGGGCCAAGAGGGTTTGAAATTGTATTAAAATTGCATACAGGAGCAGAAACAAATCATATCTCAAACCAAGCAAGCGTTTATTACAAACACTCAAACAAGTATAGGGTATGTAAATAATTATGACAAAAATTGCTATCTATAATTTTTTTGGAAAGCAGCTGTATTCGTAGGCTTCCTTCGAATACAGCTACGGAGTAGCTCTATTCAAAGATAGCCTTGTTGAACTTTAAATTTATCATTTCGTATGGTCAACGATAATACATTTGGGTGCTTTCTGACGTGTGAATATAAAATGGTTTGTATGTGTCACACCTTTGAAGAACTTGTGTTACTTTTTTCTCAGATACGAAAAATCAGCAGCAAATCCTCATACAAGTGAAAAATAGTACAAAATCCTCATACATGTGAAGAATTTATTGATACTTTCTGGCATGGAAAGAATTGCTAAGTATTCGTCACATCTGTGACCTGGATTTTATTGTGCCTCCTGCAAAGCAAGGCTGACACATAGGGATCATGACTCAGGTGGCGGCGTCGTCGTCATCCATGGCGTCACACTTTTTATTTCCGATCGAAAACTCTTAAAGGTGTGCATCAATTTCATTTAAACTTTACAAAAGAGTCAGGCATCATAATACAGGTCAAGTTTGATAAGGGGGTAATCCGCAAAATGTTGACTGAGTTATGGCCCTTTTATGACTTAGATTTTGGCTAAATTGTCAATTTGAAATTAGAGGTCATTTGCAAAGATTTGACTGAGTTATGGCCCTCTTTTGACTTAGGTTAGCTATATTGGCCTTTTTTTGTGGTTTAACTTCACATTTCTCCAAACCTATAATATCTGACAACTTCTCGCTGTGGGCCATGGTTATTAAGTGCCTGTAGATAAGCATGACAGTGATGAAACATTTACCCCACCCCCTGACCCCTTAGTTGGGGTCAAAGGTCGAATATTTAAATTTCGCTATAACTCAATGAGGTGTCAATATTTTTACGGAAATTTCGCATTCAGACAGAGGTACAAAAAATACGAAACATATCAAACGTGATTTTCGATGAAAGGCCTTTGTCTGTACCCCAGGGACTTAGGGATGGGGTCAAAAGTTCAAAATTCAACTTTTTCAGAACATGGTCATGTTGCATATCAAATTAAAGAGAATCACGAATGCAGCAACATGGTACCAAATATTTTGCTCGCAGACACCCTGACCCTGAGGATGGGGCAAATAGGCCAAAATTTACCTTTTTCAGAACATGGTCACATTGAATATCAATTTAAAGGAAATCAGAAAATGCAGCAGCAATGTAGCAAATATTTGCCAGGAGATGCCTACCTCCTCTCCCTGACCCTGGGGATGGGGTCAGAAGGTCAAAAGTCAACTGTTTCAGAACGTGGTCATGTTGCATATCAAAATTAAAGAGAATCACGAATGCAGCAACGTGGTAGCAAATATTTTGCCCGCAGACCCCCCTCCCCCCACCTACACCCCCGACCCTGTGGATGGGATCAGTAGGTAACAAATCAGTTTTTTCAGCACATGGTCATGTTACTTATCAAATTAAAGAGAATCACAAATGCAGCAACATGGTAGCAAATATTTTGCCCGCGGACACCCTGGACCCTGGGGATAGGGTCAATAGGTCAAAAATCAACTTTTTCAGAACATGGTCATGTTGCATATCAATTTAAAGGGAATCACTAAATGCAGCAGCATGGTAGCAAATATTTTGCCCGCAGACCCCTACCCAACTACCCCACCTCCGACCCTGGGGATTGGAGTCACTTGGTCAAAGGTCAACTTTTTCAGAACATGGTCACGTTATATATCAAATTAAAGATAATCACAAATGCTGCAACATAGGTTAAGGTTCAGCTTTTTCAGAATATGGTCACGGTGCATATCAAATTTAAGAGAATCACGAATACAGCAACATGGTAGAAATTTTTTTGCCCGCATACCCCCTCCCCCAGAACCCTAGGGATGGGATAATAGGTCAAAATTCAACTTTTTCAGAACATGGTCATGTTGCATATCAAATTAGATGGAATCAAGAAATGCAGCAACATGGTAGCAAATTTTTTTTTCTGCAGATCCCCCCACACACACATACACTCGCCCCTGACCGGGTCAATAGGTCAAAATTCAGCTTTTTCAGAACATGGTCATGTTGCATATCCAATTAAATGGAATCACGAAATGCAGCAACATGGTAGCAACTATTTTGCCTGCAGACCCCCATGTCCCTGACCCAGCCAATAGGTCAAAAGTCAACTTTTTCAGAACATTGTCATGTTGCATATCAAATTAAAGGGAATCATGAATGCAGCAACATGGAAACAAATATTTTGCTCGCAGATACGCCCCCACCCAAGGTGAACTTAGGGGGCTGGAGAAATGGGATTTATGTTTTGTGATTTATAAGTTTTCTAAAATTACCCTTTGCCTGGGATATAAATTTGACATATTTGCCTTGTTTGACTTCTGTTTTGCAAGGCAACACATCCTTATCTCGGAATTCTTGTGTGAATAATTGGTACTTATTCCTCTTTCGTGTGTGAAAAATTGGTACCAATTCATCTTGCATGTGTAGAATTGGTACTAATTCCTCTTAAATGCAAAAAATTGGTACCAGTACCTCATGCATGAGAAGAATTGGCACCAATTCCTCACTAATAGAAGATTTGGTACCAATAATTCACACATGTGAAGAATCTCATTTTGATATATAGTTGCCTGTGACTTCTAACTATGCCAATATAGAATGCAGCAGCTTTGTGGGGTACTTTATCGATGTGAGGAATTTGCAGGAATTTGTAAAATAAAGCTTCTTGTCTCTTGTATGATTGCAACATGAAATTAGACTACGTGCATATTTCTCTAACACATGAAAAATATTGGTTTGAAATCAGTGACGTATTGGTACCAATTATTCATGCGATGTGAGATTTGGTACCCATTCTTCGCCTGAAATTTACGAAGTGTAAAAATTACGGTTGAAAATAGCCCTACAACAACGCACCTTGTGCTAGTCAAGGTGACTTCTAGTCACAATTATAAAGACACTCACTGGCACACACCGTTGAAACTTTCCACAACCAACCCAATTCAAACCACCACGCCACGTGGCACGTAGAGGCAAAACAGTTATCTAAAATCTGTGATTTACACAGTTAATATATATATATTATACTGTACAGAAGTCACCTTCTCTATATTATGAGATATATACTACTATAAAAACACTTTGAAATAATTAAATACTTACCTTTTGTCACAGAAAAAATCCTTTTTTCGACCATCGTCAGACCTCGTGTCTTCAACAGCCTCCGAGTACTAAAGGTATGGCGTAGACAGCTAAAACTCTTCTCACAAAGAGCTTTAATGAATTGTTTAGTAGCGATCTCTTTTCGAATTGCGTAAACATTTTCTCGAAAGAGTAATAATTATGTAACAATAAACGAAAATATCAAGACAATGCGACATAATAATAGCAAATTGTAATAACTTAATGCATCGTGTCGTGTTTTTTATTTGCTTTTTCAAGTAAAACATATCGAAAAGGTTGATATTAACGCGAGAAAAAATAAAATATTTAGCGCGAAAATCAGTCTTTTTCTGACGGATTTAAGTAGCAAGTGGTGGCGTATATACGCTTCCACACTCTAAAAAATACACAGACAAAACCTCAAAAATATCTTATTTTTTTCAATGAAACAAATAATATTTAGAGTCGGTGGATAAAATAAAAAAAAAATAGATATTAATTTTATTTTTTTCCTACTTTCCGGAAAATTACAGGAAGATTCGGAAATCAACTAATAAAAAAAATCTAGCCTAATTAGTGCAAACACATACGACGTAATTTGCAGTGAGGTTTATGGAATTGACACATAAATTGAATTAAGTATGTGAATTTGTTTGATTTGATACTTTACGTTCCATCACCAATCTTTCAGTTAAACAGGGACGGGTCTTCCTGGGTTGAACCAGTACTAAGCTAGGATAAATGTGTCTTGCTCAAGGACCACAACGCAGTGACGCCGGTGAGGCTCGAACCTGCCGCCCCTCGGTCTCAAGTCGAGCACTCTACCACTGAGCCACTGCGCTCCCTGTGTTGTATGTGAAGCTATGTAAGTAAGATACATGCGGTTCTAGATAAGTCATATGTATACTGTGTATTGAACATTAGGCACATGTACACTACTCATATTAATGCATTAGTTAAGAAAGCTACTTCGGATAAATGTATGGTTATTGACTGTAACACATTTAGACTGATATTCAGTCTCCAATGCCAATTTCATTTTACTTCATATAATGTCTTCAATCCTCTTCAATCCCCTCTAATAGCACTGGCATCCTTCTTCGCCCTAAGAGAACTAAAGTAATTCATGAAGTGAAATAAATTTCATAAATATTTTTAAAATTAAAAAAAAAAAAAAAAAAAAAAAAAAAAAAAAATATATATATATATATATATATATATATATATATATATATATATATATATATATATATATATATATATATATATATATATATATATATATATATATATATATATATATATATATATATATATATATATATATATATATATATATATATATATATATAAAGGGACTTGCACAAGTCTATAACACATAATAGGTACACATGTATATGTTTAAGGAAAATAGAGTGCTTATAAGGTGCTAATGTATACTGTTTATATTGAAGAACACATCAAGTTAATTATGCATCACTTGTGAGTACATTTGTATGTGCAAGGGGTACACAATGACGGTTGCTTGCATGTACGTTTATTTTAAGTGAAAGCGCATTATTATCGTCTGGTCTTAGTATATATATGAAGAGATGTATACCGTTCAACTTTAGTAAGACACCACACTTACTAGTTCTGTCAACACTTATGAATTTATATATTTATTATGTCATACTTGTAATACCTTATTGCATCACAACATCATCACAATACAATGTTACTGATACTATCCACTATTGCATGCATATATTGTAAGGTTTATTATACAATATTCAATTCTGTACTCTTGATTACATTAATTGCGAAATGGCTTCAACAGCAAAGAGTCATGTTGAAGGCGTAGTAATGGTATTCTGCAGTACCTGTTGGTAACTTAGAGTTTGTGGAGAAATATAAGGTCCTCCGATGTGTAACATCATAATTGATATTTTAGGGACCATGTATTGACTGTGTGTTACCTATGTTGCTGTTACGTACTCGCATTTGCCATTATAGCATCCCTGTGTGTTTTGGGTCTGATTTCGTTTTATTAAAGTCGATTCTTACTGACTTGTATCAATTGACATGGAGCATGCACATTCAGTATGTGATATATATCAACGGGATATAGTTATAGCGTGTGATGTTTGATACCGAGGCACTCAGAGCATGATAGTTAATTTCAGGTTTCGTCTGAAGTCTTAGAGTTGAAAGTTGAGATGTAACGTGAGGCTCTATGCAGTATTGACCAACTCTAGTCGTAAGACGCTCTGGTACTTGTAAACCTTGAAAGGGTGAAACTAGTTATTTTCTTAGAACAAGAAAACCCATTTTGGATGCTGCACTAGTATACTCTTGTGGTACCTGCTTGTGAAACACAGTGCAGCAACGATGAAGTTGAAATGAGCCGCGACATGAGATTTCCGACAATGTGTCATGTGCAAGTAGCAAAGCCTCAGACCAGCCTGCGCATACGCGCAGTCTGATCAGAGCATTTGCTAGTCGAATGAATGTTTTATGACTGTTAAGCTAATGACTGAACACCATTTTGGAGTATCTATGCTTAAAAGGTGGCTTTACAGGCTCATCTGAGTCGAAACTTGTCAAAATACCACATTGTTGGAAATCACGCAATTATCTTTAATAGAGAAACAAGTCAACTAACTTCCAGCAACATTCTTTGAGTTTCCTTTGGAAGCTGTTCAATCTTTGTTCAAGCCAGACCAGAAAGAATCCAGCTGATGCCATTGACATACTATGAGCCGTGACATGTGATTTCCAACAATGTGGCATTTTGACAAGTGTAGATTCAGACAAGCCTGTGTAGCCTCTTTGTAAGCTTAGGAACTCCAAATGTTGTTAAGTCGGTAGCTTAACAGTCATAAAATATTCAAGCGGCGAGCAAAGGCTCTGATCAGACTGTGCGTATGCGCAGGCTGGTCTGAGCCTTTGCTGGTCGCACATACCACATTGTTGGAAATCCCATGTCATGGCTCATTATGTATTTTTTTCTTTAAATGTTTTTTATTAAATTATATTATTATTTATAGTTATACATTGTTTTTGTGCTTATTTCCCCAATCAATTGTTTGTGATCAGCTATCGTCCGTTGTGGTTTGCACTTGCCTGGGGCTCATCCATCCTTGACACCATCCAAAAAAAAACATCCACCACCACCACCACCACCAACGGCGACAACAACAACAACAACAACAACAACAACAACAACAACAACAACAACAACAACAAAAGTTGGTCTTTATTGTATTACAATGGCACTGACGAGCAGACTTGAGAAAACAAATCCATGTCGATTTCTGTAGACTGGCTCCAGTCCTCAAAACATTTTTTTCTTTCAATGTGTGATTTGATTTCATTAACTTGTAGCTAGTATAATTCTGATGGCTCTGTTTTATAACATCTGACTAGAAGAGGTTAAAATTTTTTAATGAAGACCTTTCATTATTTTGACATGTTCCTAAAGCGCCAAGAAAAAAATACACCCGAAAATGTCGTCTGCTGAAGTCGTCTGCTGCAAATAATTGCCTAACATTACTGACTAATTAAGTATAGAAGCAAACAGCGTGGACCTAGAACAGTAGGAGCAGTCTGATCTGGGTTCACACTGTTTGCCATAGAGGCGTCTTTAACATTTCAGCAGACGAGAAAAGCAGACGACTTTTGTTGCGATTGGCGCATTAAGGGTTAAAACATCTGACTAGAAGAGGTTAGAATTTGTTGATGAAGACATTTCATCATGATTGCAAATTCGTATAGTAATATTTTGTTCTTAAAACTATGGCAAATGTTTCAGACTGCAGCCAGTCTACGATAGCTTCTACTATAGTGAGAGTTCTATTATTGAAAATAAAGCAGATGTCTCTACTGGATGTCATGACTGGAACAGTCAATTTCAGATCATTTCTTTCCGATTAAGAATTTGGAGAAGGAAACAAAGATATATATCTTTCCTGCCCATGTAATCAAAGGTTACCATAGAAACATATCGGGGAAAATGTATCAAACTGTGAGAAATCGTTGTTGGACAGCCGTAGCTTGTTTTCCCAAAGCACTATATGCTAAATATATTTACCTACGTAGTCTCGGAGGCTCAATCAGATGATAAGGAATCTATCAGAGCCCGGTACCAGCGAAACCAAACTGAGACAGGTGAGATTATTGCAGACGCTGATCAGCCTGTGTGTAC
The DNA here is from genome assembly GCA_964019695.1 of Loripinus fragilis. Classification (NCBI taxonomy): domain Eukaryota; kingdom Metazoa; phylum Mollusca; class Bivalvia; order Lucinida; family Lucinidae; genus Loripinus; species Loripinus fragilis. The sequence goes on along the minus strand of OZ026520.1, from coordinate 35,941,161 downwards.
ACACAGGCTGATCTGTGTCTTCAATGATCGCTCTATGGATTGTATATAATTGATAAATTGCATACGCAAGCAATGTTGACTAAAGCCATAGCATGTAGATGCACGGACCGAGTTGAATCTTGGCGCTGTTTAAAATCCGCCATGTTGGTTTTGCTGTGTTCCGGTTTTAATGGTTCCCGACTCTTCTGATCCACCTTCATTCTTTGATACAGGTACATTGCAGTGGGAAATTAATGCAGACTGCAACCAGCTATAATGTCTGTTCGGTTTTCGTGGATTATGCGCGCGTGCTATAATGATACATAAAAAAAATAAATTCTGCGTCCGATGTAATAAAAACTGACAACTATCATGTGCAATTAGGAAAGTGCAAATTAGTTAAATTTGGATATTTTGCCAGATTTTATCAATTTTGGAAAAGGGTAAGAATTTGCTTTTTATTAATCATTATAGTTTTGCATTTTCAGAAAAAAGATGAAAAAAATGCTCGATAAAAGGAATACAAAGGAAGGAGGCAAAGATCAGGAATCGAAACAATCAAATACCACACCTGACCTAGGATACCATAAGGGAAAGTGACAAAAACACAAAAAAACCCACATACAATCAGTCCTTTCCCAGCAGGTTACTGCAAGGAACAGAAAAGAGAGTATGACTGACAAACAAGAAACACAAATAACAAAAAAGATCCACAAAAGAAGCACCACCTAGGAACGGTCAGTAAAAATACTGGAGGGCTTAAACATGTTTGACGCTCAACAACAAAGCGATAAAACAAAACAGACTAGAACAAATTATTTTATTTGAAGCTCCACGTAGTCTGGCAGAGATGTACAATGACCATGGCAAGTAAAACTACCATGATACAGTAGGCAATGACGCCCATGAGGATACAACACAATACTATAAAAGAAACATGGCAGTAAATAAGACAGTCAGTGATTTTTTTTCAGAGATGTATATGCTTGTACATGTATGTGCACATAGTTTACTATTTTTCTATTTACTGGTCTGATACCAGTCTAAAGAAAGTGCAGTATACTCGGTTGTAGCAGATTGTGTCAATACATTTGACATATTTGAGCCACGACCGCGCAGTCTGATCGGAGCCTTTGCTAGTCGCTTGAATATTCTATGAATTAAGCTACTGACGAACATCATTTGGTGTTTCTAAGCTTAATAGGAAGCTGCACAGGCTTGTCTGAGTCTATTCATGTCAAAATGCCACATTGATGGAAATCACATGTCGCGGCTCATTCAATGTATTATGCCTGCAAACATATCGGCCCGTCACACCATGTTTCGCAGGCTGACCGATGGGGACCGATGATGGTCCGCTTTTAGATGATTACTGGGGTATGCGATCATAAGTACAAAAATCGCACGAGCTGCCGGCGAGGTTTACACAAAAAGTCTAAATGGCCACTGAAATCTATGGGCTTGTTATTGAGTCTGTTAGCTCAATCTGGTTAGCCGTTTTAAGATGGAAATGTAATATTTCACATACACTGAATTTTTACAATGATAGAAAAAAAGTAATTAGAGGATTCCATTACAATCTACACAGCTGGCGATGGTTGTTTTCTCAATCAAGAAGTCGAGTCATCAACAAACGTACTGTGCAGCTCCTTTGCATTTACAGTAAAACCTGCCTTAAGCGGCCACTCAAAACGAAGACCAAAAATTAGTTTTCAAGACCGAGAATCGCTTAATGCAGGTCAAAAGTATTGCAGAATCCTTGAGAGCATTCTGCAATACTCTTGGCCTTCATTAATCTACCATTTGTCTTTAAGACCTTCAAGTTTGTTTTGTCTATTTTTGAGTAGCGGCTTAAGACAGGGTTTTCTGTATTTGATCGTTTGACATTCAATGTGACTACACTTTATTGACCTAAAATAGTTTTAGGGTGATATCTTAGAAACAAATCGTGGTAGATTACAATGTACGTATTTTTGTTAAGTTTATTTTTGTTAATATAAATACAAATAAATCATGATTTTGTTGATATAAATATGAATAAATTACACTATAAAACCTGATTTCCCTGAAATTACAGTGTAGGGTTGATGAAAAAAAAAGAAGAAAAAAGAACAAATATTCACCAAAAGAATCTGGGTAGGGTCATTATAACCGAAAAAAACAAAAAACAATTTTAGGCCACACAAATAATAGCTTAAATAACGTAACTAGGCGATGGTGTTATAGTATTTCATACCCTTGAGTCTATTACTTTCAAAACTGGCTGTTCAGCATCTTAGCTGTAAATAACCATACCGTCTGCTTTAGTTGTCTGCACCATATATTTGCTAACAGTATTGTCTTATGTAAGTATAGAATAGAGTCGTATAGAAAAGCAAAGAATAGAATAGAATAGCCAGTCAGTTATGTAGAGGCAAACGGTGTGGACACAGTGGCAGTCTGATCTGGTCTACACTGTTTATTGGATAGGCTTACAAAACATTTCAGAAGACACCGAAAAAGAATGACTTTTGTTGTGATTTGCACTTTAAGGTTTAACTGAACTGTGTTGTTTATGACTGAATAGGAAGTGGTATTAGAGTACGTAAGTGGTATTCATTCACTTTCTAAATTAGCAAGTAAGGTTAACTACATATTCAGAAAGTGAGCAGGCGCCATCAATTTGATTCCTGACTATTACATTAGATTAGAAGAACAGCATATTCATATAGAACCAAGATAATGAGATATTGTAACGGAAACATTTTAAAAGGATTCTAATTGGGTCAATTGGCAGCCTCGCGTATGCCAGGATGGTTGGCTTTTTATGTTTTGTTTTTTTTTATGAAAAGATTGATTTTTCATTCTATTAGTTGTAATTCTGTTCATGAGAAAACTAGGGTTAAGTCAGATAACTCGGACATCAGGTAAATTCGGACAGCGAACTTGTTTGTTTCATATTTTAATTATTGGAATAGAAAAATAAATTAACTAAGCAAACAGTAAAAATCCTGATAAGACAGCTCTTAAAGAGCCATCTCATCTGGAATTCCACTGTTTTCAAATGTATGTCCGAATTTACCTGATGTCCGAAGTTACCCGACTTGACCCAAACGTAAAAGTCAGAGTTATCTCTTTGCAGACCAATGGAATTTTCCATAAAGTTCGATACAGTTGAGTCGGGAAATACAATTGTAGATATGTAAATGTGGGGTCCCAGGCCTTGAGGTTATACAACTTGTGTACAGTCTCAGACTCAAAATAAAGCGCAACGATTGGCTGCTTGCGGACACGTGTCCGCAAGCAGCTAATCATTGCGCTTTATTTTGAGCTACGCCAATGAAATGTTACACCAAAACCAGTGGCAGTTAACTCGAAGCAACATGTATATTGCTTCGAGCAGTAAAGCTGCAGCCAATCATTGCGCTTTATTTTGAGTCTGAGAATAAACTCAAGTTAGAATTTCCAAAAATACTGTATTTCTTTCTCTGAAAATTGATTTTGTCGGACTCTAATGAAATGTTACATTCTGTGTAAATATATTCTTACCCATCAATTTTATCATATGTTTTGGGTGCTCAAAAGAACCGTCTCATTGAGACGGTTCTTTTGAGTACCCACAGCATATGTTTTGGTTGAGAAATAAGAAAATCTAATTTTCGTTACGCACTCTTAACTAAAGTCCTGAATTTTTTCCTATTAGTTGTATGGACTGGTATCAGACCAGTAAACAGAGCAATAGTAAAATATGTGCACATACCTATACAAGAGGTGTTTCATGTTTATTTGAACAAATTTTAGATTGCCGTATCTCATTTATTTCTTATTTTATTTAGTGATAATAAATTTTCATTGGTTAATCTGATCTCCAGGAATACGCAGACACCAAGAAAATAGCTCTTAACTTTATTCGTCGGATTAAAACAGGCTCTGAAGATGAGTAGTCAAAGTTTAAGCTTTTAAAAATGCTGTCTGTAACGAAGTGTTCAAAATCTTTCTCGGACGATTTCTCTTAAAGGGGTGAATTTTTTCTCTTGAAAACTATTCTAAATTGTTCATAAATGATTAAAGTGTGTTCTGCTAGGAAATAAAGCATTTCCGTTGAGTATTTACTTTTTTGAAACATCTTGAACATCAAATTTTTGGGTTTACAGTTTCAAAAGCAACACTAAATTGTAAGCAAAATACATGAATGCAATATTTGGTGATCAGTTTTGTCGGCGAAATATTCTTGAACTACCCAAGACCTTGTGTCGGCTGTGAGTTTTGAGAATTTGTTTTTCACAATTCTTCCAGGACACGTTTTATACATGGACTGCCCATTTGGGCACTCGTATGGTAGAACTTATAAAGCCCAGTTGTCAAGCAAAAGCAGGCGCACAGAAGCTGTTTTTCATTTGAATAATAGATGAACGCTCTTCTATACATAAAATAAATTTGAACACTTTTATACGCATTTTCACTAGAAATACACACATTTTTGCTCTTAAAATCAGTAAAATGGGGGTTGGCGTGTATTTTGGGACGCTGTGTTATGGTTATGCTTTAAATTGCCTTTTTGTCCATTTGTTCATACCAGGGACACGCCCGTTATTGAAGAGAAAACAAAAGTTATTTATTTTATTTACATGCAACCTCGAAAAATGAAACATGAAACAGGTCTCGTACAAGCATACACTACCTCTATAATTTTCACTGACTCTTATATTTTGGGCAACGGGGAAGTAATGAAGTATCATATATTTATCTCTGTAGTATAGACAGGCTATATGCAGATTTTGATCTGACATTGATATGGATTGGGGAATGGGTAGACAAGTCTAGGGAATGGGGTCTGGGTTGTTTTTTATCAGTAAATATTTTACTCACTTGGATTTAATTAAAATATTTCCTTTTCTTTAAAGAATCAATTTGTCTTTATAAGGAATTAAAATGCATTTTCAATTTACTTTTATATGGTATTTATGTTTAGGCGCATTTTTATACATTAAATTGCTTAATATCAGTTTTCTTGACTTTTATGTGCTTTTATTTATTTAGACGATTCTTTATATCTGAAGCCCATATTTTTATACTGTCAGTATTAACCACTCTTTTTGCCCCTTTCTCTTGTCAGTTAACACCCAGCCAGACCCTTATAAATGATTCAATGATCGTTTTCTTGAAAAAGCGCCCGAATCATTTTTCCTAAGAATTGTCGTATTAATTAAATCACATTTTCCGTTCCTTAACGCTTCGAAAATCAGTGCTCTATTCGATTAGGATAACCTTGTCAATAGAACATGAAGTGGAAAAATATAGGGCAGTCGTTCCTGGTTATGTTTAAGTGAGGGCATATAAATGAGAAATGAAATGAGAAAATGAAAATCGAACCATAACATGATGTGAGCAGGCAACCCATCTTTCTGGCAACCCCCTAATGCATAACTGCATTTTGTCGTCTGCAGAGTCTGTTATTCGCTTTCTGGAAAGCACAATAACTGAACTTGTCACTTGCAAAACTTCAATTTTCTAGATAGCCTCTGTAGAAGAGCAGACTGGATTGAACTATGCCTGGTCGCAAACCCCGAACTCGTGACAAGGCCCACCTCGTGCCAGATATTGAGACTGTATTAGGCCTTTGTTAAATGAGTGCTCACACCCAATGCAATGGAAATAAACGCCAATTTTCATATATAAGTATACTGCCTGGAAAGCTGCAAATTCTTTGAAATAAAATATTGACATGGCTTGTGGATAGACTGTGCATGAGCCACGAATATTGTTTGCAGCATTTGAAGCATTCTTAACATTTCACTGTTTTCAAACACCTAGAGAATTACTCAGGTATGCACATACCCCATCAAGGTGAAAACTGTTTCATCTTCGGTTATAAATAAACCAACTCGAAATTTCTTTTTCTGCACTTCGGATTTGACAAATACTTACTGTTTTTAGTTTAGAATCATGCGCGGATCCAGAACGTTTTGTCAGAGGGGTCCAATTTTGACAACGTTTTTTATTATTATTTTATCTTTTATCTTTTAGCTGATGAGGGAGGAAGGATCCAAATACCGTTATAATTGGGCCATCATTGGCCCGCCAGCGAAACGCCATTTAAATGGCGTTTTGCTGGCGTGCCGATGATGTCCCACCAGTGAATGCTGGCTTGGTAGCTTTGTGATTTTCCAGGGAGTCCGGACCAGTATTGCTAAGAAACCCTATAATTTTGTGATTTTTCAGAGGGGGGGGGGTGGACCCCATGTCCGCTCCTTCTGGATCCGCGCATGAGGGTACTGTCAATTCCAAGAACCGCTTGCCATGCCTGTTGGTTGCTCCAATTCCTCCTGTCAACATTCATCGATCTTCATGGAACGTAAAATGTCTTTTTTATCAGCGTTATATAAGCAATGACATTTAAGGCCATCACACGTACATGCCAGTCTGTGTGTTAGCAGCATCCAATATCGGCTGGTTTTCGTATAGCACCAATGGCAGCTTTTCAGAGTATCGATTTGTCTCATCAGAGGGCCATCATCGGCATGCCATCGAAACGCCATGTTTCAATGGCATGCCAATGATGGCCCAACATTCAATGCTGACTTGGTAACTTTGTGATTTTTCAGGGGATCCGGACCAGTATTGCTAAGAAACCCTATATTTTTTGTGATTTTTCAGAGGATAAGGGAGGGGTCCGGACCCCCTGTCCCTCCCTCAGGATCCGCCCATGGTTATTCTCCGGACCAATAGAATCAAACAAAACCTGGTTTTTAAAACAGAGAAATTGTTACACCAAGACCGTGACAGTTAAGCTGCCGCCAATTTTGATTTAAAGTTACACTTTTAGTAGATCAAGCGGCTCGTTTTCGAGCCTGCTTCTTGTAAACAGCGACCCCATTATTTTTGTTCGGAAGGGAGTGGCATTGGGTAGTGGGGATGAGGACTCAAAAAATGGCAATGCATTACCCTTACATGTCCATTGCCCATTTTAGTATATCATAAATCAATGAGCTCTTTGGCAATCTTTCACGACGAGAGCAGCCTGGCAGCATCGTTTCGGCAGTTTTGAGAAATTCCATGCAATTCCATCACAAGGGAAGGTCTTATGGATCAGATGTTATGTAAAGAGCTTTATCTTTAGCTCTTGTGGTCATTTTGTTTAGCAGAGCGGAACTGTTTGGACAATTTTGGTAGAAGATCTTATGACGAACATTTGTGCGAAAATAATTTTAATTTCAGGACCAGCATTTTAGGAGGAGATGCCGTTTATTTAATTTCTTTTTTTTTTGGCTCTGGTGGGCATTTTATTCGGCGAAGTGTCCGGATGTACATTTCGACGTCAAAAACAGTAAGTGAGTATGATCAGGAAATACCACAATCACAAACTGCAGACAACCCCGTGGCATCGTGAGTAAGAACCACACATCAACCACGAGACACCAGGAAGACAAACAAAGCAAAGTAACCAGCTCCCTCTTCCCCATCGAGATGATTGCAAAACCAGAACGCTCAAAAACATAGAGCAATTACAGAATCACAATGGGAGTAACAATCAACAACGAATCAACAACAACAGAGCCACCGCCTTAGAACGGACAACAGCCAAAGCCATTTGGGGCCTAAATGTGTTTTACTGGTACCAAATCTTCGCCCTAGATTCTGCTGTTGTTGAGGAACAAAAAATGTTAAGCTCGCATGGAGGATTCCTAATTATTGCAATGTATCACCATAGAGAGACAATATAATCAAATTGCACCTTTGAGTGACATTCCAATGTTCTACATCAACTATCTCACAATGCACAAAGTGCACATGCATGCTGGTGCAATAATGCAGTAATTGTATGGTTGTGTGTATGTACGGGAGATAATCCACTCGCTAAAGCTCGTGGATTATCCTCCCGTACATACGCACAAACCATACAATAACGTACACTTATCGCAAGTATGATGAAACAGAGAAAATGGCTCACAACAGCTAAAGAATACCTCAAGTTGAGCTCAAGATAGTGTATCGCAACCCTTTGTAGGAGGAAAAGATGTGCAGATTCATTTGCAATATGCCATTATTTACTGAAAACGACATATTTTGTATCTTGGAGACTGGGATTGTACCTATGGCTTGATTTACATTGTGGTATTACTTGACTCTTCACTTACTGTAAAGGCGGCAACTTTAATATTCACATCTGGGCGTGATTCGTCTATTTCATCTGCTAAGGAAGGGGAATCAGGTTTTATTTATAATTTGGTAAAGAGTTGATCAGCTGTTTGGGCTTCGCAAACTTGCGTGCATTTCATGAAAATCCTAACCGTATACACACTAAACTCACATATATTAGCCCTTAAAGCGCATAATCACAAAATATAAGTTTTTGTCACCCCATAAAATATTTGAAGCCTCACAGACAATAGTGTGGACCCAAATCAGACTACTCTTGTAGGAGCAGTCAGATCTGGGTCCACAATGTTTGCCTCTATGCTTATGTTAAATAGACATTTTCAGATGCAGTTATTTTGCTGGCGTTTTAAGGACTAAATAACTTGTTTTGCGTCTATACTGGGATAATGGCACAAGATGATTCAGATACTTTTTAATAAAACCACGCCTAATTTTCACCTTTTACCTATGTCTAAGGTTGACCAGTCCTAATTATGAATTCATGAGGTGCCCGGTGCCTTTACAGCAACCAAAAAGTCAAGTAATAGGAAGAGTAAATAAAAAAATGAGTTCTGGAATTATCATTACCTGTCTGTTGTTGTTCTTCGTTGACTTTGTTTGTTTTCATGAACTTCGGTACGAAAGACAAGGAACCATTGAGACGGCGAACGCTAAAAGCGCCTACACCCCAGTAAGCACGTTAAATAGGGCCACTATCGGCCCGCCAGCGAAACGCCATCCGAATGGCGTTTCGCTGGTAGGCCGATTGTGACTCGAGATTAATTGCTGGCTGGACCAAGCCAATATGAGATAATAAGTTTCAAATTGTATAAGAATTTGAAAATGACTTTTGTGCCAGTGCATGAAATTTTGGTATTATTGCATGTTTTTAAGGACTTATCGAGCGGAGCTAAAATCTAAATTTTAACCCGAGTCTCCATCTACATATAAATCTTGTTTCTGCAAGCAGCGAAGGTTCTGGCGAGTATGCGCATTAGCACAGGCTTGCCTGAGCCTTTCTGCGATATGTATGCGATCAGTACCAAAATCGCATGTGCCGGCTCATTTAAATAATTTAAATGGCATGTTCCAAGCAATTTATATGCTTATGTAAGAAGATGCTATTCGATTCTACAAGGAGCGTGTCATACTACCTACCCAGCGCGTCACTATCGGCCCCATCAGCAAGGCTTCTCGCTGGCGGACCGATGGTGGCTTGACTGAGTAGGTAGTATGACAAGCTCCTGGTTCTACTATTTAATAAATTTCGAATGTCGTTTGAAATGTGCTAAAACATTTAATTCAATTTCATTCACTTTGGTCTGAATTAGCTTTCGTTTGTCTTCCGTACACTAAGCTTTTGTGCGATTAAAAAAACAACAACTGGCTGATCCCTCTCCTAATGTATCGCTATTGCCTTCTGAAAACTTTCATAACTAACTGAACTATTTCCTGATGATTTCCGGAAGCTCTATACCAATGTGGGATGTACGGAAAGCATGGCACACATAAGTGTTCGAGCAGTTCAATCCCCGAACACCCCAAATTACTATTGGGAAGACAAACTCAGATGGCATTCGGGTCATAGACTGGTATCAGACCAGTAAATAGAAAAACAGTAAAATATGCGTTCATACATTTACAAGCATAATCCACTGACTATTCTGAGCAATGGGGAAATAATAAAGTATAATATATTTATCTCTGTAGTAGTTATAGAACTGACTTAATACAGGGCCTAAAGACAGGTTATTCGGGCCAGTGTAACCAAGCCATAGACGTCAATAAAATAAATCTGGGTCAACCATACTGACATGGCCACTTTTTATGCTCAAACCGTAATTCTGGTTGCATCTGGGTGCTCACCGATATATGTATGTGACTGTTTTTAATGGTCCGGGTCCGGTAATAGTTTTGAGGAAAGATACTAAAAGAAGAAACTGTTAATTACAGGCAAAGCACGTGTAAATGATAAAACCTGCAAAATATGAGTTCTTAACATTTGTGCCCTCCATTCGAAAAAAGATCCTTAAAGTGAGCCACGATATGTCATTGAATTTGTATAGTGTCCCGGAATTGCCAGCTTCATATGGACAAAAAAGCTGAGCCTGAATTAAATGGGACGTTTTCCCACCTTTAACTAATTTAGTATTAAATATAAGCCATTCTATGTTTTGGCATGCGGAGAGCAAAGTCTCAGATCAGCTTGTGCATCTGCATACTGAAACTGCGCATTTTTTTGCTGACGGGAAATAAAAACAGCTGTAACTTGAGATTTCAAGATTGAAGCTTTGGCAAGCAAAATATGGTGAGTGTGGCTGCTGCCGTTCTAAGACGATGGTTATGTTTTTAGTTCAATATTAGATGCGCGGATCCAGTGTGTGTGTGTGTGTGTGTGTGTGTGTGTGTGTGTGTGTGTGTGTGTGTGTGTGTGTGTGTGTGTGTGTTGAGGGGGTCCAGGTCCAAAAAGTTTACATTTGACAACGTACGTATTTATTCACCACAACTTATCTTACACAGGAGAGAGGGGGTCCGTAATTGTATTCGCCCATCCCCACCAAACACCTTGAAAATCACAAAGATAAAGTTTCCTTGGACCCCCCTGGAAAATCCCATAGCTACCCAGCCAACGTTCAGTGGAGCGAAATTTCGCTTAACCCGTATAAGCCTTATGCTGCGTCCTATTTATTGAAGATAGACTAAAAGTGCAGTCCCAGATCAGATGCCGCATAACGCGGAATCTGGACAAATATCTACTATTTGCTAACATAACAGGGGCAGATCAAGGATTTCTCGAAAGGGGGTTTTGCTTTGCTGATTTTATCCCATTTTTCTTAAATATCCTATATCCTATGAAAATGAAATAATTTGGTCTCACTGGGACCAAATTATTTCATTTTCATAGGATTTTTAAAACGGGGGCGGAGAGGAGGTTCTCTTGAACCCCCTGAACCCCTTCTGGATCAGACACTGCATAATGTTTCATTAAATACAATCCCATCCAATAACCCTAAAATTGAAAATTGACTTGTCGAATTGATTAGGATTGGAAAATTCACTGGCTTTATTTGTGTTTAAATGGATTTGCCCTTTTCGAACACACTGTACATCCAGATCAGCTGGCTTCTGACGAAGCCATCTGATCAGGATCCAAACTGTTTTCCACTCTGGTTGAAAACACTTGCTTACAACTGAATGCTGCAGATTAACAGGGCAAAAAAGGGGAAGAGTGTAGTTACATGTATGCGACGTATTCAGCGGGACAAGGGTTTAGAACGAAGTGAACAAAGCATCCAAGCACCGAGGTTATAAACCATTTTAATGCTCAAGTCAACCGAGCATTTAATTTATTATGCTCATAAATGTTAAAATTGTTGGCGTTGTAACATTGATTAGCATGATAAATACAACATCTGTGAGTACTAAAACAAGAAAAAAATCTTTATTTTGAGCTTTTTTTTAAAAAATTTATGAGAAGTTGAAATTCCGTGCTCAGTTGAGTTGAGCACGAAAAAAAGTTTTATAACCCCGGGCCTAGTTCTCATTTCTTCGTTGATATGTTGTCAAACTATAGAGGACACGGATCACTGCATAATAAAAACAGGCCCCGATGTTATAAAACTTTTTTCATGCTCAACTCAGCTGAGCACGAAATTTCAACTGCTCATAAACTAAAATACCGACAAATATAGAAGTTATCAGATGTTGTAGTTATCATACTAATAAATGTTAAAATGCCATCAATTGTTGGCATTTTAACATTTTTGAGCAGGATAATTTCGTGCTCAGCTGCATTGAGCATGAAAAAAGTTTTATAGCCTCGGGGTTTGGGCGAAGTTCTGGTGATTATCAAGGGAACTATGCCGTTAATCAAGTTGAGGCATTCTGGAGCTAGTCACAATGATTACCTATCGTGAACTAAACAATTCAAAGAACTTGCAGTATAATAATAATCGTGATAATCAGGCCTCGAAGGTTTAAAACTTTCTTCATGCTGAACTGAACTGAGCATGAAATTTATCATGCCCATAAGCGTTAAAATGACAACAATTTAAAAACATAATAATACACCATCTAAGAGTCTGAAAGCAAGAAAAGGTTTTATTCATCAGCATTTTAGATTATATGAGCAGTTGAAATTTCGTGCTCAGTTAAGTTGAGCATGGAAAAAGTTTTATAATCTCTGGGCCAAGTCTTATTAATTCATAAGACAAATGTTTTACAATATACAGGGCGATTAGCGAAAATGCCAAATGTACCTTTTATCAAGTTGAGTATCATACTTGTTTATTCTTTTATACTTTGCTGTCAGAAGATAAATAATTAAACGCACTTCATTTATTATATACAAAAGCATTTCTTAGAATATCAAAGATGCTAAGTGGTATAGGAAATACTTTTTCGTTCAGGTAACTTAACAAGTATATCTGATTTTCTAGAATATTCCGCAAACTCTCTCACGAATATATATGTTTTTTGGTGTAAGACAGTTTCTTACAATCATATTGCTCCTGAAAGATATTTGAAAACATTGTCAAAGCCTCCGTAAAACGCCCATATTGACATATTCAGTGTGGTTATATGTCCAGATTCTGTTCTGAGTCCTCATCAGCACATGTATGAAAAACGTGGGTGCTATGGTGAGTCAGTACCTTTGAGCATGCTCGTCAGAGCCTTTGTTGCTCAATAATGCCATTCGTATCAATGGCTCTTGCATGCTTTTCCCTCTTTTTTTGTCAATTTCCCATGTGTGTTGTCCTAGGTCAGGTAAGGTACTTGATTGTATCAAGTCCTGATCTTGCCTTCTTCTTACTTCCTTTAATCTGTTGAAAAATTTATCTCTTTAAACTTCATTTTTAACATATCATTGAACATACATAGACCTAAGAAACAGTTAAGCAACAATAAAATACCTTTTCGCAAAAATAAAAATGAGTCCTTTACGCGTACATGGGTCCTTTCACGCATTTTAGCGTTACCCTTGTCGGTGAACTGTCTTGCTCCCCTACACATGACCGTTATGCTAACAGTATTTTATATAAATAGACAACCAGCTAGAGGGTATCGCTATTCCAAATCAAATGCTTGCAGCGTGAGATCGCAAGCAAAAATTAAGCAAAATGTGTGTACGGTCTAAAACAAACATAGAAGATAAAGCAAGGGACAGTGAGTATAGGATGTAGACTGTTTGAGGATCACGATTGATTAAAAAAGTTGTTGTTATGATTGAGTCAGATTGCGAGAAACCCTGTGTTCAGGCCCAGAGATTATAAAACTTTTTATGCTTAACTCAACTGAGTATGAAATTCATCCTGCTCATAAATGTTAAAATGCCAACAAGTGTTTGCATCTTAACATTGATTAGCGTGATAAATTGCAACATCTGAGAGTTTTTAAAGCAATGTTTTTCTATTTCTCAGCATTTTGAATTTATAAGCGTTTGAATTTCAAGCTAAGTTGAGTTAAGCATGAACAAAGTTTTATACCCTTGGGGAAAGGTTTTGCGATCAGATACCACTTACACTCAGGCCTATCTGCTCAGTTACAGAGGAGAGATAAACTGAGAACATTCAGATATAGCATCATGTATATAACTAGTATCCCACTAAGGCAGCGAGCAGTAATGACACTGATCAGAATGCGCGGACACACCTATTAGGCGACAATCCCAAGTGAAACAAAAATAAACAAAATTCTCATTTCCGATAAAAAAAAGCTGTTGCAGATTGCCAAAATACACAATTGGGCAATATAAAACTTTTTTTCACCAATTTAAAACACTTTTTTACGAAATCGTTCGATCACGATTGTTGCCTGTCTGATGTGATACGGCAAAATTACAGTAAAACCGACTTGAGCGGCCACTCGAATGTCTACATATGTACACAAAACAAAGGTCTTAAAGACAGATGGTACCTTAATGCAGGTAAAAACGTAGAATGCTGACCAAGCAATAATTTTGACCTGCATTAAGCGATAATCGGTCTTGAAAACCATTTTTATCTTTTTTAGGGTAGCCGCTTAATACCCCTATTCCACACAGGCCACGAATCGCCCGAATCGCCACGAATTGATTTTTTTTCTTATTCGGGGGGATTCGTGAGATTTCATTAATTTTTTTTCTCCTTTCGTGATGAGCTACGAGTCATTCCGATTCAGATACGATGTCGTTACGAATATTCGGGGGAATCGGCTCAATTCGCCTGGAATCGCGCCAGAATTCATTACGATTAGAAAATAACATTAGAACATGCTGCACGAAAGTTAAAGAATCAATTACGAATCATGCGGAATGCAGCACGAATTGGGCACGAATTAACAGAAATCCGCGACGATTCGACACGATTCGCGAGCTTTTCTCTCACGATAGCTATAAAAAGGCCCGTACATGCTTCGGGGCATCAGTTCCAAAATGAATGTTCCTCGTAGAGCAGCAGTAGAATTGATCCTGCAACTTGGGTGTTGAAAACGGCTTCTTATATAGCTAGAAGAAAACAACTACGTTAAAGTCGAGAGGCCCTGACCCAGACTCTTTGACTTGGAAAAATATGGCAGTTCGCCATTGTCAAAATCGCCAGCCAGGAGCTACTGACTGATCCTGATTGTGCTCCAGAATCTGCCAAATCTGTTTCAACTTCTAGGACTGCTCACATGCGCGGGACGGGGTAATCAACCTTAGGGAAAATCCTTCTGCTATCTCTTCCTTGGTTTTATTGCTTGGCTTAATCTCCCGATTCCCCACGAATGAGCTAAGAGTAGCTACGAATGCCCAAAACAATGCAAAAACGCCCCCGAATCGATTACTATTCAGTTACGATATCCAAGAATGCCTTAGGAATTTGGTACGAATCACGCACGATTTTTCGAATCGGGGAATTCGTGGCCAAAGTTTTGAACAGTTCAAAACTTTTGAGCCGAATTCCCGAAAGACTTACGAATTGCAAGAACTCACTACGGACTATACGAATCAGTTATGACCATCACGAACTGAGTACGATTCAGCCACGAATCCAAACATTTGTCAATTCGTGTCAATTCGTGGGATTCGGGGCCTGTGTGGAATAGGGGCATAAGACAGGTTTAATGTTTTTTCAGGACCATAGTTTGTGAAGATGTCTGTAAAGGGATGTGGAAGATTTATAAAGTACACGATGTTTCTATTCAATGCACTCATATTGGTAAGTAGTATCCAAGTAAACATCTAAAAAGGGGCCACTATCGGCCCGCCAGCCAAACGCCATTCGCCAAACGCCATTCGAATGGCGTTTGGCTGGCTTGCCGATAGTGGCCCGAGATTGTATACTGATGAGGTGTAGGTTATACATTGTCGATTTTTCTTCTGTATAAGGCCATCAAATATAAGGTTTTAAAATGCCAATGAAAGTAAAATATGCATGCAGCTCTACTCATGACACTCATAATAGATACTATGACTACCATGTCAATTCTTCTCGTAATAAATGGTATGAATTAAATGCAACAACTGACAAATTCTTAAAAAAAAAAGATAGATTAATTAAAAATTAAACAGAACGGCATATCAATAGACTAGATTTTATGAAATGAAGTGAATAATTGCATTTTTGTTTTTATAATTCTGTTTTGAAAAAAAACCTAATTTTAGGTTGCCTATGTTCCCCTTTGTTTAAAACATGACTTCAGATTAATGATATTGGTGCACTTCGAATTGAACTAAAGTTCCTACTATAGTTCTTACATAATAGATGTGCACGCACGTTTACACCCGAACAATTAAAGCTGGAACTTTTAGTTGGTTGGCAAGTAAACAAAAATAATAGCCCTGTATGCTCCACTTCAATTCTTCGTCGTAGACAAAAAGGATGTTATAAACTGCACAGCGCTTTCTAATAATCAATAACGAATTTGTGAGACCAAAAATTATGCTCAGCTAGGTTTATTTTACAAAAAACATATCATTTTGAGGCTACTGATCGATCTTGAACCCATCGTGCTAGATCTTGAACCTATCGTTAGATATGTCTAGAGAGTAGGGAAGCAGCCTATCTACTAGAGTAACGGTGCTCCGACCATCTCCAGTAGGTTCGTGACGTCACCCTAGTAACGACTACAGGTGTTCGAATCAAACTTTAGTTACTATAGTAGGGACTATAGCTCGATTCGAAGAGCGCCATTATATATAAACCGCGATTTTTGTAAAAGCTTACGCTTGTTATAGACGTTAAGCTGTTGCATTTACACTTGTATATTGTGATCTCTCCCTTTACTTGAAGGATTTGGCTATGCTGCATTGTCGAGCCTATAAACACGAAACGCTCGACTATCAAAGATTCTCTTTTAAGATTCTCTTTTACGGAAGCCTATATGTGACATTGTGTTTTGTACTATGTCGTTTTGATTTCGGTGTTTTAACTTTTTACTTTTGTATTTTGAGTTTCTTGTTTTGTGTTCTGTGTTCGATGTAGTTCAATTTAAACGGCGCAATTCACGCGGTAGAGACACGATATAGACGGAAAGATGGGCGAAAACGAAATTGTAAGTATTTTAATGCATTCATTGTACATGTAATGTTAGTGGGTATTTTACATTTGAAATCCATGCAGCTGGTAACTATCACAGTCAAATGTACAGGGCATGCTACAAAGTGGGTTCTCTCTCTGTGAAAGCATTTAAATAGATCCAGGACAATTTAATACGAGACAATTTAGTCCCTATTTAGTCCTTATAATAGTTTAAATTGTTATGGAAATTTATCTAAAGGGTTTTATTTTGTAAGTCTGATGCAGTGCAATCGACAATTAGACGACATGAAATGCAAAACGTATCTATCTATCTATCTATCTATCTATCTATCTATCTATCTATCTATCTATCTATCTATCTATCTATCTATCTATCTATCTATCTATCTATCTATCTATCTATCTATCTATCTATCTATCTATCTATCTATCTATCTATCTATCTATCTATCTATCGACGTGCATGTATAGTTACTGTATGTATGTATGTATCTATCTATCTACCCATATATAAAATTATCTATCTATGAGTATATCTGTCTTTCTCTTTCTGTCTGTCTGCAGGTCGTGAAATAACTGAATTGTACTCATTCTATGTTTGTGAGCGCAGTGTGCTCTACTGGAGATCTTTGTTTTTTACCATAAAATGCAACAATTGTACCTATGAGAACCTAAAAATTTGGTAGTTTTACTGATATTAAATCAGTTTTTCTTTTCTAAAAAACAAACTTTAATAGCTGTTTTAATACATGTATATAATGTGAAACAAGTCAGCAAAACACTACGCAGAAGAAAACATATATTTATGCATCCAAAGATGTTTTACTATTAATAATTATTCATAATTTATTATTTTTATTTTCAGGTCAAATCATGTCTCTGTAAGATAAATGTGAATTCTGCTTCTGCAACCCTTTTTAGACACACAGCTGCAGACCCAGTTGTTGTATTTAACTTCTTCATGTTCCAATCAGCGAATAGAGCTATGGCGGGGAACACTTAGGCGTCGGAGAAGCATTGGTTATACGCTATTTAAAGACCTGAGAGATATAGGATAATTAAAGACACTAACCCCATTTTATGTTGAATGTGTCCAATTTGTGTTTTATTGATCTCATTAAGCAGAACTAAATAGAAACGCCCAAAACAGATGTGTATGACCAAGAAGTGCCACTAGCATAGACCACAGACCAACCTATGACACCAATGATACAATGAACACTGACGGCCACACGACAACATAATCAAAGTAAAGCAACCAGCTCTCTATACCTCAGCAAGATAAAACAAAACTAGAAAGGACAATAAGAAGTAAAGAATAAAACAAGGACCCAACACAATGGGAGCAACAACAAACAAAGAATCACCAACAACAGAATCACCAACTCAGAACGGACAGCAGCCAAGGCCACTGGGGTGGGGGGTTAGATATATTTTACTGGCCAAACATGTGCCCTAGTTGCTGCCGTTGTTAAAGCATATATATTTAGCTCGCATGGTGGCTTCTTAGCTTGTGCAAATCTTGAATCTTCATTCAATAAGAGTGCACAGATATGTTAATATATTAGAATGATAGCCCCAATGGCCACGTAGAATTTGGAACACTGGCAGATCAAGTTGATGTAACAGCATGTAAAGAAATGTAAAGCTCAAATAAGAAGACGTGCTTAAATGAATGTCTTGTGATACTGAGCCTTCTAAAGCAAAAGAACTGATTTTGAAACGTCAACGAATTTGTTCATTGGACTTTAAGACCTACTGGAAAAACTCTGAAACAATCACGTTTTGCTTTATATACATGTTCCAGCGAACACAAGTTCTTTTTACTACTTTCACCTTCAGTAGATTTGCTTAATGTGATGGCAGTGGTGGTAGGAAATTAAGAGATTTTCTTTGATGGTTCCGACTTAAAGACCTTTCTATAGATGAGAGGGTTTGGGCCGGATGCTGCGTCTGTCGTCCGGCCCACCAGGGTTTAACTGTTTGATTTATAATTCCCTGGTATTCAGTTGTATGTACTGTTGAGTCCTTATCTTTGCTTTATCTCCTTTTTATATCTTGATGTATATGTACTTGGAGATTATTCATGGAGAAGTTAGTGATATTTCATGCGAATCAAACATGTATGTGTCTTGATCCACATCAGAATTTTAAGTGTGAGGTTGAAATTAGTTTAAGCCCTCCGGTAATTTTCTTACTGACCATTCCAAGGCGGTACTTCTTTTGTGGATCTTTTTATTTTGTGTTTGTCTTTGCTATATTGTCTTGTCTGTGTCATTCAGCCTTGTGGTCACCTGCTGTGAAAATGCTGACTTCTTGGCTCTCATATATCTGATGGTTTTTTTGTATATTTGTCACTTTCCCATGCAGTATCCTGGGTCAGGTGTGGTAATTGATTGTGTCGATTCCAGATTTGTGCCACCTTTCCTACTTTGCAAACACATGTCAGACACATGAAACATTGAAGCTTTTACATCATCCATAGAAGAGCAACAGAGAGTAATCCTAATTAAAAACTTGTATTTGCTTAACATATGGAATTGGCAATAGTTGTCGCACAAAGTAACCGTTACACATACTCTATTT
This sequence comes from Loripinus fragilis, assembly GCA_964019695.1. Taxonomy (NCBI): domain Eukaryota; kingdom Metazoa; phylum Mollusca; class Bivalvia; order Lucinida; family Lucinidae; genus Loripinus; species Loripinus fragilis. Next base: position 35,921,977 of record OZ026520.1, on the reverse strand, counting down.
GTTGGCTCACCAGGATTCAACTTTTGGCTTTCATTTCCTCCAGTGTTCCAGTGGCGATGTGAAAGGTCAGATTTCGCGTTGCTTCTCTTAACCCTTCATCATTGAACCACCATGGTATTACCTGCGAATCCGTTGATGCTCATGGATTTTGATTTATTGATGAGTTGGAAACCTCCACGTGGGCAAATCAAATACATGCTTTTGAACCACATCGAAAGTGAGGATTAGGACTGAACCCCATAAATTTAACATAAATCCACTGGTAACGCATTACTGACAGTTCTAAGTTGATGTTTTGTTGTGGTTCCTTGCTGTTCTGTGTTATTATTTCATTGTCCTATTTAAGATGTAATCTTTAGTCAGTTATGTTCGAATTTTGAGTCACCACTTATTTGGAATAGAGCTGTTTACTCTGTTCATCATATGTCATCTGTTTACTCACATCAATCTGGCTGTGACTCTTTTACCTTGTGGTTTTGTGGGCAGGGTTTAGAATCTAATTGCATCAGTTCTTGGCATTGCTTTTCTGAATTGCCAAGTGAATAAATAGTTGGTTTATCTAGATGTGTGAAATCTTCATTCTGAATTAAGTTAATACAGATTCATTCCAGGTTCAATCTACTTTACTTGAAATGTTGATGAGATGAACGTGTGTTTTCAATTTAAATTAAGAGAAAAATGGATGGATGGGCAGAATTATTTTTGCTTTCAGACTTTGACGCGATGTACTTTGGCTACACAGCCACAACAAAGTAACTGGCATACATGAAACTCGGATGTGTTTCGACAAAGAACAAGAACTCCATATAAGTTGCGTTGGCATCTGCATGGGAAATGGAGACAAAGTCATCGGGCCTTTATTTATTAATGGAGAAAAAATATAGGTCACCGGTCAAGGTGTTAACCAATTAGAACTTTGTTTCAGTTTAGGTAAAGCTCAGGATCAAGACATGATTTTGAGGAGATGTCTTATGTACCCTTTGGTGGTTGTAGACACAACAATTTTGCGAGATCCTGAAGTTGGACATAAAAATGGCAATGTCAATGTCAAAGTCATCGGATTAAGGTGTGTGCTGACTCGAGATGTTAAGGGTATGCCTTATGCAATGTTTGATGGTATTAGGCATAGGTTGATGGGAGCATAACGGTTGACATACAAATATAAAAATACAAGTCACTGTCCCACAGCTTGTAAAATATAGGTCAAGGTCACTGGTTTAATGTGCTAGCCAGTTCAGCATGTGGAGCAGATACTTTACGGCAAATTGATGGTGGAATGCATTAAAATTTACCAGGTCGCGAATGTCAACACACTTGTTGGTTGACAAAATTGTGCAGGACTGGACAGAAATGTGGACTCCTATGTCAGACCATGCCAGTGCCAGCAGGTGTGACAAACAGCAACTTTTTCCAGATGTTACCGTTGTTGTGGCAATTTTGCATGTAATGAGTAGTATTGATTTTACAAATATGAAAATAATTTGAACACTTCTTCATACCAGCCGTTCAGGCAAAAAGTGACAAATTTGTAATGTTATAGAAATATTTATGTATTTGATAAATATTGCTTTTATAAAAATCACATTTGATATTCTTTCATTAGAATAAACATTTTCTCTTAGCCTTAGGACTTGTTCTTTATGAGTTAGAGACAAACAAATGTGCCAGGTTTCGTTGTTCGTTAATTCCAGGTCTGTATTGCAATATACTGCATGCTTGGTGGTCAACACAATCACGGTTGGCAATTTTGCTTTCCTCTTAAACTGCACGTCCGTTTGTTAGACTTCAGACTCTATGACGGTTCTGACTTAAAGACTTATCTATTGTTGAGATGGTAGGGCCTGATGCGTTGCCAGTTGTCAGGCCCACCGGTGGTTACCTGTTGGATTTCTTTTGTTCCAGTATTCAGTTTTATGTACTGTTGAGTCCTTTTCGTCGCTTTATCTCCTTTTTATATCTTGATTTATATCATCTAGGAGATGATGCGTGGATAAGTTAGAGGTATTTAATGCAAACCAAACATCTATTTGTTTGTTTGTTTTGTTTGTTTGATTTGATTCTTTACGTCCCATTAACAATCTTTCAGTTATATAGGGACGGGTCTTCCTGGGTTGAACCGGTACTAAGCTAGGATAAATGTGTCTTGCTCAAGGACCACAACGCAGTGACGCCGGTGAGGCTCGAACCCGCGGCCCTTCGGTCTCGAGTTAAGCACTCTTCCACTAAGCCACTGCGCTCCCATCCCAAACATCTATGTGTCTTGATTCACATCTGAACTAAGGGTGAGTTTGGCGTGCCGTGAAACTGGTTTAAGCACTCCAGTAAAATATTTTTACTGACCGTTCCAAGGTGGTACTTCTTTTGTGTATCATTTGTGTTATTTATGCCTTGTGTTTGTCATGCTTTTGCGTCTGTTCATTGCTGCCTTGTGGTCACTTGAAGGATATGGGCTGTCCTCTTGGCTCTTGTTTGTGATGTTTAATGTGATGTTGTTACTTTCCCATTTGGTATCCTAGGACAGGTGTGGTACTTGATTGTATTGATTCCTGATCGATCCTTGCTGTCTTTCTTACTTCGTTAGTCGTTCAGTGTACCTGCATTTATTTTGTTACTCTTTTAAAACAAAAGTAAATTGTGTAAATTGTGTCTATTAGTTTCCACGCCAAGTATGAGTAGTTGTATTGTATAATCTTTGGCACACGAGCCTCATCATGATAAAACTTGCCTTTTGGGATTTTAAAAAAGTCCAACACAAACTTGGCTATGTAGCTACAGGGACTAGCTATAGACAAAAATCTTTATATAGAAAAATAAACTGATCAAAGCGATGCCCAAAAAACTGACTTGCATTTTTACACGTACAGAAAACAAAGGCGCAGATAAGCTGTGCATCCAAGCATTGAAACAGTGGCATTTAGCCTTATCGCTAAACAACTCGTTTTCTAATTTCGAATTTTCCAACTTTTTATGTTGAACTCAAATTGACCTTCTAAGCTACAAAAGCTCGCTGTAATCTTGAAATAAGATATTAAACTTTAACACTAGTGAGCAACAAATTTATTGACCAGCATGTAAGGACACATCTCATCAGTGGCTTTTTGTTCTCACATTTCAAAATGCAGGTTTTCTTATGGTGTGGCTCATATATGAATTTGCATACATATAAATGTTTTATGATTGATGTTGTACATCATTTTAAACAACACAATTCATGGGGTAGAACCAAGATGGAGAGAAAAGATGGAATAAAGACAAGGGTGCAAGTATTTTAATGCATCCTGTGTAACGTTTTTTTACATTTGAAACCGATGCAGCTGGTAAATATCTCAGTCCAAAAATGTCTACTGAAGGTTTTCCCTTCAACCATGCTATCTGCGTTTACAAGTATTTAAATAGATCTCATGACAGTTTGGCCCATTTTAAAAGTAACAATTTATTTATTCTGAGTATTTATTATGTAGGTCGAATACAGTGCAATCGACTATTAGATGACATTAAATGCAAAACGTATCTATCTATCTATCTATCTATCTATCTATCTATCTATCTATCTATCTATCTATCTATCTATCTATCTATCTATCTATCTATCTTATCTATCTATCTATCTATCTATCTATCTATCTATCTATCTATCTATCTATCTATCTATCTATCTATCTATCTATCTATCTATCTATCTATCTATCTATCTATTTCCACCGCTTTCCCATATCCGATGCGCTATCAATTGTCTGTCTGTATGTCTGTCTGCTGCCAAAATTTGAAGGGATACTGAGATGCCTTTTTTATCATAGAAATAGCATGAGGAAACCCAAAGCCAAAATACAATATACAAAAGTTAAAACACAAAAGACAAAAGTAAAAAGCCAAAAGTTAAAATGCAAAAGGCAAAAGACAATAAAGAAAAGAAACCTTTCTGAAGACAAAATTTAAAACATAAAAGGCAAAACACAAAAGATGAGGTAAAAAGGCCAAAGATAAAAGTCAAAAAAAAAATAAAAAGAATATAAGTACATACATAACTCCCAGGGGGTACTCTATATTTTCTTCATCCGTAGGCTAGGACCCAGCCTTTAATGTTTAACCCCCCCAACCCCCCCACCCCCACCCCCCCGAAAAAAAGAAATATCAGGAATATCAAGCACCCTAAAAATATTTGAAATCTTAGCAACCCCCAAAAAGATCCCCTAAGAAAAACCCTAAAATATATTTAAGCCCCCCTCCCTGGTGGTTCGTTCTAAGGCTTTGATTATGTTGTTGTTAATTCATTATTCCTTGTTGCTCCCATTGTATGTAAGGGGTGTATTGGCTAATAATTCTGTTGTGAAGTTCGTAGTGACTTTATACATGTAATTTTGCAGTCATTTTGCTGAGAAAAAGAGACAGAAAACTGATTGCTTAACTTTGAATGCTTTCTTGCTGTCGTTTGGCTATCTGTGTTTTGTGTCTCGTCCTAACAGCGAGTATGGAATTTCAGGTAATACTTACTTGTTTTCTTATACAAACAGAAAAACAGACAGACCTGCGGACAGACATACAGATAGATAGATAGATAGATAGATAGATAGATAGATAGATAGATAGATAGATAGATAGATAGATAGATAGATAGATAGATAGATAGATAGATAAAGTTTTGCCTTTAATGCCATCTTATTTTCGATTGCACTGTATCAGATCTAGACATACAGATTAAAATCTCAGAATTAATTTCTGTAACAATTTAGATTGGTCGATTTAAATGGGTCGAACTATTATAATCAGTCGAACTCTATTATATCGTTTTGCACTGGGTCTATGTGACTACTTTCACAGTGAAAACCCTGTATGTAGCATAATCAAACCGAGAGACTCCGGAAGATTTCTTGACTGTGATGGTTACCAGCTGCATTGATTTCAAGTATATAAAAACTAACATTACGACGGATGCCTTAAAATACTTTACTTAAACTCTCGCCTTTCTTTCCTCGTTTCTTCTCCATCTTGGCTCTACCTCGTGAATTACGCCGTTTAAAATGTGCAGCATTATACACAAAATACAAAAGTAAAAAGTTAAAACATCGAAATCAAAACGACATAACACAAAACACAATGTCACATATAGGCTTCCGTACTCTTTTAAGTCTAAAGTCAATATTTGTACATGTCTGGAACCGAATTATAAAGAATATAACGTGCTACATGAAAGTATTATTTTATTTTCTGTATCTCAGATTGCAGGGTGTGCTCTAGTCGGGTTTGGTATATACACAAGAACGAACCAAAGTAGCGTGACCAAGTTCTCATCGATTCTCGGCAGTAACCTATTACCGACAGTGACATTAGTTGTGATAATAACAGGCTCGATAATTATACTTCTGTCATTTCTTGGATGTTGTGGTGCAATTAAAGAAGTTCGATGTATGTTAGTTTCGGTAAGTGGAGAATGAGTCTGCATGTGCGGATCCAGAGGGGGGGGGGACAGTGGTCCGGACCCCCCCCCCCCCTGAAAAATCACAAAAATATAGGGTTTCATATCAATACTGGTCCCGATCCCCTGAAAAAGCACAAGGCTACTAAGCCAGCATTCAATGTTGGGCCAACACCGTCACGCCAGTGTTTCGCTGGCGGGCTGAGATGGCCCACTTTTAGTGCTCTTTGGATCCCCTTTCCTCTCATCAACTAAAAAAAAAAAAAAAAAAAACGTCAAAGTTGGACCCCATCTGGCAAAATGTTCTGGATCCGCGCATGAGTCTGAGTAAAACAATCAAGTATACAACAGAAACAAACAAACGAACGTAATATTTCCCTCATTGCTTGTATTTTTGTCGCGAACATGCAGCGAAGTCAGGGTTGTTTGCGCCGAGGACCAAATATTACAATTAATGTAGTATTACTTTGTTGAAAAAGAAGACCAAGAACAAAGAGGAGATGCATTCATGGCATATCAGCATACAGGGAGTGCAGTGGCTCAGTGGTAGAGTGCTTGACTCGAGACCGAAGGGCCGTGGGTTCGAGCCTCATCGGAGTCACTGCGTTATGGTCCTTGAGAAAGACATATTTATTCTAGCTTAGTACTGGTTCAACCAAGGAAGAAACGTCCCTATATAACTGAAAGATTGTTGATGGGACGTAAAGAATCAAATCAAACAAACAAAGATCAGCATACATTACATATACATGATACATGAATAAGAATTAACATGCTGGTACTTTTCACTTATGTGCAAAAGCCCCAAAGCCTCATTTTTCGTTTCCTGCGGAGCTAGAGGTATGTTAACATACTTTGTGTTTGCGGGAAGCGAAGGCTATGTATGACAAGTCTGCATGTATGAGCCTTTGCTGTTCCTATGCGCTAAGTACCAAAATCTCGTGTGCTGGGCCACGATATGAGGCTCTTGCAGACTCTTCGGTGTTAACAATGCATTCATATGTGCAAATATGCTCCATGGCATAGTCCATGCTGATCTGCGTCTTCGGTAGGCACAAGACGCATTCGGCTATCGCTCATTCCATAATGACCATATTTACATCGACATTATCGAGTTCTGGAATTGTCAGAAACCATTTTTCTCTCAGCACAAAGTTTCCCAGAAGGGGTGAAAATTAGATTAACGCAGTTTCCGAATTTGTCAAGAAAATGTTATTTACTTCAGTAGCAATTTCTTATATCAACTGCTATGGCGTGAAAAGAATTCCCGCCAGGGACATCCGCCTTTCTGCCGGTCTTATCAGGAGAAAAAGACAGATTATCGGGCGTGAAGACAAGGGGGCCCTGGTCAGATTGTGCAAATTATTGTATTTCTGTTTGTTGAACCGTATACAGGGCCTTAAGAGGGTGGAGGTTGAGTATTTCCTAATAAGATATATGAGTGCACTTTACTCTTTGCATGATGATTTTGTCGTATGCTGAATTTTTCAAAATAACTTTTTCACAAAATTATTTCAGGAATGCCATCAGAGTGCCAAACAGTTTGGATCCAGACCAGGCCCGACGTTTTGTCGGGCCTGGTCTGGATCCAAACTGTTTGCAAATGTTATCAGCAGACGAATATGCATTAATTTGGCATTTCGATGATATCGAAAGTGGTCAGGGCCAATTTTTCTGTGACAGGAAACTTGCTGACTGGTTAATTTCATTACAGTTCCTATATAATGTAATACTTTTTTGTACTTATATGTACTTGTTGATTTCAGCAGCTAACATAAGAGGTATACAGGCCATCGAAAGAAAGGCACGTTAAGAATGCAATGCGGCATTTGGAACGAAGATGTCATTGAGTGTAAATGGCAAATTAAGCGATTTGACACTTGCAGTGTCATTCGCGACTTTAGTTTTTGTTTGTTTTGATTCTTTACGTCCCATCAACAATCTTTCAGTTATAAAGGGACGGGTCTTCCTGGGTTGAACCAGCACTAAGCTAGGATTAATATTCTTGCTCAAGGACACAACGCAGTGACGCCGGTGAGGCTCGAACCCGCGGCCTCTTGGTCTCGAGTCAAGCACTCTACCACTGAGCCACTGCTGCTATGACGTCCACTGTTGATTTTTTGGAAGCCCCTGTAGAAAACAGTGTGGAGCCACTGTCCAAATTGTTTACATGCAAGTTGAAGTTGATCGGCTGTTTTAGAGCAAATCACCAGCAGACCGTGAGTAGCAGACAGCATTTTCAGGGTTTTTTTTCCAGCTGACAGTGGTAGTTTACATTACAGACAAATGACGCATGTTTGAAAATAAAACAGAGCAGAACAGAGTTATTTTTCCTAAGAAAACATCGTGTTTGTCCTATTTTATTTTAGCAAAAACCAGTACTATGCACATGGAAGGAAAACATAAAATATTCGATAATTGTCAAAACTGAGTAGGATCACTGATGTTTTTGAAATTATAATATATCTTTTTGCCCAAAAATACATTTGTTTGCTGTTCTCGTATAACATACGAGTAGAAGATGATGTGGCTTTTCAGGGCTCCAGATAAGAAGTCGTATTCGAAAACTATTTTCTTCATTTCTCATCCAAAACATATGTTGTGGGTACTCAAAAGAACCGTCTCAATGAGACGGTTCTTTTGAGCACCCAAAACACATGTTTAAATTGATAGGTAAGAAAATAATTACAATTTTACGCTCATAAAATTTCCTTATCTGGACCTATGGCTTTTTGCGTATCGCTTTTAGCTTCTGGCTAGCAGATTTGTGTCAGGTCGCATGTTTCCAACAATCACTCTTGTACGTTTACATGATGTTAGCATTTTATCTCTTATTACACAAAGAGTTTAATAAGTTCAATATTATACAGGAGCACGAACGATAGATTCTGTTTATCACGTGACATTTAAATTACTTAAAAACCGCATATTTGGTTTGAAGACGTCAAAAGTTTGCCATCTTTTACGCAACGTTAAAATGGACGTCATTACGCAACGCCATCAAATCTGTAAATCAGGAGTCAGAGGTTTAATAAGGCGTTTTCTTGCACACCGGATAAGAATATCTGAGATTTTACCCTGGGATAGAAAATCTTATCTTACCCATACTATCTTGCCAAGGACGATAAGTAACGTCATCATGTGAAATTGCAACTTAGCGTAGTCAGGGACTTCTGGACGCTTACTTTAAAATAAATAAATAAATAAATGAATGAATAAAAACGTAGGGGAGTATGAAAAAGAATCCATTATTCGTGTGAGGGCAGGATAGAAAAATTCGTCCCTCGGGATCACCGTTTGTCATCACTCGGCAAGCCTCGTGATGCCAAACGGCGATCCTCGGGACGGATTTTTCTATCCTACCCTTACACTCATGATAGATTCTTAAAATATCGCTCCCAGAAGTCGCGGCGCATTTTCTCTCTCTCATATATCAATGTTACAGGACTATTGCCAGTCTAGATAATGCGGGTATATCACCTCCTATTCTCTTCCTTACTGTCGTGCCAGCCAAGAGTGACAGTGAGGTCATGTTTTGTTTATAATTGTTAAGCAAAATATAAACTTGATCACTCCACTTGAGTTAATGCGAATCAATAGATCTGTTGTGTATTAATCCTATCCGCAGGATAGGATTAATACACTAGTGATCTATCGATTCTTAGTCCTAATAACTTTGTAAACAAAACATGACGTCACTGTCACTCTTGGCTGGCACGACAGTACCTCTGTTTTTGTTTTACATTTCAGTTTTTCCTAATGCTGTTGTTATTATTTGTAAGTTTTCTTGTCGGAGGAATCTTGTTCTACGCCTTCAGATACAGGGTAAGTATTTGCTTGAGTCATTACATGTACTACCTTTTCAACAAAGCCTTTCTTGGCGAAGTCAGATACTACATTTTGCTAGCGAAAATGCCCAAAATGAATATGACCAGAAAATGCATCAATCACAGATCATAGATCCACATATGGTACAGAAAGAAAGAGAGAATAGAACAATGGCAAACAAAAACATACAAATAGAATAGAGAATAAAATAAGCAAACGTGCGCAGATCCAGAGGAGGATAGGTGCTCCGGACCCCCCCTCCCCCACACACACCCTGTAAAATCTCAAAGCTAAAGGGTTCATTAGCCATACTGGTACGGAGCCCCAGGAAAATCACGAGCCTACCAAGCATGCATTCACTGTTTGGACATTGTTGGTCCGCCAGCGAAACGCCATTTGAATTAATTTAAGTAGCGTTTCGTGGGCCGATATTGGCCCACATTTAGTAACACGTGTAATTTTGTCAAAGGTGAGTTGTTGGACTCCCTCTGACAAAACTTTCTGTATCCGCGCCTGGCAAAGAAATCAATTCCATCATTCCCAAGCGGGATGATTACCAAACTAGATAGGGCACATAGAACCTCATAAAACCAGTACTAAACACGAACCCCACAATAAAACACAAAACAACCAAACAGAGAAATATTTTGTATGGAAACCGATGGTGAACATTTTGACTTGTGCCATATTGAGTTTTGACTTGTCACTTGCGACTTTTGACTTGTGGCCACAAGTCAAAGTCGCAAGTGACAAGTCATAACTCAAAATGGCACAGTATTGTGGCTTTGGACTAGATTTGTTCAAACCTGAAGCAATTGCGGATGGCGGACAATGCAGCGAGGCAAGATGTTCGACCCTTCTGTATTATAATGTTTGAAATATTCGATTAAGAAAACCATGTTGTGTGTGGTAACTGTCCCTTCAGAAAGCTTAAAATGTCTCTTTATCCTGATTTGTTGTTTTATTCACTTCCTCCATGGGTACGTCTAAAAGCGTTCCGAAGGGACTGTCCCGCCGTTTGATTGCCCTCCATTACTTCAGCTTTGCGCAAAGAGATGGTCTAAAGTCGAAAGTCACAACGTAAAAGTTATGTAATAGTTATACCATGGGTTGTCCGCATGTACGTGGAGATATCTTACGTACAGGTTGACAAACATGGTATAACTATTTTATACCACCTACATCAGTGTAGACCTTGCACATCACAAGATATTTCATGTTAAAGTTGGTATGGGTGGTATAAAAGTCGCAAGTCATAAGTCGAACGTCTGAAGTCAAAAATCACAGGTTGAAAATTTAAGAAAAGCGGGTTTCCTCAATACGCACCATTTTGGAGTTATTCCTCTTCTGAGAATGAGAATACAATCGTTTTAGAAAGATCTAGGCTTGTACCTTGGATCTGTATACACAGACTCACCGGAGGTACTGTGTTGTGTCCTTTAGCAAGGCATTTTATCCTCCGCTTAGTGCTGGACCAACCAAGGAAGCCAGGAAAACGTTTCGGCATGACTGACTGAAAATTGTTTTCCAGGATGTAAAACATCAACACAATTCTGGTTTAGAAAATCTTTAAGTATATTAACCCATTTAATGCCGAATGGCCATACCTACCCTTATCAGTAGGGTGTGCGCATTTCCAATTGTAATGGTATTAGTTGGTATATTAAAAACCAAAAGTAACTTCACTTTTCTTTACTCGTTTTGATTTTAAGTAAATTAAATATTGCAATGAGTTCTTAGCACTTGTCCTTACATTATTTTTGAAGAAAAAAAAAAGTTATGCAAGTTAATCTTCTTTCGAGTTACCTGTTCTTTCACAAAAACACAAAATCAGTATTTTCTCACAAAATCTTTGGTAAAAGGATGATTTAAAAACATTATTTTAAGGGTCATCGATTGTCCGTAAACAAAACTGCTAGACATTTTGTTTTTGACGTTTGGTTTGTTTTTGGCAGTACCTTAAAGTTGCTTCACGTTGAAATTATCTCCCTTTGTAAATAGTAAATTTAAGTCCGTCTCTAAAAATATATATATTTTTTTTAAATAACATTTGGTTTTCATTTGGATCTCTGTTGGGAGTATGTGTAAATATTCGCATCGACACGAAGGAAAACGGACAAACACTGTATTTCCATTGAAAGCACTGTAAAGTTACTTCTACTTTTAAGTATATTTTTGTTTTCATTTTCCCCAATTTGTTTAGAACATTCTGTTAGCAAACAGTGAAAATCCTGACCAGACACCACTGATCTAGATCTGCACTGTTCGTCTGTGTCCCAAAAATGGACACTGGGTTTATATTTTCCTGAAGGACAGTCTCTACGACTGCGCTAAGCTTTTCAGTAAAACACTAATATTACTATGGCAAGGTTTCAAACTTTTCACATGTTCCTTTTGCAGATTGAAGATGTTACACTATCACAGTTGATGAAACAACTCAATTTATCATACGGGAAGAAAGGGGAGGAGCCAGTGACAGAAGGCTGGGACTATATGCAGAAAATTGTGAGTGTTCTTCTTTAACCCGTTTCTTCATAAATATTCATGCTAGGCTCAACCAACTGTCACAGTTGTTGAAACAACTCAATCCATCATATGGGAAGAAGGGGGAGGAGCCAGTGACAGAAGGCTGGGACTATATGCAGAAAATTGTGAATGCATTTCTTTAACACGTTCCTTCATGAACATCCATGCTAGGCTCCACCCACTATCACAGTTGTTGAAACAACTCAATGTATCATACGGGAAGAAGGGGGAGGAGCCGGTGACAGAAGGCTGGGACTATATGCAGAAAATTGTGAGTGTTCTTCATTAACCCGTTCCCTCATGATTATTTATGCTAGGCTCCACCCACCGTCACAGTTGTTGAAACAACTCAATATATCATACCAGAAGACGGGGGAGGAGCTAGCGACAGAAGGCTGGGACTATATGCAGAAAATTTGAGTGCATTTCTTTAATAACCCGTTCCTTCATGAATATTCATGCTAGGCTCCACCCACTGTCACAGTTGATGAAACAACTCAATCCATCATACTGGCAGAAGGGGGAGGAGCCAGTGACAGAAGGCTGGGACTATATGCAGAAAATTGTGAGTATATTTCTTTGACCCGTTCCATGATTATTCATGCTAGGCTCCACCCACCATCACAGTTGTTGAAACAACTCAATATATTATACGGGAAGACGGGGGAGGAGCCAGTGACAGAAGGCTGGGATATTATGCAAAACATTGTGAGTGTTTTGAACATGATATTCATCCTAGGCTCCATCCACTAAGACAAATTGAATAAATAAACTGTCATGTTGGTTCAAAGAACAAGAAACTTTATACTTTTCAGGTCTGCTGTGTTTGCAAAAGCGTCAAAAGGAATTTCTATAAGGTAAAGGGTTAATCAAAATTACTAAAACTGGTAAACTGTTAAATTCACACTTTACTTCACGATTATGATATATCCCAAAACAACAGTTTGAGGTGGAAGCTTGAGGGTAGAGAAGTGGGAAATAATCTAAATGTTATTTTGTACTATTCTATGATAAGGAACCTTGAACTTATACAACTGCAAATTTGGTACATAACACCATTAGGAATCATGCAACGATTTATTAAAAGTAAAAGTCATTTTGTTTTTACACATTTTATCAGTTTTTTAACATTCAATTAAAATCCACTTTAATTCTTATTTTTTTTGCTTTCGCGTGTTTTCAGTTCCATTGCTGTGGCGTATCAGGCAACATCAATTCTTCTGACTCCTGGGCATACTATAAGAGAAATACAGACTGGTTCGACATGCAGCCACAGGGAGCACCAGTATTTGTACCCACAAGTTGTTGTAAAGACCCTGAGAACACCCCAAATATAAGCAAATGTCAAGGTCACAGAGACACTACGATTATACCGTATACAGATCCTCCAGTATACATACACCAGTTAAATGACCAGCTTTATACAGAGGTAAGACAATCAGCAAACGTACTTGAGAAAACACACAAAAACAAAACAATGTAGGCGACCAGTGCCTTCTCAGGCGAGCCTGCACATTCGTGCAGTCTCTCCAGATCAATCACTGCTTGCACATGCAACGAATGAAAGATGGAGATTCAAAACAAATACTGACTGGGTAACTGCGCATGTGCATTTAAATAATGGCTGGATGGGATATGTTATCATTGACAGGAGATACTGTCATGCAATAGGCAAACATATTGAAATCCTGTCGCTGGACGTCAGTGTGGCTTTTGCCTTTTGTCACTTGAACTTGTATGGCTTTACTGTCATATGTGAAGCATATAGCATAGAGGACCTTCTTTGTGTTCATTGTCCTTTCGACAACCACAGGTCGTTTATCGTGTTTGATTAGCCAGATCTTGTTTCTTGTTTTCCTAAATGGCTCAAAATACCGCACCCATGCCTCGCCTCCAGTAACAGGTTTGGTTGACTCTGGAAACATTTTAAGTAATTGCTTGACAGTTTGTACGCCTAACCATTTTTGTTCATCTATCAATAGATGGGTTACCCATCTTGCAGTTATCTTTCGCAATCTCAAAATACGCTTCAGAATGACATGTACCCTCATCAGTGATATGCCAAGAGCTTTGGCAATATTGCGATCGATGTATCTGCCAACACTTTCAATGATTTCCCTAACTTTTGAAGCACTGTTCTTGCCTGTTGCAGTTACAGGTTATCCTGACTTTGCAGCCTCTTTAAAAGCTCTGAGAAAGTGTGAATTTTCTTTCTCCATCTCTGTACTGCCCCATAGGATATGTTATGGGACCCATAAACTTCCCCAAATTCAATAAAAATCTGCTTTACCGAATGACCGGGCATTATGAGAACCTGTAAGCTTTTATTTATTCAATATTCTTACCAGGGTTTCCAACCATTTATACAACAGTGGTCAACGAATGACACTATTGGAATGGGGATTACTTTAAAACTGTGTTGAATATAATATACATCGTGAAACCGTACACACAGTATCGTTCATTATTAAAGAGATGTTGAGACTGATATACACACATATATGAGCCATGACATGTGATTTCAAACAATGTGGCATTTTGACAAGTGTAGACTCAGACGAGCCTGTGCAGCCTCCTTTTAAGCTTAGAAACTCCAAATTTTTCCAGTCAGTAGCTTAACACTCATAAAATATTCATGCTACTAGCAAAGGCTCTGATCAGACTGCGCGTATGCGCAGGCTGATCTGAGGCTTTGCTGGTCGCACATACCACATTGTTGGAAATCTCATGCTGCGGCTCATATACATATTTAGATTTTCTTTAATAGAGATGACTAAAATTTACACCTCTATACACATATTAAGACTTTCTTATAAATACAGATAATCGAAATGTACATCTTTATACATATATTTAGAGCTTTCTTATTAAAGAGGTATTGAGACTGAAAAGTGAACATGTATGTATGTAGATTTACTTTTTATAACATGACATCAACATGGATTATTTTGACGTTGTGATACGTATATCTTAACAGGGTTTGGCAATCTGACTGTGAGTCATGAGCCCTCTTTGTTCCACAATAGTGTGTTTATTTGATTAGATTGTTCCACTGTGATGAGGCAGTGCAAAAGTTAGGAAGCCTCCACGCAAGCCAGACAATGTTGTGTTTAAACAACAGCAGAATCTAGGACGAAATTCTGGCGCCAGTGAAATGCCTTTAAGTCTTCAGCGGCTTTTGTTGCTGTTAATCAAAGGTAATGGTTCTGTTGTTGTTGATTTATTGTCTATTGAGGCTTCCATTGTTTGTGTGGGTTTTGTGTTTGGTCCTTTGTGCTATGCACACTTTGCAGTACTTAGTGTCCTTTCTAGTTTTGCAATCATGTCGCTGGGCGACAGAGAGCTGGTTGCTTTACTTTATTGTTTTTCTTTATGTCATCTTACTGTCAGTGTTCTGTGACTCTTCCCTATGGTGTCATGGGTTGGTCTGCAGTGTGTGATTGAGGCATTTCCTCGTCATACGCACTAAAGTTTTAAAGATAAATCAAATATCCATGGATTTCAGTTAGTTTTGAAAGAATGAGAATGTCCTTTGGTGGTTAGAAATAGTTTTCATATCAATATACACTGAAAAATAGTAAGTGAGTATGATCAGGAAATACCACAATCACAAACTGCAGACAACCCCTTAGAACTGCGAGGAAGAGCCGCTCAACCATCACAAGACACCAAGAAGACAAATCAAGCAAAGCAACCAGCTCTCTCTTCCCCATCAAGATGATTACAATACTAGAATGGACATAAAGTAACATACAACAAAACATAGAACAATTACAGACTCACACAATGGGAGTAACAATAAACAAAAAGTCAACAACAACAGAACCACCGCCTTAGAACGGACAGCAGCCTAAGCCACCGGGGGGGGGCTTAAATGCATTTTACTGGTACCAAATCTTCGCCCTAGATTCTGCTGTTGTTAAAGTACAAGAAAACTGGCACATAATTAGTCATATTTATTCAAATTTATCATTATTAGCATTATGATTAATATCCATATCATAAGTATATTGCAAATTTAGGTAAACGAATGAAACATAAACTGTCCTGCCAGCCAAGGGTGACATTGACGCCATGTTTTGTTTATAACGTTATCAGGGACTTAGAATAAGTAGATCACTTGTGTATTAATCCTATCCAGAGGATAGGATTAATACACAAGTGATCTATCAATTCACGTTAGCTCAAGTGGAGTGTACAAGTAAATGCTTTACTTAATAATTGTAAACAAAATATTACGTTACTGTCACTCTTGGTTGGTACGACAGTACCTGTATACACGCAGTCATATTACCATTATTATATATAAATGCAAAAGTTCAAAGCTGTCACTTTGAAATATTTTTATATTTCTTTGATAAACATACGAGTTCTCCTCTTTATATTTTGGCTGAGAAATATTGAAGCATCCTAGCTTCACTAGGTAGCTGCACAATCATGGTCCTACCCTATCACCCTATGTTTCTGAGGTAAACTCTTCCACTTTAAAGGAGCCGCTGTTGTGTAGTGGATAAACCGCTTGCCTTGTAAACCAGGGGTCGCAGGTTCGAATCCCGGCTTCACCAGTCTGTTGGATGAGACTTTAAGCCGTGGCCCCGTCTCCATCTGACCTTTGCTATTGGTGGGACGTTAAACACAAACACAACAACAAATCTTCCACTTTAAATTGTAGAAGAGTCATTTGTGTTAAAAAGGGGTGTTAGACAAATCCTAATAATGAGATTGATAAAAATGAGTTAGCAAATAGTGTAGATCCAGATGAGATGGCTGAGCCATCTCATCTGGATCTACACAGTTTGCTCAGACATTTTTCCAGGTATGGAGTGTTGAAAAGGTTAAATTCGAAAAGTGCAAAAATCTCATGACCATGAGCAAATTGAGTTGCTGTATATTACTTAATTTTGCCAGAATTTTCTTTGTGACTCCTTAGGACTTTTGTTAAACTGAACTATACATGCAAGCATATGCAACTCGATGAGATTAACTGTTAAATCCCCAATCAGAGCACGTCGCCTGCTTTTGTCCTCTGCTGAAATATTTTAGAAGTCTTTGGGTCAAATAGTATCGAACCAGATCAGACTGAGCAGTCTGATCTTGGCCCACTCTCTTTGCCTCTATACTTATATTAGTCAATAATTTTAGCAAATGTATACAGCAGATGACTAAAGCAGCTTTGCAGACATCATTTTCATTTTCAGATGCATTATTTGCTGGCGCTTTAACGCTTAGTACTGACTAGGGGGTCGGATGCTGTGATGGTTCTATATTGTTTCATCGATGTTTGTGATGAGTATTGTACATTGCGTTGTATGGACACACTCTCTTTTCGCTCATACTCCTTCTAAAATATCACTATCGGTTGCTTTCGTTTTTTAAGATTTAGTTACATCGTGAAAAATATGTAAAAGATGCTGAAAACCTTGAAAACTGCAACCTTTCACCACAAACCGGATAATATGTTTCTTTTGTAAAATAATCAGGTTATTCGTACAGACTTAACACAACAACTATGTAATCTGAATCCGTTGAATATTGCAATAGGGAGGTGTACATGATACTTTTGATGTAAAATGAAGCGAGTGTTATATTGTTGCATCTGTGCATACTAATGCACGTTGGTAAGCCTATGATACTGTAAAACGATTTTTATTAGCGGCATCAAATTTTGCGATTCCAAAAGACAGACATATTGGCGTGGTTTAATATTGGGGGCTTCTCTATTTAATCTCCTTTTAAAGTTATTTTCTATTCTCATAGGCGCTACTTTTAAAGGAAACAATATGCTCCCTATGGGAGCATATTCTTTCCTTTAATAGAGCTTCTTTTTAGTCGTTTCCTTGAAACACACTCTGGCATTCAAAAGTTCGTTTTGACGTTACGGATACCAACTTTCTAATGATGTGTGTCCATTTACTGATTATAGTGCGACTGAATTCGAAACTGTACTCAGGGTTCATACTGGCAAGTTTGAGTAAAACTCAATGACTTTTCAAGGACTTCTAGAAAACTTTCATACATGTACAGTGTTCAAGGACTAAATGTTTATGAAAAATACAGATTTAATTGTTAAAATTCTACTTCAGAAATGCTAGACTAAGATAATGGAGAAATTAGTAGTAGAAAATTAGTATAAATTATTGTGCCTTTATTTGGTGCAGCATATGCTGCACCAAATAAAGGCACAATAGTTATATATTGATTTAAGTATATATCAACTGTGCTAAGTCCTACAAAAATAGTAGAATTCAAGGACTTTTCATTCAAGGATTTCAAGAAAGCCCTCTAAATTCAAGTACTTTTCAAGCCTGTGCGAACCCTGGTATTTCACGGTCTCGTATTTTGGCGATATTTGTGTTTGCCGCCAATACACCAAATGACAATGCCCGCCAAATATAAGTCTTTACAGTACTAAGTCATCAGTCAGATTTCCAACAACATGCAATGATAATTTCAATTGGGTCTAAGATATCAGAAGCCGTCAGAATCACAGCCGTGTAATCTTCCCATGTGTTTAACACGATCTCCTCTCTGGCGTAGACCATCAACCCAGCGTTCACTCCACTGAATATAAAATCAAACAGTTTGTAGGGAATCAGAAATGTCCTATGTTTGATCTTACCCCTGATATACAGTGCCACTAGGCAGCCCACGATGAACATACATATCAGCTCAACCGCAAACATAGGCAGGATGAACTCGATCCTGTCCAGATGGGGAAAGTACCGAATAACTAGGTTCATACATATGGCAATATTCATACCAGTTGACCACATGGACCTCAACAGTTTTGCAGCACCCCTAAAAATCTCACTGTCCGCACAGAGGCATTTATTGGCTACGTCCAGCACAGTCATGGCAATATCTGTTGGTTCTGAGCACAATCCTTCATTCTCAGACATTTTGGCTATTATTTTATTTATCCTTCCTGGAAAATTGATATACTTATCCCTCCTAATATTCAGTGCACTTGCTTTACTGGTCACTTGTGAAAGTTGTCCTAAAATCTATCAGTTACACCACTTATATTTTCTAAGTAGTCACTTGCTTCACTGGGCACTAGTGTGGGGTATTCTAAAATCAGTAAGTTGTCACACTTATTCCTGTTGATTTTCCAGTTCGTTGCTTCTCTGTTCAACGTTTAAAATATTCTAAACGGAACAGTCGTCTCATATATCATTCTTGAGTAATTTTGGATAAATTTGGTTTGTTGCTCTTTTCTTATAAACTCTTATTTCTTACCCCACTTATATTATATATCTTGATTTTTCTTCTCTTGCTCAATTTGTCAATATGAAAATAAATGAAAGTCTGGTAAGTTGCCTCACAGCCCGTCTGAAAACAAAATCAAAATAAAAAAATAACACGTTATTATTGTAAGTTTATTCACTATCTGCTGAAAGATACTCTTAATTTTGGTCAGTTACTTCTATTATGCCTGCTCAGTTATTTTGTTTTCAAGTTTAGTTAAGATGCTTTACTCATCCCAAATCAAAGATATTCTACGTTAAGTTTCTTATCTCATATTATCCATTCTGATGTAGACTGGCATCAGTCCAGTAAATATATATAATTACATTTATAATAATATTTAACTATGAAAAAAAATCATCTAAAATTCTATCCTCTCTGATAGTCAAATTTACTGGACTGGAGAGTTAGCTTGAGCTGTTATCTAATGCAATAAATTGGTTTAATGGTTTAACAGTAAACTCTGCTGGAAGGGTCTCAGCATCAGCATATAATGGCTTGTGAATAATTAGATTTATTACATTGTGGTCAGTTTGATCTGTGTGTATTTAGTTTGCTGAGAAAGTGTGTAGTGTGCAGGGAAATTTTACAAACTGATTTGATTCTGAAGGATTCTTCTTTTCTGTTCAAGCTGAAACTCAATTAGTTACAATGTACATACCCGGAGTTACAAGTGTTATTTGGTTTGCTGAATTTTAACCCTTTGTATACTAATGGATTAGTCCGTCTGGTTTGATACAATAAACTTGGGATAGTCCATTGTACAGTTTTAGGGGTGCCAGATTATATTTTTCAAAAAACATTGTACTCTTTTTTTACCTTACAAACAGTGAAGACCTTAATGAAATGCAGTCTCGAGAATGCAGTATTATGCTGCATATCATCTTGGTTGTCACTGTTTGCAAGTTATCATTCGGGGTTTCCGGAATACAAAGGGTTAATTAATGTAATATATGGATTTTTTTCTGATCATATAAAGTTACTCGAGACCGAGGGGCCGCGGGTTCTAGCCTCACCGGCGTCACTGCGTTGTGGTCATTGAGCAAGACACATTTATCCTAGCTTAGTACTGGTTCAACCCAGGAAGACCCGTCCCTGTTTAACTGAAAGATTGTTGATGGGACGTAAAGAATCAAATCAAACAAAATCATATAAAGTTGATAGCGCCTTTTCACAAGAAACCGTTGCTGGCAACTGGCAAGATAGTTGATTGGGTGAGACGATATAAAAATGGATAAGACAGTGACACTTGTTAAAACTTTCACAAGAATACATTTAACTCCATCAACGAAAGAGTTCTTGCGCATTGTTTGTGGTGAGAAAATATTAAATGCTCAATATAGACTTTAATTGTTAAACAAAGATGTAAAAACATCATATTTCGAGGAAAATCAACACACACATCTGATCTTTGAATAGTTTTTTTCTGATTAAAAGATAAAATCAAAGCATTACAATGCCCGTCACCGAGGTGTTGAAGCAATGTGTTTTCTGCCCAGTGCTCTGAATGTCAATGTGAAGAAATTCAACCAGGCGCGTTAAATGGCGGCAAACGGTTTGGACCCAGATCAGGCCCGACAAAATCGTCGGGCCCGATGAAGATCTGAACTTTTTGATGTTTTGACATTATTATTGAAATCATTTTTTCAAATAAAAATATTTTGAGAAAATCAGCGGACGACAAAAAAGCATGAAAATTTAATTACATATATATCAAGTAGGTCATAAACATAATATCTAGTAATGCTTGCACAATATTATGCACAACAGCTACAACGTGTAGCATATCTTTTTGAATTTGGAGTTGTAGTTTTTGTGCGCGTTTGATTTTACCCTTAATGCCCAAATCGCAACAAAAGTCGTCTGCTTTTCTCGTCTGCTGAAATGTTTAAGAAGCCTCTGTGAGAGTGTTCTGGGTCCACGCTGTTTGCTTCTATACTTAATTTGTCAGTAATGTTAGGCAATTACTTGCAGCAGACGACTTCAGCAGACAACATTTGCAGATACATTTTTTTCTTGGCGCTTTAAGGGTTAATTCTTTATCTACCAGTGTCGTCTGCTTATAGCCTTGGTTAACAGTTTGGACCCAGATCAGGTTCGACAAATATTCGAGCCTGATCAGGGTACAAATTGTTCGACATTGGGATACATAGTATTATGTTTGAAAGAATTATTTCAAAAAAAAAAAATTGAGCAAAAATTAGCTGACAACAAAAAGCATGAACAACTACCAAGAAAACAGGTATGGGTGCTAATTCTGTCATATACAATATATAAAGTAATATTTGCACAATATTATGCACAACAGCTGCGTTTTTGAATTTGGAGGTTTTGTGTGCATTCTGTCTATCAGAGCCGTCTGCTGATACCTTGGAAAACAGTTTGAACCCAGATCAGGCTCGACAAATCATCGAGCCTGATCATGATCCAAATTGTTTCATTTTTTTGAAAGAACTTTTTAAACTAGAGGACCTGAAGGTCCTGAGGCGCTCACCTGATCTCCTTAATAATGTTAAAATAGGTCAAGGTCAACTACAGTTTTAAATAATGGAACAAATTTTGTTTTTACCATATACATTTTGGTCAAGTGACCTCAACAATCTAATGAATAATCTATCAAATAGCCCAGTGATTTCTGAGAAAAAGATGTTTAGATAGGTATGTGGAAGTCCAAATGAGTGGCCTTGGATAAAAGGTCACAGGTCAGCTTAATAAACCATTGTCTCAATAGGTTTTACTACTAAGAATTCGGCTCAGTTATAGAAAATGAACATTTTAAGATTTTATCCATATAACTGAATTAGGAATCAAATTTGACCTTGCCATAAAGTAGGTCAAGGTCAACCTAGATTCATCATTTGTGCTAAACTGGTAGGGCTTACATCCTCGATCCTACATACCAAGTCCCAAAGCCAATGGCCTTTTGGTTCCAGAGAAGAAGAGATTTAAAGAGTTTTTACCATATATGGGCATGCTGGCCATGTTAGTCATGTGACCATAACAATTTGTATAAGTTTTGGCTAACCAATCATAAGGAGTTGTCATATGAAATTTGATTTCAATTGACCGAGAATTGTCTGAGTAAACTATGTTTTAATATGTTGATGGGACTCCAATATAAGCTATCTTGGCTGAAAGGTCAAAGATCAACCTTGACCTTTGAAACTTATCTATAGACACTAAGATTGAACATATCAAGTGAGAATAATGACTTTGGCTTCCACAGTTTCAAAAAATCAACTTTTCAAAAAAAGTTCCATTCAAAGCATTAGGAAGCAAACTTGACCTTGACGTAAAGTAGGTCAAGGTCACCCTAGGATCATCATTTGAACAAACTTGGTAGACCCCACATCCCCAATACTACATACCAAGTCTCAAGGTCACTGGCCTTCTGGTTCTGGAAAAGAAGATTTTTAAAAGGTTTTTACCATATATGGGCGTGGTGGCCATCTTTGTCATGTGACCAACATCTTTTGTAAAAAGTTTGGCTGACTTATCATCAGGAGTCTTCACATGAAATTTGAGCTCAATTGGGCCAATGCTTTGTGAGAAAACTATGTTTTTATTTATTGATGGGACCACAATATGAGCGACCTTGGCTGAAAGGGCAAAGGTCAACCTTGACCTTTGAAACTTATTTATAGCCATTGTCTCATTAGTTTCAACATATCAAGTAAGAATAAACACTTTGGACTTAACAGTATTCAAAAAATCAACTTTTCAAAAAAAATCCAATTTAAATGCATTAGGAAGCAAATTTGACCTTGACGTTAAGTAGGTCAAGATCAACCTAGGATTATCATTTGAACAAACTTGGTAGGCCCCACATCCCTGATGCTACATACCAAGTCCCAAAGTAATGGGCCTTCTGGTTCTGGAGAAGAAGATTTTTAAAGGGTTTTTACCATATATGGGCATGGCGGCCATCTTGGTCATGTGACCAGGAACATTTGAACAAACTTTCGTTCCCCCATCCTAAGGAGTCTCCATATGAAATTTGAGTTCAATTGGCCCAATGGTTTCAGAGGAGAAGATGTTTGAAAATGTTGACGGACGGACGGACGACGGACGGACGGACGGACGGACGGACGGACGACGGACGGACGGACGGACGACGGACGACGGAGTCACTGGTATACTAATAGCTCACCTCAGAGCCTTCGGCTCAGGTGAGCTAAAAAGGGATGTTTTGAGAAAATCAACAGACACCAAAAAAGCATGAAAATTACCCAGACAGGTACTGAAGAAAGATACAGAGGCTTGAAGATTTCTGTAGTCTAAATTTCTTCAGGTGGTATTAGATAACACATGTTAATGTTCCAAAGTACACTGACCGCTTGAAAAAGGTCAGGGTAATAAAAGTGATAAATACCTTGTCAGCATCGACCTGTGAGTTGGTTGATGAATACTCTAACTCACCAGTCTCTGATGTCCAAGCCCAGAACTTCTACTTCCAAGTAAAATTTATAAATTTCTTTCTTAGAGAGATTACCAGTTTTACTAAAAAATTGACATTAGAGACTGGGGCCAGTCTAATTCTGATGAAGAATTCTTAATATAATAGACACCTGCTTCACATGCCATTAAAACTGAATTCTTACAAACTGCTTCACTTTAACTGCTGAAAGGATACTTTTTCAGTCTTTCATATGTATAGATAAAGGGGAAACTTCGGCCAAACAATCTTCTTAAAAAAGCCGAATACCCAAATTATTTGTATCCTTTCAGTATTATGTGGGGGTTACCAGGTTTTTTCCTATTTTGATATCATGAAACTTTAAAAAAATCTTCTTGCCAATTATACTGGGCGGGTTTGGAAATAATTTTGTACCAATGGTTTTTTGATCTATTAAAACTGTTCTTTGGCAGGCTTTCCATAAACACGGCCAGTGTTAGGTGCATTCATAATTTCGACAGTGACTTACAACTGCATAACTTGAATCATATGTAGAAAGGGATTAATCTCTTGGGAAGCAGATGGAATGATCAGGGTAAAATGTAATTAAACCCTCTTTCATCACCCATCAACCAGTGACTTCAGCTGAAGTCCGTTCTTAGGCGGTGATTAATTTGTTGTTGAATCAATTTTTATTGTGGCTTCCATTAACCGTTGTTCGGGGGTTTGTTTTGGTCCGTTTTTTTCTATGTGCTTAGCTTTGCAATCATCTCGCAGAGAGAGAGAGAGAGAGAGAGAGAGAGAGAGAGAGAGAGAGAGAGAGAGAGAGAGAGAGAGAGAGAGAGGGAGGGGTTTGCTTTATTTTAATGTTCTTCTTTTTGTGACCTGTGACTCTTCCTCAGGGTAGTGCCGTGTGTCGGTCTGCAGTGTGTAACTGTGGCATTTCCTGGTCGTACCCAACGACCCTATTTAATATAGAAGTCAAGGAAAAGTCACATTATTAGTCTGACTCACTGCCACAGGCAGTATTTGCACTATGTAAATTAGTATGTCTTTATGTTTGGTGCTGAAGAGAGAGAGAGAGAGAGAGAGAGAGAGAGAGAGAGAGAGAGAGAGAGAGAGAGAGAGAGAGAGAGAGATAATTCATTGCTTAGAAACTCCAAATGGTTTTCAGTCAGTAGCTTAACAATCATAGAATACTCAAGCGACTAGCAAAGGTTCTGATCAGACTGCGCGTATGCGCAGGCTGATCTGAGGCTTTGCTGGTCGCACGTACCACATAGTTGGAAATCTCATGCACTGGCTCATTTTATAATCATTCTTTGAAATCTAATACAAGTAACTGTTGATATTCATAGATATAAGGTAGAATCTCTGATGATTTCTCAGTATGACAAGTTTGGACTTTTCAAAAATAATTTTAGTAAAATAGACTTTCGGGACAAAAACAATCATACAGATCCACAATCTCTCCTACGAATAATATAATCAAGAAATGTTGAATCTCTAACAATTTCGATAGTTAAACACAAAAGATCAAGCAGATAAAACTTTTTGCCAATAATTAAAAATCTAGTTCGAAAAGTTGATGCCAAAATATTTTTGAACAACCCACAAACACACTATTCAAATACAATTAATCCAATTCGTGTTTAAAGAAAAGATCACCTCGCAAAGCTGATTTGTACGAAGTTAGCATTGTTTACCCTCCGATATCCTCAATATTAAGGTTAAAGTGGGTGGTTATTATGATCAGTCTGTGCAGATGTGCAGACAACAAAAAGGATTTCTCACAGGCGTAAAGAGAATCCTTTAAAAGTGCATACGCAGACAGTTTCAGTTTTTTGAATATACAATTAAACCGGTCTTAAGCGGCCGCTCAAAAATAGACAAAACAGAGATCTAAATGACAAATGGTAGTTTAATACAGGTTGAAAGTATTGCAGGATAATACTTTTGACCTACATTAAGCGATAATTGGTCTTAAAAACCAATATATGGTCTTTTTGAGAGCGGCCGTTTTAGACAGGTTTTACTGTATGCCACAATCTTTTGAGATTTTGGTCATTTATCTCTTGCATGCTGTGTAATTCCTTATGATTTTGGTTGTCGTCTGCAGGTGTTTTTCAAAGTAAACATTTTTGAAAAATTCTTTAATGAGTGCCATCAGAGTGTCAAACAGTTTGGATCCAGATCTGGCCCGACGTTTTGTCGGGCCTGATTTGGATCCAAACTGTTTTCAAAGGTTATTGACAGACGACACTAGTAGGTAATTTAAAATAAGAGTTAATCGTCTCGCTTGTCTCACCTTATTTTTGCCAGCAAATGACATTTTGGTTCTTATCGCATAAATGCAAAAGCCTCCTTTGAACGACCATGCTTTAATACGTATCCATGAAGGGTTTGGTCTGAGCCTTCCTCTACGTTTCTACTGGCGTATGCATTGGCTCGTCTGAACCTCCCTGCTCGTTAATGCGATCAGTACCAAAATATAGGGAGCGCAGTGGCTCAGTGGTAGAGTGCTTGACTCGAGACCGAGACTAGGCCGCGGGTTCGAGCCTCACCGGCATCACTGTGTTATGCACATTTATCCTAGCTTATAACTGATTCAACCCAGGTAGACCCGTCCCTGTTTAACTGAGAGATTGTTGATGGGACGTTAAGAACCAAATCAAACAAAAGTACCAAAAATATCTAATGCTGGCCCATTATTTCTTGTTTTATACATTAATTTTTACATTCCTAAGTCATATCGAATCCATTGTCCATTGTCCTAATGTGTACTCCACACTTTGCAAAGGCATTCCTAGGCACAATTATTAGTTTGGTATTCAGGCCACTGGTTATTATTACTTCATATATTACAGAGCTTTAGTTAACATGGTTTAGAGTGCTAACATTTTTCTAGTTTCTCAACCAAAACATATGTTGTCGGTGCGCAAAAGAACCGTCTCAATGAGACGGTTCTTTTGAGCACAAACAACAGATGTCAAATATGATAGGTACGAAAATATTCATAGTTTTACGCTGAAAAATGTGTTTATCAAAACCTGTGATTTATTGATAAGCATTTATCTCACCTTTATTTATTCACGACGTTGCCTTGATGTGTAATATTAGCTAATATCCGAAAAACTGAAAACTTGTTTTCTATTTACACGTAAATAAAACGCATTCGTGTAAAGTTTGCTTAATTTTCAGCTTTATAATCTTTTTGTTTACATCCTTAAATATCTTTTTTTATAACGCGGTCACATTATAATAGTGGGTTTTGAATTTCATCCTGTACACAATTTCGACCTTGCTTTTCAAAGCATTGTAAGCTGAATTAACGATATAATAAAAAGCTGTCTTCCAAATCAATGTAAAAGTATTGACCAATTTAGGGTGGAAGGATTTCCCCTCTTTATCAGTTGGACGAGTCCATTTACAGTTTAGGGCTATTGGGTGGTTTTTTTTTTTAATTTTTAATCAAAATTTTGACAGAGTTGTCTGTATGCAAACAGTGAAGACCTTGATCAGATGTCGCATTCTGAGGCATCTTATTTGGGTCTGCACTGTTTTCTTGTGTGCCTTAAAATATGTTGGATATTTTGGTATGCATTACTTTGTGCCCTTTCTAGTTTTGCAATCATCCTGACGAGGAAGAGAGAACTCATTGGTTTGCTTATATTGGATGTCTTGTTACTGTAAATATTCGGTTGCTCGCACTCACGGTGCCGTGGGTTGGTCTTCTGTGTGTGATTATGGTATTTCCTGATCGTACTCCCTTACCTTTTGGTATACATTTGTTATATGGGTTAACGTGCTCGTAGGCTGCTGTTAGTGTAGAAGCTTTAAGTGTGCCCTTTTGCAACACGCACTTTTTCACCATCTATTTTGCAGGTACTAACTTTGAACCGTCTCGTCTCCCGTTCGGAATTACTCTTTGTAATCTGCTCAATTTTCGAAAGAGTCCTCTCCATGTGTAAAGAGCCAGTCATTAATTTAAACCAACGAAACATTTACATGTACTTTTATTTTGATAAAACAAGCACACACATATATGGCGTGGATCTCCATTAAAACCCCTAAAACTATAAGCTAAGACAAAACAACAGCAACATCAGAATGAGCCGTGACATGAGATTTCAAACACTGTGCTTAATGCGACCAGCAAAGGCTCAGATCAGCCTGGCATACGCGCAGTCTGATCAGAGCCTTCGCTAGTCGCTTGAATATTCTATAGGTGTTAAGCTACTGACCGACATAATTTGGAGTTTCTAAGCTTAAAATGAGGCTGCATTGGCTAATCTGAGTCTACACATGTCAAAATGCCACATTGTTGGAAATCACTTGTCGCGAATCAAATACTCTTATCGCAATGTAAAAATCATGACAGTAATATTAATAGATATCCATTGATTGCATCTGGGGTATTGTTATGTCCATCATCAGCTCAAAGCATGATCCTGCACGTTTGAGGAAGCATAAAAGTCTGCAAATTGAACATGGAAAAGAAAATGTGCGTACTTATTGTGATCCTTTTTAACATTAAGCTAACAACGTTTGATCCACTGAATCATCTATTCAGCTTCTTATGCATATATGATCAATAAAAGTAGAACAAGCAGCTGGTGTCGTTTTGTCACAACGCCAGGTAAAATTAAAATGCACACTAGTGTACGAAATAGATCAGTAAATGTTCTAAAATTTCGAACACTTTGCTTTTTCTGTTTTTGAATAACATTTAGGTTATCAGGGCTGAAATTCACAAAACTCTAATCAGAATAACAAACATGTTGCAGCTATTGGAAGAAACATTTTCGTTGCATAAGCTCAGTCGTTAAACGTGTATTTTATTGCATGGAATTGAATTTAACCAAAGATTGGAATAATGCATGTATTTATATTTTGTTTACATTTTTCTTAAAAAAATGGAAACCGTTTCAATGAAGTTACTTGAAACATAAATCAAGTTTCCTATTTTGCCAGTCGAATTTTATACGTTGGGAAAATGGACACAGTGTTTTTACTTTGATTTTCTCTTTGTTTAAATATCTCGAATGTTTTAGCAAAACATATATTTTATACCAAACAAGGCTACGGGAATGCAGGTTGAAGACCAATAATAATATATCAAGATAACAAACTGCATGGTTCCAAATCTTCATAGCCATAATTGATGTGGAACCTCAAGTTACCTGTGCAGAATATTTGTAGAATAGCATGCGTGGGCAGCAAAATATTTCCCTAGGATCAAACCATGTTCCCTGAAGCATCAACAACAAAAACAAGTAAGGGTGCAAAGAACAGGAATCGATACAATCAAGTACCACACCTGATCCAGGATACCAATGGAAAAGTGACAAACTTACAGTTGGACACCACAAACGAGAGCCAAGAGGTCAACCCTTACCCAGCAGGTGACCATAAGGCACATATTAACAGACGTACACAAAGGCATAGCAAACACAAGACAGAAAACAACACTAAAAGATCCACAAAAGAAGTACCGCCTTGGAACGGTCAGAAAAATGTTTTACTTGAGGGCTTAAACCAGTTTAACGGCGCCAACCTCACCCTTGATCCTGATGTGGACCAGGACACATTTGGGAAAGTGACAAAACACAACACACACAACAGCCAAGAGGTCAACCCTTTCCCAGCAGGTGACCACAAGGCTACAAAGAGCAGACACGGCATTACAACACACACCAACATGATGCATAGCTAACAAGAACGATCCACCAAAGAAGCGGTAAAATACTTTTACTGGAGGGCTTAAACCGGTTTAACGGCGCAAACCTCACCCTTAATTCAGATGTGGATCAAGACACATATATAACAAGGCGCCAGAATAAGAAAAACTGTTTCAGTTGCCTTGTCATAAGTCTATACATGGTCCTTCTTTTCCCTTTTGCAAAGTTATCTATCTGTATTTTTCCTGTCTACTGCTGTAGTTACCCTGCCTCGTACATATTTCCCCGAATCTGGGTCACATGCTGTATGCTAAATTGTCTGTTTTTTGGAACTATTTTTCGTCTGTTTTCTTGTTGCCATGTTCAGTAATAACCTTGCGCAAGTGTAATACCTGAAATCTGAATATATAGCCCCTTCCAAGTAACGACAATGGCTTATGAAACATGGGCATGTATATTGCGTCCACATTTACCCCCGGATTGGCCCTATAAAGGGCGTTGTGTTCAAACAAATCGATGCAAAAATAGATTCTGAAAACTATGAAATAAAAACACTAGTATTTATATTATCAATTTTGTTTATAATTTACCAGTATTCCTTAGTGCTTTTATTTCACAGTTTTCGGAATCTATTTTTGCATCGATTTATTTTGATTATTAAGTAATTTATTCTTTTTTTTTGCCTGCCCTTGTAAGGTTCGGGTTTGAGAAAGCTTGGCTCAACTCTAGATTTTCTTTAGCTTTGACTACCTCTGAGTCATGAGTCCTTTCCTTTGTTTCGTCATAGTATGTTAGTTTGATTAGAGTGTTTCTCTGTTATGATGCATTGCATAAGTTAGGAAGCCTACATGTAGACATATGAGGAATATGACAAAAATGACTACCTCCTTACTACAACAAATATGACATCACAAGTCACGTGTTCCCTAACCCAATATATATACCTTATTTACATCCATTATCTCATCCTGTATAGAGTTAATATTTTTCAAGCTATAATTTATACCCAATAAATGCACAGGTGTCACGACCTTCTCACTTTCTTAGTACGCTTTCTCACATACAAACTAACAGACAAAATGTCTAAACAGTGGTCTAATCATTTGTTATCTCCCAAAGCCAAAGAAATCATTTTTAACGTTTCTGAGACAATTGAAAAATGAACACAGTGTCAGATCATATTTGGGCAGGGCATTCTGGTTATCAACCTTAGAGACAACTCGTCTGATGGCAGCGACGACGAAGATTGATATAAATTATTGTATTTATTCATATTATAAATAAAACACCACATGCATGTTAATATTGATATCACAAAACCATTTGGGTAAATTATGGTTTAAGCTTTCTGAAGCAGTAAGTTTAATACTTTTATTTTTGTCTCTGAAATTCACAGCAAAAATTCAAATTCAATTTCAAAGATAGAAAAGTTCTAGCATTTGTCAAGATATCATATTACCACAAAAACATGCCATATATATCCTGTTGATCCTAGCTAAATTTCATGAAAAGTCAAAACCGGTAATATTGTCATTTCTTATTTTGTATGGATGCAGGTTGGTTTTTGATTTTTGTTGAAATGAATCAAGAACTTAACAGAAGGACCATGCTTTAAAATCTACTTAAACCTTACTTACACAAACTATGTTTAGACAATTAAGAATGGTTGGATGGTCAGGAATGCCTAACCTTGTGGCACTACAGGGCCAAGACGTCAGATATCACCACGTCATTTCCTGCGTAAAATTGTTGAAGAAGCAAGATATCGTAACAATTAATGTGTGAAAACGAGAAATTCATCCATTTCCTTTACACCCACTTGAACTAGAGTAGCCACATTTTGGTGTTGAGACCAGGATAAGTGTAACAGAGACTGATCTGTGGTATCATAGAACAAAGTGTTCTACATGAACAAGTGAGGTCAAGAAACGAGGTGTTATGCCTAGAATATTGACATAAAGTGGCCCAGCTAGCTAAAGTATAAATGTTGCTCACTGATGAAAATCAGCATCAGTTTTACAGAACAGAACGAATAGAGAAGATTTAAACATTGAATTAGCAATATATTTGTGGTAAAGAGTTTCTGTGAACAAAATATACTTAAGGACTTTGAAAACGCATCACCCATACTAAATATTTTTTGCTCTAACACTTAGGATGACAGAGAGATAAAATTCTATTGCATACCAAAGGGTAACAAGCTTTTAGTGTGCCCTAGAAAATTCATGGCTGTAAACTTAATTAAAGGTATTTAAATAACAGCTTTTATAAAGCAGGGGTAGGCAATTTCGAAGGACCGATTCAACAGCAAGTTAACCCTCTTTAGTTTTGTTTACTGACTCAACAGATATCTGGTCTATGCTTCTTTGATGGTTACACATTCTTTATTGAACGATTCGAAGTGTGTTAACAGTACGTTATGCTCAAATTAGTGCCCATCGAAAGATGCTAACATATCACACCCACTCTGATTACTATAGTCTAGTCATAAAATTCAACGTCTCGAGTCTTTCAAAGTTTTATGTTTTTGTTTGCAGGGGCAGAGGTCATTTACAAATGAAATATTCTGATTAAATCACGTTTCTTCTGCATTATACAAGTGACGTTCTCGTAAGTTTTGAAGATGTTCTCAATCACGTGACAAAATATTTCCTGAGATGCTTACATTAAATCATAATCGCCATATGATTGCAAGAGTAAGTAGTCAATGTCAAAATTGTGAGTGTACATAAAGTTAACCTATGGAGAATTTCTCAAAATGAGCTGTAAACTTGTGAAATATTGACGTTATGAATTACTGTTGTTTAGAAAAAGTTAATAAACTACATCACTGGTATTGGTATCCAACACGCTACAGTGTAAATAAAAAACAAACAAAACTCATCAGCTGGACTTGCAGAATAGCGCTGGATGCTGTATGCTATTATGTGACGTAACCACCAACGTCGCATTGTGATACAGTCAAATTAACGATGATTCATATAAATTTTGTTTGGGTTGCACATTAAACGCTGCAAGTATCTTTTTAAAATTATTTTAGGTTTCCGAGAAAATTGCAAAATTAAGGTGATGCGTTTCCAAAGTCCTCTAGTATAGTTATTTTTAATCAATATGAGGGTGAGTTTTGTGAACTGTGTTTTTAATGAAACTTACAATTATGATATCATGGATATAAGGTTCGAGTTATCACCCTATTGTTACATTTCGGGTAAAATTATTGTGCAAGCACCTCATTAAATAAGAATCGTGGAACATCCTATCAAAGTTTAGTATTATTTTGATTTCCAATATATAATCAGGAAATGCACGGAAACATATAGATATTATGTTTGCAACAAATTAAAAAAAAATATGTTACTTGTCCATGATTGTTATGAAATTTGGTAACATCTTTTAAACATGTATTGACAGTTATTGTGTTGAAATGGTATCTTGACAAAGATCGAACCGTGTTTAACTTTGAATTCCAAATTTGACGGAATACGAAACATACAGTTGAAATTTTGGGGTACCATGACAAAAGAGAATGCCCGCCCACTATCCTAATACAAACAAAGCTATTAATAGTATCATCAAACTTATTAACGATCGCGTTAATTCATTAAACATTTCACCGTTAGGTACATGATATGCGAATTACTGTAGGAATCTTTATACCAGGGTACCCACAGATGTGGTAGTGACATACATCATAAATTGACAATGGGATTGCATAAAAAAATCAAATTCACCATAAATATTAAATGTCGTACCCCAGGCAATAAATCAGCGTACTATCATTAAATTTCAAGCCTGGGCAGACTCCAATGTTAGTTTCCCATACCCTGTAAGAGCCCCTTAAAACAATCCGATTGAAAAAAGTGATGTATAACTAATTAAAAGAATCATTTATATCAGGGTGAAATTCAACATGGTAATAATGAAACAATGTGAGTATTGCATGGAATTTGATCTTCTGATTGTACTTGAAACAATATAAAGGACCATTTGTTGTATTCCTTACCACTTGAGCTACTGTCCTGCCAGCCTGGAGTGACAGTGATGCCATGAGTAGTAATGGGAGGCACTATGGCCTCAAAATTTTTAAGCCTGAAAAGAACTTAGAATTTTTCAGGCTAAAATTTTGAGGCCATAGATGCCGTCCCTGGTAAGCTTGAGTGACTAGCTGTGAATAATTTAGTTTATTTTAGGGGTATTTTGGTTGGGTCTATGATTGTGATAGTTTCCTGGGCTATTGAGAATAACTTAGTTTATTTTGCGCAAAAGCGCAGGCTGATCTGTGATTGTGATAGTTTACTGGGCTGTTGAAAATAACTTAGTTTATTTGCGTTGACAAATTCCTACCTGGTAGGCATATTGTGGTCATCTTTTTATAAAGACTAACTTTACTTGCATCACAAACAACAGGGTTCCTAATTTGCATATCGTACATCTAGTACTTTGCAATAGCGAATTATATTTTACGTAAGGAATTTTGGGTTCATGAAGTTCTGCGTATCTTATAGTCTCTTTAGAAAAATAACTTAGATAGTCAAGGCTAATTTCTGTAGCTAAGAAATATTACATTTAGCACAACTTTTCGCTTTTCGCGACTTTCAATGATAAGTTACGTCATATAGATTATACATGACGTCATTGAAAAGCAAGTAGTATCTTCTAAAAGCGACAACAAGTATAACTTTTCGAACCAATAGATAACTTGGTCATTTTAAGAGGAAAGGTATTCAGATATGATGGGCCTATTTATTATTATTTTAGCTTTACATTTTGGTCAGACTCTTAGCTTGATTTTAACTTAGTGCTTTTAATAGTTGATTAGGGTAATTATATGCTAAATGTTAAGTTGTATAGAATGTCGCTTGAGGTTGTATCTCAAGACCTCAACTCCTTGATGTATTACTCTGTAGAATCAGCTAGGACTTTGAAAATTACTGAGTCATTTTTTATCTAGAGTAGGTGTGTACTTAGCAATGATAAGTCTGCTTGAATGTTTCTAAGGATTATACTTTTTCAGGTTCTTGCATGGTGTCGTATTTGATAGCTAGTATCAATCTTTTGATTAAGTTAGAGCTTCTGTTGATACGCTAGATAATCATCATTGGCATGTAATAGTAATGGGGTTTAATGATAAGATGTTGATGAAAGTGCCCATGTCGCTTGAGATGTGGATGCAATGTGGACCTTCACACGTAAAATGTGGATGCAATGTGGATCCACCACATCTCCACATTTTGAAGGTGGATGTAATGTGGAGCAATGTGGATGTATTGTGGAGCAATGTGGATTTCCACATTTCAAATGTGAATAAATGCAGATATATTGTGGGTCAGCATAATGGAAATTTACGTTAATTCTTGGATAAATTCGAAATTAATGTGGACCGCCACACTAAAAATGTGGATCCACCACATCTCCACATCTTGACAATGTGGATCCACCACATCTCCACATTTCCACAATGTGGAGTTTCCACACCTACACATTCGACAATTTGACTTATACCCTCTCTCAATTTCAGGTAAACTTCAGCCCTGAGCTGAAATAACTATGATTGTGATAGTTTTCTGGTCGTATCCACTAGTTGGTCTATGATAGTTTCCTAGTCCTGCTGTGGTAATATATAAAATAACTTAGTCAAATTCAGCTTTGAAAATAACTTAGTCATTTAAGATGGGTATAGAGTGTCATATGTGTGTGTGTAATAGTCAAGGCTACTAAGTTCTATGCGTCTTAAGAGTCTCTTGGTCAATCAAGACCTCATCTCCTAGAGGCATCACTCTGTAGCATTAACTAGTGTATAGCTAGCCATCTCAAGCTTACTACTACTGATTTTTTAATGAAAGAACAACAAAGACTGGTGAACATTTCTATAACTTTATTGCCCCGCTAACTATAACTGATTACAATGACAGAGGATTAGGGCCGTCCCTCTATTCATTGTTTACAATAAGAGGAATTAAAGAATATATGCCATCATACAAAGTAGAATTCAATTAGAATGTTTTAAACATTGATCCAGAGCCTAGTTGACGTTGAGTATATTTTGGTCCAATGTTGTTCTGTTGCAGCTGACTTGGTGCATATTTTGATCCTGAACTCTGTTGTAATGAATCTGATTCATCATCTTCACCTAAAGAATAGGATGGTGGATCATATTCTTCAAGTTTTCCATCCAAGAGGTATCTTCGTTTTTTAATAGCATATCTCAAAGCTTCATCCTCATCAAACTCATCGTCATCTCGTAGTCTCTTTGCTGTAGCTGTTATCTTTTGTGCAAGGGATCTTTCTTCATGGCCTTAGATACTCTAAGGAAGCTCTGGTAGCGATCAATGACCTCTGCTCTGTATCTAGGTTCTAGTTTATCAAAAGCGACCTCCTCTGCCTCTTCTGTGTCCATGTCTGGATGTTTCTCTACTGTATGTTGTACACTTTCATTGAAAGCATCTTGTAGGTATCTATGGGCTCCACCAACAAAAACTTGCCAAGGATCAAACTTGCTCTTTTTTCTAGAATAACGTTGGTCTTCATCATCTTCATCCGTATAGTCTGTATCACTTCCATCTAGAATACCATAATCTTTGTCTGTATATTTCCCAAAGATATCTTCCTTTTGATGACTTTTAGAAGTCTCTGCATCCGATTCGTCAGACATAGTAGAGTCTTCATTTTCTGACATTGTTTCTGACTCCATATCTTCACTGCAGATACCACTTGTCAGATGTCGTCTCAAACTGTCTGATCTTGCAAACTGTCGTTCACACTTTGGATACTGATGTTGACCCATTGAAATCGTTTTGGTAAATGAATAGCTTCTCTCTGATTGTGTCCTTTTATACTTGTAGTGACATAAAAAATCCACAGTTTTGTCAATATTTCTCACAAAAATATGACATTTTCTACTCTGTCTTATTATTTGCATGTACTTCTTTTGCTGCAACACTTGAGAGAGGACTGCATTTTCTTGTTTTACTGCTCTCTTTTGCAGAAGAAAAATTCTTTCTTTTATCACATCTTTGCTCAATTATATTTCTTCCATTCATACATTTCTTCTCTAATGGCATTCTTTCTAGTTGGTTTCCTATTAGCTTACGAAGTTCTCTATGACACATTCTACAGTACTTTGGTGGTCTTCCTTGCTTGAGTTTACTATCCAACGCTGTGCTCAGTCTTTTCATCAGATATCGAATTTGTCCATAGCTCATATGATATTTAGTTGATCTTTTAGATGCAGGTGTTTTCATATCATCATTGCAGCTTGTATTTTTTTGTCTTGCTGAGAGATCCATTCTTCCTCTTGTAGTGTTTGAAGAACAATAAGAAGTGTTAACCAAAACCATCATATTTATACTGATAGCAAAATTGCTCAACTTTTTATACGTTTGAAATGTAATTTTACTAAAGTTTTCCCACCAACAAAAGGGAAAGACCTGCCAATTTCATCTTTGATATCAATATGAACCTGATCAATATAAGATTTTGCCAAAGGTACATAATGCAAATTCACAAATTCTTGATGCGATTGAGTGCTAGATTTTGACTGTTTATAAGAAACAATTCTAAGTATAGGAGCTGTTATATTTCCAACGTAAGTGTAATCTGCAACATCAGAATAAACAAACATCTGATGGTGAGTCATGTTCAAATCAACAGCATATGTAAAAACCTGATTATCACTCCCAATCAGTTTATTGGAAAGATCAGGATTCAATCCAAGTATTTCTCCAAGAGACTTTGAAAATCTAATTTGGACTCTATTTGGATTTTCAACATGTAAGTTTACACGGTTACCTGATTTCTTATAACTTAATGTGATCATACTGTGGATTTGACGTAGAATAGCTCCACATTTTTCTTCAATTGCAATCTGAATTTGCTCTACTAAGTGCTGAGGCGAATTATAGTTTCCTGCTGGGATAAACAATTTTACCAATGCTACAACCCATTGTTCTTTCTGGACTTGAATAGGATGATTTAGCTTTGTGGTAAATGAGAACTGTTTATTTTTAGGGAAAATATCCATAGAGCTATCACTTAGTAAGCTCAGATAAAATTCATCCATGATCTAATACGTGAAACAAACACCACACTTGATAGAAATATAATGGCAATTAGACTTCGCTTAACGTCATATATACTAGTCAAAAGTTCTAACTGGCCACGTGTGTTTTTAACGATTTTCGAAAAAGCTATTAGAACTATATTTATTTAATTTGCATTCCCGAATAGGCCAGTCTAACAGTCATCAATAACAGAAAAAGGCTAAGAAAATCTCTTTAAATTGTATCCTGGAGGCTTTGCCGAACACACTTACCCTCAATTTCAAAATTCACAAGAATTTGCATTGGATGGTGGGGTAATTTTTGACATTTTAGCCAATAGCAACGAGTTTCATGCATATGGAGTGTTCATTTCAGCACTTAAGTGTTCAATATGTGTTTGGCTTTTGACGTGAAAACGTTTGCGTGTAAAATGGGGTCATTTCAAAAAGTCATGACTCACAAATCGTGCCAAAATGCGAATTTTGAAAATGGGGGTACCACTATTTAAGTTAGCATCCTGCGTGTACTGATGAACATTTTGTTAATCCTAGACATATTCATTAACTTATCAAATATGTAAATGTGGAAAATTCACAGTGTAAAGAGGTGGATAATCTTTCTGAAAGCTGTCATAGCGAATGTACCATGCTACTATCAACTTGAGAGATTGAGAGAAAATAGAATTGATTGAAGAGAGGGTATAAGTCAAATTGTCGAATGTGTAGGTGTGGAAACTCCACATTGTGGAAATGTGGTGGATCCACATTGTCAAGATGTGGAGATATGGTGGATCCACATTTTTAGTGTGGCTGTCTACATTAATTTCGAATTTATCCAAGAATTAACGTAAATTTCCATTATGCTGACCCACAATATATCTGCATTTATTCACATTTGAAATGTGGAAATCCACATTGCTCCACAATACATCCACATTGCTCCACATTACATCCACCTTCAAAATGTGGAAGTGTGGTGGATCCACATTGCATCCACATTTTACGTGTGAAGGTCCACATTGCATCCACATCTCAAGCGACATGGGCACTTTCATCAACATCTTATCATTAAACCCCAATACTATTACATGCCAATGATGATTATCTAGCGTATCAACAGAAGTTCTAACTTAATCAAAAGATTGATACTAGCTATCAAATACGACACCATGCAAGAACCTGAAAAAGTATAATCCTTAGAAACATTCAAGCAGACTTATCATTGCTAAGTACACACCTACTCTAGATAAAAAATAACTCAGTAATTTTCAAAGTCCTAGCTGATTCTACAGAGTAATACATCTAGGAGTTGAGGTCTTGAGATACAACCTCAAGCGACATTCTATACAACTTAACATTTAGCATATAATTACCCTAATCAACTATTAAAAGTACTAAGTTAAAATCAAGCTAAGAGTCTGACCAAAATGTAAAGCTAAAATAATAATAAATAGGCTCATCATATCTGAATACCTTTCCTCTTAAAATGACCAAGTTATCTATTGGTTCGAAAAGTTATACTTGTTGTCGCTTTTAGAAGATACTACTTGCTTTTCAATGACGTCATGTATAATCTATATGACGTAACTTATCATTGAAAGTCGCGAAAAGCGAAAAGTTGTGCTAAATGTAATATTTCTTAGCTACAGAAATTAGCCTTGAATATCTAAGTTATTTTTCTAAAGAGACTATAAGATACGCAGAACTTCATGAACCCAAAATTCCTTACGTAAAATATAATTCGCTATTGCAACGTACTAGATGTACGATATGCAAATTAGGAACCCTGTTGTTTGTGATGCAAGTAAAGTTAGTCTTTATAAAAAGATGACCACAATATGCCTACCAGGTAGGAATTTGTCAACGCAAATAAACTAAGTTATTTTCAACAGCCCAGTAAACTATCACAATCACAGATCAGCCTGCGCTTTT
Source organism: Loripinus fragilis (assembly GCA_964019695.1). NCBI lineage: Eukaryota > Metazoa > Mollusca > Bivalvia > Lucinida > Lucinidae > Loripinus > Loripinus fragilis. Next base: position 35,882,915 of record OZ026520.1, on the reverse strand, counting down.
GCGCAAAATAAACTAAGTTATTCTCAATAGCCCAGGAAACTATCACAATCATAGACCCAACCAAAATACCCCTAAAATAAACTAAGTTATTCACAGCTAGTCACTCAAGCTTACCAGGGACGGCATCTATGGCCTCAAAATTTTAGCCTGAAAAATTCTAAGTTCTTTTCAGGCTTAAAAATTTTGAGGCCATAGTGCCACCCATTACTACTGCCATGTTTTGTTTACAAAGGTATCAGGGACTAATAGTCGATAGATCACTTGTGTATCCACAGGAAAAGATAAATATTGTCTAATTTAGGATTTGTGATGTCTAATTGTGATTTTATCACTTTCCCATGTGGTATCCTGGGTCAGGTGTTGTACTTGATTGTATTGATTCCTGATCTTTGTCGTCTTTCTTACTTTAAAACAATTGTTAACAAAATATTACATCACTGTCACTCCTGGTTGGCATGAGAGTAAATTTTTATCAGGCAGTGCTATTCATTATTATGCACAAGTCTAGTAACAATGTGCATTCTTGTATAAATGATAACGAAATGCCCAACAGCTCAAAGAAATGTAATGAAGTGTGAAATTATGCTAATAGAGGTCACCGACGTCAGGTGAGCTTTTCTGCACTGTATGTTGGTGTACTTTTCTAGCCCATGCCCCACCAACTTCCTATTGTTTTCAGTCAATCAGTTGCAAGAAAAGGTCATATTCAGCGTGGTATATTCTCCATACCTCACGCTTTTTTGAGATCACTCAAAGACACCATTTAGATAAGCAATCTGACAGTTTTGTATAGCCTATGCTATGTTTGGGGTTGGCTATGGAATATATACGAGGGAGCTCAGCTCTTCAGTGTTTAGCCCTTGACCGGACAACTTCCTTTTGGTACAACCCAATCAAATACAAGTTAAGGAACACATTCAGCAGGGTATATACTTATTTGAGATTACCTCTCACGAGTAATATCTTAAAAAAAGATATATGACGAAGTGACAGAAGACACATTTGATATTAGTAACGAAAGAATTGTTTAAGAAATTGATAAGAAAAAAATTGACGGATGCTTATACTTTGTTAAGTCTTCAGTCAGCTGAGCGTTTGGCTTAAGGAACTTATGCTATTCGAAAATATCTGTAGTGATGCTTCTAGGGTACATTATTGCTAGAATCTCGCGAAAACTCGAGTCAAAACAAAAAATGCCCTGGGCCCAAATGTTGTATATTTAATTAGCTAATGTCATATATGCCTGGTGCAAAATTCTAAACAGTAGTAGAATTTAGCTGACCTTAATTTACAAATGTTAGCTTTGTTGACGGTAACCTGCAAATATCGGCAATTCTTCGGAAGAGGTATCCTGCCATACATTGTTTTTTTTTAAACCATCTACGCAGATATTTCTTTACATTTCTAGCGTTTTAACTATCAGTTTTGCAGCGTTAACATGAAAATCATATTTAAAACTAATGGAAAAGTGCAAAAATAAAATAAACATAACATACTACTAAATATCTGCATTAGACGAATAACCATTTCATGGCATGTTCTTTCTTTCATACAGATATCAAGTCAGCTCTCCACCAACAATGAAATTGTCAGGCTTTGTCTAATAACTTGATGAGAAGAAATTGCAATCTAAAAATGTCAATTTCATCAAAGGGGGAGTTCCACCCTATATGGAATTTACATAGGGTTCTGCCCACGCACAGAATTTGATAGAATTTTGTAGAAAGATTGTCTATTAAATGTTCCATTTGTGAGATATTTACCCATTCATCTATTTCAGTTGTTAAATTTAAATAATTTTAAAATTTGATATTAAATAAATGGACACCCTATTTAAAAGTGGCTCTATGCGACAAGATTTTTGATTTTTCAGCCTAATTTCTTCTCAACATTATGCCTAGTAATTTGTAATTATGTATGTACCATACATATATTTCAATGTATAAAATGAACAAGTCCACGTCAAATTTTGTTTGAAGGTACTCCTAAATTTAACATTTTGAAAATATTTTCAACAAAATAAATTGTCAATTTTGCCTAGTTGCTGTTCTTGTCTACCTATGAAATTTATATAAAATTTGTCCACACATGTGTTTGTTATAATCATAAAATCTGAAGAAAAAATAAAAACGGTAAAATGAATTTTTCTGAATTTCAATCTTAATGGTCAAAATTTTGCAGAATGTAAAAATCAAGACTTTATGTAAACTTCCAGCAGTACGCTCAATTTACATAGAGTTCTGTTCTGCACAGGCATAGATCTTGATGATATTATGCAAATTGACTGTTTGGCTTATAAGTATTTTGTTTTTTATCGCTTTTTATTGGTTGATTACAACATTTGGTTTTGTGTAGTATGTGATTATAGGGGTACCCCCCCCCCCCCCCCCCAAAGCAGCACAATTTACATCTATCAGAAATCAGAATTTCTTAAATTGATAATTATTAGAATAATCTGTGAGTTCTAGCTTATGTGTGCGGTACACACATTACCATATCTATCACATAAAATGGTTAAAATAATGTTTCCTTTAGAATATTTACTCAAAATCAGCTGTACTAATTATATCAACAATGTTTGGGTTTTCATTATGGCGTGTTACAGTTCTTGTCAACCTTTCCCATCTATAATGTATAAGGATAATATTCACAAGATTTGAACCCCGGAAATATATTTGTTTGAATGGTGAGTCAGACTTTTGTTAAATGAATAAATATTATTGAATTCATAATACATATTTATGCCCGGTTTCACAAAAGCGTTTAGTATGTCAGCATTATGGTTATGAGGTCATTTGAGAATCAAATTCGTGATTCTATAACCACGATGGAAATAACAGCACAAAGACTGTTTCACCTCGTCTAATGCCAGATGTTCAGCATGTATATATTCATAAATTCGCTAAGTGTTTCTTAATGCTTGAAAATCCATTTATAATCTTAAAAAAATCATTTTTATTTTCATCAACTCTATTTCTATTTATTAGAGCAGTTTTAAAACTTTTGTTGGAATATTAATGATTTTAAATGGGGTTTATGATAAGTATTTTGGACACTCTTTTGAAATTTGTTGGCAGATAGAACTTAATGCAGGAGAAATAACCACAACCAATACCAATTAAGATACAATGCAATTCAAAAACGATTCTGTAATCCATTCATTTAAATGTACACATTGATTGACTAAGGGACTGCAAAATAAGGATACTATTTAAATAATGTGGGAAAACGGATCATTCCATACTAGAAATAAACTAAAAATAAATAAAACTTAAGACTCAGTTTCACTCAGGCTCTGCATGGCACTAAATGGAAAGTGCCTCCTAGCACTGGCTTAAATGGTCGTCTACTTTCTGCTGTAACTTAATATTCCAGAAGGACCAGAATATGAAAATACAACCCTTTATCAATGTAAGGGGGGAAAGTTTAACCCGATACAAAGACAGCTGGTGTGAAATCCAAGTTCTCGGAAAAAAGAACCTACTAAAATAGTAAACCTACACTCTTTCTTAAACACTTGACCTGGTTTCACTAAGTTTATGAGAGTTAATGAGAAGTATGCACATTGTTCTGAACCAATTTACCCTCAATATTTGCGTTTGGAGGGACATAAGATAGAGGAAATTCTAGGTGCAACAGGAACATAGAATGTAGATGGAGACGATGAATTACGTAGCATAAATCCTATTTTTTTAAAAAAAATTTTCATTGGCTAAAAGACATTAAGAGCATAAAATTCTGTTGGCTTCAGTCTAAAAATAATTTGAAAACCAGTGGAAGATCAATTCACAAATGATACCTGCTGGACATCCACCCGTACACCTAAGTTCCAGACCGAGTGCTACTTATCAAGTGCTGCTTACAGAAATGCCAGTTGTATGCTATTTTATTAGCTAAAACTTCTGACACCAACAAATTATTGGACCTAATTTGGATGAAGATACTAAATAGGGATAGTCAATACGTTTTTAATATAATACTGGTGGAAAAACTGTGGTTTGTAAGACCTAACTGGAATATTTTATTTGAAATCACTTATGAATCAAAACTGACTTAACTCATTTCATGCAATTTATAACACTTTTACCGGTGTCCAAATTTTATGAAAATTTACATGCATAAAGAAGATGTATTTGACCTACTCTTCTGAGAATATTATGGGTTGACAAAAATTGCAACATGGTCAATATTAGGACAGAATCCCCTATAGACACTAACTTTAGTGTTCAAATTGTGGATAATTCAAATTGTGATGGGTCAGAAAAAAATTATCTAAATGTGCTCATATACATTAATGGTAGAAAGGTATACCCTGGGAAGTCTTCTTTTATATTACATTCAAAGAATGTAGCAGTCAACTATGTTAATGATTTGAGGCTGATATTAATAGGTCATATATAAGTACAAAGAGGATGTACTTCAAGGTGTCCCCCTGTGGCCTAACAGCGTTCGAGGAATAAAATAATTTCATTTTTGTAGTTGTTATACCGTAGGTATTCAACATACAAAATATTATCCAAATCCTTGCGTGGGCAGATTTGGAACTCCCCCGTTATTTTTATTCTCGGAACCCAAAACGAAAAGTGTGATAAGAATATTAACACAAAATGTAAAGGCTGATCAAGCTCCACCGTCAATGCATTCTACCCTGGTGTGCAAATAGTGGAGGCCCACTCAGATAAGCATATATATCTAAGTACCGTTTGACCTGTTTTTATTTTAGAGCATGTTTGCACAAGCGTGTAATTTCTGATCAGGATTCAATGTTCAGGCTGGTTTTCTCCTGTATAAATTTGCAACTTTTGTTTTTCGTGAACCAGCCTAAGTTTGAAATTTACAGCATTTTGTGTTGAGATTCTTATCGCACTTTGCTTTGGGTTTCTTTGATAGTATTGACATTTTCAGATCACCAAGTTAAAGGCGACTTCAGAAAAGTGTAAGTTGTGGAGAATATACCAACCAGTGTATGCGAACTCTCATGCATCAGATTGGCTGAAAACAAAACGAAGTAGGCTGTACATAAGCTAAAATACTGCTGTTGGAATTCGACCATGGACATTGAGTCTGAGCGACGAAGTCAATTGATATGTCAATAAAAATGATTCAGTCACATGCTAGATGTAGATGGGATTGTTCTCTCCCCACCTACTGTGTAAAGTTATTAACTGGGACACTTCGAACTGTCTGAAAGCAAAGCCTACCTGTGTGTAATATATGCAACACGTCATTCTTATTCAGACAGACATTTCGAACTGTCTCTTAATTATCCGCAAATAGATTTGTTGTTTTAACTTTGCCTGCTATTACGCTTGCATACAATTTTATTAACAGGTCAGTTTGTCCTGAACGTGACACAAAAATATGGCCGCCAATAATCCTTGTAAACAGTTTGAACCCAGATCAGATCCAACCAAACGTCTATAGCTGTCTGGTGATGGTCCTAAAATGGTCTTTATATTGACAAAACTATGCAAACTTATCCAGCATGCAAAGAGTTACTAGTTTCTATAAATAATTATGCAACAGTCAGTCAGTGTCAAAAAAACTTTTTATCTGGAGCTTGAAAAGACCGCTTTGATCTTAACCCTCAAAACGCTGATCATGACAAATTGCACTGTAGACTTTTGTGATGTATTGCTTGGATTTCAGGGAGAAAATAGACCTTGATATTTCATATGAATCATCTACCAGCAGACAATTTACATGAAATGTCGTTCCTTATTCGAAACTTTAAAAGTGTTGTTTGTTTTTTGTGGACAGCTTTATTATCGCGTAAGAAATGTGTGAAATTTCTACACAGACCCAGGAAATAATCTATTGGATACATGATAAGGTTATATGCTGTGGAATAAGGTTATATGCTGCGGATTATACGAGGCAGTTAAAACTGTGCACCAAGCTACACAACACGGACCCTGATATTTGTGATCTATGACACGCCAAGAGCATCTATTTTCGGAGCACTGACACGTTACGTATACAGTGACCTTTCCCTTTACACAAGGTAGGCGTTGCTTTCCTAATATATGAATCCAATCAGGAACGACCATGTGACTTTGTGATGAGCTGCTGACAATCGTTGTGCTCGCGCTCGTGAATCGGTTTGTCCATGGTCGTGTTCCAACCTCAGTATATTGTACGAATAATTGAAATAAACCCTCGAGTGGGTTTATGTCAATTATGAGTACATGCCATTTTCTAAATATTTTGTTTCATTGCCAACCAAAACAAGTATTTAAAATTTCCACTCATTTAATTTGACCACCATATCGTGTCTTCACAAAACCTGACAGATCCATTTCAGCCATCTATCTGCTGAATATTTAGCCCTTAAAACACTGAAAAATGTTCACCTGAAAATGTCATCTGTTTATGTCGTCTGCTGCATATATAACCAAACAGTGTGGATCCAATCAGACTGCTCCTGATCTGGATCCACTCTTTTTTCGCTCTACACATTCAATTAAGTCAATATTGTCAGCTTATATTTGCAGTAGTAAGCAACAAAAGCAGTACATGTAATTTGGCATTATTGTCTGACCCTGAAACACAGAAACTCATTCTTAGTTTGTTTACTCCTTAAACGCTTATCGTTTTGTCATCTGTTGAAGTGTTTAAAATCCTCTAGGCCAAACAGTGAAGACACAGAATAGACTGCTGCTGATCTGGATCAACACTGTTTGTTTCTACAATTGCATTAGTCAATAATGTAAGCAAATATAAAGCATCAGAAGACTTATGGCATTCTAGATGCATTTTGATAGCGTTTAAAGGGTTAACATTTTTCACTTGAAAAACTCAGATAAAGCAGGAAGAATCTTGGTCACAGATAAAATCTGACACAGTGCGATAAATTAAAATCACATACAGTTAGAGCATAGTATATATTTAGACTCCATACAACTGAATGGATATTTTAAGCTACGCCTATTTTACTAAGAAATATATGTCATTGTTTATTAATAGATATTGAATCAAAAGATGAAAGCAAAAAAACTGACCATGATACAAACTTGTCATATTGAATATTAACCAGCATACATGTACAATTTACATCCCCACGCAGTAAGTTTTAAGTTAGATTTGGGATAGTGTCACGTTAATTTCTTTTTTTCCCTCTTTCTTTATAATGATTGATCAACACTAAACACTTACTAGATAAAAAAAACTTTGTTGTATCTGTCCCTTTAAATCAAATTATTTAGGTCTTTTCCTCTATATATTTAAGAGTGTATTCAAAGATGTCAACTTGGAATAAGATGATAACTATATTTGCGATCATTTTGTTTGATTTTAATCACGGTCTCATTTATTCGAACAACATGCAATAACCACTTCAAATGGATCTAGTATATCAAGAGATGTTACAACAACAGCTGCAATGTGCTCCCAGTTATTGAAGTCTAGTTTCTCCCTTTCATAAATCAGGAACCCTGCGTTAATTGAGCTGAATAAGAAATCAAGACATTTGTATACAATAATGAAAGTCTTGTGTTTAACTGATCCCACCATTACTCCTCGTAGTAACATCCCTACTACAAATAAACACACAAGTTCCACAATACACATGGGCAGAAGAAACGCGTATGTATTAAGTGCAGGTATATACGTTATCACGAATGTCATGCAAATGGCTATATTTAGCGCCGTTGATAACATCACCCGTAGTAGTTTAGCGGCCCAGCGGAATATCTCGTCGTCGTCGCAGCAACATTTGGAAAGGAAGTCCATGGTTTTCATTGTAATATCTGAAGGTTCAGAACATAAATCACCCATTTCTGCTCTCTGATTCGTGTGAATACTATAAATTTGGATTTTTTCGCGAGGACTTTATTTTCGCGAAACTTCGCATATGCGAAGTTTCGTGAAAATAAAACCCTCACGAAATGGCTACATCACCCTGTCGTTTATTGATATAGGTAAATATTGCCTTAGTCGCGAATTTTTCACATCACTAATATGTCTTTTAATGCTATTCTCGAAAATAAAATTTTCGCGAATATTTCCGAATTTACAGTATATTTTCTACAATGTGATTAACTCCTGAATGCTTTGCGAATTCACAATTGTTAAAAGTTCAAACTTTAAAATTCGTTCGCGTGATTGAAATTCAGCCAAAATGTTTAGCAGTATATTTCCAATAAAACCTTGCGCATATTTTATTGATTTTCGAACTGAGACAATGTTAGGTCACATTGTTTGATTTTGTTTACATGTATCAATAGATTTACTATGAAACATGTAACTTAAACCCTTAGCAAATACAGTATTTTCAACTAAGGTAATACCAGACTGTTTTTATAAGCAATGCCATAAAGCATAGTATCAGAAATGAAATTTAAATGAACTATAACAATTTTCCTACAATTTCATTCTATATCTGTGACATAACAACATGATATTTAGCTATTATTGCGACATAACAATATCTTTAACAGATACTTACATGTACCTACTCTATCATCCTATCACAAACCCATTGCGAACGTCACTGAGGAAGGGAGTTTAAATCTATGGTATGGTACGGCCCGGATTTGAAACCAGGACCTCCCGATCCAAAGGCGGACGCTCTACTCACTGAGATATCGAGGCGGCTAACAACTTTTGCAAACAGTTTGGACCTAGATCAGGCCCCATATGATGTTGGGCCTGATCTGGATCCAAACTGTTTGACACTATTAAATTCCTGAAAGAAATTTTCGAAAAAGTTGACTTTGGAAAAAATCATCATGAACAATTACCCAGTAAGGAGGGGGGGGGGGGGGGGGGGGCAGGGGTAGGGGGATAGGAGTGGTGGAATGGGAGGTAGAGGGGGCGGAAGCGGGGGTAGAGGGGCGGAAGCGGGGTAGAGGGGCGGGGAGCGGGGATAGAGGGGCGGGATAGGGGGCGGGGAGTCTGGAAAAATTAGGCGGGAAATTAATTTTTTATAGAAAATTCATAGAAAATGGCCCATAACGATGCCGTTTTAGGCATATACATGTACACCATATAATGGTCCTGTAAGGGAAACATGCATCTTTGTGTGGACTATTTTGTCACACGACCCATGTAATGTAGTAGCCGGTCGGATTTCAGCTTGAAATTTTTTACTGCCCTTCAAAGAGACTGTCGAGAAAATGAGATTATCATCGTAGGTTGTCTTTTCACTTTTGGACGGTGAATGACAGATCTTGTCACTCAGAGGCAGAACAAAACAATGTCCAATGCTATAAATCTACTTTTTACGGAACCGATTAATTGTGCAAAGAACCCAATCTTCCTCTTTGAAATGGTGGCTGTTGTTTTATGTCGATGTTACACCATCGTGAATACCCGCTTTTTACACGAAATGTTGCTCCTTACCCTCTACATCATGTGATCTAAGCACCTGCAAAGTTTGAAGTTGCCACATGCAACCATTTAGGTAGAAATGTATTTACAAGAAAATATAGTATATGAACTTGACTTTGCCATCAAGGTCACTTGAAACATTGCCCAGCACCCTCTACATCATGTGACGTATGCAACTGCAAAGTTTGAAGTTGCCATGTTCAACAATTATGAATAGATGAATTTACAATCAAATACAGTATTCGACCCTGGCGTAGGGGTCATAGGTCACATGAGATGTTGCCCAGTTCATGCTATATCATCTGTATATTCTTTCGATATATCATGTGTCCTATGCACCTGCAAATTTTGAAGTTGCCGCGTCCAACGGTTTTGAAGAAGATGCGCTTTCAAAAAAAATACATTATTTGACCTTTTATACCTAGGTCCCACGAAATGTTGCCCACAGTATCCTATATACAGCTGCAACGGTTGAAGTTGTTACGGCTAGTGGTTCAGGAGGAGATGCATTTACACAAAACTACTTTATTTGACCTTTGTCCATGACCACGAAGTGTTGCCCAGTATCCTTTGACATCATTTGGCTTATGCAGCTACAAAGTTTGCAACGGTTTAGGAGGAGATACACTTCCAAGAAACCACACGCATGAACGTACGCGCACGCGCACGCGCATGGACATACAGACGGACAGACCTCGACGAATTAATGTATCCTTTTTTCTACAAGAAAAAGCGAGTAAAATGTCTATTTTAAGGATACTTCTTCAATATTTTAAGGGTCACGTATATTTTTTGAAATTTTGTTATCATCGTAATAATCAGTACATATATAAACATCAAAAACATAAAATCATCAAATAATTATGCATGACAAAGCGCAAAACTGATTTCTTAAAAAAATTAGCAGTTCAGCGTTTTAGTATATTTCCGAGCAAATTGCTGAATTCAGCAGAAAATTCAGCGTTTTAGGGTGACCCTCAACAGGTCGGCAAACATTTTTTAATAAAACTTTTGCATGAAAAAGTAAAAAAGAAATCCTTAAAAATTCTGAAAAAAGGCTTTAATAACCCAAACAGTTTCATGAATATAAGGGTCGTTAGGGTAACCGGAAACAAGATTTTTTTGCCTAATATCAATAATGTTTTACATTCATCTCTGATCAATAATACTACGCTTTAAAGGGCCGCGCAGCGCAGACGGTAACGTGTCGACGGTGTCGTATTGCAGAGACGTTTCTGATTGCAGATTTAGATGCTGCGAGTTCGTTCCCGGTCTGGTCCCATACTTTCGCGGAGATTTGATCATGAAATAATTTCTACGGCCATTCACTTCCTCCCTTCCACTGATTCAAGAAGGATTGTTGTCAGTTAAAAGTGAAAGTCTGTGCACGAAATACTGGCAAGCTTGCCAAGGAGAAAAAGTGTAGTTAGATTAACTGGCCGTCTCAACATGACGATAGCATCAAACCCAACAAACAAACTAAAGTATGTTCTAACTCTTTGTCCCCTGGGAAAATTTGCATGAAAATGCAGATTGGTCTTTGGTAAGCTATTTTTTATATATTTGGTTTTTGAAGACACTTAATATCATGAACAAGAACATTTTATCAGGGGGAGGGAAAATCTGACAGGGGGAGGGAAATGGGGATGGAGGGGTAGGGAAGTGGGGGGGGGAGAGGGAGGGAAGTGGGGGAAAGGGGGGGGAAGTGGGGAATGGGTACCCCCTGTCCACCCCTCAGTAAACATAGAGTAAAGGTAAGTAAACTTCATGTGGTCATGGTGGTTCAGTATACAAATTTTATGTATATACGAATAGTATATGATTAAAATATATGTGTGATAGATTGCGAATTTCAATTCCGCGGATATCAACCCAAAAAACCCCGATGACATGTTTTCACCTGACGTGGCTCATAAGTGATGTTATAATTCTGAAGTTTATAACTGATGACGCGTTTACATTTTAGATTATGGGGCACCTCAGTCAAACCGGACAATGAGACAAGATAATCAAACAGAGACCTTTATCCACGCACATAAAACCATATTGCAAATGAGCCAGTGCATGAGATTTCCAACAATGTGGTATGTGCGACCAGCAAAGCCGCAGATCAGCCTGCGCATATGCGCAGTCTAATCAGAGCCTTTGCTAGTCGCTTGAGTATTCTATGATTGTTAAGCTACTGACTGAACACCATTTGGAGTTTCTAAGCTTAAAAGGAGGCTGGACACGCTCGCCTGAGTCTACACTTGTCAAAACACCACATTGTTGGACGTTTCATGTCACGGCTCAAATCATAGTTCATATAAAGTCCTTCCGCCAATGTGATTGTATTGTCTGTTGGTCTCATGGTCACCTGCTGGCTCTCTGGTATGCGATGTTTTCTTGTGTTTTAGTCACTTTTCCTTTATGGTGTCCTGGGTCTTGTGTGGTACTTGATTGTATCGATTCCTGATCTTTGCCTTTATTCCTTACTTTCACCTATCGATGAAGCATCGCATCACTACTGCCAAATCTGTTTTAGATTCCTGATTCAAATTACGTATGCGTAGCGTTCACTACGCATGTACGCAATTGTGTAATGCAAGGAAGTTCACCCAATGTGGAGTCCTATTCTATAAAGGAACGCAACTGAAATAATCATTGGGTTATTTCTATATAGATAAAACTTATTTCCCTTATTGCAGAAAATCTCCAAACACACAATTTTCGTTTGAACAAAAACAGGAAGCTATTGAAGATGTAAAACCAATAGAAATTTGAAAGAAGGAACACTGATAAAAGATTTTATAAACATGTTGTTCTGACATCATTCCTGGAACCGATACTTATAATCTTACAAGTATAAGCTTTTAAAGCTTGACTCAATTTTGTTTGTTTGATTTGACTCTTTACGTCCCATTAACAATTTTTCAGTTAAACAGGGACGGGTCTTCCTGGGTTAAACCAGTACTAAGCTAGGATAAATGTGTCTTGCTCAAGGACCACAACGCAGTGACGCCGGTGAGGCTCGAACCCGCGGCCCCTCGGTCTCGAGTCAAGCACTCTACCACTGAGCCACTGCACTCCCTTGACTCAATTTAATGAACAAACATGTATAGGTACACACTGCATTTCGCTTAATTTCTCGGTCGTCAAGGTGTTCAAACAAAGTTCTGAAAATGAAAATGCACAAGCAAAGGTTTTGCTTGGAACAGGAAATGCATACTCTTCGGGCGAAACGACCTGGGTGCGTGGTTGCAGTGTTTAGTGAAACATCAAGAGTTCATGCCGGTATCTTTTTTCCACTTGCGGACAATTTTTAACCAGTGCGTATCATCATACGAGTCATCATACGGGTACCTGTTGAACCCTTTCTTAGATAACCTAACCAATTATACTGACGTCAACTAAAAACGCCTCACTCATTATCACTGATTTCTTAGCGATGATATATAGGAAGGAACAGCCACGTACTGCTTCTTTATGTAGAGGTAGGGCGATGTTGGAAAATGACTTTAATTTGATATACAGATGACTCCTTATTCCGATGACGTCATACAGGCTCAACGTACACATGACGACATTGTGCATCGATCGCTTATGGTTTCAATTTGAATTTGCACCCAGTTTGTGCCGCGTATGTTTTGCTTATCAATAAACAAACTTTGGATCATTTTTTTTCAAACAAAAGTGCTTGCGAGTAATAACTTTATGAAATTATGACGTCATATTAAAGACAAAATGTAAGGTCCATTTACGAAACTTGCCAACATTCTCGTTTTGCTTTAAGTAATGGAAAAACTGATAAAGGGGTACATTAGGTAACGTACACAGAATATGCCTACATAAAATTACGTTATTTAAGATGAGCTGTAACGCCCAATGGCCAGTCGTTGGTCTACGTTAACGTCATCCAAAACGGCCGTCTGGAACACGTGCCAGATTGCGTCTCCTCAGCAATCGTCGCTGGTTAAAGACTTAAGACTTTTTCAAAGGATTCGTAACAATCTTATCACCCACTTTGCAGAGTCATGACATTTAAGTTTATCTGAAATGCATGGCGAAAAGGTGGGTGGGGTAAGTTGTTTTGTTCAGCAGAAGTAAACAAACATTGTCTGAACATTATAAACGCATTTTTGGTAAAATAAAGACTGTTTTACAATGGTTAAACACGTTTTTTTTCTGTCAACGGGTTGTGTCTGGAAACAAAGCAAATGTGGCTAAAATATTGTGTCGCACAAAATGGTGACCCCTGTCTCAAACTGAGGTCATTTTCTCAGCCTAAAATATTCTTTCAAGAATTTTGTTTTCATGAGATACGCTTGACTGATAAGATGTTATAATGCACTAAAATTCATAACTTTAGTCTGATCAGTCTAAGAGATATTCACGTTTATTTTAAGATGAGGCGTTTTTTCTTGACGTCAGTATAGATATAATAAAGTTAAGAGTCCGTATTTGAAAATTAATTTTCTTATTTCTCAACCAAAACATATGTTGTGGGTACTGAAAAGAACCGTCTCCATGAGACGGTTCTTTAGTGTACCCAAAACATATGTTAAAACTGATGAGTAAGAAAATAATTTTGATTTTACGCTCAAATAAAATTTAAGCTCATTGGGGGCCTATGAATATGAACCATTTGTTATCTTGTTATTTCAGGGTTGTTACACAGCTTTCTGACAATATCAACATATTCTAATTGCTCAACCAAAACATGTCTTGTGGGCACTCAAAGAACCGTCTCAATGAGACGATTCTTTAGAGTACACCAAACATATGTTAAAACTGATGAGTAAGAAAATAATTTTGATTTTACGCTCAAATAAAATTTAAGCTTATTGGGGGCTATAAATATGAACCATTTGTTATCTTGTTATTTCAGGGTTGCTACACAGCTTTCTAAAAATTGATTCAAGACTATATCAACATATTCTAATTGCTCAACCAAAACATGTGTTGTGGGTACTGAAAAAACATCTCAATGAGACGGTTCTTTAGAGTACCCAAAAGATGAGTAAGAAAATAATTTTGATTTTACGCTCAAATAAAATTTAAGCTCGTTGGGGGCCCATGAATATGAACCATTTGTTATCTTGTTATTTCAGGGTTGCTACACAGCTTTCTACAAATTGATTCAAGAAAATATCAACATATTCTAATTGCTCAACCAAAACATGTGTTGTGGGTACACAAAGAACCGTCTCAACAAGACGGTTCTTTAGAGTACCCAAAACATATGTTAAAACTTATGAGTAAGAAAATATTTTGATTTTACGCTCAAATTAAATTTAAGCTTATGGGGGCCTATGGATGAACCATTTGGTTTTTTTGTTATTTCAGGGCTGTTACACAGCTTTCTACAAATTGATTCAAGAAAATATCAACATATTGATAGGAATAGCAGCCGGAATAGGAATAGCTATGGTGAGAAATTTATTTTCATATACATATATATTAATTTTCTTACCAGCAAAGTGTAAGGGGAAAGTAACATTTATGTACTTCATATTTTAAAAAATATATATTGTCATACAATGCAGTTCTATACACATTTAACATTATAACACCCATACCATGTTTGACGCCAGCTATTTCGTAATGTCCAAGGCCTACACTGATGTAGGTGGATAAAATGGTTATATATACCATTATTGACCGCAGGTTACGTACAAGAGGACAAACTATGGCTAATAACCCCATGTCATATAATGACTTTAGAATCTATCCGCTACTGTTTGATGGGTTCATTGGATGAATGTGCTTGAACATACAATACATGGAAGTAATGCTACAGATTAAAGTAAATATTCACACTTTTTTTCAAATGTAAATATTATAGAGCTTACAGTATGGTAAGAATAATCCCTCATTTAATGTTTGTGAAAGCTCTTTAATTAGCCTGTATTTAAGTACTTTGCTTGCCCCTTGGGTTCCAGCCATTTTTTCAGGCCAATGAACTACAAACAAGTGTACTGGAAGCTTACACACTACCAGAGT
This sequence comes from Loripinus fragilis, assembly GCA_964019695.1. NCBI lineage: Eukaryota > Metazoa > Mollusca > Bivalvia > Lucinida > Lucinidae > Loripinus > Loripinus fragilis. Next base: position 35,867,603 of record OZ026520.1, on the reverse strand, counting down.
AGAATCATAAATCCTTGATAATGTCAAATATTCACAATGTTTTGGAGTAATATTTAAGCAGTGTGTACATTGATGAGTATATTTTGATACCTGGGCAGATGCTTATTAATTATTTCTAAAATTTAACCCTTAAAGCACTACTTATTACTATAGCAGACGACATATTTTGTAACAATTTTCTTCAGTTTGGGTACAATAAGGCATAGCCAAGTCAAATGAAACTTATAGAAAAAGAAAATACTTTTTTATAGTCATAACATTCTTATTTGCATTGATCTGACTGTTGATTGTAATGAAAACGGAATATCCATTATCCAATATTAAAATAAAGCGACGTATGGAACCACTGAAAATTGCAGATAAGTACTGCCATTAATCATGTGCCTATTAGTTTAATGCCGATTACTGTAGGATATTTGCCCTTAGATGTTTAGACAAAATCAATAATTAATGCTGTAAGTAACTGAGCAGATGAAGGAATGATCTATGAAAATTAAATCAGTTCTTATTCAAATATTTATTTTTGATTTAAATCATGAACATACACTTCAAGTTTCTACTATGGTGGTAAAGGTAATGGTATTGCTCGGTAGCAGCTGTTGCATATCTATATCAATTATCATGACGCTATGCATACAGCATGCAGACTATATCAGTAAATCAAATAACTAGATAGTTTAATGTCTTCTGTAGCGTAAACTTTCGTTTTACTTTTTTCTTTATTTGATATAGTAACATATGTAACAAGCTTTTCTATGCTACTGCCACGGCTAACAGAGTGCAAACATCTCTTTTTTGGCATAACTTGAATTGTTCTCTAAGATAGGATATGTCTGCGAAATCCCTAGGGGTGGGGGATGGGGCAGGACTTTTTTTTAACTCAGTCTCGTGAAGCAAAATATCAAATTGCAATAATGCAGTACATATGAGCAATGTCATGAGATTTCCGACAATGTGGTATGATATGTGCAACCACCAAAGCCTCAGATTAACCTGCGCATATCTGATCAGAGCCTTTGCTAGTCGTTTGAATATTATACGAATGTTAAGCAACTGACTGAACACAATTTGGTGTTTCTAAGCTTAAAAGGAGGCTGCACAGGCTCGTCCGTGTCAACACTTATCAAAATGCCACATTGTTGGAAATCACATGTCGCGACTCAATTATGTTTTGTGAAATTTTGTTTCGTGCTCCCCATGATCAAATAATCCTATGGCGTCACTTAAAATGTTCTCTGTTATTATTACGGCACTTAGGCCATCTAAGTATGGCCTGGACAATATCGTAGATAATAAAATTTAGTTAAGCTCAGATAAGAATGGGGAAGTTCATTCTGCTTATTTGATTAACCCTTTATCTCATAGACAACTTTTAACACTTTTGCAAACATAGCAGGCTCGTGTAAGAGCTGCCTGATTCGTGTCTTCTCATTTCGCTTATGGAGATATCATCAGATATGATCCTACACTAGTGGGCCTGACAAGTTATTTCTTTGTTCTGCGTACAAACGTATAGGTTCATTTATATAATTATTATTAATAGTGGGTGGAGCTTAGCATGAATATTCATGAAGGAAATGGTTAATGTGATGTTGTTTCTTGTTTTTTTCAGATAGTGGAGATGGTATTTTCCATGTGTTTATGTAGAATAATCAGAGAAGATGATTACTATGAGTGTGATGATGACTGACTATTGGAGAGATTCTAAATGGCAGAATGTAATCCGTTGACTTGACGTGACTTGATTAGGGCACTTGACCCTACTTCCTTTTCACTTGAGACCATGATAGTATTTGAGAAAGCTAATATAGGTTGGCCATACTTAAGCTCAAACTGTGTATCGCCAGGGGATTTGCTGCTCGCACACACAATCGTATAAAGTAGATGAAGATACCAAAATCTAAAACATTGGGCCAGCACAAGATATTTCGGTGCTTTTTGCATATGCGCCTAATAAAAGCGCATAATGACGTATCCAGCGAAGCTGGAGTTCTATATCTTGGTCCGACCCTTCATCTACATCCATACTTCTTTTCTCAATGACCGTCTTGCGAAGTCAAGTCATACCAGGTCGAGTCTCGTAAATAAATTCTGACATTTAGGATGAAAGGTCAACACTTCCAAGGGAGGCTAAAATTGTGAAAAATAATTTGTCTCTCGTTCCATACATTTAATCAACTAACGTGGCTGATCATAATGGAAATAGTTTGCTTATAGAGGAAACAGTGTATCTTTTAAGATAGCAATCAATTTGGAAAATGTTTAAATGAAAGGAAGGCAATTTTCTCTTTTTCTGAAACACTAAATGGCTCGTTTTTTAAACTGTTGCAAACAAATTTAAGTATGCTAATTTCGAAACTTTTAACAAAGATTTGTTTAAGAAAATACATGTAGCTACATATTTTATGTTATCTACATGCAAGTGGACGATGCTGTTTGTCAACGCCAAGATCCTTCAACAGAACTCTATTCACCCCTACAAAAAGCTCTGATGCTCAACCGCTGGTGAATTTGAAGGAAAAAACCCAGCCTATGAAGAGAATCGAAAATAAGAAATGGCATGCAATAGCCTATGGATTCGTACGCATCTGGGATAAATACGAGGTTGTGTTTTGTGTAATTAATGTGTTCCAGGATCAGACAGGAACGTGTTTATCATGAAAGTAAAGGGTTAATAAATATATTTTGCCAGGTAACTGAAAGCTGAAAGAAGGCATGATTTCATAATTTGATAATATGAATAATTCAAACGAAAGAATGTACCCGAGTTGTAAACCAAATTCTAACGCACAAGGATATGGGAGGTGAAAACCGACATTATTCAATGCATACATCTTTGTTTTTGTATGTTGGCAATTTCATTCTATTTTGTAAATTGTGTCATTATATCATGCAAATTGTCATTTAATAGTCGTTTCACTCGTAATCAGATTCCGATCATCTCATTTCTCGGTTTTAAAAAGGCAGAACTAGGTTGTAAAATGTCAGAACTACATTTGTATGTTGTAAAAAGGCAGAACTGGGTTGTCATAATACGAAAGTGAATATGCTTTAGTATTTTAACGCCAGAGGGCGCACCAATTTTACTGGGAATAAATAATTTCTCCCATGCAAGTAGAACTCGCTGCAAACGGTGTTAAGGATGATTTTTTACCAAGAAGTTCCCCCTATACGTGTGATTTGATTCTTTACGTCCCATCAACAATTTTTCAGTTATGTAGGGACAGGTCTTCCTGGGTTGAACCAGCACTAAGCTAGGATCAATGTGTCTTGCTCAAGGACACATCTCAGTGAGGCCTGTGAGGCTCGAACCCGCGGCCTCTCGGTCTCGAGTCAAGAACTCTACCACTGAGCCACTGCCCTCCACTTACACGTATATTTAAGAGAAAACTTCGTCCCGTCCCGCAAAGCTTGCACACAACTAACAAATGTAGATCTACTACTGGGTCCGAGCTGCAAGTGAAGGCAGAACATGCGCGGATACAGAGAGGGGATAGGGGGTCTGGGAAAATCACAATTTCGATAGTTTTCTACAGAAATTAGCATTTGGACGCCCCCCCCCCTGGAAAAAAGTTGGACCCCTCCCCCCACCCCGAAAAATGTTGGTCCCCCTCTGGAACCTTGGAAAATTATTGTTTTCCAAAAAATAAACCATCGGACCCTGGGATCGGTCCCCTCTGTAAAACTGTTAAATAAGTTGAAGGTGAGGACTGAAAAACAGCAAAAATAACAAAACAACGCTGTCCAAGCTTTTTACTGTCAGGTGGGCCTGGACCCTCTACCCCCCCCCCCCCCCCCATTTGGTGAAAATTCCTGGATCCGCATATGCAGATGCAGAAGACACATTATACCGCATTAAATACGGCCATGTATTTGCCCTGTTTCTTACTTTGAACCATTTATCCTCAAATCGCCTCCCTTTAACATTACAACTGCATCTTATTTATTTTTCATGCTGTCATGAAAGCTGATGTATTTATGAAGTATAAGATTTTATTTGCAGAATATAAATAAAAGAAATTTTAGTAAAATAGAGGTGCTTTTTTCTTTTTCATCAAAAAGAATCACATCATAATATTTGTAAATTTCTAAGTATTTAATAGTTAAAATGTGCATTGAAAATCGAAATCCATATCAACTCTTGGGGTAGGAAGCGTCACAAATATAGAATTCCTAGTTCTCCCAGTCTGTCGGATGAGACTTCAAGCCATTTGCCCCATCTTCTGAGACGCTTTAAAACCAGAACCACTGCCGGTTGAGCCTCCAGGAGTTCCTGGACAAAGAACCACAAAAAGCAAAAACCCACCCGGCCAGTACTGGTACAGCCAAGGAACACGGCCACAAACAATAATTCCTAGTTCTCCAGAACCACTTTTGGTTAAGCCTTTGGGGTTCCCCATCCTAAAATACACACACAAGTCATAAACCCTTCCAGCCTGATGCTGGTTACTACCCAGGGAAAGTCACTAAAAGTGGTATAGTGGAATAGTCACTCGCGCGCGTTGTACCCAGGGATCTTGAGTTCCATCCCAAGCTCTTCCAGTCTGTCTGCCACGGCCACAAACAATAATTCCTAGTTCTTCAGAACCACTTTCGGTTAAGCCTTTGGGGTTCCCCGTCCTAAAATACACACACAAGTCATAAACCCTTCCAACCTGATGCTGGTTACTACCCAGGGAAAGTCACTAAAAGTGGTATAGTGGAATAGTCACTCGCGTGCGTTGTACCCAGGGCTCCTGAGTTCCATCCCCAGCTCTTCCAGTCTGTCTGACATGACTTAAAGCCCCCCCCCCCCCGACCCCCTCAAGAGTGCTTCCTGTCTGCGACAATTGTCATAATGCGTCAAGTATATTAAAGGATAGCAATAAAACACTTGGGCCTCGACTCGAGAAACTCTGTCGTCGGAGTTTGAAAACAACAAAGGCGCAGACCAGCCTGTGCATCCGCGCAGACTGGTTAGCGCCTTTGCTATTATATCATCAGTCGCTTACCTGAGGCATTTTATAGAGTATGCACTCTTGAGGGGGTCAGGGGGTTCTCCCCTATATGTGTCCATGGGTGAAGCCATGTGGCAGTAAATGGTTTTTGTGCAATCCAAAGGGCTAAAAGAAGCCCTTAAGCATGCTAAGACACGCAGCTAAACACTATTAGGGGGATCCCAGTATCCCATATCCCTTCAAGTATTTTGAAAAATATCCCACATCCCTAAAAGAAAAATGGCAAATATCCCCAAATCCAGAAAGCATTGTATCCCCATATCCCTAGAATTGATCAAAATATCCTGTATCCCTTTAAATATTTACAAAAATATCCCGTACCCCTTTATGCTTTTGGCCCATATCCCTGTATCCCTAAAACCCCTTCCAGGGCCTCACTATTTGCTGCATTTTTGTTCAAAAAAATCTAATTAAATACAGTGAAAACACTCAAAAAGACCAAACCTTGGTTTTCAAGACCGATTATCACTTGAATGCAGGTCAAAAGTATTACAGAACGCTCCAAGGGGAGCATTCTGCAATACTTTCCAGCTTCACTAAGATACCATTCGTCATTAAGACCGGGTTGTTGTCCATTTTTGAGTGGCCTATACTGGCTGTGTCAAGTTATACACACATTCGTATTTGCATACACGTTGGTACGCCCCTGATCATATCTAAGTTTGCTACTAGCGAAATTTGAATTACACTGTTTCTAGCGATTTTTGATCCGCGTTCGTCGATTGTTAAAAGCGTTTTCGATTGCCGCCTATCCGGTGTGAAACAAAATTATTTTTTAACAGACAATGGCAATCGAAAACACTGTTTCTAGTGACTTGTGATCCGCGTTCATCACTTGCTCAGAGCGTTTTCGATTGCCGCCTATCCGGTGTGATAAAGGAGCCTATTTTATGGTAATTGAAAAGTTAGGTCGTTTCTCCATAAAACATTAGCGACGATATGTTAACTTGCAGACGATGTCCTTGAGCGGGCTTAAATGGCATTGAAGCCCTGTTGAACCGCAAATTTCACATTTCGCAAATTTCACACTGTGAAAAATTGGTACCAGTTCTTTACAGCGCGTGAAAAATTGGTACCAATACGTCACATTTTTCATACCAATATTTCACATTTTGTGAAATTTGCGCACATAGTGAAATTATATGTAGCATACATATAATATATTTTGACATCTATATATGAACCGTGACATGTGATTTCCAATAATGTGGCATTTTGACAAGTGTAGACTCAGACGTGCCTGTGCGGCCTCCTTTTAAGCTAAAAACCTCCAAATGATGTTCACTCAGTAGCTTAACACTCATAGAATCTTAAAGGGACTAGCAAAGGCTCTGATCAGACTGCCCGTATGCGCAGGCTGATCTGAGACTTTGCTGGTCGCACATACCACATTGTCTTCCTGGGTCGAAGGATAAATGTGTCTTTCTCAAGGACACAACTCTGTGACACCGGTGAGGCTTGAGAAAACTTCGTACCGTCCCGCCAACCTCGGACACAAACAACATATGTAGATCTATTACCATCTTCACCAGCGAAGGTTTCCTCGTATCTACCTTTCGACAAACCCTTCACCTCACGACCCTCAAAATTTATTATAAGCGCAGACTAATCGACCAATGAAAACGCCAGGAAGGATTTTTTCGATCATCCCTTCCTGCCAATCAGATTAAAGGTAGCAGTTTATCGGCATCTAATATACACCGCCTGTTAAGTCTCCATAAGTTAAGATAAGCAAAGATTTTGGTCGTAAAATTATTTATTTTTTCTTCTATCATTCAGTTCAAAATTATGTTATGGGTGCTCAAAATAATAATCTTAATGTGACAGTCCTTTTGAGCACATTAAACGTATATTTTAGTTGTTAAATTAGACAACAGAATGTAAATTAATTACGTCGTCTTATCTGGAGGCCTGGTGTTTATCGATTTTTCGCACCGCTTTGTGATTGATCATATTAATTGTTGCTATTTACGTCTTATGACGTACTCAATCGGAAGAAAGTACCATTGTGAGGCCAAGGGTTAAGATAGCGAATCGCAACCCTTGGTATGACAAGATGATCTATTACTGGGTTATTCATTAATTCCCGCCTCACATCCGGATAAGCTTGGACACATCAATATATGAGCCGCAACACGTGATTTCCAACAATGTGGCATTTTGACATGAATAGACTCAGATGAGCCTGTGTAGCCTCATTTTAAGCTTAGGCAGTTCATGTGAATATTCAAGCAGCTGTCAAAGGCTTTGGTCAGACTGCGCAGGCTGGTCTGAGCCTCTCTGATCGCACATATCACATTGTTAGAAATCTCATGTCACAGCTGGGAGCGCAGTGGCTCAATGGAAGAGTGCTTGACTCGAGACCAAGGGGCCACGGGTTAGAGCCTCACCGGAGTCACTGCGTTGACTTGAGCAAGACACATTAATCATAGCTTAGTACTGGTTCAACCCAAGAAGATCGGTCCCTTTATAACTGAAAGATTGTTGATGGGACGTAAAGAATCAAATCAAACAAACAAAAATCATGTCATAGCTCATTTTATGTATTTACTGGGTCAGGATACCACAATATATATCCATACTTGTCTTGACTAACTTTACCTCCCTTTATTTTTCAAGCTGACATATATATCGTATATCTATTTTTTCATGTTGCAGAGCTGATGCATTTATAAAGTATATTTTTCTACAACTAAATTGACTTTTTATCTAATGAAAAAAAAAGAAATTTAACGAAATGAGAGTAAAAGGCGTCATTTCAGTCAACTCATATATATTTGAAAAATCATAGTTATAAATAATATAATATACCATATGTCGGTTAAATGTTTTTTTAATGTTTTCCTTGTCTGTCAGATCATACTTTAAGTGAAGCCCCCGTGGTGTAGTGGATAAGCGCTATGCCTTGTAAACCAGGGGTCGCAGGTTCGATTCCCGGCTTTTCCATAAAACCATAAAACCACATAAAACCACTTTCGGTGAGCCTTCGGGTGCTCCCGTCATATAATAAACCACAGTGTAGGACCGGAAGTGTACGGTATTTGTGCTTGTACATTCTTTTGAGATTGTACATCGACGGATAAGTTATTTGTGCAATGAAGCGAGGGGTAGGTTGACAAGAAGTTTCTCTTTTTTCAAACGCCTTTCATTCTAAGTGGAATTCTGGTGGATGGAAATTAGGTTACACAGGCTGAGCTATCGATTTCCACTATTCGATTTTTTTCATTAAATCCGAAAGTTTCACAAAACAACGAAAATCACGCTATCACCTGGTTTCGTCCGAGTTTCAGTGTCTTTGCAAGCTCGATATCTTCAACCAGACATTTGTTTATTTCAGTTTTTCACTATTTTTCACATTTTTAGTAATCTGTAAACTTAGTTTATAGGCTTGTTTATCGATGCATACAATAAAACTGTCATGGGAGGGGTTTTTGTTTGCACTGTTTAATTCCATATTTGTACGGTTATTTGAACGGCAATTGAACCGGTATTTGGAAATTGCCATAAAAATTTGTACAGTCATCTGCAGCCCTATACCTCTGTAAGAAAGCGTATTTGTGATAAAAAAAAAACTCTTTAGTAGCTGATCATAAAATATATGCCAGAGAATATCTTGAATAATGATTCAAGTTATGTGAAGTCCTAAAATGAATCTTGAACGTAAGTTTAATACAACACTCTGATTCCAAATCTTGGATACCTCTCCAAACTTCAATATTTGGGTGCATCCATGTTTAGCTCCCCTGAGCTATACTTAGGGGGAGCTATTACTATGGTCAGTGTCCGGCGTTCGGTGTCCGTTAACCTTTCCTTTAAATGACTTCTTCTCTGAAACTACTGGCCCCGGGGTGATTTGGTTCAAATTTGGTCACAAGCATTATTGGGTGAAGGGCTTACAGATTTTTACAAATAATGAGGCCCCGCCCCCTTAAGGAGCCAGGAGGGGCCCCAAAAGGGGTATTTTTTGGACAAATTTAAAAAAAATCTTCTTCTCAAGAACCGGCTATCCAGGAGCCTTAATATTTGGCATGTAGCATCTATAGGAGGAGGACTTTCAAGTTTGTTCAAATGAAAGTGTTGCGAATTGTAAAGGTCATGCAAGGGGACTTCAAGGCTTCATATTCCCGAATTGTAAACCAGTATTTTTCAAATTTAAAAAAAGAATCTTCTTCTAAAGAATTAGTAGTCCAATAGTATTAATAATTTGGTGTAAAGCATATTTAGGTGAAGGACTTTCAAGTTTGTACAAATAAAGGAACATGTATGACCAGAGTTATGGCCCCTTTTCCGGCAAAATATGCTGTTTTTGAGTTTGTTAACACCCTACAAGCCACATTTTTTAGCAATCTTTATTAAATTTGAACAAAACGTGTATGGCCATAAGATCTCGCTCAGGTTCGGTTTTGGGTTTGATCGTACAAGTATGAATAGAGTAATGGCCCCTTTTTCGGCAAAATATGCTGTTTTTGAGTTCGTTAACACTTTAGAAGTCACATTTATTTAGCAATCTTAATTAAACTTTAAACAAATATGTATTGCCATAAGACCTCGCTCAAGTTCAATTTTTGGTTGGATAGCACATGTATGACTAGAATTATGGCCCCTTATTTGGCAAAACAAGCTGGGTTTTTTTCGGATTTCTCAATCAGTGTTTAATGAACTTATAGAAAATATGTGTGGCAAAAAGACCTGGACCAAGTTAGATTTTGGGTATAATTGCACATGTTTGACCAGAGTTATGGCCCCTTATTCAGCAAAAATGCTGTTTTTTAGTTCGTTAACACTCTAAGTCACATTTCTTAAGCAATCTTAATTAAACTTATAGAAAATATGTATGGTAATAAGACATTGCTCAGGTTCTACTTAGGGTTGGATCGCACATGTATGACTAGAGTTATGGCCCCTTATTCGGCAAAAGATGATGGTTTTGCGTTCGTTAACACTCTAGAAGCCTCATTTTTAAAGCAATGTTAATTAAATTTTGACAAATGATGAATGGCAATGAGATATTGGTCAAGTTCGACTTTGGGTGTGATTGCACATATATGTCTAGAGTAATTGTCCCTTATTCAGCAAAATAAGCTGTTTGGGACTTGTTAACGCTCACGCAGCTTCATTTGGCACTTGATCGGGTCATTATGACCAGTGGTACTCAGGTGAGCGATATAAGGGCCACCATAGCCCTCTTGTCATAGAAAAACCTCATTAATTCCCATGACTGAAAGTTATTTTATGGTATTTTTGTTTATTATAGCCTTCTGAAATTTCGTTTAAATACGATTTTCTGTCAGTTTTTAAAAGCTCGTGTATTTTTTCTTGTGCGGTTGCCTCCACTGGCCGTCCTGGACTGTGCTTGTTTTCAAAACCAACATATCCCCTTTTTAAATTCGTCAGTCCATCGGTAAACTGTAGTTTTCGGAAGAGCATCTTTACCACAAACACTTTTCAGGGTATTCAGTATTTTAACTCTTTTAGTATCTCTGTAGTACTCGATTTTTATATACGCTCGTTGTTCAACGGCAGTGAACGTGGCCATTGTGCTTCGAATACCAGTGCGCGACGTGACGTCACGATTGATGACGTCATCATACGCACACCTGACGTTATGTGCGAATGGCTAACAAGACGTACCAGGTATATACCGAATTTCATCTGTCTAGCATGTAAACTGATTGCGCTATAGAAAAAGTCCAATTCCTAATTGGATGACCCTCGTATGATCTAAACATCTGGCAATACAATTAAGAGGATTTGTCCCCGGATGACTTGCATCATACTCAGATCTAATTCCAAACGCCTATGTACGTATCGACTGGCCAGATAAAACTTTCAGTCAATTGAATCGCGTTATTATTGCAGGACTCTGTGTTTTATAAACTATAATTTCAGCCTAGATTTCTTTTGGCTGAGGGTTTTCGCCATTTTCAGACCGAAATGCAGGCTCCAATGCAATGGGAGTCATAGTATTAGGAAAGGGGATAATTTTTCCAAGGGGATCAACTATTTCATTACACTGGCACTTGAAATTTAGCAGTTTAACTTGCTGCCATTACGATATACCATGATATTATAACTTTAACGTCAGTACTTTGAAAGCGACAACCCTTTATCTATTTAATTATGACTAACAAAAGAAATAAAATGCGTTTTCTGAAAATTAGCTTACCCAAATTACTGTACAAACTAATGACAGATACCTGTACAAACGCAAAGTTGACTTTTGCAAATACCCCATACAAAAATTAGCATTGAAACCGATGACCTACTTAGCATTTTTACCTCATTGTGAGAATAAACTCACATACACTTGATAGTGCCGTTCATTTTTATTGCTGTTTTTTGTTCTTGACATATAAAGTTTCAAAAGGATACTCGATAACATCTCAAAAACGGCGTCTATTTTATGTCAGATGTTTTCACAATTCTTATGTTGACATGATTAAAGTCTTTTCGTTGCGAAACCGTGACTTTGAATAACATGTACATGCACCTGAAATGTCCCCGAGTCATTACGCAAACAATGCCGATACTTTATTTCACAGAAAAATAATCAAAACTGACAAAAACTACAAATCTGCTTACCGTTTCCAAGCGACCGCCTTGCACAAATAACTTATCCGTCGATGTACAATCTCAAAAGAATGTACAAGCACAAATACCGTACACTTCCGGTCCTACACTGTGTAAACACACAAATCATAAACCCTCCCGGCGGTACTGGTTTCCACCCAGGGAAAGCCACAAAAAGTTTTTTTTTTTTTTTTTTTACTTTAAGCCAAGTCATTTAAAGGCCGAAGCCCCTGTGGTGTAGTGGATAAGTGCTATGCCTTGTAAACCAGGGGTCGCAGGTTCGATTCCCGGCTTCTCCATAAAACCACTTTTGGTTGAGCCTTCGGGAGTTCCTGTCATATTAATAAACCCTCCCGGCCCAGTACTGGTTTCTACCCATGGAAAAGCCACAAAAAGATTTTTTTTTGTCATTTAAAGGCTGCGTGTTCCAAGAGGCTTTAAACCCAGAACGAATGCCAGTTGAGCCTGGCAGTCAGGTGCTCCTGGGATATTAAATGAAAAACATAAACCAACCCAGACTAATACTGGTTACAGCCAAGGAATGGCCACAAAAACAGTATCATCCAGAGGGGTGGGCTCGACAGAGACTCCTGACATGGAAAATCATAAGATGTATAGGTTTCCATAGGAATAAGCAAATGGACCCCTACCCCCAGGAAAAAATGAACCGGCCCATATAATTTTTTTAGCTTCCTTTAAAATAGACAAATTGGACCCCACCCCACCCCCATCCATGTAAAGTAAGTTAGACATAATTAATAAAAGAAATAACAACACCAAATGAACAGATTTGTGCTTGGTGGGACTGTGTCTTTGGTGGTCGTAAATGCGACAAGTACAAAATGAGAGTGTTAATAGGGTTTATTGACTAGCAAATAATGGCCCTAAAATTAATAGTGGAATGGGGCGTTTCAACGGTTAGCGAATTTGATGGAAAAAAGTTATTTCATGTTGTTCTAGAGTAACCCGTCCAAATGATCTATCTGCAGTTGTCCGATTGCCCTTCAAGGTCCATCAATTAGTATGAAGTATGGAAACTTTATAGACATAGATACATGTACCATTGAGCACACAGCGAAAACTGGTCAGACTTGGTTGGTACAGATTCAGGCTGATCTACTGGGTGAAAGTCTCTCTGATTCACAGATCACTAAACCCTGAAGCCATTGATTGATTTGTAAGTTCGTGGCTTAGTTCGCCGTTAGTGCTGAAAAAAATAAGTCAAACTACCGTTCAAGCACGTTCATGTGACAGTAACATGCTTTTAATAATTTGGCAATGCATTTAACCCTTTGTATACGAGAAACCCCTAAATGGATACTTTTATAAACAGTGAAGACCCAGATGAAATGCCACATTATGCGGCATTTCATCAAGGTCTATACTGTTTGTTAGGTAAAAAAGATCTTTAGACAAAAAAACAAACACTTCTTTTAAAAACTATAACCTGACACCCCAAGGTATGTACAGTGGCCTATCCAAAGTTTATTGCATCAAACAAGAAGGAAAGATCAATTTGTATACACAGTAAACTGTTGGAGGTAAGAAGTGGCCGGCTAGTCATTTATTAGTGACCATGGAGCAAAATTATCTGCTAAAGTTATCTGCTGCATATAAGCATACAGGCAGATCCTGTGGACCCAGATAAGACTGTCATTTGCATCAAGTAGTCTTAAAAATTAGTTTTTATTGCCCAAATGTCATGTCTTCTAAGATATTTTACAGATTTTGTCAAATTTTTGCTGATTACTGATTTTGGGGTCATTTTTTTACTGTTCAGCGATTTTGGTCCTAAATTTTACTGATTGCTGACTTTTGGACCTAAATTGTACTGATTAGCGATCTGTGGGCCTAAATTTTACTGCTTAGCGATTTAAGAGGTACCCCATTAAGACCCTCCAAAACCCCTTGTGCTGGCTCATTAGGCTCCAGAAACAGGTCAATTCTCGATAGTTCGAGGCATGGGTGGATCCGTAGGGGGATATTGGGTAGGGGACAGGGATCTGAACCCCCTGGAAGATCAAACAGTTATAGGGCTCCTAAGCGATACTGGTCACCCTTGGATATCACAAAACTTCCAAGCCAGCATTCTTGATGTTCGGCCATCATTGGTTCACCTAAATGGCATTTTGCTAGTAATTTAAATGGCGCTTCGCTGGCGGGCCAATGATGACTCACTTTTTATGGTATTTGGATCCTCTCTCTCCTCATCAACTATAAAAACAAAGTTGTCAGAGTTGGACCCCTCTGAAAAAAGCTTGATCTGCGCATGCGGAATTTTTTCTTCAAATAGTCAATAGTTTGAATTAAAGTCATAACAGTTTGAATTAAAGTCATAACTGTTTATAGTATATGACCATATTCACCTTAGGGATAACGTCTGGTTACAGATGCGAAGCTGACTGCAGATCCAGGGGTCGCGAGTTCGATCCCGGCCCGGTCCCATACTTTCGTGGAGATAGATCATGAAATGATTTCTACGGTCATTCTCCTCCCTTCCGCTGAATCATTCATGAAGGGTTGTTGTCAGTTACAAGCGAAAGTATGTGCACGATTACTGGTTAACTGCTTGTTCAAGCTTGCCCAGGAGAAAAGTGTGGTTAGGTGAACTGACCATCCCGCAATGACCATAGCTGTTGACTTGGGACGTAAAGCAAACAAACAAACAAATCACCTTAGGGATGAACCATCTACAGTCTAGATGCCAAAATTCTGAGCTTTCATCGACGTCCATTCGTTGAGAAGGCTCTATCGAGATTCCACATGTGCACAGACTCATCTCAGCCTTCTTCGCTCGCTATTGTGTAAGTTCGAAATTTCATGATATCAGATCCTGGTGTTGGGATGTAAATAAATGCTAAGAGGGTGTTCCCTATTTTTATACATGTAGAAAGGTTTGGCTTCATTGTTTGAAGACAGATCATATGGCACACAAGCCATCTTCTAAATATGTTGTGGGTACCTCCTCCATGCACGCATCCAGTAAGGGGGTCAAACGGTTCCAACTCTGGCAACTTTTTTTCAGTTGATGAGGGGAGAGAGAGAATCCAAATACCTTTTTTCAGTGGGCCATCATCGGTCCTCCAGCGAAACGCCATTTAAATGGCGTTATGTCCTGTCGCTGGCGGGTTGATCATGGCTGCTGGAATAGTCTCCTTTCTTATATAGGTCACTGATCTTGTACATAATGAGATATTGTGCTATTAAAAGTTGGTATAATGGGCTAATTTCTAATCTTTTCTTAAAACTTTAACTTGTATTTCCACTAGGTTGCTTCCCTTTTAACTTAAGACATTTTCATTTTTGTAATGTTTTCGTCGATATTCATTTTTGTTAAGGTTTATTTAAATGAGTTTACATTTATGACATTCTACATGGATGTTTTAGCAAGAAATTCATATTGCATCTTATAACAAACGTTTTAAAAGAGGACAAAAATTGAAACCAACAAGTCTTAAATTTTTCGATATATTTATATGAAAATAAGCAAAAAGTAAGAAAGAGGGCAAATATATACAATTTTCGGATAAATCATTCAGTCAAAATGACTCCTGGCACCGTTTTCCGAAATTAATCGATGAGTTCCGAAAAAGGGATATCCTATAAATTATAAATGAAAGCGCGCCCTCTGGCGTCAAAATATATAGCATAGAAAGAAGCGCGGTATTACCGACAATATTCAATGGTTCAAATGCTTGTTTCATGTCACTTTATAATGTTGTTGATGCTATTTATAGTTTACTTTGTACTATTTTTTAATTCTTAAGCAACATCCGTTGACCAAAGCTGTTATAATAAGGCAATTCACATGATACAATGACATAATTTACGAAATAAAATTGCAATCTTAAAAAAACAAAAACTAAAATGGACACAAGGAGTTTCGTCGGAAAATCCCTTCCATACAAGGAAGCCTAGCTATTTGCTTAAGTTGCATCTATTCATGATCGTTTAGGAGAGGCTTTCTATTCGCAATAAATATTTTTCTTTTGTTAAAAGTAATGTTTTGTGGAATTATTTGTACAAACACTGCAAACATAAATGAGCCAGTACATGAGATTTCCAACAATGTGGTATGTGCGACCAGCAAAGCCTCAGATCAGCCTGCGCATACGCGCAGTCTGATCTGAGGCTTTGCTGGTCACTTGAGTATTTTATGATGGTTAAGCTACTGACTGAACACCATTTGGAGCTTCTAAGCTTAAAAGGAGGCTGCACAGGCTCGTCTGAGTCTACACATGTCAAAATACCACATTGTTGGAAATCACATGTCACGGCTCAAATTTAACTTTACACCAAATTTGTTGGTAGCTGAACTGCCACTGGTTTTAGTGTTACTTGTCAATTGCTTTCAAAACTATGTTCTGAGCCCGGAATAACAATACCTCCTTAAAGTTAAGGAAGACTTAAGTTAAGTATTGATTTTTCAGGATGCGAAAAATAACGTTTCAAACTGATCAAAATCAAAATAGTTTCATTTTTTCTGTAGATCACAATGATATCTTTGACCACAAGTATTGCATCGATCCAGGCAATTTAATTAGCATCTAATATAGCATGTTAAAATATCAATACTTAAGTCTTCCTTAACTCTAAGGAGGCATTGTAATTCCGGGCCCTGTTCGCTTATAAACCATAACAGTACGAGGGTCTTTATGAAAGTTCCTAGCATGGCATCATAACTCCACCATCCGTTGATAAAATGCTATCAAATAAATACATTTTGGAAACTAGAATTCAACGGCTACTTGATGGTTTAATTTTTTGTCGAAAAAGGACTTGGCATGCAAGTGCAGCGCATGCTCAACATGAATAGGGGTTTATATACTGACGGTAATTTTAAGCAAAATACTTTGAAAAAAAAGCGAAGGAAAATTGGGACCTTATTTGCGATCATGATTTGACAAATCAACGATTTGGTGCCAACTTATTTTTTATTAGAACATATTATCTGATCAATGCTTGCACGACAACTACCTTTACATTCGGAAAATGTTGACTAATAGAGAAATGGTAAACTTTAAAAAATGGGACTTTTTTCGATTTTTCTTTATACTCTTACTATAAATTGTGTCACTACAGGAGCATTAAAAAAGCCAATATAAATTGTGTCACTACAGGAGCATGAAAAAAGCCTACTGAGTATATGTTTTGCTTTATTTATAGCCAACAATGCATAAAACTCATTTCGTCGCGCAAAATGTGTGGCTCTGTTAGGTCTGCCTTCAAATTCAAGAAAATTATTCCTAATAACACTACGCCTACTTATCAAAAAGTGAATGGCGATGGCACAAGAACTTCTCATGGTATTGCGTTAAAAATCACAAAATTGATTGATTTCTACTCTCAATCTATTTTTACTTTTTTTGCCTCTGTTTTCAATTGAAATGAACCCGAACGTCAACGCATAGCTAATCTCATTCTGCTCATGGGAAGATAGTAAGGGTTATCTTCCCTTTGTTCTGGTTTACAAAATATCTTCTGGTTTCAATTCAAAAAACATAAAGTCTGCTTGACAAAAATACCAACATACGCCATTTTTAAACTACTGTCCGTTATATATTTTCAAATTATGTGCATTGTGACATGCGATTTTTAGACGTAAAAATAGGCGCATTGCTTTGCTTTCTAAACGGTATTTGTATAGCTTTTCTGGTATTCATTTATTTGAAACATCCGAATCGGTCATCAATTGTATAATCACTGTACCAGATTGTGGCCTACCATATGGTACAAAATTATCTAATTTCGTGAATTATTCCTAATGCTCTGCACACTTTCCCAAAGGTAAAGGTATATTTTCCACTGAAATTTTGCGTTTTCCAGTATACAAACAGTACATGTTTTACAATAATATTTTTCGTGTTTGCACCATATCATCCTCATAAAATTTGTGCTATAACAAAGAGGAACAATAGCTCTTTAAACTGATACCAAACATGATACTGTTTGTAAATTGGTTACTGAGATAAAATACCATGCTAAGAACTTTCCAAATTTCCCTCGTGACAGAGTGAAATGTTTTAAGTTGTATCACTGTAGAAATGTTAGCCTCATTTTGTGTCATTGAAAAGTAAGTTGAAGTTTACACCGAAAGGGGTGTTAACGTACACTTATTTTTCCAAAGCTTTGTATATAAGTGACATCCTATCATCTAACAATTTGATAACTTGTCTTTTTGGACGCTATGCTCAAAGGGACTTATGGTACATGAATGTTCATACTTTATACCAAACTTTTTTTCCAATTTGTTATGGCATTTAGAAAGCTAGACAAACTCGAAATCTTCATATAACAGTAAAATCAGTGTAAAACAGCCACTCATAAATAAACACAACAAAGATCTTATGACAAATGTAGCTTTATGACAAATGAAGGTTGAAAGTATTGCAGAATGCTCCCCTTGGAGCATTCTGAAATACTTTTGGCCTGCATTAAGCGATAATTAGTCTTGAAAAACATTTTTATGTCTTTTTGTGAGTGGCCGTATTACAATGTACACAGGTTTTACTATACATGTTAATCACCAACCAGGATATTATATCACAAACTATCAAGCTTTTTTTTTATTTATTTATTTTTATTTTTTTTGGGGGGGGGGGGGGGGTAAAGTCTAAGAAAGATATCCTGTTGTCTGCTGCTCTTGTGATGTGCGCGCATCAATCAATGCAAGGGGTGGGGTAGGGATCAATCGAAATCTAGTCTTCCTGAAGAGCACATACACTCTTATGGAGTTTAACCATTCCGAGTGCAATATTGCCAAAGTCAAATGAATAAAGCCTTTTGTAATGGCAACCACTACATAACCTGGTGAGATATCACATTTTGTAGTATCTCATCTTGCTCTAAACTGTGTGTCTATATTCCATGTATAGCTAGGCATAAATGCATTAAGTATGAAATGGCGATTAAGGACGATAATTGGGCCGCGACGCAAGAAAACCTGTCTTCGGTGGTTTGTGAACAACAAAGGCGCATACCAGCCTGCGCATCCGCGCAGACTGATCAGCGCCTTTGTTATCCATTATTCTTAAAGTATCATATCTAAACTAGGTACAGGTGAAATTGCAGTTTACTAGCTAGTCTCTGTAGCTTAGGAGACTGGTTTGAAACTCACTTTGTTGGAAACCCCAAAGACAGGTTTTCTCGCGACGAGTCCCAATTATGATAGAGGATATTGAAAGGCATATTGACTCAATGGTCGAGTGCCAGACAAATGATCGAGGGGTCACTGGTTCGAGACTCATCAGTGACACTGAGTTGTGTCCTTTAGCTAAATGTGTCCTTTAGCAAGACACTTTATCCACAGTTAATACCGCCGGTTCAACCCAGAAAATGTTCAGACAGGACAAAAACTTGTTGGCTGGGACGTAAAGCATCAACACAAACAATTTTTTTTTGCTGCAAACTAAAAATGTTTGATAATAAAGAAGTTATTCGTATTTGAGTTTATTGAGGCCATTAATTGAGCCAGTCAGTTTATTAGGTACGCATTTGATATGCGTGCAGAAAAAGCTCTGGTGAGCCTGTGCAAATGCGCACTTTTACCAAAGCCTTTAAAATAACACACACACACACACACACACACACACACACACACACACACACACACACACACACGTGTAAGGTGTCAAACGGGGTCATTAGCTGAAACCACCATAAATGGGGACCTCTTAATCTTTACTCCTATCTAGCTGCGCACAACATAAAATTGTTTTAACAAGGTCTAAGATGGTAAAGATATAGTGTTATTCATTAAAAATCTTTATTTAGATGATGTTGAAATTTACAATACAACTTGGGACACACACTAACACTATTTTATACTTTATCATTGGGGACACACACTTACACTGTACTTCTAACGTTACCATTGAGGACTAACACTATTTCTTACTTTATTATTGAGGACATACACCAATATATTTTACACTATAATTAGAGACATTGGTTTATGCCATATATAAATGTATAGTTTAATGCTCTCATCACAAACCTAACTCATTTCACACTAGCAGAGTTTTTTTTGTCAGACATCGATAATCTGAATAAATAAATACCAGGACCAGGTTCAACAAAATACATCATTGTAAATCTTACCGATGCAGGGACACATATTCAATTACTCTTCTTGCACTAGCATCAGTTGCAAAAGCTGGTCAGTGTTTAAAATATTGACTGAACAACTTATTGTCTAATGAACCAAAAAACCAAGGGTGACGGGTGGTCGACCACAAACTCTAGACATTTCAAAGCAGCAGTTTTGTTTTGGTTCTAATAGTTTTATCTGTTAACCTTAGTTGCTGATGGTGCTTTGATTTGTTAAGCAATATGTTTTCTCGCTACTGATGTTCTATGAAAACTGCAAAGACCATGACCAGGCATAACAAATTTCAAAAAAAATCACAAATTTGGACTCATATTCAACTTTGTTTCTCCCATAAGATAGCTTTTGTCGTCAAGTAAAAAATGTTTAAATCTTAATATACACCAATCATGGTACTCTTCCTTTATTTGTTCCAAAATTGTCACCTTCTAATTTTCAACCTAATTTGATGGCGGCTTTTGTTACCAGACTAACCGGAAAGTTCAAATTCACGCCAAACCTAAACACTTTTCGGTATTTGTCTGATAAAGTAATAAGAAGTAGCTGATGAATGTTTCTTCAAGTTTTTGACCTCTTAGGGAGGCATTATCGGCAACCAAATGCACAAAGCTGTTTAAATGCTCTCTTGTTTTAACAGAAAAGTATATGAAACAGTCAACAATGGTATAAATTATGTGTATTTATTCAAAATCTTAATTCAGATATGAATCTTGGCAATACAACTGGGGACACACACCCATAATTTATTTTACATTGGGGACATACATGTACATCCATCATAGACTATTAATGGGAACTTAGACATTTTACCAATTTTGAGTTGTAATTAAGTATCCTGATTAAAGAAATATTCTCTAAAAAATTAGGCGCGCGTGTTCTAGGTACATTTTAAGCTAATTGCCTCCACTGGTAAAGTTATTGAAGGGTGGCCTTGACATTCTAACAATCGAACCTGTCAAACCCATAATATGGTAGTTCACAAGGCGGGAAGTTAATGTATTGAAAGGTAAGTAAATTAATAAGTCAATCCCACAATCACGACTTACAGACCCATCCAAGACACCATGAGGAAGATAAACAGAACACTAACCTTCACATGACCTCAAAAGGCAATTAAAGTACAGTTACCAGCTTTCTTATCGTCAACAAGATGATTATTAGGATAGAAACGACACAAAGTAATGCACAATAAAACAAGGTCCTTATGCATTAAACAATGGAAGATAAAATAAACAACGAGGAACCACTGCCATAAAATGTACAGCAGTAGAAACCTTTCAGGTAAAATCCTCAATTTAGATCCTGTTGTTGTTGTTGTTGTTGTTGTTGAAACAAGTCACAAGAAAAACAATACATTCACTCTGGTACATTTAAAGTAAAGCAATCGCCTCCATCAATAAAATGATTGTAAGACCAAATATGGCACAGCAAGACTTCAATTTAATATGCTACTCGATGAAGCAACGATGGGGTTTTGAAAGTTTTTTCTTGGCTTGAAAACCAAGTGATATCTTGTTGCCTCTTACACAGCTTAAAACCTGTTTGGGTTGATAAAATCATCTAATGAAGCATTAGGTTTTTAAGAATTGTGGCGAAGACTTCTTAATAAACGTGCAAGCTCTCTCATTTTCGTACGAAGTATGCTGTATTGCTCTTTATCATGGCCATGTCTTTTAAACATTTTCTCGCCAAGTTTTAGAATCAGGCTATCACTCTTCACAATTCTTGACATCATCTGAGCTGAGAGTTGCAAGAAATTTGAGTCCGTTTGATGCCCCCTGTGGTACTGGTAAGAGGAGGCGACAGGATTAGACAACACTTCTTGACCTTTAGGAACTGCTTCATGTAGCTAATGTACAGCGCTTGGCATGTTTCCTTAACTCTGATGATTTATAGATTCCATAACAATATTCACATGGAATGTATTCTTCTGACTGATCTGAATCAGCAGGTCTAACTTTACCATCAAGGAGCCTTTGTTCTCACGAATCATTTTCATATAATGTTGATGATTTCCTAGGTTTTCTCCATTTCTTAATGATATCATTTTCATTTTTGTGTCTTTCTCCTGCATATACAACTGGACTTCTTTTTCGCCTTAGTGTTTATTTGTTAAATGGCGAGGCAACTTGATTTCGGCAGACCTACAAGACAGACCGTAGATTATTTTGTCATACACTCTGTCTGTAGTATTGCTGGTATTACTGTAAATAAGTGGTTGAATGCACCAACAGCCGATTTTGTTGATTGAGCGACTTTCTCTTTCAAACTTTTTGTTTTAACTAGGCTGGCATCAGTAGTCTTGCTCAAAGCAGTATCATAAGAATTATGATTCACTGAATCAGTAGATGATAAATCTGCAAGTTTTGTGTCAAAAGCCTGTAATTGAACATTTAGCATCGCCGAATCCACTCTGTTGTTATGATTGTTGGTAGATCATACTGGGGACAAGTCATAATAATTAAAAGCACAAGCAGATGGCTTTATATTTTCAATGCCATTCTCTTGCGTATGGCTGACTTTGGCTAAAATATCTGTATCAGCAGAAAACATATCGGCTGAATCAGTGTCAATAACCTCTGATAGAACTTTCAACCTGTCAAAATCATTATCAGTTTCATCCCTTTCTACACTTTCTGAGTCTAGGACATAGTCAGGGTCATTATCAGAGTCATCAATTGCTGAGGAGGGCAAGGCCATTGCGTCAGCTCCATAAACAAATGCTCTGTTTGACTTATCAGTCTCTACAGGACAGTCAGTAGTCCGTTTTGCATCGGTTGTAATATGCTGCACTGTAGGAGAACATTGGTCTTCATCACCTTAAATAGAGAAGCGAGGTTGCATATTAAAACTGTATAGTATGTGCTTGCATACATTTTTCCCATTAAATCTAAACATCATAAAAATGAATGCCTCACAGTTTTATTAGTTTAAGTTACATCATATAGAAAACAAGGTGCTTGTATCAAATCCATATCATATTTTGAATAGAAAAAGTTCAACCCTAACAGTCAAAGTGAAACTAGTCTAAGACTTCTAATAGAAACATTTTAATGACTGTTCCAAGGTTGTGCTTCCTTTGTGGATCATTTTTGTTATCTATTTTTCGTGTTTGTCATGCTTTCTTGTCTGTTCATTGCAACCTTGTGGTCACCTGCCGGGAAAGACCTGCCATTTTGGCTCTCTTGTATGTGATGTTTAATTGTGTTTTGTCACTTTCCTATGTGGTGTTCTGGGTCAGGTGTGGCACTTGATTGTATTGATTCCTGATATATGCCTACTTACTTACTTTGCAGTTCAAGAACGTTTTGGAAGAAGGAACAATGTTCATTACATATGAAAGAGAATATGATATGGCATTAACTATTTAAGACACAAGGATGTATAAGATCAATTGTTACGTCTATGTAAAGTACAGCACACTTCCTCTGTCATGCCATAGAAGCTGGCTTTTACAGCAATTTGAAAATGTTTACCAGGAGATCCACCCACTTGGGCTTGATTCTAAGTTGGGATAGATTACTGTTAAATATTATATCTCCACAACATAAAGCCAGAACGATGTCCCGATTTGTCAACAACCTAATCTACTAATGTATTTAATGCTTAAAGAATATTTTTGTCTAAGAAATTTGTAGATATACAAGTTATGCAAATACTAGAATTTTGGACATAAATCATTGGTTAAATGACAAAATCATTTCATTATTTCTAAACCATACTCCCTAGAGTATATTGCATGGTGTCCTCATTTAGGCATTCCTTAACCAAATAAAGTGTAGGTGCCAAATCACAACTCAAATTAACAATTGATTTGTGTGAAAGTGATTTTAATTACTAAAGGATGAAGATGATCTTGTCAATAAATGGTAATTTAAAAACAAGACTCGTCAAGGTCCTTTTAAAATGTCCTTTTCAAATTCAAGAATTCGGTAAAAAACAAATGCAAAATGAAAATCATATAGGAAATGTTCGTATTTCAAATTTAGAACAACAAGTTATCAACACTAAGGTGTAAACACCATAGATGCATTTTAATAATCAGGTTGGAATTTCAAATTTCCATTTACTATAAAATATGTGATTAGTAGGACGTAGGTTGTAGAACTTAAAGTAAATGCAATTAACCAGGAAATTGAGCAGTCCCAGACAAACACCAGGCACTAACCTACGGATTAAAATTTTAAGTCAGTGTCATCATTGAGTCTGAGATCTGAAATTGAAATATCCCCATTTGTCTAAATAGTTTAGTTACTAATATTTTGAACTGTCATAACATATTGAATTTTTATACGACAGACGTTCATGCAGGAAGTGCAACTTCTGATATTATATAGTTCTTAAGTTGGATATGCACAAACTCATATTTCCATACTGTTCGATGAACAACTAGCAATATGTCTCCAGTTATATGAAACAAAAACAAAGTGTGTATATCAAATCAATATCCTAATTGACAGCGCTTTGGAACACACCTGTTACAGTGTGAACTACTAATATGATGAAGATTCATTGAATAATTGACGATAGAAAAAAGGATAGGATTAAAAATTTAAGTCAGTGTCATCATTGAGTCTAAGATCTGAAATTGAAATGTCCCTATTTTTCAATGTAGTTTTGTTACAAATAGTTTGAACTGTCAAACAAATTTAATTCTTAATTGACAGACGTTTATGCAGGAATTCCAACTTCTGATATCATATAGTTCTTAAGTTGGATCTGCACAAACTCATATTTCCAAACAGTTCAAAAATACTCCGCCATGAGTAACTAGCAATGTGTCCCCAATTATATCAAACAAAAACAAAGTGTGTGTATCAAATCAATTTCAAATTGACAGCGCTTTGGAACAAACCTGTTACAGTGTGAACAACTAATAATGAGAAGGATTCATTGAATAATTAACAATAGAAATAAGTTACAAATCATTTTTTTAGTCAGTGTCGTCATTGAGTCTGAGGCCTTAAATTGAAATGTGCCCATTTGTAAATATAGTTTTGTTACTAATATTTTGAACTGTCAAAACTTAGTTAATTCTTATATGACAGACGTTTATGCAGGAATTACAAATTCTGATATTATATTGTTCTAAAATTTGATCTTTACAAACTCATATTTCCAAACAGTTCAAAGAATAATCCAAGGTGAGTAATTAGCAATGTGTCCCCAGTTATATGAAACAAAATAAAGTGTGTGTATCAAATCAATATCCAAATTGACATCTCTTGGAACAAACCTGTTACAGTATGAACTACTAATATGAGGAAGATTCTTTGAATAATTAACGATAGAAATAAGATTATGGTTAAAATTATATAGTTTTAAAATTGGATCAGTACAAACTCATATTTCCAAACTGTTAAAAATAGTCCACAATTGGTAACTAGCAATGTGTTCTCATTTATATCAAACAAAAACAAAGTGTGTGTATCAAATCAACATCCAAATTGACAGCTCTTTGGAATAAACCTATTACAGTGTGAACTACTAATATGAGGTAGATTCTTTGAATAATTAACGATAGAAATTAGGATATGATTAAAATTTTAAGTCAGTTTCATCATTGAGTCTGAGGCCTGAAATTGAAATGTCCCCATTTGTCTCTATGTTGCTGTAACTATTATTTTGAACTGTCAAAACATATATAATTCTTATAAGACAGACTTTCATGAAGGAATTGCAACTTCTGATATTATATAGTTCTTAAGTTGGATCTGCACAAATTCATATTTCAATACTGTTCAAAAATAGCTTGGGATGAGTAACTAGCAATGTGTCCTCAGTTATTTCAAACAAAACAAAGTGTGTGTATCAAATCAATATCCAAATGACGGCTCTTGTAACAAAACTGTTACAGTATGAACTACTAATATGAGGAAGATTCATTGAATAATTAACAATAGAAATAAGATACAATTTAAATTTTAAGTCAGTGTCATCATTGAGTCTGAGGCCTGAAATTGAAATGTCCCCATTTGTCTAAATAGTTTTGTTACTAATATTTTGAACTGTCATAACATATTTAATTTTTATACGACAGACGTTCATGCAGGAAGTGCAACTTCTGATATTATATAGTTCTTAAGTTGGATATGCACAAACTCATATTTCCATACTGTTCGATGAACAACTAGCAATATGTCTCCAGTTATATGAAACAAAAACAAAGTGTGTGTATCAAATCAATATCCTAATTGACAGCGCTTTGGAACACACCTGTTACAGTGTGAACTACTAATATGATGAAGATTCATTTAAAAATTAACGATAGAAATCAGAATAGGATTAAAAATTTAAGTCAGTGTCATTATTGAGTCTGAGACCTGAAATTGAAATGTCCCTATTTTTCAATGTAGTTTTGTTACAAATATTTTGAACTGTCAAACATATTTAACTCTTATTTGACAGACGTTTATGCAGGAATTGCAACTTCTGATATCATAAAGTTCTTAAGTTGGATCTGCACAAACTCATATTTCCAAACAGTTCAAAAAATACTCCGCCATGAGTAACTAGCAATGTGTCCCCAGTTATATCAAACAAAAACAATGTGTTTGTATCAAATCAATATTCAAATTGACAGCGCTTTGGAACAAACCTGTTACAGTGTGAACTACTAATAATGAGAGGGATTCATTGAATAATTAACAATAGAAATATGATTACAATTAATTTTTAGTCAGTGTCGTCATTTAGTCTGAGGCCTGGAATTGAAATATCCCCATTTGTAAATATAGTTTTGTTACTAATATTTTGAACTGTCAAAACTTAGTTAATTCTTATATGACAGACGTTTATGCAGGAATTTCAAATTCTGATATTATATAGTTCTAAAATTTGATCTTTACTAACTCATATTTCCAAACAGTTCAAAGAATAGTCCAAGATGATTAATTTGCAATGTGTCTCCAGGTATATGAAACAAAACAAAATGTGTGTATAAAAACAATATCCAAATTGACATCTCTTGGAACAAACCTGTTACAGTATGAACTACTAATATGAGGAAGATTCTTTGAATAATTAACGATAGAAATAAGATTATGGTTAAAATTATATAGTTTTAAAATTGGATCAGTACAAACTCATATATCCAATTTGTTAAAAAATAGTCCACAATTGGTAACTAGCAATGTGTCCCCATTTATATCAAACAAAAACAAAGTGTGTGTATCAAATCAACATCCAAATTGACAGCTCTTAGGAACAAACCTGTTACATTGTGAACTACTAATATGTGGAAGATTCTTTGAATAATTAACGATAGAAATAAGGATAGGATTAAAATTTTAAGTCAGTGTCATCAATGAGTCCTGATATTGAAATGTCCCCATTTGTCTCTACGGAACTGTAACTATTATTTTGAACTGTCAAAACATATATAATTCTTATAGACGTTCATGAAGGAATTGCAACTTCTGATATTATATAGTTCTTAAGTTGGATCTGCACAAACTCATATTTCGATACTGTTCAAAATTAGCTTGGGATGAGTAACTAGCAATGTGTCCCCAGTTATATCAAACAAAACAAAGTGTGTGTATCAAATCAATATCCAAATTGACGGCTCTTGGAACAAACCTGTTACAGTATGAACTACTAATATGAGGAAGATTGATTGAACAATTAACGATAGAAATAAAATACAATTTAAATTTTAAGTCAGTGTCATCATTGAGTCTGAGATCTGAAATTTAAATGTCACCATTTGTCTAAATAGTTTTGTTACTAATATTTTGAACTGTCATAACATATTTAATTCTTATATGACAGACGTTTATGCAAGAATCGCAACTTCTGATATTATATATTTCTAAAATTTGATCTTTACAAACTAATATTTCCAAACAGTTAAAAGAATAGTCCAAGGTGAATAATTAGCAATGTGTCCCCAGTTATTTGAAACAAAATAAAGTGTGTGTATCAAATCAATATCTAAATTGACATCTCTTGGAACAAACCTGTTACAGTATGAACTACTAATATGAGGAAGATTCTTTGAATAATTAACGATAGAAATAAGATTATGGTTAAAATTATATAGTTTTAAAATTGGATCAGTACAAACTCATATTTCCAAACTGTAAAAAATAGTCCACAATTGGTAACTAGCAATGTGTTCTCATTTATATCAAACAAAAACAAAGTGTGTGTATCAAATCAACATCCAAATTGACAGCTCTTTGGAATAAACCTATTACAGTGTGAACTACTAATATGAGGAAGATTCTTTGAAAAATTAACGATAGAAATAAGGATAGGATTAAAAATTTTAAGTCAGTTTCATCATTGAGTCTGAGGCCTGAAATTGAAATGTCCCCATTTGTCTGTATGTTGCTGTAACTATTATTTTGAACTGTCAAAACATATATAATTCTTATAAGACAGACTTTCATGAAGGAATTGCAACTTCTGATATTATTTAGTTCTTAAGTTGGATCTGCACAAATTCATATTTCAATACTGTTCAAAAATAGCCTGGGATGAGTAACTAGCAATGTGTCCTCAGTTATTTCAAACAAAACAAAGTGTGTGTATCAAATCAATATCCAAATGACGGCTCTTGTAACAAATCTGTTACAATATGAACTACTAATATGAGGAAGATTCATTGAATAGTTAACAATAGAAATAAGATTATGATTAAAAGTTTAAGGCAGTGTCATCATTGAGTCTGAGGCCTGAAATTGAAATGTCCCCATTTGTCTAAATAGTTTTGTTACTAACATTTTGAACTGTCATAACATATTTAATTTTTATACGACAGACGTTCATGCAGGAAGTGCAACTTCTGATATTATATAGTTCTTAAGTTGGATATGCACAAACTCATATTTCCATACTGTTCGATGAACAACTAGCAATATGTCTCCAGTTATATGAAACAAAAACAAAGTGTGTGTATCAAATCAATATCCTAATTGACAGCGCTTTGGAACAAACCTGTTACAGTGTGAACTACTAATATGATGAAGATTCATTTAAAAATTAACGATAGAAATCAGAATAGGATTAAAAATTTAAGTCAGTGTCATTATTGAGTCTGAGACCTGAAATTGAAATGTCCCTATTTTTCAATGTAGTTTTGTTACAAATATTTTGAACTGTCAAACATATTTAACTCTTATTTGACAGACGTTTATGCAGGAATTGCAACTTCTGATATCATATAGTTCTTAAGTTGGATCTGCACAAACTCATATTTCCAAACAGTTCAAAAATACTCCGCCATGAGTAACTAGCAATGTGTCCCCAGTTATATCAAACAAAAACAATGTGTTTGTATCAAATCAATATTCAAATTGACAGCGCTTTGGAACAAACCTGTTACAGTGTGAACTACTAATAATGAGAGGGATTCATTGAATAATTAACAATAGAAATATGATTACAATTAATTTTTAGTCAGTGTCGTCATTTAGTCTGAGGCCTGGAATTGAAATATCCCCATTTGTAAATATAGTTTTGTTACTAATATTTTGAACTGTCAAAACTTAGTTAATTCTTATATGACAGACGTTTATGCAGGAATTTCAAATTCTGATATTATATAGTTCTAAAATTTGATCTTTACTAACTCATATTTCCAAACAGTTCAAAGAATAGTTCAAGATGATTAATTTGCAATGTGTCTCCAGGTATATGAAACAAAACAAAATGTGTGTATAAAATCAATATCCAAATTGACATCTCTTGGAACAAACCTGTTACAGTATGAACTACTAATATGAGGAAGATTCTTTGAATAATTAACGATAGAAATAAGATTATGGTTAAAATTATATAGTTTTAAAATTGGATCAGTACAAATTCATATATCCAATTTGTTAAAAAATAGTCCACAATTGGTAACTAGCAATGTGTCCCCATTTATATCAAACAAAAACAAAGTGTGTGTATCAAATCAACATCCAAATTGACAGCTCTTTGGAACAAACCTGTTACATTGTGAACTACTAATATGTGGAAGATTCTTTGAATAATTAACGATAGAAATAAGGATAGGATTAAAATTTTAAGTCAGTGTCATCAATGAGTCCTGATATTGAAATGTCCCCATTTGTCTCTATGGTTCTGTTACTATTATTTTGAACTGTCAAAACATATATAATTCTTATATGACAGACGTTCATGAAGGAATTGCAACTTCTGATATTATATAGTTCTTAAGTTGGATCTGCACAAACTCATATTTCGATACTGTTCAAAAATAGCTTGGGATGAGTAACTAGCCATGTGTCCCCAGTTATATCAAACAAAACAAAGTGTGTGTATCAAATCAATATCCAAATTGACGGCTCTTGGAACAAACCTGTTACAGTATGAACTACTAATATGAGGAAGATTGATTGAACAATTAACGATAGAAATAAGATACAATTTAAATTTTAAGTCAGTGTCATCATTGAGTCTGAGATCTGAAATTGAAATGTCCCCATTTGTCTGAATAGTTTAGTTACTAATATTTTGAACTGTCATAACATATTAAATTTTTATATGACAGACGTTCATGCAGGAAGTGCTACTTCTGATATTATATAGGTCTTAAGTTGGATATGCACAAACTCATATTTCCATACTGTTCGATGAACAACTAGCAATATGTCTCCAGTTATATGAAACAAAAACAAAGTGTGTGTATCAAATCAATATCCTAATTGACAGCGCTTTGGAACAAACCTGTTACAGTGTGAACTACAAATATGATGAAGATTCATTGAATAATTAACGATAGAAAAAAGGATAGGATTAAAAATTTAAGTCAGTGTCATTATTGAGTCTGAGACCTGAAATTGAAATGTCCCTATTTTCAATGTAGTTTTGTTACAAATATTTTGAACTGTCAAACATATTTAACTCTTATTTGACAGACGTTTATGCAGGAATTGCAACTTCTGATATCATAAAGTTCTTAAGTTGGATCTGCACAAACTCATATTTCCAAACAGTTCAAAAAATACTCCGCCATGAGTAACTAGCAATGTGTCCCCAGTTATATCAAACAAAACAATGTGTTTGTATCAAATCAATATTCAAATTGACAGCGCTTTGGAACAAACCTGTTACAGTGTGAACTACTAATAATGAGAGGGATTCATTGAATAATTAACAATAGAAATATGATTACAATTAATTTTTAGTCAGTGTCGTCATTTAGTCTGAGGCCTGGAATTGAAATATCCCCATTTGTAAATATAGTTTTGTTACTAATATTTTGAACTTTCAAAACTACGTTAATTCTTATATGACAGACGTTTATGCAGGAATTTCAAATTCTGATATTATATAGTTCTAAAATTTGATCTTTACTAACTCATATTTCCAAACAGTTCAAAGAATAGTCCAAGATGATTAATTTGCAATGTGTCTCCAGGTATATGAAACAAAACAAAATGTGTGTATAAAATCAATATCCAAATTGACATCTCTTGGAACAAACCTGTTACAGTATGAACTACTAATATGAGGAAGATTCTTTGAATAATTAACGATAGAAATAAGATTATGGTTAAAATTATATAGTTTTAAAATTGGATCAGTACAAACTCATATTTCCAATTTGTTAAAAAATAGTCCACAATTGGTAACTAGCAATGTGTCCCCATTTATATCAAACAAAAACAAAGTGTGTGTATCAAATCAACATCCAAATTGACAGCTCTTAGGAACAAACCTGTTACATTGTGAACTACTAATATGTGGAAGATTCTTTGAATAATTAACGATAGAAATAAGGATAGGATTAAAATTTTAAGTCAGTGTCATCAATGAGTCCTGATATTGAAATGTCCCCATTTGTCTCTACGGATTTGTAACTATTATTTTGAACTGTCAAAACATATATAATTCTTATAGACGTTCATGAAGGAATTGCAACTTCTGATATTATATAGTTCTTAAGTTGGATCTGCACAAACTCATATTTCGATACTGTTCAAAAATAGCTTGGGATGAGTAACTAGCAATGTGTCCCCGGTTATATCAAACAAAACAAAGTGTGTGTATCAAATCAATATCCAAATTGACGGTTCTTGGAATAAACCTGTTACAGTATGAACTACTAATATGAGGAAGATTGATTGAACAATTAACGATAGAAATAAAATACAATTTAAATTTTAAGTCAGTGTCATCATTGAGTCTGAGATTTGAAATTTAAATGTCACCATTTGTCTAAATAGTTTTGTTACTAATGTTTTGAACTGTCATAACATATTTAATTCTTATATGACAGACGTTTATGCAAGAATCGCAACTTCTGATGTTATATATTTCTAAAATTTGATCTTTACAAACTCATATTTCCAAACAGTTAAAAGAATATAGTCCAAGGTGAGTAATTAGCAATGTGTCCCCAGTTATATGAAACAAAACAAAGTGTGTGTATCAAATCAATATCCAAATTGACATCTCTTGGAACAAACCTGTTACAGTATGAACTACTAATATGAGGAAGATTCTTTGAATAATTAACGATAGAAATAAGATTATGGTTAAAATTATATAGTTTTAAAATTGGATCAGTACAAACACATATTTCCAAACTGTTAAAAATAGTCCACAATTGGTAACTAGCAATGTGTTCTAATTTATATCAAACAAAAACAAAGAGTGTGTATCAAATCAACATCCAAATTGACAGCTCTTTGGAATACACCTATTACAGTGTGAACTACTAATATGAGGAAGATTCTTTGAATAATTAACGATAGAAATAAGGATAGGATTAAAATTTTAAGTCAGTTTCATCATTGAGTCTGAGGCCTGAAATTGAAATGTCCCCATTTGTCTCTATGTTGCTGTAACTATTATTTTGAACTGTCAAAACATATATAATTCTTATAAGACAGACTTTCATGAAGGAATTGCAACTTCTGATATTATATAGTTCTTAAGTTGGATCTGCACAAATTCATATTTCAATACTGTTCAAAAAAAGCTTGGGATGAGTAACTAGCAATGTGTCCTCAGTTATTTCAAACAAAACAAAGTGTGTGTATCAAATCAATATCCAAATGACGGCTCTTGTAACAAATCTGTTACAATATGAACTACTAATATGAGGATGATTCATTGAATAATTAACAATAGAAATAAGATTATGATTAAAATTTTAAGTCAGTGTCATCATTGAGTCTGAGGCCTAAAATTGAAATGTCCCCATTTGTCTAAATAGTTTTGTTACTAATATTTTGAACTGTCATAACATATTTAATTTTTATACGACAGACGTTCATGCAGGAAGTGCAACTTCTGATATTATATAGTTCTTAAGTTGGATATGCACAAACTCATATTTCCATACTGTTTGATGAACAACTAGCAATATGTCTCCAGTTATATGAAACAAAAACAAAGTGTGTGTATCAAATCAATATCCTAATTGACAGCGCTTTGGAACAAACCTGTTACAGTGTGAACTACTAATATGATGAAGATTCATTTAAAAATTAACGATAGAAATCAGAATAGGATTTAAAATTTAAGTCAGTGTCATTATTGAGTCTGAGACCTGAAATTGAAATGTCCCTATTTTTCAATGTAGTTTTGTTACAAATACTTTGAACTGTCAAACTTATTTAACTCTTATTTGACAGACGTTTATGCAGGAATTGCAACTTCTGATATCATATAGTTCTTAAGTTGGATCTGCACAAACTCATATTTCCAAACAGTTCAAAAATACTCTGCCATGAGTAACTAGCAATGTGTCCCCAGTTATATCAAACAAAAACAATGTGTTTGTATCAAATCGATATTCAAATTGACAGCGCTTTGGAACAAACCTGTTACAGTGTGAACTACTAATAATGAGAGGGATTCATTGAATAATTAACAATAGAAATATGATTACAATTAATTTTTAGTCAGTGTCGTCGTATAGTCTGAGGCCTGGAATTGAAATATCCCCATTTGTAAATATAGTTTTGTTACTAATATTTTGAACTGTCAAAACTTAGTTAATTCTTATATGACAGACGTTTATGCAGGAATTTCAAATTCTGATATTATATAGTTCTAAAATGTGATCTTTACAAACTCATATTTCCAAACAGTTCAAAGAATAGTCAAAGATGATTAATTTGCAATATGTCCCCAGGTATATGAAACAAAACAAAATGTGTGTATAAAATCAATATCCAAATTGACATCTCTTGGAACAAACCTGTTACAGTATGAACTACTAATATGAGGAAGATTCTTTGAATAATTAACGATAGAAATAAGATAATGGTTAAAATTATATAGTTTTAAAATTGGATCAGTACAAACTCATATTTCCAAACTGTTAAAAATAGTCCACAATTGGTAACTAGCAATGTGTCCCCATTTATATCAAACAAAAATTAAGTGTGTGTATCAAATCAACATCCAAATTGACAGCTCTTTGGAACAAACCTGTTACATTGTGAACTACTAATATGTGGAAGATTCTTTGAATAATTAACGATAGAAATAAGGATAGGATTAAAATTTTAAGTCAGTGTCATCAATGAGTCCTGATATTGAAATGTCCCCATTTGTCTCTATGGTTCTGTAACTATTATTTTGAACTGTCAAAACATATATAATTCTTATATGACAGACGTTCATGAAGGAATTGCAACTTCTGATATTATATAGTTCTTAAGTTGGATCTGCACAAACTCATATTTCGATACTGTTCAAAAATAGCTTGGGATGAGTAACTAGCCATGTGTCCCCAGTTATATCAAACAAAACAAAGTGTGTGTATCAAATCAATATCCAAATTGACGGCTCTTGGAACAAACCTGTTACAGTATGAACTACTAATATGAGGAAGATTGATTGAACACTTAACGATAGAAATAAGATACAATTTAAATTTTAAGTCAGTGTCATCATTGAGTCTGAGATCTGAAATTGAAATGTCCCCATTTGTCTAAATAGTTTAGTTACTAATATTTTGAACTGTCATAACATATTAAATTTTTATACGACAGACGTTCATGCAGGAAGTGCAACTTCTGATATTATATAGTTCTTAAGTTGGATATGCACAAACTCATATTTCCATACTGTTCGATGAACAACTAGCAATATGTCTCCAGTTATATGAAACAAAAACAAAGTGTGTGTATCAAATCAATATCCTAATTGACAGCGCTTTGGAACAAACCTGTTACAGTGTGAACTACAAATATGATGAAGATTCATTGAATAATTAACGATAGAAAAAAGGATAGGATTAAAAATTTAAGTCAGTGTCATTATTGAGTCTGAGACCTGAAATTGAAATGTCCCTATTTTCAATGTAGTTTTGTTACAAATATTTTGAACTGTCAAACATATTTAATTCTTATTTGACAGACGTTTATGCAGGAATTGCAACTTCTGATATCATATAGTTCTTAAGTTGGATCTGCACAAACTCATATTTCCAAACAGTTCAAAAAATACTCCGCCATGAGTAACTAGCAATGTGTCCCCAGTTATATCAAACAAAAACAATGTGTTTGTATCAAATCAATATTCAAATTGACAGCGCTTTTGAACAAACCTGTTACAGTGTGAACTACTAATAATGAGAGGGATTCATTGAATAATTAACAATAGAAATATGATTACAATTAATTTTTAGTCAGTGTCGTCATTGAGTCTGAGGCCTGAAATTGAAATATCCCCATTTGTAAATATAGTTTTGTTACTAATATTTTGAACTTTCAAAACTTAGTTAATTCTTATATGACAGACGTTTATGCAGGAATTTCAAATTCTGATATTATATAGTTCTAAAATTTGATCTTTACTAACTCATATTTCCAAACAGTTCAAAGAATAGTCCAAGATGATTAATTTGCAATGTGTCTCCAGGTATATGAAACAAAACAAAATGTGTGTATAAAATCAATATCCAAATTGACATCTCTTGGAACAAACCTGTTACAGTATGAACTACTAATATGAGGAAGATTCTTTGAATAATTAACGATAGAAATAAGATTATGGTTAAAATTATATAGTTTTAAAATTGGATCAGTACAAACTCATATTTCCAATTTGTTAAAAAATAGTCCACAATTGGTAACTAGCAATGTGTCCCCATTTATATCAAACAAAAACAAAGTGTGTGTATCAAATCAACATCCAAATTGACAGCTCTTAGGAACAAACCTGTTACATTGTGAACTACTAATATGTGGAAGATTCTTTGAATAATTAACGATAGAAATAAGGATAGGATTAAAATTTTAAGTCAGTGTCATCAATGAGTCCTGATATTGAAATGTCCCCATTTGTCTCTACGGATCTGTAACTATTATTTTGAACTGTCAAAACATATATAATTCTTATAGACGTTCATGAAGGAATTGCAACTTCTGATATTATATAGTTCTTAAGTTGGATCTGCACAAACTCATATTTCGATACTGTTCAAAAATAGCTTGGGATGAGTAACTAGCCATGTGTCCCCAGTTATATCTAACAAAACAAAGTGTGTGTATCAAATCAATATCCAAATTGACGGCACTTGGAACAAACCTGTTACAGTATGATCTACTAATATGAGGAAGATTGATTGAACAATTAACGATAGAAATAAAATACAATTTAAATTCTTAGTCAGTGTCATCATTGAGTCTGAGATCTGAAATTTAAATGTCACCATTTGTCTAAATAGTTTTGTTACTAATATTTTGAACTGTCATAACATATTTAATTCTTATATGACAGACGTTTATGCAAGAATCGCAACTTCTGATATTATATATTTCTAAAATTTGATCTTTACAAACTCATATATCCAAACTGTTCAAAGAAAAGTCCAAGATGAGCAACTAGCAATGTGTCCCCATTTATATCAAACAAAAACAAAGTGTGTGTATCAAATCAATATCCAAATTGACAGCTCTTGGAACAAACCTGTTACAGTATGAACTACTAATATGAGGAAGATTCTTTGAATAATTAACGATAGAAATAAGGATAGGATTAAAATTTTTAGTCAAAGTCATCATTGAGTCTGAGGCCTGAAATTGAAATGTCCCCATTTGTCAATATAGTTTTAGTACTAGTATTTTGAACTGTCAAAACATATTTATTTGTTATATGACAGACGTTCATGCAGGAATTGAAACTTCTGATATTATATAGTTATAAAGTTGGATCTGTACAAAATCATATATCCAAACAGTTCAAAAAATAGTCAAAGATGAGTAACTAGCAATATGTCCCCAGTTATATCAAACAAAAACAAAGTATGTGTATCAAATCAATAGCCAAATCAGCAGCTCATTGGAACAACCCTGTCACAGTGTGAACTACTAATTTATGGAAGATTCATTGAACAATTAACGATACAAATAAGATTACAATAAAAATTTAAGTCAGTGTCATCATTGAATCTGAGGCCTGAAATTGAAATGTCCCCATTTGTCGATATAGCTTTGTTGCAAATATTTTGAATGGTCAAAGCATATTTAATTCTTATATGGCAGACGTTCATGCGGGAATTGCAATTTCTGATATTATATACTTCTTAAGTTGGATCTGCACAATTCCATAATTCCAAACTGTTCCAAAAATTGTTCGCAATAAGTAACTAGCAATGTGTCCCCATTTATATGAAACAAAAACCAAGTGTGTATATCAAATCAATATCCAAATTGACAGCGCTTTGGCACAAACCTATTACAGCTTGAACTACAAATATAAGGAAGATTCATTGAATAGTAAACAATAGAAATAAGGTTAAGATTAAAATTTTAAGTCAATGTCATCATTGAGTCTGAGGCATGAAATTGAAATGTCCCCATTTGTCAATATAGTTTTGTTACTTATATTTTGAACTGTCAAAACATATTTATTTCTTGTATGACATACGTTCATGCAGATATTTCTGATATTATATAATTCTAAAGTTAGATCTGTATAATCTCATATATCCAAACATTTCAAAAAAAAAATCTGAGATGAGTAATTAGCAATGTGTCCACAGATATATCAAACAAAAACAAAGTGTGTGTATCAAATCAATATCCAAATTGACAGTTTTTTGAAACAAACCTTTCACAGTGTGAACTACTAATTTATGGAAGATTCATTGAATAATTAACGATAGAAATAAGATTAAAATAAAAAAAAAACTTAAGTCAGTGTCATCATTGAGTCCGAGACCTGAAATTGAAATGTCTGCATTTGTCAATATAGTTTTGTTACTGATATTTTGAACTGTCAAAACATATTTAATTTTTATATGACAGACATTCATGCAGGAATTGCAACTTCTGATATTATATAGTTCTTAAGTCAGATCTGCAAAAACCCATGTCTCTAAACTGTTTATAAAATAGTTGGCGATGACTTATTAGCAATGTGTCCCCAGTTATATGAAACAAAAACAAAGTGTGTGTATCAAATCAATATCCAAATTGACAGCTCTTGGAACAAACCTGTTACGGTGTGAACTACTAATATGAGGAAGTTTCATTGAATAATTAAAGATAGAAATAAGGACAGGGTTAAAATTTTAAGTCAATGTTATTATTGAGTCTGAGGCCTGAAATTGAAATGTCCCCATTAGTCAATATATTTTTGTTACTTATATTTTGAACTGGCAAGATATATATAATTTTTATATGACAGACGTTCATGCACGAATTGCAACTTCTGATATAATAAAGTCCTTAAGTTGGATCTGCGAAAATTCATATTTTTAAACTGTTCAAAGAATAGTTCAAGATGAGTAACTAGCAATGTGTTCCCAGTTATATCAAACAAAAACAAATAGTGTCTATCAAATCAATTTCTAAATTTGCAGCTCTTTGGATTAAACCTGTTACAGTGTGAGCAACTTATATGAGGAAGATTCATTGAAAATTAAAGATAGAAATGATTTACTGTATGCAGCTAGCTTTTAATAAGCATTCTCCCTAAGAATCATGCAGGCCCAGTAGAAAAGCTGATAAGTGACTTTTTCAGAATGCCGAAAAAAATTGGCGCAATAGATTCCTTATAACATAAAAGTCACATAGCCAAAGGGAAACGGTTATTGTCATGCCGTTACCATGGCAACGACCAGTTAAAGATTTTGCTTCCAGAAGCATGTTTTCTAGTTTAGGAAAAATAAAAAAATTACACTTTTTGAAGACAATGCAGCCTATTTATCTTTTAAAGTCTAATGGTTTATGCTGTATGAAAAAAATCAATTATGTATTAACTTTCAATATCACAAATGGAAAAGGATAATAAAAACTGGTAGAGTATGTTTCTATGGCAACGAAGAGGGGCTATCTCTATAATATTTTTGGAGGCTTAAATTGACAAATTGCTATCCAAATTATCTTTTTACAGCAAAGGTGAGATTAAAGGTGTCAGCATAAGGAATATACACTAATGCCTTGTGTCTTAAATGAATTAATAAAAAAGGTCAAAATGTTTCTATATTCGGTATCCATGGCAACCAAAGTAGCAACATAATAGCTAAATTGGAAAAATGCCTAACTTTATGGAATAAAATGACCAACAAACACAAATGTGTAGACATAAGTATATATAGCATACGAAGCATCAATACAAACTTGAAAAGTTGCACACACTCTAGTTTGGTTTAGTGTCTCAATTTGGTTTCCATGGCAACGTGAATATTGCTACTGGCCTGAAATTGCACTTTTTGACCATTTTTGAATGATAGTTGTTGAGACAGGAAATAACAAAAGGGGTGAATTTTATTTTAGGAATATCCACTGATGCTAGGCGTCAGTAATGAAAGAATAAAAATGTTCAAAATACTTCATATTCTTGTTACCATGGCAACCAAAGTTGGTGGGGTAGCCATGTATGAAAAAAAGCCTATTTTTAGCATTTTTGAACTGCTACAGCCATTCCCCCAGTGTACATAGAGACATATGCAGTTAATGGTAAGTTCTAAATGGTATTAGCTTTCATAAAACGCGAAATTATGCGTAGATTTCACCACCTTCTGGGGGTAACCATGGAAATAACCAGAGTACTGTTGCAAAAAAGAGATTAAATAAATTGCACCTTAAAGTGGTTAAACATTTCCAGTTGGATATAATTCGAGTTTTAATATGTTTAAAAGATAGTTTTGTTGAGGTATATTAACATCATCAATATGATTCCAGCAAAATTAGTAAGTTTAGTTTGATATAGTAACATTTATAGACGTTAAAAGTGGGTGGGGTAACTAGATATATAACCAAAACGAGTTTTAGTGATTTTTAAAAAAGTTTTCCCAATTGTGGTGGGGACGATGGCATATTTGCATACTGCCAATACTTGATAGGAGCCTCCAAGTTTTATAGACTGTAAAAACATGTATGAGGTTTACCTCTTTCTTGCTGTTACCATGGAAACAAATACAGGCCTGTTGTAAAATGGATATTAAATATATTGCGCCTTTAAACAGTAAAATGTACAGATGGTTACAATGCAAGTTCCCAATGTGTATAAAAGATAGTTTAGTTGAAACATATTAACATTATCAATATGATTAAAGCAAAATTAATAAGTAAAGTTTTATTTGGTAACAATTATAAACGTTGAAAGTGGGTGGGGTAACCAGATATATAAGAAACATTATTTTTAGTCATTAAAACTTTTCAAATACAATACAGCCTATCTATCTCTAGAATTGTTAAGGTGATTCCAGCTAATAATTATAAGTTTTGAATTAGCTAAAAGGAGAATTGAGTTGAGTCTTATTGACATTATCAATATGATATGAAAACTGAATAATTTGTAACAATTACAGTCCTTTAAAGTGGGTGGGGTAATCAGGTATATAACAAAAACTTATTTCAATGACTTTTAGCAAGTATGTCAAATAGTGGCAGAGATATTGACATATTTGAATACTGCCAATATGTAATGGGGGCCTTTGAGTTTCATAAACTGTTAAACATGAATTTGGTTTTACCTGCTTCTGGATGTAACTATGGAAACAATCACAGGCCTTTTGCAGAATGGAAATGAAATTAATTGTATTTAATAGTGGTTAGAATTGCTCCACCTAGTTATTATATTACAGAATTTGATGTGCATAAAGATAGTTGAGTATAAAATTTTAGAACAAGCTTTGGATAAATCAATTTAAAATGATTTTATAGCTTTGAAGCCAAAACAAGTGATGTTTTTCTGTATAGAACAGTTATTGTTTCCATGGTTACGACCAGAAAGTGGTAGACCGGATGCATGTTTTTTTATTGTATGAAAGGTGAATACCATTTAGAACTTGTCAATTATTGTAGGCACCTCTTAGTAGGCAGGGAAAATGATTGTAGTGGTTCAAATATTCCAAAAAATAGGGTTTTCCAAGATTGGTTACCCCACCCACCTTTGGTAGTCTGGAATGATTTGTACAAAGATCATATTGGGTTTATTTATTATTTTAATCTACTCCGTTTGAGCTATAATGTTTCAGCATGTAAAGATCAGAATCAAAATTAGTGTGTTATTGGATATTTGAATGTGCAAAAAATGTCTTTTCACATTTTTTGGCCATTTTAGGCCAAATTTCTTCTTTTTGGTTACCATGGCAACGAGCAATAAACTGAGAGAAAGGAACATAGCTGACTAAAATTATAAATACAACTAATGTGGCCATCTAAACAGAGCAAGAAGTAAATGTATTCAAAGGAAAACTCATATCAGCCTGAAAGGTTTCAATTTCACATTTTTCCTTGGGCAAATCTCAATATTTGTCATTTTTTTGCCATAAAGTTAAAGCTTTTGTGGCATTTCCTGTAACTGTTGCCATGGTTACTCTAATCTGGAGTCTTTAAAACTGTTATTTGTGTACTTGTAGTACAGATATAGAATGTGTAAAATATGTTGAAAATTATTCATATTTTGTCATGCTGGAAGGAGGTAGTTTGCATCAAATATGCCATTTTTGTTGAATATGCCATTTTTTGGTGAAATCGCTGATTATATGATGTTTTGGTTGCCATGGTAACATGAATTTCGATAGTTCATTTGTAAATTTGAATTTGATGTTGAAAATTAGGTGCTGGTTACGTAATATGTGCTTGAATAATCAATTTGATCCTTTGTTTAGGGGAGATTTTTTGCTTTGAATATGCTCTTTTTTGTAAAATAACTGACAATCTGATGGTTTGGTTGCCATGGTAACCTATATTTAAGTAATTTCATTATTTTCAATTTTTCGTTTATGCTAAACAGATGTAGACTTGCGAGAATGTGTTAACATAATCCATATTTCTGTTTGCAGAAACATGATAATTTGCATTAGAATTGCAGTATTTTGTAAAATTCTGACGGTCAGTTAGTTCAGTTGCCATGGAAACGAAAATTATAAATATTTTGAGTTTTTTAATTCATGGCATTTGTTAATCAGACATGGGTTATTTAGACACTATATACGTCTTTCATATACAGCTTTGCTGTAAAAAAGTTATTCAGATTTGAAAAAGGTCAATTTTTAGAGTTCTGAAAATTGGTTTCCATGCTGAAAATTGTTTTCCATGGTGACACGTTTGCTGCTAGGACACATAATACAAATGGCATGTTTCATTTTCACCAATATTTTGTGTACAACTAATGTGGGTCTCTAAACAGACCAAGTAGTTAACGTTATCAAAAGAAATTGTGTCACAAAAGCCAGTCTGAAAAGTGTCAATTTCACATTTTTCGTAATATTTCTTTGCTATAGAGTAAAACCGTTTTTGGCATTTCCTGTTGCCATGGTAACTATAATCAGGAATTTTAAAAACTGTTATTTTGTGTTTGTATTGCAGATGTATATTATGTAAAATATGTTTAAAATTATTCATATTCTGTCGTGCTGGAAGGAGATAGTTTGCTTTGAATATGCCCTTTTCGTTGAATATGCCATTTTTGCGAAATCGCTGATGGTATGATGTTTTGGTTGCCATGGTAACATGAATAGAGATAATTCATTTGTAAATTTAAATTTGATGTTAAAAATCAGGTGCTAGTTACATAATGTGTACATAAATAAACAATCAAATCCTTTGTTTAGGGGAGATATTTTGCTTTGAAAATGCTCATTTTTCGTAAAATCACGGACTATCTGATGGTTTGGTTGCCATGGTAACCTATAATTAAATAACATTGTTATTTTCATTTTTTGGATTTTGTTAATAAGATGTAGACTAGCCAGAATGAGTATAAAGTATCCATATTTCTGTTTGCATAAGCAAGATAATTTGCTTTGAAATTGGAGTATTTTGTAAAATTTCTGACGGTCAGTTAGTTCGGTTGCCATGGAAACAAAAATTATAAACATTTTGAGTTTTTTTATTCATGGCATTTGTAAACCAGACATGGGTTATTTAGAAATTATATATGTCGTTCATATACAGCTTTGCTGTAAAAAGATAATCAGATTTGAAAATGGTCAATTTTTAGTGTTTTAAAAATTGGTTTCCATGGTGTCACATTTGTTGCTAGGCAACACAATACAAACCGCATATTTCATTTTTCACTACAATTTTGTGTACAACTAATGTGGTCCTCAAAAGGGAGCTAGCAGTGAATGTAATCAAAATAAAACTACTATCATAAAAGCCAGCCTGAAAAGTGTCAATTTCACAATTTTCCTTGGGCTACTCTCCACCAATCTCCAAGAAATCTTAATTTCCGGTTTCCATGGCAACCACTGTCAGAAAAAGGGAATGCTTTGTTTTGTGAAAGTTTTTCAACAAGTCTGATCAAATGGAGGTAAAATTATTGATTTCTGTGACTAGTCACTTATCACCATCTGCATGATTCTTAGGGAGAATGCTAAAAGCATTAAGTCTGTAATTTTCTAAGGTTGTACGTTATTTTATATCCATATGGGGAAGAGGGAGCTGGTTGCATTGCTTAGTTTGTCTTCCTTGTGTATCGTGATGGCTGTGTGGCTCTTCATTGCAGTGTCGTGGGTTTGTCTCTGGTTTGTGGTTGTTGTATTTCCTGACCATACTCACTAACTATTTATAAAATCATCTTTGCATTTTGAACAATGACCATACATACCTTCCATGTTCTCTTTTGAACTTCCAGGCATACATTTTTCAGTTACAATTATTTTTCCTTTACCAGTAGAACCTGTAATGATATGCAAAAAATAAAATGTGGGAGAATTTTTTCATTGTTCTGTTTTTCATTACCAATAAAAAAAGATATAACTCAATTAGTCTATTCAGCATTTGTCTCACAACCAAGTGTGTAATTGGCAATTCATTAATATAGAGATTAACAAATTTATTTCTCCATTTGCATTAGAAAATGTCAGCCCTAAGTGTAGTTTAACCTTGATGGAGAATGAAACAATATGTATATTACATCTGAAAGAGACTTACAATTTTACATGAACTTTTCCTGACAACAGGGTGTGGCATATTAATGCCAAAATGATTTCCCCATCTGTCAATATAAACTGTTTAGGGTAAATTACAGGGTGTCCCCATTTATATAACCCCAAACTAAACAAAGTGTGTGTACCAATTCATAACCCAATTAGGCATATAACTATTGTGTGAAAGTAATGG
Source organism: Loripinus fragilis (assembly GCA_964019695.1). Classification (NCBI taxonomy): domain Eukaryota; kingdom Metazoa; phylum Mollusca; class Bivalvia; order Lucinida; family Lucinidae; genus Loripinus; species Loripinus fragilis. Next base: position 35,823,429 of record OZ026520.1, on the reverse strand, counting down.
TGAAAATTATTTGGATTGAAATGGTCATTTTAAAAAATGATCAAAAGTCCTTTTAAAATTCAAGAATTGAGTCAAAATATATATATCAAAATAATGTATAAATTTCTCATTTCAAATCCAAGAAATCTGATTTCATTTTCAGTAACAAGTCAACCACAAAGTTGTGGACACAGGGTAGGTGTTTAATTATACATGTACCTGAATCCAGATATTCTTTTTCAAAATTTCATTTACCACTAAATATGCAAACAATAGAACATACTGTTGAACAGCTAAACCAGAAATGTCCTCATTTGTCAATATAGATTTATGGTGAGTATTTTGCACTGGCAAAGATACATTTAATTCTATATGAAAGACATTTGTGTTGATATTGTAACTTTTGATATGATATAGATAAGTATCTGTATACACAAAGTAAGTAAGGGTGCAAAGATCAGGAATAGATACAATCAAGTACCACACCTGACCCAGGATACCAATGGGAAAGTGACGAACTCACAGTTAGACACCACATACGAAAGCAAAAAGGTCAGCCCTTTCCCAGTAGATGACCATAAAGCACATATAAACAGACGCACACAAAGGCATAGCAAACAAAAGACAGAAAAAAAACATAAAAAAATATTCAAAAGAAGTACCGCCTTGGAACGGTCAGTAAACTACTCTACTGGAGAGCAAACTCTCTTTTTAAACTGACCAAACTACAGTTTGAGAAGAAAAAGTGTCCCTAGTTCAATCATAACATAATCAAATTATTTGTATCAAATCAATATGTTCAAGTCAATACTGTTTGAAACGAACCTGTCTCTAATGAAACCGTTTTGGGCCCAGACGTCTAATTGTTTTTCCATAGACTTCCATTATAGCTGCTTTTAAGTTAGCTGTGGTCCTCAAAGCTCTTAAAGCACAAGGAGGCTGCCATAGAATTACAGATTGGACCTAGTTCAATCAATAAACAAGAATGAGATACTAATGTGACCACCATGTTTTAAAACTTTTTGGCCCCTGAATGTGGGCACCCTACATGAGAGGAAAGTTTCACTGAAAAAAAAATAAAAGGTCCTTTTAACTAAGCCAAACCAGTAAACTTTATCAACAAAAGCAGTGATATGTTGTTTCAAAAAGTGAAGCAAATACATATAGTAATTTTAAAGATGCATAGTAATGAGGCTATTCTATTTTTCTTATTAACAGGTTAAGCATGACTTTTCACCGCTACGCGCATATGCAATTATCTCTTTGGTAGGTTCAATATAACTGTAAACTGAGACTACCTGCACGCCCAAAATCAAGGTGAACTTGACAGTGTTTGTTTACAACTATTCTCATCTATCTTTAAATCTACTATACCTGTCAAGTAAATATGATTGATTTCGAGTAATTGTATTATTGACCAATCATGAAACACTTTTCAACTTAAAAAATGTGCTGAGCTTTCTCTCGCCTTTAAGCAAATCAGTGCCTTTTTACAATTACCATCTTGTCCTACCAAGGGTTGCGATATTCTAATCTAACCCTTGGCCTCACAGCTTTGATTTTCTCGGATTGAATACGCCATCAGCCGAAAATAGTAACAATTAATATGATCAATCACAAAGCGGTGCAAAAATCGATAAATACCAGGCCTCCAGATAAGACAGCGTTATTAATTTACATTCAGTTTTCTTACTTAACAACTAAAATAGACGTTTAAGGTGCTCAAAAGAACTGTCACATTAAGATGGTTATTTTGAGCACCCATAACATAATTTTGAACTGAAGGATAGAAGAAAAATAATAATTTTACATCCAAAATCTTCGCTTATCTGGACTTACGGAGAATTAGCAGGCGGTGTATATAAGATGCCGATAAACTGCTACCTTTAATCTGATTGGCAGGAAGGGATTATCGAAAAAATCCTTCCTGGCGTTTTCATTGGTCGATTAGTCTGCGCTAATAATAAATTTTGAGGGTCGTGAGGCGAAGGGTTTGTCGAAAGGTAGATACGACGAAACCTTCGCTGGTGAAGATGACAATTACAGGCCTTGGTAAAAGATAGAAGTAAGTTAGTATTATTAGAAATACCAAAAAATCATTGTGTGTGCCAACGCATAACCCAAATTGATAAATAATAATTTTGTGATAAAGATATTGAAATAATTTGATGATGAAAGTTTACAATGGATACGAGTGTTTTTAAAAATGCAAAAATAAAAAAAAGCTGACCAATGACCCCTTAAAGTGTACAAATAATAAATTAAGATAGTGTATTTTGGCCCCTGTTTCAAATTCAAAATTTAGAGGTATCTTATTTAAGAACTAGATAGTCATATGATTAATTTAGAAAAAAATGTAAATTAAAATTCAGTAACATAGTAAGGAAGAAGGCAAAGATCAAGAATCAGTACAATCAAATAACACCCTTGACCTAGGACACCACACAGAAATTGATAAAACACAAACTTCATCACATACAAGAGAGCAAAAAGGTCAGCCCTTTCCCAATAGTTGACCCAACAGCTGCAAGAAGCAGACGAGACAGTTTGTCAAAAAACAAATGCAGGTAAAAAAAGGATCTAAAAAAGACGCACCACCTTGGAATGGTCAGTAAAACAGAAAATACTGGAGGGCTTAAACAGGTTCGATGGTACTAGCCTCATCTTTATTTCCGATGCGTATCAAGGCAAATAGTTGTTTGGTTAGCATGAAAAATCTCTAACTTATCAATGTATGATCTCCTAGTTCACGCAAATGCATATATATATATATATGTAAGAAATGTAACAATGAAAATGACTCATCAGTATACACAACTGAACAGATGAGTAGAAGAAATCCAGGCATGACCACAAAAGTAGTATTTAGAACAAGAAGTCATCACACACTTGTGTACACAGGAAAGGTGCTTTTATAAGTCAATATGCCTTTTCACATCTTCATTAGACATTAAATATGAGGGAAATAGGATGTTCAATGTTCTTAAGCTGATACTAGAAATTCTGATATAAGGAAAGCTCTTAAGTATGTGTCCACATAAACGCAATTTACAAACTGTCCAAAAATAGTTTAAGAATATTGCATGTTTTTCCACAAAAGATTATCATTTAACAGATTATATAATCAATATGAAACTTGACATTTGAAGAAAGGAATAGGTTTAATGCAGGATAGATGAAAAAGTCCTTTAAAATGACAAGTGTATGCAGAACATTCACGAGAAGCCAATGATAAAATGATTTTTTGAATGCAGTGTTTGTAAATTTTAAGGTAGTCTTTGAATTCTTTAAAGGACCATTCATACCTTCCATGTTTACTGATATAGCCATGTTTACTGGTATAACGTCAGGCTCAAAGTTTCCATCACCATCGTTCTCTTCTTCAGCAGTAGTACCTGTAATTATATGCAATAGATAAAATAAAGGTGAAGTTTTAGTTTTTAATTGTTTTTCTTTTCATTTCACATGAAGAGCAAGATTGAATGAAATGATCCGTTGAATGTGTTTTATTGTCATAGAAATATTTCATCATAGAGATTAAAACTTATCAAGTTATGCCATTCATTACAACATAAAATATGGCTTAGATTTGTGTCAGTATAAACTGATTTTTTTCAACCAATCCTCCAAAGACGATACCGTATAATATGTGAAAGTAATTTTGGACATGAACATTTTATACGATGGCAATAACATTTAGGTGTGGCACTTGATTGTATCGATTCTTGATCTTTGCACCCTTACTTACTTTACAAACAAATCAATGTCCGCTATAAGTGCCAAATATTACAAATTTAAAAAATGAATATTCCCCATTTCACATTCAAGAGTTTATTACCCTTTCATTTAAGGCCTGTTGATTTATTTAAATAATTAAAAAAGAAACAATATCTTCACATGAAATTATATTCCCTGAACGAAAGCCTGAAGGATGGCGGAACCAAGTAATACGTAGTGACGAAATATAATTGCACAAACAACAGAGCAAACAACAGAGCTTTCAAGCTACACAGAGGCAGATGCACGGGCGATTAATTCAGAGAGAGGTAGTAGATCGACTGTGCCATAAAAGAGAAAAATGCATGTATTGTCGTTTCAAATATGGATTATATATATAAAAAATATTTTACCTATGTAGTCATCAATTTGCCTGACTTCAAACCCTGGAGGATCGTCGTAGTCTCGTGCAATCTCCAGCTGATGACCTTTCTGACTAGGCCTATGAATAATAGCACACATTAATACAACATTTTGTTTAATATTACAGTTACACTTAAAAGCATCACATAGTATCTTCTAAAATGGTAAAAATATAAAGAACACTTATTCAATTGGGATCGAGCGTAATGTTTAATGTTACACTTCCATAGTTAATCTTAGTTCAAAGAAACACATATTATTACGTAACAAAACAGCTTGGTATATATACGCTTATTCAATCGGTGTCTGATCCAGTTTTAATTAGATGAAGTTTAAAGATGAAACTGAAGACAATTTTATGACAAGAATGTTTTAATTTCCCAGTGATGACAAACTTAGTAGATATTTAATGCTTAAACACATTTACTGTTGTTCAAATGCGATGATGACGGTGTATATTTTACTTGTTATTACCTGCTACATTTAATAACAACGTCTGTGTTTAAGGTCCATCCTACGACCCATAATTAGGACCGTCTTATCAAATATATTTCATATCTTTTAAACCACCATTATCATAATTGGCATTAACGTATAATAAATGATGCATTCTGATGTATGGGTTAAGAGCACTTATGCACCCAGCTCGCATCCCCTGTTCGTCTGTTTGCTATATACCATCATTTTATTACACATTTTACTAAAATAACATTTAATAATATGCTTAACTACTCGGGCTGGTATTGCTTGGTATTCTAAACTCATAACGGTCCTTAGAAGCTAGTACATAACGGCCTTCGAGTGCATCCATAATGGTCCAAGTCTGCTGCTTTAATGATGTCATTGGCGTTGCCGCGATAACGATCCGCATGTAAACCTGTAACATGTTATAAAAGTTTAAACGTGGCCGCCGTCGTCCAGCTCTCCATATTTGCCCCGCGAGACTAAAGGACCTCGGGCATACATTGATATACCGTACCAATATGCCTGATAAAGCGCTGGTTGCACAGTAAACTTAAGGACTTTAGAAACGCACCACCTGCTAAAATGCTAATTTATTGTCCAAAAATTATATTTTAATTATTTGAAAAATTTACAAATCCGATCATTAAGCTTACATTCAATACCAAAATCTAAACTCTGTGGTTTATGGTTGCCATGACGTCGCGATAATTCTAGGACAGCCCGACTATAAAAAGTCACAGTGTACCAATGCCTTCCTAAATGAGCCCAAAAAAGTTTTTGAACCGATGCTTGTTCTCGAAAGCAAAAGGAAAGAACAAATCAAATCATGAAGTTAAAGGCCTCTGGCAACGTTCATTTCGTCTATATGACGTCATTTACCTTTTGACGTAATTGGCCATTTATATCCTAAGACACAGGAATAATTAAACTCATTAATTGTCACGAGATAGTCATTAACCCGTTGCATTAAAGACAGAAGTATCTCGAAATGCGCGAACATTTCAAAACAAGACTGACGCTAGCAAAGACACGCTGCGCCTGGGTGTGTAATAAAATGATTTTCTCCGAAACTTTTTGTGTTTTACCATTGGTTAAGACATCTGGCTACTACATGTGTAGCTCAAAGTGTTTATTTCCAAATTGAATTTAACCCTCGTATTGAAAAACACTAATGTCAGCAATACATCAGAAGAAACAGCATTAGCAAATCCCCAGGGGAGGTACTATGATATTTGCATACATACATATGGCTCAGGACATTTTTGGGGGTTCAAAATTTTGAATTTCAATATTTTTGGGGGGTTTCAGAAAAATAGATATTTTTTGGGTTATGAGGACTTTGTGGATATTTTTGGGGCCATCACGAAATTGGACTATATTTAGGGGTCATTTCTATGCATTTAGGTCTTTTCTTAAGGTCAAGGTACAGAATGGGGGTATTTTTTTGGGCTGCTAAAATTTCAAATATTTTTTGGGGGTGCTTGAAATTCCTGATTTTTTTTTTTTTGGGGGGGGGGGTGAAGGGTAGATGCTGGGCCCGAGCCTACGTATGAAGAAACAATGAGAGTACCCCCCTGGGAGCAGATCATGGTCCATTGTCTAAGGGGATAAAAAATGATAAAGGAAACCTCCTCAGATCAGAATTTTGGAAGAGACCGTGAATGTAAAATGGTGGGTTTCTAAAGTGTCTTATTATATTAAAGCTCGACATGTTAATGGTGTTGCTGATAAATGCAGTCTACTTTTTTATACTACAAATAACCGGATTCGACTCTGGTTTTCAGACCAGTACATACCCTGATCAGAATTCGCATCTTCAAATGACTGTTTCTCCAACCAGGCCAATAATGTCGATATTGATATTCAACATTCAAATTTTGAATGTCGAATATCGAATATCAAACTAAATCCAACATTCAAATCGAATGTCGAATATCGAATATCAAACTCAATCCAACATTCAAATCGAATGTCGAATATCGAATATCAAACTCAATCCAACATTCAAATCGAATGTCGAATATCGAATATCAAACTCAATCTCACACTCAAATCGAATGTCGAATATCGAATATCAAACTAAATCCAACATTCAAATCGAATGTCGAATATCAAATATCAAACTCAATCTCACATTCAAATTTTGAATGTCGAATATCGAATATTAAACTCAATCCAACATTCAAATCGAATGTCGAATATCGAATATCAAACTCAATCCAACATTCAAATCTAATGTCGAATATCGAATATCAAACTCAATCCAACATTCAAATCGAATGTCGAATATCGAATATCAAACTCAATCCAACCTTCAAATCTAATGTCGAATATCGAATATCAAACTAAATCCATCATTCAAATCGAATGTCGAATATCGAATATCAAACTTAATCTCACATTCAAATTTTGTATGTAGAATATCGAATATCAAACTCAATCCAACATTCAAATCGAATGTCGAATATCAAACTCAATCCAACATTCAAATCGAATGTCGAATATCGAATATCAAACTCAATCCAACATTCAAATCGAATGTCGAATATCGTTAACAAACTCAATCCAACATTCAAATTTTGAATGTCGAATATCGAATATCAAACTAAATCCAACATTCAAATCGAATGTCGAATATCGAATATCAAACTCAATCCAACATTCAAATCGAATGTCGAATATCGAATATCAAACTCAATCCAACATTCAAATCGAATGTCGAATATCGAATATCAAACTAAATCTTACATTCAAATTTTGAATGTCGAATATCAAATATCAAACTGAATCCAACATTCCAATTATTTGAATCTTAAATATTAAACTGAATCCAACAGTCGAATTTTGAATGTCGAATATCGAATATCAAACTCAATTCAACATTTGATTATTTTTTTATTCCGAACCTCTTATATATCAAACTGAATCAAACATTCAGATCTAAAATCTCAAAAAGATAAATCTCGAGTATCGAATATCAAACTCAATCCTACATTCAAATTTTGAATAGACTGCTACATTGTGCCCTTTGTAAAACATTGTTCGTCATTGCGTCAGGGATGGTGATTTACGTTTCTCTCTCTGGATTATAGGGCACACTTTAAAAGCCAGGCTTTAATCGGTGGGTTGGTGCCTGATGCTCATCTGTAGCTGGGCCCACCGTGGCTCAACTTGAGATTTGTTTTAGCTCTGACTATCTGTGAGTCGTGTGCCCTTTTCTTTGTTTCATCATAGTGTGTTAATTTGATTAGAGTGTTTCTCCATGATGATATATTGCAATAGTTAGAAGGCTTCCATGCGAGCTTAACATTTATTGGACTTCAACAACAGCAGAATCTAGGGCGAAGATTTGGTACCAGTAAAATGCCCCCAGGTGGCTTAGGCTGCTGTCCGTTCTAAGGCGGTGGTTCTTTTGTTGTTGACTTGTTGTTTATTGTTACTCCTATTGTGGGAGTTTGTAATTGTTCTATGTTTTGTTGCACGTTACATTATGTCCATTCTAGTTTAGCAATCATCTTGATGGGGAAGAGAGAGCTGGTTGCTTTGCTTGGTTTGTCTTCCTGGTGTCTCGTGATTGTTGTGTGACTCTTCATCGTGGTACCATGGATGCCATGGGTTTGTCTGCAGTCTGTGATTGTGGTATTGCCTGATCATACTCACGTACTATTTTTCATGACATCCTTAGTGTTCTGAAACCTATCTCTTCGATTCGCAAGTCATGTTACTAGAGTTAATTGTTTACGTCGCAGTCAACAAGTTTTCAGTTATGTCGGGACGATGAACAATATCTGACCAAAGTGTAAAGAAAAGGTTTTGGGTAAAGGAGATATGGAGCGGACAGGAAATTCAAGGTTTAATCACACGACCTTCATTTGTGACCTTGATATTGAGTCTTTGTAACTGAGCCATAGGTTCTGCACACGATCTCCCAGAGATGAACATTTGATCAAAGTTTAATGCAAATCTTTCAAAGTGTTCAAGTGATATGGAGCGGACATAAAATTCAAGGCTAAATCCAATGACCTTTAACTGAGTCTGCGAAGCTGTCATTGCTTCAGTAGTTGAATATTAATGAAAGCGGTATGGAGCGGAAAAGAAAGTGTTACGTTCGGACGGACGGGCGGACAGACTGACGGACAGGCAAAGGGCATTCCTATAATCCCCTCTCAGCTTTGCGGCGGGGGATTAATGACCATAGATTAGGAGTTGTGATCTCTGGACCTGCAGACAAACACTTTGTCAACGGAACGGGTCGGCTTACTTTGCAAGCTGATTAAGAATATTATGGTACCAGTGTCGTTGTTCCCCTTAAATGAATTGGATTGCTCGTCTTTACCCCCACAGCCCTCCATAATTTCTTATATCCACTGTTCCCCAGATTCGTCTTTATTTCTCTGTCCCCCTAAAAAATTAGCATTTGTTTTCTTGTTTCGTTAATTTTCCCCCGTTTCTCCAAACCTCTGGTGCGGTATCATAATGTTGAATTGAGCATGCGAAACGTCGCAGTGCTGATTTAAAAAAAATCTCAAAACAGATCAAAAGTGGAACTCGATTAATGAGCCACGACATGAGAAAACCAACAATGTCGCCGTCCGTTACGAGATGACTCAGATCTAATCAGCCTAGTCTTCGCATGAAGAAATGTTGGGACCTTAGTTACTCACTGAGCGCACAGCAAATACTCTGGTCAGACTGGGTGGATACTCAGGCTGATCAGAGTCTTCGGTGGGCGCACACTCATTTTGTTGGTTCGTCATGTCATGGATAATTTTAATGTGTTTGTTTATACAATCACAGGAGGAAAAAGACGTTGCAACTGTAGAATTGATAAAATTATATATATTACACTTAAAGGTGTGGGGATGGGGTGGGGGTAATTCTGAATACAAATAAATCTTGGTATTGAATAACTTATTTGCAGGCTGCACACTCCAAATTTATATCAAACACAAAAGTCAAACCGCCTGTGTGTCCTGTCTACTAGGGTAGGTTGGGCTATTAGGGGCTTAAAATGGCGATGCTGTGGGGCCCGGTAACCAGTAATGGAGATACTCTAGAGAGTTATATGCAATGTTCAGGTGCGTAGCCTCGAAATATTCCAGTGAAACCTATAGGGAGGTAGGCCTGGGTGTTCGGCCTACTAGGTATACCACCGTTGGCTTGGGCTTTAAGGGCATAGATGCATAGAATACCTATAGAAATGGCGATGTAGTTTGGCCCGGTAACCAGTGATGGATATACTGTAACGAGTTATATGCAAAGTTCAGGGAATTTAGAGCATACATGAGGTAGTTAAGCCCATGGGATGATATGCCTTTGTGTCCGTCCTACTAGGTGTACCTCCTCTGGGTTGGGCTTTAAGGGCTTAGAAATGGCGATGTACATGCAGTGAGGCTGCGCGACTGAACTGTGCATATAGCCCTCTTAAGCATGTTAAGTATCCCCGTATAATGGTATACACAGGCCTAACTCCCTATGGGTTTCACAACCTCCTGTATGCTCGAAATTTCAGACGATTCGCACCTGAACTTTGCATATATCTCTATAGTATATGCATCCAATCAGGTCCCACTACATCGCCATTTCTAAGACCTTTTAGCCAACTCCCAACGGGAGCACCAATAGTAGGCAGTAGGCAGGATACTCAGACTAACCTCCACATGGTCCCACTACATTACCATTTCTAAGCCCTTAAAGCGCAAATCCGATGGGGGTACATCCAGTAGGCAGGACACCCAGACCTACCTCCCCATGGTCTTCACTCGAAAATTCCGAAGCTACGCATCTGAACTTTGCATATAACTCTCTATAATATCCCTATTACTGGCTACTGGATCACTTCACGGTGACTTCGGTGAGTATCGAACTAGCAACCTAACGGTCTACCAACGAGCCATGTCGCCTGTAAATCAAAATGTTTTGGGGTTTACAATGTATTGTTTTTGTGGTCAACTTGTTCTGATGTTTTTAGAGATGCCTAGAAAACTACAAACTGCAATTTGAAAACGCGTTACCTTCATACCAAATCAGTCAATTTCCAACATCGCCCAGCTTCTACACAAATAAGCAGAACGTTGCTGTTCATTTTTGTATGTCATCGCTAAATCGTTTATGAGTGAGGCGTTTTAGTTGGGAACAAGACAGTTCACCGGCAAGACAATTCACCGACACGTTTTTAAAGACAGTTCACTGACAGAATTGAAGACAGTTCATCGACACTTTTTAAGACAGTTCACCGACACATTTGCTTTATATGTAACTGACCTATGGCTGGAAAATAACTGTTAATTTTGACGAATTATGGATCACTTGTGATTTGAAGTAAAAACAAAAGTAGATACATTTGGTAGAGAACAATGGCAATTGCTGCTAGAATAGAAGATAGATAGAACTATTTCTTCTCACTAATGAGAGAGTACATTTATGTTACTGCTGTGCCGCATCAGTGGGATCATGGACTTTGCATTATTGTTGGTTAACAAGGCGAATTTTGTTTGCTTGATTAACAAATAATAGGCAGATCTTTTGATGTTACATGAAGCTAAACTATTGTTGTTTTCTTTTCAACTAGGACTAATCTGGTATATAGAGATATTGTAATGATCTATAGATATATGCATTAGGCATAGATGTCTAATAAAAAGATCGAAGTGCCACAGAAATCATTCAACTTCAATAATTTTATATTAGTCATGTGTTTTATAGTATCCCAAATGATAGTAAAACATGTGGCATTCATTATAAAAACAATATAAATTTTTTTGGTGAACTGTCTTCAATTCTGTCGCTGAACTGTCTTCAATTCTGTCGGTGAACTGTCTTCAAATGAGTGTCTGTGAACTGTCTTGTCGGTGAACTGTCTACAAATGTGTGTCTGTAAACTGTCTTGTCGGTGAACTCAGTCTTGATTCATTTTAGTTGACGTCAGTATCATATCTGGAAACAAAAGTAAGTAATGGTGCAAAGATCAGGAGTCGATACAATCAAGTACCACACCTGACCCAGGATACCAATGGGAAAGTGACAAACTCACAGAAGGCACCACAAACGAGAAATTTATTATGAAAAATCTCAAATAAAGGTTGACCAAAGACACAAAATATGGTGTATACATCTGTTTGTCAGAAGCTTTTGAATCAGCATTATGGAGAGAACAGTCTCTGCATAACTTTGTGGCCACATGTGGGCTTGAACTCACAACCTACCCCAAACTTACGTAAGAAACTCCCCTCCGATTGGGCTCAAACCAAACAAACATTTGCGGAAATTTCTCTAGACATTATTACATGTACCTTCTTTACATGTACATGTAGGTTTAAATTACCATTTGAGTAATTTTTACTTTTCACATGACTAATACGCAGTCTCATCAGAGCCTTCTATGCGTGTACAAACACAAACAATCCAGTAAACATCTGTAAATTGACACCTTTGGACCTCTAGCGAAACGCCATACAAAGGGTGCTTTTGCTAGCGGGATGATCGTGGCCCGATCCAATGGCGTTTCGCTAGCGGGCCGAGGGTGCCCGACATTGAATGCTGGCTGCGAAGTAGGTGAAAATTCAGATTCATTGTATTTTCTGGATTTACTTATCTTTCATAAATACGTTTCATTCTCCTAAATATGGCCACAATTACAGGCTACATATACTACTTTGCAAAGGGAGACACTTTACATGTACCATCTGGTTATCTAGACATTGTTAGCAGACTCTCAAATACTGTGACAAGTCGGCACGAAAATGTGTGTGTCTGTGTGTGCGTGCATGTATTATCGTATGTACGTACGCAAGCGTGCATAAGTGTACACAGGTACCAGTGTGCCTGTCTGTCTGAATGTATGTATGTTTGTGTGTGCGTGCGGTTGTGTGTGCGACCGTGCGTGTGTGTACGTATGCAAACGTGCATAAATGAGTTAAAGAACCCATTCACCTGTCAATCTGTCTGTCTGTCTGTCTGTCTGCGTGCGTGCGTGCGTATGTATGTATGTATGTATGTATGTATGTATGTATGTATGTATGTATGTATGTATGTATGTATGTATGTATGTATGCATGCATGCATGCATGGTTGTTAGTTTGTTTGTTTGTGTATATATATATGCTTGCGTGCGTTTGAGCGCGCAGGTTTCCGTGCGTCTGTCTGCCTCTTGTATGTCCGTATGCGCGCATGCGTACGTGCGTGTATGCGTGCATGTGTTTGTCTGTGTACGTGCATAGATGTGTGTGTATATTTGAACGTTCGTGATTTTTTATTATTTCTTACTTCTAACTTCGATGTTTGTTTGTTGGCGTGCATACGTCTGCGCATGCGTGTGTGAGTTCGCACAGAAACCTGTCTGTCTATTTGTCTGTCTGTCTTTATGTATGTACGTATGCATGCGTGTCTGGTTTTCTGCATGCTTGTCTGTATCTCTGGTTTTCCTGTCTGTCTGTATGTATGTAAGCGCACGCATGTGTGTGTGAGTGTATGTGTGTGGGGGTTGTGGATGTGTGTGCGTACATGCGTGAATACACGTGTTTGTATTATTATATTAAAGCGCGTGACTACTTCAAGAACTTCTATACTTCTAACATCTAGCTCAGTTCAAAGCTAGTGTGTCGGCATGCATGCGCCCACCGCACCCGAAAGTCGGTCTGCTGTCTGTCTGCTGTCTGTCTGTATGTATGTATGTATGTATGTATGTATGTATGTATGTATGTATGTATGTATGTATGTATGTATGTATGTATGTATGTATGTATGTATGTATGTATGTATGTATGTATGTATGTATGTATGTATGTATGTATGAGTGTGTGTGTATATGTGTGTGTGTGTGTGTGTCTGTATGTGTGTGTATGTAAGCATGCATTCACGCGCGCACGCACGCATGAACGCACGCGCATGCATGCATACATACATACATACATACATACATACATACATACATACATACATACATACATACATACATACATACATACATACATACATACATACATACATACATACATACATACATACATACACGCAAACCTACACACACTCGCACGCACGTGCACACGCTCGCTCGCATGCGCATATATGCAGACATACCCATACATGCGGACAGAGAGACGGACAGACAGACAGACGCACGGGAGCCTGTGCGTACGGACGCATATAAGAAATGGCTCCTTTTATTTTTGCATTAATACAATCTTAGGCCGTTTGTTGGCTAGAGAGCTACAGAGAGTAGTAGTCCGATAGAAAACCAAAATGACCTGGAACTTAATTTTCAAGTTTTTTTCTTTCTTGATTTTTGTAGTCTAGGCATTGTATATGTTGAATCCAAGTGATGCCACTCTGACATCACTGAGCGTTTTGAAATATTAAAGATGACGTCCAAAATGGCCGTCAGTTAGGCTCATAAGACCTATTTGACCAACGGACTCGATAGAAATTTTGACTTTTAATGAGTGTTTAGAGGCTAAATGGTAAAAACAATTAATTAGGAACATTGTTTTGATTCAGAAGGTTGCAGCATTAAAGATGGCGTCCAAAATGGCCGCCAGTTAGGCTCCTAAGAGCTATTTGACCAACATGCTCGCTAAAAAACATTTTAATTTTGATTTTTTATGGATGGTCAGAGGCTAATGATACAAATGATTAAAGTGGAACTTTGGTTTGATTCCGTGGGTTGAAATATTAAAGATGGCGTCCAAGATGGCCTCCAGTTAGGCTCCTAAGACCTATCAGACCAACAAACTCGATAAAAAACATTTTAATTTTAACTTTTTTATGGAGGTTTAGAGGCCTAATGAAACAAACGATTAAAATGGACCATTGGTAGGGTTCAGAAGGTTGAAATATTTAAGATGGTGTCCAAGATGGCCGCCATTTTAAAACGTAAATTAAACCTGAAATCAAAATGGCAGTTAATAACTATTTTCTGATAGTTTTCAAAAGTGGTTGTATTTGGAGAATTTGTCAGACATGTTGTTTTCAGCATTGTTAAATATTCAAGATGACGTCCAAGATGGCAGTAATAGCATGGTGGGGAATCACATGGTTTTTGCTATGATACACTGTACGGAAAAATAACGGACTCTTATTTTTCGTATTTGGTATTGTTTTTGTCTTTGTTCTGGTATCCATCAATCCATGCACCATCTTCCAGACCACTTTTGGCCGGATCTGATAAAACCATAATGTCATAGTATTCTCGTAAAATTTCCTACTTTGGGTAAACTCTCTGTCAAAGAATGAAGAGATAAATGCCAGAATATACTGAACGGACAATATCACTGAAAACTTTGTGACAGTGTACCTACCTCTTTTTAAATCAATATGCGGGAAAAATCAGCTGGATAGTGGTATTTGGATGGATGGATGGATAAAATTACCAAAAAAAAAGCGAAAACAATATTTACTTATGAAGTACAGTCTATCATTACAGCGTATCCGTAGTGCATGTTTGAAGGTGCAAGTTTAACAGATATGACTGGTGGTTAGGTGCAACTGTGAAAGACATGGCTCATGGTATGACGCAAATAAAATATACATGAATGTTTATAAGATAAAACCTTAACAGACATGCATGCTGACAGTAAGCAAATTATAAAGACATGGCTGCTGGCAAGGTGCAGCTGTAACATACATGTCTGGTGCGATTGTGCTTACCAGCCCGTTGGTTAAGTACGAGCATAGGGTCATAACTGTGTGTCTGAGGCAAGTGTAACAGATATACTTGCTGGTTCAGCCCCCACAACTACAGATGTGTTTGCAAGTCAGTTGCAACTGATTAAAACATATCTGCTGGTGAGATGCAACTCTAATAGACATGCATGCTAGTAGAGTGCAATTGTAACCGGCATGTCAGGTGGTCGGGTGCAACTGTAACAAACATGCCTGCTGTTTAAAAGCAAAGTTTAAAGACATGGGTGCTGCAACAGGCCTGCTAGTCTTGTGAAGCTGTTACAGAGAAAAACTGCCTGGTTTCAGAAATGTGTGCTGGTCCTGTGCCACATAGTTAAACATGCGTTATGGTAAATATGTTTGCTGACCCTGTGACAATGATTGGTGGTCTAGTGCAAGTTAGGACAGACATGCACACTGGCTGGGCGCAACTTAAACATGCCTGCTGATCAAGTGCAACAGTACCCAGTTAGTCGGTGTCGATTGAAACATACATTATTGCTAGTGCAATGTAAATAACACACATGACTGCTGGTCCCAAGTCTCATAAACAGGCATGTGTGTCGGTTCAGTACCACATAATTAAACACGTGTGATGGTGGTAAGCATGTCTGATGTGATGACCTGTGGCAATACATGGCTGCTGTTTGATGAAGCTTCAACCGATATGCCTGCAGACTTGGTACCATTCAGTCAGACATGCATCCTGGTCCATTGAAAATCAAAAAGAAAAGCTACTCGACCGATGCCCCTCAATCAGACATGCTTACTAACACTGTGAAACTTTATTAGACAGGAATGTTGCTACATTGTCGATGCAAAATACATCCCTGCTGGTCAAGTGTCACTCCGTGTAGCGAGTTGCTAAGCTGTTGCAGCTGCAGCAAATATGCTTGCTGGCCTAGTGTATTTACTGCCACAAACACCGCTGCTGTTTAGTGTTGCTGCAAGATGGATGCATGCTGGACTGTTGTCACTCAATCATGCCTGCCGATCGTTTACCACTCAATCTTGCGTCTGGGCTGGTGCTGTGTTTCTCTATCTGCCATACCTTCTGGTGTGGTGTCTCACTATCAGCTGTGCCTGCTGATGTGGTGCCTCTTTAAGGGCCTTTCTTTCTGGCGTGGTGCCTCACTATCAGCCACGCCTGTTGGTGTGGTGTCGCATTATAGTCCATGCCTTCTGATGTGGTGCCTCACAATAGCCCATGCCTTCTGGTATGGTGCCTCACTATCAGCCATGTCTGCTGGTGTGTTGCCTCACTATAGGCCATGCCTTCTGGTATGGTGCCTCATTATCAGCCATGCCTTCTATTGTGGTGCCTCACTATAGGCCATGTTTTCTGGTGTGGTGCCTCATTATCAGCCATTTCTGCTGGTGTGGTGATCACTATAGGCGATACCTTCTGGTGTGGAACCTCATTATCAGGAATGCATGTTGGTGTGGTTCCTCACTACAGACCATGCATGTTGGCGTGGTACCTCACTATAGACCCTGCCTGCTGGTCAATCGCCACTGCAACCGACATTTTACTAGTCGAAGAAGAAGAATGGTTGCAAGTCTAGTGCTGCTTTTACAGAGGTGCCATTACATCGGACATGTGTGCGGATCCGGTGCCAATCTCAGATATGCCTGCTTGTGCAGTGCAACTCTATCAGACATGCATGCTGGGTTCATTTATTTAAATCCATCTTGTAGGGTTCCCTCCCACAGGTTTGTAAATCTTGTTGGCTACCATCCCGGAAGCCATCTTGAATATATTAAATTCTGAATGATGCATGAATAGCATCATTGGGATGTTACAACGATAATGTTTGTAATTCAAGAATCAGTAAAATAAGCATTTTGTATACAAATCCCTGAAGTTTGCCAGTATCAGAGACAATTTTCTAGCAATGAGAAGTTAGTTCGATATTCGACATTCGATATTCGATATTCAAATGGAGAAGTTAGTTCGATATTCGACATTCGATATTCAAATGGAGAAGTTAGTTCGATATTCGACATTCGATATTCGATATTCAAATGGAGAAGTTAGTTCGATATTCGACATTCGATATTCGATTTTCAAATGGAGAAGTTAGTTCGATATTCGACATTCGATATTCGATATTTAGATGGAGAAGTTAGTTCGATATTCGATATTCGAACTGCCGCTGTTGATCATCTTATTAGGGTCAAAACATTCTTTGGCAATCGGAAAGTGACCGAATATCAAGTTTTTAATATCAAAACTAACTTTTAATTCACGATTTTGAATATCAAATTGCCAATTCGATATTCGTAGTTCGATATTCGATATTCGAACTACCGCATTTTTTCATCTTATTAAGGTCAAAAACCTTCTTAAGCATTCAGAAAGTTACTGAATATCAAGTTTTTAATATCAAAACTAACTTTTAATGCACGATTTTGAATAACAAATTACTAATTCGATATTCGTAATTCGATATTCGATATTCGAACTGCCCCTGTTTTTCGTCTTCTTATGGTCAAAGACCTTCTTTAGCAATCGGAAAGTGACCGAATATCAAGTTTTTAATATCAAAACTAACTTTTAATTCACGATTTTGAATATCAAATTGCCAATTCGATATTCGTAGTTCGATATTCGATATTCGAACTACTGCATTTTTTCATCTTATTAGGGTCAAAAACCTTCTTTGGCATTCGGAAAGTTACCGAATATCAAATTTTTAATATCAAAACTAACTTTTAATGCACGATTTTGAGTATCAAATTACCAATTCGATATTCGTAATTCGATATTCGATATTCGAACTGCCGCTGTTTTTCATCTTATTAGTGTCAAAATCCTTCTTAAGCATTCAGAAAGTTACCGAATATCAAGTTTTTAATATCAAAACTAACTTTTAATGCACGAATTTGAATGTCAAATTACTAATTCGATATTCGTAATTCGATATTCGATATTCGAACTGCCCCTGTTTTTCGTCTTCTTATGGTCAAAAACCTTCTATAGCAATCGGAAAGTGAGCGAATATCAAGTTTTTGATATCAAAACAAACTTTCAATTCACGATTTTGAATATCAAATTGCCAATTTGATATTCGTAGTTCGATATTCGATATTCGAACTACCGCATTTTTTCATCAAACCTTCTTTGGCATTTGGAAAGTTACCGAATATCAAATTTTTAATATCAAAACTAACTTTTAATGCACGATTTTGAATATCAAATTACCAATTCGATATTCGTAATTCGATATTCGATATTCGAACTGCTGCCGTTTTTCGTCTTAATGAGGTCAAAAACCTTCTTTGGCATTCGGAAAGTTACCGAATATCAAGTTTTTAATATCAAAACTAACTTTTAATGCACGGTTTTAAATATCAAATTACCAATTCGATATTCGATATTCCGGATATTCGAACTGCCGCTGTTTTTCGTCTTATTAGGGTCATAAACCTTCTTTGGCATTCGGTAAGTTACCAAATATCAATTTTTTAATATCCAAACTAACTTTTAATGCACGAGTTTGAATATCAAATTCCCAACTCGATATTCGTAATTCGATATTCGATATTTGAACTGCCGATGTTTTTCATCTTATTAGGGTCAAAAACCTTCTTACGCGTTTGGAAAGTTACCGAATATCAAGTTTTAAATATCAAAACTAACTTTCAATGGACGATTTTGAATATCAAAATGACATTTCTATAGAATATGAAGTAGCAATTATAAGCGGCTTACTAGAAGAGTAAAACATTTTCTACCTCTATCTATAGAGTGCTGTCCAATCAATACTATTTTAGCCGCCCCTAAATGGCTGGTGGTATAAAAGAGAAATGGTAAGAGGAAAAGAAGAGAAAGAAGAAGAATTGTCCAAGTTACGTCATCAAGATGGCCGCTACAGCTATAATTGGTTTTAACCATTAACAATTCATACCATTTGTTTGACTCTCATTTAAGAAATATCTTCTCTGAAAATAGCATATAAAAGTGAATATATGCCGACTTTTTCTAATCTAAGGCCAGTAAGGGTTTACGACTAGTTCCTGCGCATACATGTATGCTTAGAATGAGGAGTGCTTTGCAACTTTTTTGTTTATACACTTGAAAGCAATCAATAGGCAAGTCCTCGCTTAAGAAGGTAAATTTATTTTGAACACTAGAGCGCGCAGTCGATGGGGCGCCATCGCAAATCCCCACGCTAAAGTTTTTTACTCCCCCAGCACCCCCTTGTCTCACCCCCGGGGCATGACCCTGGCAAAAGAATGAAAATTCTGTTCAATATGTTTTCTATCTTTTATTTGTGAGAACACACACACAAAGATTGGTATAAAAATCTTTGAAATTGACATGTTAATGATATTAGACCTTTTGACCACGCCCCAAGGTCACCAGTTTGACCCTAGGATGAAAATGTTATTTGCATTCCGTTCTGCTCGCCATCCCCGTCGATTTGATATGCAACATGACCATGTTTGAAAAAATAAATTTTTGACCACCTGGGCACCGCCAGCACCCCAAAGTTCCACCCCTGTGGCATGACCCAGGCAACAGAATGAAAATCCCGTCTGATATGTTTGGTATCTTTCATTTGTGAGAACACACAAAGTTTGGTATACAAATCTTTGAAATTGACTTTGTAATTGAAATTAAATGATATTTGACATTTTGACCCCTCCAAAGGGCCCAGGGGCAAAAAAAGGTTTGACGTTGAACGCCCCATTCATGTGAGTTATGCCCAGGTTACACATTCTCGGACTGGACGCCGGATTAGCCACGGATACAATCCGGCATCATTCGTGGCAATCCGTATTGGTCCGTAGCTTTCCGTATTGCATCCGTAATCATACGTAGTGGTACTTAATCATACGTATATAGTGCATCCGTATCGGACTACGGAAATTGGCATTTCCTGGGTCATCCGTGAGATTTAATCCGTATAAGAACTGGCGAGGTGATCCGTGAATGTGTGACCTGGGCATAACTCACATACCAAATTTGGTTGAATTTCGTCCAATGGTTTAGGAGGAGATAGCATAACGGACGGACGGACAGACGGATGGACTGAGGCGATAGCAATACCCCCTTCGCTTTTTTAAAAAGCGGGGGGATAATAAATTGCACCACCCTTGGGTCTGCACTATAATCACTACAAGCTCGTATTTACCATCCATAAGTTGATCAAGTTTTGCATAAAAATGCAAAGTCAACATTATATAACCACTGGCATGTGCAACGGCCTTTTTTGAGGGACGAGGGTTTCCTGAGCATCATTTCAGCCAGTTGTGTTCAGTAAGTGAAAATGTTCATAAACCTTGAACCACATGGTTTATTTAAATAAAAATGGTTCCTTGTAGCTCAATTTGCTGTCCGTTCTAAGGCGGTGGTTCTGTTGTTGTTGATTTATTGTTTTATGTACCTTTCAATGTTTATGGCGGTTCTGTGTTGGTCTTTGTTTTGGTATGCATTACTTTATGTCCTTTCTAGTTTTGCAATCATCTTTACGAGGAAGAGATCGAGTTGGTTGCTTTGCTTTATTGTCTTTCGGATGTCTTGTTACTGTAAATGTAAATGTCCCCACGGTGGCTTTTCCGCATGGTGCCGTGGGTTTGTCTGCAGTTGTGCTGCCACCATATATTATATTTGGGCCTGGTCGCGAGAAAACCTGTCTTCGGGTTTCTGACAAAGTGAGATTCAAACTAGTCTGCTCAGCTACAGAGACTAGCTAGAAAGTTAAAATTTCACTTGTAGCAAGTTTGGATATGATGCTTTCCAAAAAAAAAACGAAAAACAAACCGGGCACTGATCAGACTGCGCGGATGCGCAGGTTGGTCTGCGCCTTTTTTGTTCGCAATCCCCCCCCCGGAAGACAGGTTTTCTCGCGCCAAGGCCCATTATAGTAGGGCTCCTTTACCTGTGCTCGTCAGATTAAAATTACACGACCTTTGGATCTGCACTTTTTTGCACAACCCTTGGGTCTGCACTATAATCAGTATGCTAGTCTTGCACGACTCTTGGGTCTGTACTATAATCTTACTCGGTTCTTGGGTCTATACTATAATCAATATGTGTGATCCGTCTGTTCGTCCTTGGTCAGCTAGTGAAAACGCTCATCACGGGTTGTGCACATTTGCACATTTCTGTCAGTTGATTCTTTGCAGAATAAGCATTGAGTTAATACAAACTATACAATTCGAAGATGAATTGACAGGCACATTGTAAAATTTACTTTTTCCCTGTTAGCTGTAACTGTTACTGTCCGTTGATAGCCGTAACACCCAAATCAAGCCCGACAACTTATGATCTCGACATGTTGTCGACATATTGTCATGTCTTTTCTCGACCTAATCTGTTGATATCCCTGAAAGGATTTCGAAAAGGTTTATTCTGAAGAAATAAAAATCAGCAGACAACAAAAACATGCAAAAGAAAACAACTTCAACATGTACAGTAGCACAAGTATTTACACATGTAGTATTCACGTCGACAGCAAGTATAATAACAACACCGTCAATGGTCCAATAATGAAAAAGATGGGGTAGAATAAAACAAGGTTGAACGAACTGCCTATTGATCGCATACTCTTATTATACATGTATATAACACAAGGTTAGCTCTTAAAGGGTTGGGCCCATCGTATAGCGTTTTATAGTTACGAGAGAATAATTTTTAGCGTTTTAATTTTGCATTTGCTGCAACCACTTTTGTCAGTTGTTTTCCTATTAATATGTATTATTTCAGTTAACTAATTGTAAGGAAGCGCAGTGGCTCAGTGATATCTAGAGTGCTTGACTCGAAACAGAGGGGCCGCGGGTTCGATCCTCACCGGTGTCACTGCGTTGTGTCCTTGAGCAAGAACATTACAGGAAGACCCGTCCCTCCATAACTGAAAGATTGTTGATGGGACGTAAATAATCAAATCAAGCAAACAAACAAATAACTTTTGGTACTGATCAATATGTATTATGTTCGGAATAGGCGGTCCATTGGAGGCAAATAAAATACAGTAAATATGCATATTCCAATAACACTCTATTCATGAACACACTGAATTGTGGTAGAATTCATCCACCTCCACCCCCACCCCCTTCCCGCTCCACCTCCAAAAACAGACATTTCAGCAGTATGTATCCCTAATACTAAATCAAAGTCTAATAAACGAGGAATGCCCATAGCACCTTGGGGCATATTGAAACTGATCCATTTACATCTGATGATTACGTCAGACTTAGCGGGATATATCCGAAGACTCCGGCAATGTCGCCAATGTTAGGCCCCGTTCACATGCACAAAATTTACACCTGTAAGTATTTTGCTATATGGAGCAAATATACACGCATAAGTAAAAGTATATTTAATCTGCGTTCACATGCTAATAGTGTCCACATAAGTATCTTAAAAGTTACTCTAGATCAGTTGTATTTTGACAGCAGACATGTACACTGTAGTCATTCCACTACGGCAGTTTGGGTCTCGTCACCCACTCCGGTGTTATAGTAAAATTACCTTCAAATAAAGGCTGACAAAAATGAGAACTTTCGAATATGTTTGCTTTGAGATTGCATCGTCTAGTTAACAACCTCTGTGTTGTTTTGCCAAAACGGAGATAAAATCATATTTTAAATGTGTTTTTGTACAGTTATATTAATAAATTGTCAATTACGGTCTAGTCATAATTATACGGTTTCGTCATTGATTAATTGTCCACGATGACGAAACCGTTATTAGTTATTTCATGCCTAGACATCAAACGTTAAAGTTTTTCAGATAATTTTCAATGCGAATTTGATGAACAAAATTTGGTCGGAACCCAGGCATTTTCGGGAGTTTATCTGTATTTAAATGAATAGGTCTTTGCTAGATTTTGAGGGAAAATTGTGTTTACGCAGATGATGACTGACGAATTATAAAAAGAGGAAGCCAAAACACAGCTTACAAGGCTCAATCATTCATAACATTGTAAGGTTAATGGCTTCATTTAGAGGTCACTTTTTGGAACCGAAAAACCAAATTGTCTATAGTGATTTTTTTTGTTTTTGTTGAAAAATGTAAGATTTTGCATTGCTAAATCTGTTACAATTTTCAATAACAGCAACGGAAATCTCTGTATCTGTGATATTAACATTTAAAATTATCAGTCATTTAGTGAGCATCATTAGTTTGAAACAACTGGGGTCTGTGTTTTACTAACCAAACAGTTTTGTAAGCCAGTACTATCTGAAATAAGGAGTGTGGAAGTTGAAAACTTTAAGAGTACGGTAAATGTTCTAAAATTTCGAACACTAAAAAATAATTATTTTTTCCGCTGTTTGTAATTTTAGAAATTATGTTTAAGAAAAAGTGCATGAAGACAAACTGGTTAGTTTGTTATTTCGTTCAAACCAACATTTACTGATAAAAAAAAGATTATATGGCTTTCAAAACATCCAAATACTGTATTTCTTTTGTTTAGAAATACGGTTTTACAGATACTGTGTATTTTGAAGTAGCCCAGCAGGCAGCAGGCCCATGTTTTGACTTAAGTATTTGCCTCATAAATGTTGACAAAAACTTTGGCCAACCCTTTTTAAGACATAAGTCATATCACAAGCCAGGGGTCTCACGTTGGTATTCACAAGGTAACATGTGCTTCATAATTTGATGTTGTGCATTTAAGTCATTTTGATATAAACAAAGAAATTTCTGCTTCAGTTCTTAGGTTGTTTCTGGATTTGATGAATCTAAACTTCTAGTTACAGTAAAATCTGTGTAAAATGGACACTCTCATATGACAGAAAATTGGCTTGATTGTATTGATTCCTGATCTTTGCCATATTTCTTTCTTCCAAGACCAATTATCACTTAATGCTGGTCAAAAGTTTTGCAGAATCTTCCATTTGCTTACGTATGTAAATTTGAGGTCCGTTCACATGACATAGTTTACTCATGGAGCATAAATACTTATAAGCAAATATACTTTTGCATGACCTCCAGAGGTGGTGCAAATATACTTTTACCTACCCCAGTTTACTCCAGGAGTATTCATACTTACGTAAGCAAGTGCGTTCACATGACACTGTAAGTAAAGTTGCTTAGGTAAGTAACTATACTTACGTAAGTAAATGTGTGCATGTGAACGGGGCCTTAGATTCTGAAAAAAAAAGCGCAGAGCCGAACTATAGTTACTAATGCTACGATAGCTACTAATGCTACGTTTACACTATGTCCCCGGCGGCCACGGCAGTCACGATTTCGGCCACCGTGGACGAAACAGCGTGGCCGTTATACTAGGTTTACACTATGTTCCCGGCAGCCACGGCAGTCACGGTAGCCAGAAACGTAGCTCGCCGTGGTGTTTAAGTCATTTTTGTCTTTGTGTTCAAGTTCTGTCAAGTCTCACTACGTTTTCTCACGGTCTGTCACGGTCTGCCGTGACAGAGGCTCGCCGGCGCGCTACGGTCTGTCACGGATGGTTCTAAGTTTCATCCCGGCCTGTCACGTTCTGTTGGGACCTCTTACGTTTTGTTACGTTGCGATCAAGTTCTGCTACGTCTATCAAGTTATGTCAAGGTTTTCTACGATAAAACGTGGGCGATGTATGGTGTTTGGGCCCCAATATGCACACGGTATAAAGAGGAGGTCCACAAAGCTGCTGCAATTGCTATATATTATGCACCCTTGATCAAAAACATCATTACATGTACATGTAATGGCAATGAAGAAGCCGATTTCATATTTATATAATTGCTAGGAGTGTAAAGAAGAATGATCGTCTAGCAGGAAGGTTAAAGACGGATGCATAGTGCGGGCATGGTTTTCGGAAGCACGAATGCAACAATTGGGATACTTCTCACTTTTTATAGCAAGAGAGCTTCGCATCGAAGATTTTAACGCATTTCAGGCGTCCAAAGCTCTTCAAGTCGAAACTGTACAATGAGAGTCTTGAAACAAAAACACCAGCCATTGGTATCAGCATTAACTCTTTGTACTTTAGTGACTCATTTATGAGTTTTTTTAAAAAAAACAAAAAACAACAGAAGATTCTAATGAAATGGAGCAATGCAGCATTTGATCAATGTCTACACCGACTGATCTTCAGAAAAATAAATGCAATATTCTGCCACTGGAAGTTATAACCTATGACACCTCTATAATACAATGAAACTACCCAAGTCCATTCAGTTATGATTATTTCTACCCTTGCCACTACTTTCCTCCTCAGATGCATCTATCTGAGATTCTTAGACTCCATGTTCAGGTTCGAGTTGTGGGGTCGGGTTAAGACAACGTGGCAGACCACAACAGAACTTGATAGACCTTGGCAGACCTTGCGTTGCCGTCTCGTAACAAGCCGTCCAGCTACGGACATACTCCAAGTTGTGTTAAGGTTTGTTACGTTCCGTCACGTTTTGTTGCGTTCTCCCCGTTCTACTACGGCACATTTAAGAAGGTCAATCCCGCCGTGGCTGCCGTGGCAAATTTTTTGACTGTTTAAAAATCTGTCCCGGCGATCACGGCAACCACGGCGAGCTACGTTTGTCGATCCCGTTCCCCTACGTTGTGTTACGGCCACCCCGTTTCGTCCACGGTGGCCGAAATCGTGACTGCCGTGGTCGCCGGGGACATAGTGTAAACGTAGCATTACACAACGTAGAGGAACGGGGTCGACAAACTGATCGCCGGACAAATTTTTAAACAGTTAGAAATTTTGCCACTTAATTGTGCCGTAGTAGAACGAGGAGAACGCAACAAAACGTGACAGAACTTAACAGGCCTTAACAAAACTTAGAGTATGTCCGTAGCGGGACGGCTTGCTGTGGGACGGCAACCCAAGGTCTACCAAGTTCTGTTGCGGTTTGCCACGTTCTCCTTACCCGACCCCACAGCTCGAACCTGAACATGGAGTCTAGGAAGCTCAGATAGATGCATCTAAGGAGGAGGGTAGTGACAAGAATTGAAATAATCATTACTGTGTGTGTGTGTGTGTGTGTGTGTGTGTGTGTGTGTGTGTGTGTGTCATTAAGCCTCTGTACTTTTTTCTTCTGGTTTAATACAATAAAGGCTTGGGTAGTTTCATTGTACGTATCGAGGGATCACAGGTTATAATTTCCCGTAACACAATATTGTATGTATTTCTCTGAAGATCAGTCAGTGTAGACATTGATAAAATGCAGCATTATGCGGCATTTCGTTTTAATTTTCACTGTTTGAAAAAGTACTCATTAAGGAGTCACTAGTTTACAAAAGGGTTAATGCTGATACAAAAAATGGCTGGTGTTATTCTTTCAAGAATGTCATCGAAGAGCTTTGGATGCCTGAAATGCGTTAACATCTTCAGTCAGTCTGCTGCATTCGTTCTTCCGAAAATCATGCCCTCATCCATATTGACCTTGATCTTCGCACCCGTCTTTTACCTTCCTGATCTAAGCAGCTGTTGGTGGCATCCTTGCTGCCACAAAGGCTAGATGCACGCCCCTAGCAATTATATAAACACGAAATCGGTTTCTTCAATGCGCTTGATGATGTTTTTTATCAAAGGTGCAGAATATAATGGTTGCAACAGTTTTGTGGACCTCAGTTTTATAACGTGGGCATATAGGGGCTCAAACACAAGGCTTCCACGTTTCATCGTAGAAAACCTTGACAGAACTTGATAGACATAGCAGAGCTTGATCGGAACGTAGCAAAACGTGACAGGTCCCAACAGAACGTGGAAGGCCGGGAAGAAACGTAGAATCGTCCATGACAGATCGTAGTGCGCCGGTCACGGATATCTTGACAAACCGTGAGAAGACGTAGCGAGACTTAACGTAATTTGAATACGAAGACAAAAATGAGTAAAAAAAACTACGAGCTACGTTTCTGGCTACCGTGACTGCCGTAACATAGTGTAAATGTAGCATAAACTACAACTTTGAAATTTAAAAATTAACTTTGCATTTTCTAGAGCCACTCGTTTTCAGTTTTTATCATGCATTCAAGCTCAGTAGTTTTTGTTTTAGTGTTTTCATGCGTATACTAAGTTCTGAAAAGGTGATCCACTGGAAAGCAAATAAAACAAAGGAAAAGTGGGTTTATTGACTATGCATGGCACGCTGAAAAGTGTAACAGTTCACGCCCCTCTAACCCCTTTAAGAAAATGATTACGTTTCTGCCGATTTTACAAGTAATTAATTGGAGGTCAAATCGAGGACGTTTAGATTTGGGGCGTTTTGACTTGGGGGCGTTTTTAAGTACCCGCAGTAGGCAGATAGGTCAGTTTCAACATGCCCTCAAGTATCAATCTAGTTTAGGTCGTCTATGTTAGATTTTCATCGTAATAAACTAAGGACCTTAGTAAGGTGGATTTCAGATAGGACCACAGATGCCCTGTATACATACACATATGTAATACGTATTCCTCCGTCGAGGTTAATAACCGAGGTATGTCTAGAGGGGCATTTTATATGTCGAGGTATAATAAACGAGGAGTTTATAAGGGGCATATTGAAACTGTCCCATCTGCCTACGCTGAGCCGAGAATGTCCGGATTGAATAAGAAGCCGAGAATATCCGAGTAAGCTCCATAGGGGGATCTGGATTCCGGCTCGGTGAGAAGATCTCTAATAAGCCCTTTCGTTTTCAGAAGCAAGCTATAACAACTAACGAATAATACGATCGCTGATGCGATGGTGAATAACACTGCCGTTTCATCAACCAATCCCACTCCTTCATAGCATAAAATCCAAGTAGAGGGGTCTGTTTCCTATGAATGAGATGAAACATAAATTCATTAAAATCGCCATGTCTGGTTCCTTCTTCAAGTTAGAATTCCGGAAAGTCTTTTAGATAGCGTAGACTTTTTCCTTTGACACACCTTAAATATGGTGACTTGGAACATAAATCTACACACACAGCCCATGAACAAATTTGCTTCAGCTACGAATGTACTCTGAGCAAATGTACAATGGTTGGGTGTTACGGACCAGTCTATTTTATTTCTTGGAAAACGTTTTATTCATTCAACTTAGAAAAGTAAGTGAGGACCCCAAGAATAAAACACGCATATATTACAGACCAACACAATCATGATACTTTGAGGAAGCGCCACAGAACACTAATAACAACTAGATATCAGGAAGACAATTAAAGTAATAACCAGCTTTCTGTTCCACAGCAAGATGATTGCAAAACTAGAAATGACACTAAGTACTGCATATCAATGACTAAAATTAAACATTAACTAAACAACAACAGAACCACCGCCTTAGAACGGGCAGCAACTCGAGCAGCTGAGGGGCTTAAGACATTCGACTGGTTTCGAAACCAGAGAGCGTCCGAATGTCGAAAATCGAATATTGAAATAGCATTTTGATATTCAAAATCTTGCATTACATGTACATGTGGGGACGGTGGTCTAAGACTCATGACTGGGGATCGAGAGGTCCCAGGTTCGAATCCCGCACGGACCGTCGGATTTTTCTGAGCAGAAAATCCGTCCCCGTTTGCTCATCTTCACCCATGTGCATCAATGTGTACCCTGATTGGCGGTGTTTGTTCGATTTTGCTATCCCCTGAGCGCGATATCTCAAAGTACGCTGCTCGAAAAGATGACAGCAATAGTTTCCATAGGGAGACTCGACTGTAGATTTCACAAGGTAGCCCTATGGTCAGGGGGAGTTGTATCAAACGGGTGGCTGAACGTCTACCGAGCTAAAAATGCGCATTTAAATTTAACTTTCACATGTAAAAGTAAGCTTTGTTATTGAAAACCTGATAATCAGTGCCAAAACAGTTTTTGACAAAAAGATGATAAACAGTCACAGAACGAATATGGTAAATCGAAATGCAAATATAGAAATGGCATTTTGATATCCAAATTCGTCCATTGACAGTTAGTTTTGATATTAAAAACTTGATATTCGGTAACTTTCCAAATGCTTAAGAGATTTTTGACCCTTATAATATGAAAACATCGGCAGTTCGAATATCGAATATCGAATTACGAATATCGAATTGATAATTTGATATTCAAACTCGTGCATTAAAAGTTAGTTTGCATATTAAAAAGTTGATATTCGGTAACTTTCCGAATGCCATAGAAGGTTTTTGACCCTAATAAGACGAAAAACAGGGGCAGTTTGAATGTCGAATATCGAATTGGTAATTTGATATTCGAAACCGTGCATTAAAAGTTAGTTTTGATATTAAAAACTTGATATTTGGTAACTTTCCGAATGCCAATGACGGGTTTTGACCCTAATAAGACGAAAACCAGCGGCAGTTTGAATATCGAATATCGAATTACGTATATCGAAGTTGTAATTTGATATTCAAAATTGTGCATTTAAATTTAGTTTTGATATAAAAAATTTGATATTCGGTAACTTTCCGAATGCTAAAGAAGGTTTTTGACCCTAAGAAGACGAAAAACAGCGGCAGTTCGAATATCGAATTATGAATATCGAATTGGTAATTTGATATTCAAAATCGTGAATTGAAAGTTAGTTTGAATATGAAAAAACGTGATATTCGGTAACTTACCGAATGCTTAAGAAGGTTTTTGACACTAATAAGATGAAAAACATCGGCAGTTCGAATATCGAAATCGAATTACGAATATCGAATTGATAATTTGCAATTCAAAATTGTGCATTTATAGTTAGTTTTGATATTAAAAATTTGATATTCGGTAACTTTCCGAATGCAAAAGTTTGTTTTTGACCTTAAGAAGACGAAAAACAGGGGCAGTTCGAATATCGAATATCGAACATCGAATTACGAATATCGAATTAGTAATTTGATATTCAAAATCGTGCATTAAAAGTTAGTTTCGATATTAAAAACTTGATATTCGGTAACTTTCTGATTGCTTAAGAAGGTTTTTGACACTAATAAGATGAAAAACAGCGGCAGTTCGAATATCGATTATCGAATTACGAAGATCGAATTGGTAATTTGATATTCAAAATCGTGCAATAAAAAGTAGTTATGATATTAAAAATTTGATATTCGGTAACTTTCCGAATGCCAAAGAAGGTTTTTGACCCTAATAAGATGAAAAAATGCGGTAGTTCGAATATCGAATATCGAACTACGAATATCGAATTGGCAATTTGATATTCAAAATCGTGAATTAAAAGTTAGTTTTGATATTAAAAACTTGATATTCGGTCACTTTCCGATTGCTTAAGAAGGTTTTTGACCATAAGAAGACGAAAAACAGGGGCAGTTCGAATATCGAATATCGAATTACGAATATCGAATTAGTAATTTGATATTCAAATTCGTGCATTAAAAGTTAGTTTTGATATTAAAAACTTGATATTCGGTAACTTTCTGAATGCTTAAGAAGGTTTTTGACACTAATAAGATGAAAAACAGCGGCAGTTCGAATATTGAATTACGAATATCGAATTGGTAATTTGATATTCAAAATCGTGCATTAAAAGTTAGTTTTGATATTAAAAATTTGATATTCGGTAACTTTCCGAATGCCAAAGAAGATTTTTGACCCTAATAAGATGAAAAAATGCGGTAGTTCGAATATCGAATATCGAACTACGAATATCGAATTGGCAATTTGATACTCAAAATCGTGAATTAAAAGTTAGTTTTGATATTAAAAACTTGATATTCGGTCACTTTCCGATTGCTAAAGAAGGTTTTTGACCATAAGAAGACGAAAAACAGGGGCAGTTCGAATACCGAATATCGAATTACGAATATCGAATTAGTAATTTGTTATTCAAAATCGTGCATTAAAAGTTAGTTTTGATATTAAAAACTTGATATTCGGTAACTTGCTGAATGCTTAAGAAGGTCTTTGACACTAATAACATAAAAAACAGCGGCAGTTCGAATATCGAATATCGAATTACGAATATCGAATTGGTAATTTGATATTCAAAATCGTGCATTAAAAGTTAGTTTTGATATTAAAAATTTGATATTCGGTAACTTTCCGAATGCCAAAGAAGGTTTTTGACCTTAATAAGATGAAAAAATGCGGTAGTTCGAATATCGAACTACGAATATCGAATTGGCAATTTGATATTCAAAATCGTGAATTAAAAGTTAGTTTTGATATTAAAAACTTGATATACGATCACTTTCCGATTGCCAAAGAATGTTTTGACCCTAATAAGATGATCAACAGCGGCAGTTCGAATATCGAATATCGAACTAACTTCTCCATCTGAATATCGAATATCGAATGTCGAATATCGAACTAACTTCTCCATTTGAATATCGAATATCGAATGTCGAATATCGAACTAACTTCTCAATTTGAATATCGAATATCGAATGTCGAATATCGAACTAACTTCTCATTGCTCAATTTTCTTATATTTTTTTTTGTAATAAACCGCCATCTTGGCGGCAATCTTGTCAGCATTCTTATTTTATCTTTTTATTTGGTTACAAGCTAAGGGTCTTTAACTAGATTCCAACTTCACAGCTTACAATTTAAGAAAGAAAACAGGTTTGGGACATGTTTTCCATATCACACAATATTTTAACCTATAGGGTCAATGTAGGTCCATCTTGGACGCCATCTTGGATATATCGAAATGCTCAATGATGCCAAAGTGGCATCACTTGGAATTTTCAAGGACAATGTATACACTACCAGAATCAACAAAGAAAAAAAGTTTAAAATCAAGTTCCAGGTCCTCCTAAAATTCGCCCGAATACCGCCGGACTATAGAAAGAAATAATTGTTCTAGGGTGTCGACTATGTAAGACTCAAGCCATTAAGCTCAGCTACAGGGAATAGTAAGAAATCGAAATTCTGGGTTATTGACCTTCTAATCCTCAAACCAGCCACTTCAGCTACAGAGAGTTGCATGCTTGGTGGTCAACCCAATCACGGTTGACAACTTGCTTTCCTCGTTAATTGCACGCCGGCGGGTCGGACCTCAGACTCCGACGGTTCCGACTTAAAGACCTATAGATGAGAGGGATGGGGCCTGATGTCGTGTCTTTAGTCAGGCCCACCAGAGTTTAACTGTTTGATTTATTTTACTCCGATATTCAGTTGTTCTGATGTTTCAAAGATGTATAATAATAGGATTTTACTATTTTTCATTGACACAGGTGCATTTTTAAATAACGGTAAATGTATTACAGCAGTTAGAGGTACGTATAAATCACCCATTACCTGGATTAGGTCATATTTTTGTTTACAACGATTCTCATCTATCTTTGAATCAACAGTATGTGAGTCATAATTTATTTTCGTCAAAATTTGGCTTTGAAATGTTGAAAAAATAAACATATTTATATCTCATTTTTCCTTCTCTCTTTGTGTTGCTAGATGTTATAGCTATATAAAATCAGTCGAGATACAGCTTAATGAATCCTATTTTTGTTTGAAAAAATATTTTAACGATAATAAGTCATGCCATTTATTCCCTACTGTAACGATAATATTTTCTTATTTCTAAACATATGCATTTATATTAACCATTTGATTGGATGTTTATTTTAATATTTAGACATGTACGCATTGAAAAATATAACATTGACCTACTCTAAATACAATGTCCTATTATATTTATTCACCCAAACCTGTTATTTGAATAAATTACCTTTATTGGGCGGCATTACATTATTTTTTTTAAAATATTTTTGTAATGCAGTACATAAACCCCAGTTCTAGTTTGTTTTCATAAAGACAATAAAGTAATGTTTTCAATCAGTAATAACATGATCTAATTACTTAAAGAGTTTCCTCATACAGACTTGATAAACATGTGTTACAGTAGTGAAATGTGTGTTACACGAGTGGGTTTTTGTCTGTTACAGGAGGGAATAACCAAGCGTATTATATGGAAATTTTTTTTTTGCATTAAACAAAACACATTTATTGACAAAACATTAACGCAAATATATCAAATTATATGTTTACTTGAATTGAACAAACAAATTCATTTCTAACAAAATGTAATTCAACTTTGATCAAAAATATTATGTAACATGAAGGAATTTGTTTGTTACAGGAGTGAATTTTGCTATATTTAGTTATTGCCCATGTTTGTTCTGCTAAATTACGCTATTAATTTAATATACTACATAAAATATATTTATTTTTGAAAAGTTTGGAATATTTACATAATTAAAACTGTATTTCTAAGCTACTAGTTGCTTACACAATTCACAATTTTATTAGCTTAACATTAAATAATATTTCTTCCCTCATGTAACATTTCGATCCCTCCTGTAACGTTACAGTAGTGAATGTTACATGAGTGATATATTCATAGTTAATCTGTAAATAAACATATAAGGAATACATTGACATCCCAGGCTCTCCAAATTAAGAAACTATACACTAAGACAATGTGTATCCAAATTCTCCAACAACAAAAATAGTTCAGACAAACAAAATATCACCGTTACATTAGGGACCATATGCATAAATTACGCACCTACCTGCAAACCTAAAAATAGATATTTCACGTCAAATAATCGAAAATATTATTCGTTTCAATTTTTACACTGACAGGAAATGGCCACTCTTCAAAATGAAGTTGGGGAGTAACTATTATATCTCTGGGATGTTACATTACTTTTGTAGAATAGGGTTTCGTTACAGGAGTGAGTGGAAGGCTGTATTCAAAGTTTGACAGATGATTTAGATATCAAGTTGTCAGTAAAACACAGTATAATATTTTTGAAATGCACACTTAAACATGAAACTACCATCAGCAAAAAGAAATTAGTAAAAATAATAGCTTATGTGTCTTCTGTGCTTCAGAAAACACCGGTAAACTTGTCTGGCTACAGTGAAAAAGGGTAGTTTTGGACAGTTTAAACCTTAAAAAAATATCTTTATAACATCTTTGAATCAGAATCAAATACATCAACATGCTAAATAAAGTTAGTTTAAACATTCTAGGGCAAGAGTTGGGCCATGGTACGTTCTGTTTTCAAGTAAATTGTAAAACTCAAGAATTTCGACGAAAATAAATTATGACTCATGTATTGTAGCCTATAGATAAGTTAAAAGTGACGTATAAGAGCGTACCAACACTTGAAGGTAATACAGGTTATACCGTTATTAACGGTAAAAAATTACATTAATACCTGACAAAGGTTTTCAAAATACGGAAATATTATAGCAAGCCGTCATAGCTCAGTCGGTTGAGCCGAGGCAAATATTTGTATCTATATCTATTAACGAGAGATTTAAAACGGGGGAGGGTTCGAATCCCACACGATTGATTTTTTTTCATGAAGGAGATATTTTTAAATATCATTATTGCTTAAACAAGACTTTTTATCATATTTTTGTTATATTTTAAATGTTTTTTCTATAGTATTCTTTGAGTGTTTTTGTGTGTGTTTTTTGTGAGTTTTTCTAGGCTTTTTTACATTCTTCACATATTCATTTCATCACAATACAATACAAAACAATACAAAACAATACAAAAGAGGTCAGCAAAAACATTCTTCGTCTGCTGATTCTGTGTCGGAATAGTCTGAGCACATAGAGATTTATGAAGACAAATTGGGCCAATCAGAAGATAGGATTCTCCCCAGTCATATAACAAAGTGTTATATTTATAAAGTGTTCCTTCTTTCCGCTTTTCGTTTTCTGTCATATCCGATAAAAATAATGAAGGTCATCATTCACAAACATAAAATATCAAAAAGCAAAGATAAAAAGATATGCCGTAATTGGGGTTCAAACCTGCAATTGCAAAACTTCGGGACAGAGGTCTACGATCTTACCACCGCGCCAGCCCAACTGTGACAAATATTAATGATAAAAGAATAGTATGTACAAAGTTAGCGAAACCGTTTTACCTATTTACATCAATGGACAACGTCCAATTATCAAAACATGCTCTGACGTCACTTTGAACTTATCTAGTAAGGACAGTACTTACTGTTGAGTCCTTATCATTGTTAATCTCCTTTTTATATCTGGATTAGTGTGTACTTGGAGATGATTCATGTATAAGCTAGGGATCTTTCATGCGAACGTAACATTTATGTGTCTTGATCCACATCAAAATTAAGGGTGAGGTTAGTACCGTTAAACATGTTTAAGCCCTCCAGTAATTTTTTTACTGACCGTCCCAAGGCAGTGCTTCTTTTGTGGATCCTTTTTGTTATTTATATATCAGGTTTGTCTTTGTTATGCCGTCTTGTCTGTTCCTTGCAGCGTTGAGATCACCTGCTGGGAAAGTGCTGACCTTTTGACTCTCTTGTGTGTGATGTTTCTTGATTTTTGTCACTTTCCCATTTGGTGTGGTACTTCATTGTATCGATTCCTGATAATTGCCTTCTTCTTTACTTTGTAAGAAATAAAAAATCTCACCCTGTTAGCCTGTAACCAGCTACATTTGTACAGAGAGTAGTAAGAATTTAAATTTCTGGTGTTTTGACCCGGTAATGCTTAATCCAACCAGCTCAGACACAGAAAGTAGTAAGAATTAAAAATTCTGATGTTTGTTTTGACTACGTGAGACTCAAGCCATCCAGCTCATCTTTTTTTTGGGTTTGGTTTGTTGCTTTACGTCCCAGTCGACATCTATGGTCATGTCGGGACGGTCAATTCACATAACCGCACTTTTTCCTGGGCAAGCTTTACCCAGCGGTTAACCAGTACTTCGGGCAAATACATGTACTTTCGCTTGTAACTGACAACAACCCTTCTCGATT
Source organism: Loripinus fragilis (assembly GCA_964019695.1). NCBI lineage: Eukaryota > Metazoa > Mollusca > Bivalvia > Lucinida > Lucinidae > Loripinus > Loripinus fragilis. The sequence continues at coordinate 35,787,578 of OZ026520.1, read as the reverse complement.
CGGCGGAAGGGAGGAGAATGACCGTAGAAATTATTTCATGATCAATCTCCACGAAAGTATTGGACCGGACCGGGATCGACCCCTGGATTTGCAGTTAGACACGCATCTGTACTCAGACACGTTGCCGACTGCGCTACGCGGCCCAGCTCAACTAAAAACAGAAGTAAGAAATGAAAAACTATCTAGAGGTTAGTAAAAATCTGGGACTTTGGCCGATGATGCCCAATTCAGTCGGCCCAGCTACAGAGAGTATTAAGGAATACCATTTGGGGGTTTGACCCGTTAAGCCACAAACCAACCAGGGCCCGGAATTACAATGCCTCCTTAAAGTTAAGCAAGACTTAAGTTAAGTATTGATATTTCAACATGCTATATTAAATGCTAAATAAATTGCCTGGATCGATGTGGTATTTGTGGTCAAAGATATCATTGAAATCTTCAGAAAAATCAAAACTATTTTGATTTTAATCAATTATAAACGTTATTTTTCGCATCCTGAAAAATCAATACTTAACTTAAGTCTTCCTTAACTCTAAGGAGGCATTGTAATTCCGGGCCCAGCTCAGTTATAGAGAGTGGCAAGAAATCAAAATTCTGGAATTTTGACCTGGTAAACCTCAAACCAGCCTGCTCAGCTACAGAGAGTAGCAAGAAATCAAAATAATATCTTTTCCGTACGAGATAAAAAAATCAGAAAAAAAAAAATCAAATAAAATGACCTTTTCCGGCCCGCCTTGTAATGGGGCGTCACACGTTTTTTGATACTTAATCGCATTGTATTGTATTGTTCCAACAAGCATGCACGGCAACATAGTTGGACTAGAGGTTAAAAAAATTGTCTGACTCTTTATCATTGTATATATGTTGTGTGTGTGTGTGTGTGTGTGTGTGCAAATAGCGAAGATTCTGGCAAGACTGCGAGGATGTGCAGCCTTGTCTGAAAATGTTGACCGATTGTACGGCGGCCACATTGTTAAGTTGCGGTCACGATGGGGTTGCCGCAGGAATCTGTGTGATTTTACAGATACTGCACAGGCTTCACGCGGCGACCTTTCGGTAGCTGGGCGGGGTCTCTACGATTTCTTTAGAGCCTACAATCAATTTTGGGCCGCGAAATACCATCTAAAATCATACATTATCCGCCCGATCAGCGTGCTGTATCTGTGAGTTACAAATGGATAAATGTACCCGTATGGCAATCATGCGATTGGGTAAACTACATGTCTTGTCAACGACCTACGGCCTTGCAATTTCTCAAAATTTGTCATAGTCAGGAGTTGATTGTAGATGCTACAGCACCCGTGAATGCGTACATTAACTGACTGAATGTTAATTTCAGTTTGATATTCGATATTCGACATTTAAAATTTGAATGTGGGATTTAGTTTGATATTCGATATTCGACATTCAAAATTTGAATGTGAGATTGAGTTTGATATTCGATATTCGACATTCAAAATTTGAATGTGAGATTGAGTTTGATATTCGATATTCGACATTCGATTTGAATGTTGGATTGAGTTTGATATTCGATATTCGACATTCGATTTGAATGTTGGATTGAGTTTGATATTCGATATTCGACATTCGATTTGAATGTGAGATTGAGTTTGATATTCGATATTCGACATTCGATTTGAATGTTGGATTGAGTTTGATATTCGATATTCGACATTCGATTTGAATGTTGGATTGAGTTTGATATTCGATATTCGACATTCGATTTGAATGTTGGATTTAGTTTGATATTCGATATTCGACATTCGATTTGAATGTTGGATTTAGTTTGATATTCGATATTCGACATTCAAAATTTGAATGTGAGATTGAGTTTGATATTCGATATTCGACATTCGATTTGAATGTTGGATTGAGTTTGATATTCGATATTCGACATTCGATTTGAATGTTGGATTGAGTTTGATATTCGATATTCGACATTCGATTTGAATGTGAGATTGAGTTTGATATTCGATATTCGACATTCGATTTGAATGTTGGATTGAGTTTGATATTCGATATTCGACATTCGATTTGAATGTTGGATTGAGTTTGATATTCGATATTCGACATTCGATTTGAATGTTGGATTTAGTTTGATATTCGATATTCGACATTCGATTTGAATGTTGGATTTAGTTTGATATTCGATATTCGACATTCAAAATTTGAATGTGAGATTGAGTTTGATATTCGATATTCGACATTCGATTTGAATGTTGGATTGAGTTTGATATTCGATATTCGACATTCGATTTGAATGTTGGATTGAGTTTGATATTCGATATTCGACATTCGATTTGAATGTTGGATTTAGTTTGATATTCGATATTCGACATTCGATGTGAATGTTGGATTTAGTTTGATATTCGATATTCGACATTCAAAATTTGAATGTCAGATTGAGTTTGATATTCGATATTCGACATTCGATTTGAATGTTGGATTGAGTTTGATATTCGATATTCGACATTCAAAATTTGAATGTGAGATTGAGTTTGATATTCGATATTTGATTTTGAATGTTGGATTTAGTTTAATATTTGATATTCGACATTCAAAATTTTGAATGTGAGATTGAGTTTGATATTCGATATTCGACATTCGATTTGAATGTTGGATTTAGTTTGATATTCGATATTCGACATTCAAAATTTGAATGTGAGATTGAGTTTGATATTCGATATTTGACATTCGATTTGAATGTTGGATTTAGTTTGATATTCGATATTCGACATTCGATTTGAATGTTGGATTGAGTTTGATATTCGATATTCGACATTCGATTTGAATGTTGGATTGAGTTTGATATTCGATATTCGACATTCGATTTAAATGTTGGATTTAGTTTGATATTCGATATTCGACATTCAAAATTTGAATGTGAGATTGAGTTTGATATTCGATATTCGACATTCGATTTGAATGTTGGATTTAGTTTGATATTCGATATTCGACATTCAAAATTTGAATGTGAGATTGAGTTTGATATTCGATATTCGACATTCGATTTGAATGTTGGATTTAGTTTGATATTCGACATTCGATTTGAATGTTGGATTCAGTTTGATATTCGATATTCGACATTCGATTTGAATCTTGGATTGAGTTTGATATTCGATATTCGACATTCGATTTGAATGTTGGATTGAGTTTGATATTCGATATTCGACATTCAAAATTTGAATGTTAGATTGAGTTTGATATTCGACATTCGATTTGAATGTTGGATTTAGTTTGATATTCGATATTCGACATTCGATTTGAATGTTGGATTGAGTTTGATATTCGATATTCGACATTCGATTTGAATGTTGGATTTAGTTTGATATTCGATATTCGACATTCAAAATTTGAATGTTGAATATCGAACATCGAACCAATTTTTGATTGCTCGATATTGACGTCGTATCAACATCGATGCAGCGTCATGCCGGTGCATCGACTTGATATTACGCCATTATTCGTTACTGTCGGCATCGCCAATGTGATGCATATATGGACTATTTTGGAAATCCACCCAATGTTACGAAAATTAATAAAATTACAACCAAATGCTGGACCTTAAATACAGTTTTATACATTTGTACTTACAGTTTCCTGTGTCTTTTAGACTTTCGTGTTGCCAAATTTCCCAATGTTACTTGTCACCGTTGAAAAACTCCCGATTGTAGCTTTTAAAAAGAATGTAAGATGCATAATAGATCAAAGGCCTATTTGAAGAAATCTAACAAATCCAGAAATTATCTAACCATAATCATATTCATCAATAAACATTATGTTTTGGTTAAACAGCACCTAATATTTCAAATCTAAATGGACTAAGGAATGTTTCTCACTATAAATAATCCATCACAAAATGTCAATTCAATTATGTATGTATACATTTTAAACCTGCGCATGCTACAGGAAAAATGCATCGGAAAATGTCGTCTGTTGAAGACGTCTGCATGTAAGTTTTAGGTCAAGGACTAATGTCGGCATACCAACAAACAGTATGGACCTCGATTCTCCTAGAAAAGCAGTACGATATATGATCTGGGCCACTGTTTACTATAGAGATGTGCTAAAGGACCAACAGATGACACACAGACAAAATTAAGTTGTGATTAGCAGCTAAAGAGCTAAACTAGTACTTATATAATTCCCATTACTCCACCCCGCCCTCTTAACTTTTTAACTTGGATAACTTAATGTGATATGAGGACGGAAATCGGGCATACAGTTTTTTTTAAAACAAATGTAAGAGTACATGCACTGTAAGAGTACGATGGTAATGTGATGTAAAAGTTCGCGAGCTGCAAATAAAAGAAAAAAGAAAAAAAAAATGCATGCACATCAACACAGGATCTGCAAAGGCACAAAGTACTGGTACATATCGCTGTTTATTTGTCGTTTAAAATTCAGGCCATCTTGCGCAATGGTACAGACTAGCCAGAGCCTTCGCTCGTGTTAACGTGTACACCAGTAGATAGAAACTCATGCCCAAATTTCAGGGAGCGCAGTGGCTCAGTGGTAGAGTGCTTGACTTGAGACCGGGGCCGCGGGTTCGAGCCTTACCGGCGTCACTGCATTGTGTTCTTGGGCAAGACACATACATCCTAACATATGTACCTGTTCACACCAGGAAGACCCGTCCCTACATAAGATGGGGCGTAACGATTCAAACCAAAACGCAAATGCCAAAATTTAGACTTGTAACCATGGCAGTATATTGTTTCAAATCCTTGTCATCTACAACTACCACAACACTTAGGTTGTGTGATTCGAGCAATATAAACGCTTGGCACCAATCATCACGTGAGTGATAGAATGAGTGAGCGAGTGCGGGTGCGAGTGAGGGAGTGAGTGAGTGAGTGCGAGTGAGTGAGCTAGTGCGAGTGAGTGAGTGACTGCGAGTGAGTGAGTGAGTCACAATTTAATGTCCTCGCACCAACTGATGTTATATGGAGTCGTATTGTTATATGCCTTGGTTTAAAGTCTCGTCTGAAAGACTGGAGAGGTCCAGAGTCGAACCCCAAACCTCAAGTTTACAAGGAGAATGACTTCGCTACAGTACCGCAGAGTTTACCTAAATTATGAGCCACAGAAAAATGAGACTAATGGCTGAATCCGATGTTCACTTAACGAGCTACATATAAAAGGCCTTTGAGAAGATTTGATATGCCAGAACATAAAATCGTGATCATTTTTTCTTAATATATAAATAAAAAATGATTCCTGCTCGCCAACGATTTCGCTAACGGCTTGTTAGCTGAGTTTGGTGTGTATGGTGGCCTAAGAAAACTACACACAAACGGGGACCCGTGTGTATCATCAAAATTTCAATTCTTATTCTTGTGTAAACTGTGCACGGCACTACAGTGGATAATCGCCCAGATTTTAGTTGTAGGGGTATTTAAGACGCGTTTTATCATAAAATTCAGCCTTTGTACAATCGGGGACGTCCCCATTAGGTGGGTGTCCCCGATTGGAAGGTGTGTATACATATGAATGTCCCCAAATTGCACCTTACACACACACACACACACACACACACACGCACACACACACACAGAAAGCTCATAATTTATTATGAGCTTTCTGACTTGCGGCTATAGAATATACGGATCTACTTCAAGCTCCTGTGCGGAGAGTATTAGATTTTTTATTGCCTCTCAGATGGAACTAATGACTGAGATAAGAGTGATGCCCGGAAAACTGCAATTTGCAGTTTTCCGGGCATCACTCATATTTCGGACACTATTTCAAGGTGGTCCTAGCGGTAATAAGAGGCCATTACAGTCTCCATTTCGCGAATAGGGTCACATGACATCATAATTCAACTTATCTTTACAAAAAACAAAGAAACAAATGTTTAGTACTTTAACAAAATGAAAGAGTTGACGCCCTGTATACGTCCATACGAATGTAAAATGATTTTGCTTACATATTTTAAATAATTAATTTACACCAAAATTCAGGGGAGGCGGCGCCACACCTACCGTGGTATAGCTACACTGAGCGTGTAATGTAGATCAGGGTAACCGGGCTACAGTGCGTTCCCGAAGAGTATACCAACGTGCTCAAAGAGTATGCCGAGGACGGACGGACGGAAATTTGAAATACTATATCACACACTACTAAACGTATGTGTTAAAATTAGGATCATGTGAAAAGCGTACTCTTTCGACCCAATAGAGCATTACAATGTGTGTGTTGCATGTTCAAATTTTCAACCGTTTTTGCATTAGCTAATAGTGTAGACCCTGAGGAAATACCGCGTTATGTGGCATTTCATCCCGGTATTCACTGTTTGCCAAAGTACTTAGGAATCATCAGTATTTTACATAGGGTTAACGCTCTCAGACCTTACATTAACATCGGTCAAAGGGAAATAAAGATCATGTATCCTAATGTTTGTAGGATTTACATCCCTTAGACCAGTAAGGAAATTGATGAACACAAGACTAAGGTATGTGCTTTGTCCGGACTGCTTTAATCAAAGTTGTCAGACATAAATCATATAACATAATTAGCAGTGGCATGACAAATCCAACAAAATGAGTGTGCACAAAAAGAAGACTCATATCAGCCTGGTGTCACCAGGCTGATATGAGTCTTCTTTTTGTGTGCTCAATGAGCAACAAAGGACACAAGCGTTCTTCGTGCGGAGATCGAAGACTCTGTTTAGACTGAGTTTTGAGTTTTGTCGATCTTTGGTTTTCTCATGTCGAAGCTCATACATGTATATTGAATTTGACTTTGGGATGAAAGCGATCGTGTCAGTACTTACAGAGATAATCGAGTTGGAACTTTGTATCAACATTTCATTTTAAAGAGACTAGGTCTGCAACTTTGAACAGTTTTCGATTTTTTTTATTTTCTTTTTAAATGATTTGTAAAACTAGAATTAAGTTATGTTTTCACAATAAATCTGTTTACTATAGCTGAAAACTGCACAAACAGTGAATTATCTTATAAAAACAGGTGTGTTTTTCTCTTTTGTTGGTAATTATTTGCGTCCCTCCAATAATTATAGACAGCTTATTTTAACATAAATACCGCTGTTTTGAAACTGATAATTTGTTAAGATTTACGTACGAAATTGGTAAAATGTATACCTGATTTTTAGTTTTTTTACTGTGTTCTTGAAAAATAGAAACATTAGTTCTGAAATTAAAAGACCAAAAGTTACAGACTATGCAGCTTTAAGCAAAGTGGCGCTTTTTAAAAGGGTTATTCACATTCGACAGTAACTGACATCTACCCCACTTAAATCATAGGCAGCGAGAGAGTAAGACTACCAAAGCATATGACTGATTGACATATCCTGCACCATAGAATATAGTCTCAACTTTTTAAACCATTATCCCGCTGATATGTTTTGTCTTGAAACTCGTCCTCTTTTTACGTCTGTTACAGATTCTCAAATTCACTTCATCTTTTAAGGCCTGTTTAGACGGCATGATTTTGTCATGTATGATTTCTCTGTTTAGGCGGCATTACAATGTCATGTGTGATTTCTTTCAACAGTGGAGAAACTGGCTGGACACCTTGAGCCATCTCATCATGCTCAACATCGTTTCATTGCTATAGCTAAGAACATGTGTTAAAACTCATTCCCGCAAGTCACAACTTTTGCCATCTGCTATCTCATCTGCTTATGTTCTTAGGTAGTCTTTATGGTGAACAATATCGACTCAGATCAGACTGTTCCCTGGAAGCAGTATGGTCAGGGGTTATATTATTTATTTCCATGATAAGATCTCCTCTGAAGTGCACTTGAATATATGCAGCATACACCATTTTCAGGACAAAATACTGGCATGTTTAGGGTTATCTATTTTATCTTGCTCCGAAAGCTATTAACCCCTGTGACCTCAAAGCTGATTGGCTAATTCGCCATAATTTTTTAATGGCAAATAGAACCAGTTCTATCCTCCATGACATGTCGTCCTGACTCTAAAATCATATATGACTCTGTAATAGCAGTGTTTACACGAGCTGATTTGTAATGTACGACTAAGTCAGGACGACTAAATCATGCCGTCTAAACACCCCTTAAATGTTCATGGAAGCAAACACTATGAGCCCTGATCAGTCTGTTTCCTGATGTCACTTTTGTTTGCGATGCAGGCTACCTGAGAACATATGCAGATGAGAGGAGCAGACGACAAAAGTTGTGACAGGCGGGAAAATTGTTAATAACAGTTTAACAGTAATTAGAAGGAATAATTAGCTGTTTGGACTGTTTCGCTCGCAGCTGATCTAAAGAAATTTCCTAAAATCGTAATCTTAACAAATGTAGCAGATCCCCAGAGAATTCTCAAAGAACTATTAACTTGAAATTGTAACCGCAAAAACAACACAATGCAACCCCTGCCCCAAATAAATAGTTTTATCAAACAGTTCATCCACTATTATTGCCAACAATCTTTGTTGGACAAAGTCTATGTTCCAGAGCAATGCTAGCGATTAGTCCTGAGACACCCCCCCCCCCCCCTGGAAAATAACGTAAAAATATAGGGTTTCTTATTAATACTGGTCCGGATCCCCTTAACAATCACAAAGCTACCAAGCAGCATTCAATGTTTGGCCACCATTAGCACGCCAGCGAAACGCCATTTCAATGGCGTTTTGCTGGCGGACCGATGATGCCCCGCTAATAGTGGTATTTGGATCCCCTTGCTCAAACTGAAAAAAAGCAAACTGAAAAAAAAGCGAAAAAAAAGTTATCGAAGTTGGACCCCCTCTGACAAATTTTCTGGATCCGCGCATGGTCAGCACAAAACATCTCTGATCGCTATGTATGATATTTACACTATGTAATATGTACGAGCGGACACCCTGCCACGAAGTTATATATTTTTTCATACTCAACTCAAATGAGCATGAAATTTCAACTACTCACACTTGTAAAAAATGCTAAACATTTAGATATTTCTGGCTTTAACATCATTTTAACATCAATGAGCAGGTAAAGGTTCATTTTCATAGGACGGGCAATATAAATTGATTACAACTACATCTGTTCACTAGTTGTAAGGGTTATCTCTAGTATGCATTCGGTAGCCAAATGCTAGTCCCACAACAAGGGCTATCAACTGGTCAATAACCGAGTACAGTTAAACCTGTCTAAAACGGCCACTAAAAACAGACAAATCAAAGATTGTAACGACAAAGGGTAGCTTAATGAAGGTCGAAAGTATTGCAGAATGTCCAAATATATTGTAATATTTTGTAGGCATACTGCAAGTTTGAGGTTTGAATTTCTTAAGTTCAGGAATTTGGAAATTTTGAACTTTCACTTATGTGTAAATGGAATTGTCTCACCAATTATGATATTTCGGTGTACTGTTGCGTTTCTATCATTGTTGGATATATGATGATACATGTAAAACTACTTTGAAATCGCGTTTTTTTTTGCATGAAAACGGTAATATTTTGCAATATATACACGACGTTGTTATGGCTGTTACTAAACTTAGCAAGTGGTCTTTAATAACACGTGAAGCTCTTTAATTGTTGGCTTTGTTCTTAGTTTTTTTTTTATTTTGTTTTTGTCCATAAATATCTTCACAGATGTTTAACAAAACAAGCCTTCAACGGTTAGGACCTCCTGGCGCGCATGCTCTGTCTCGCTAGTTAAATTCTCGCGAGAGCGAGATTCATACGCCAGACATTGTGCTTCGGGGTCTAGTGAAAGCGATGATTTTTCATGAATCTCACTGAAAATAACCTGTCGGTCATTCCTTTTTCAATGTTTCTTCGATAAAGATCTAATTAAGCTGTATCGGTGTCTATCAGACAGACATTGCTTGTCCCGGGACAAAAATGTCACACATATTCCATGTTTAATTGTTTCACGGAATTATAAAACGGACGAAATATAAGCGACAGATGGTTTCATTTGAATATTTTTCATTTTTGTGTACTGATGTACAATGGTGGTGTTGGATATCAAAAAGAATATTTCCAATTTTATTTTTCATAAATTTTCCCGGACCCTTGCACAAACTATTCTTTCTCGCTAGTTAAAAAATGCACGCTGCGGAAAATGCGCGATGATTCATTCCAGATGCACAGAAAACCCACACGCAGCAGAATTTTAGCAACATCATTACCACCACCATCATCATCATCATCATCATCATCATCATCATCATCATCATCATCATCATCATCATCATCATTGTCATCATCATCATCATCATCATCATCATCATCATCATCATCATCATCATCATCATCAACAACAGAGGCCCTAACATGTGTTTAAGCGAAAATAACCAACCAGATGCATTCGAATGCATCGGTTTTAAGCGACCCAGCTCGTGGTCCGGAAAACTGCTGACTTTATTTGGGCGTCGTCGCGAAAAAACCTGTCTTCGGGGTTTCCGACAATTGAGATTCAAACCAGCCTGCTCAGCTACAGAGACTAGCTCGAAAAATGAAATTTCGCTTGTAGCAAGCTTAGATATAGTACTTTACAAAACGCGAATAACAAAGGCGCTGATCAGACTGCGCGGATGCGCAGGCTGGTCTGCGCCTGTGTTGTTCGCAAACCCGCGAAGACAGGTTTTCTCGCGTCAAGGCCCATTTTATCTAAATGCAGGTTCTCGGTATATATCATACACTATAAAAGTTAAGGGTTGGTATTTTATGCTTTTTGTTTCAAATCATTGCATAAATTAAGCGGGTATCATATGTCAAGAAAATCATTTAGCGCATTTATGTTGAATTGATTTTCCCATTTCTATGAATTGGACGAGTTAATTTCCAATTTTAGGGTTGTTGGGTGGTATTTTTCATTTTCATTCAAATTTTAATAGAACATTCTGTAAGCAAACAGTGGAGATCCTGATCAGACGCCGCTTTTTTTGCGGCGTCTGATCTGGGTTTGCTTTGTTTGCCTATGTCCCACAAAAAGGAGGCTAGAGAAATCATTGGAGTTCCGTAAATCCGTTTGACAATCAAAATTTTCCTCATGCACACTGCCCTGAATATCCCAGTGCATAACAAGGCGGAATATGATTTCCTTCTATACACGCCCTGGCGCTTCAAGGAGCCAGTTCATTAATAGATTTAGGTTCTTATTGCTTACAAATTTCCACTTCATGTATCCAATCTTAGCACTCATCTTGGTTTATACAGCAGAGGCTCTGATGAGTCTGCGTGGATACAATCATGTTTAAGGTTTCGCCTTACAATGGATTGCTGTTTCTTATTAGAAGAGGCGATTCTAAGAAGTACAACGAAACATTCAAAGAACAGACTAAAATGTCTACAGGTAAACGTAAACTGTCGCCTTTGAGTGGACTGATAGTTGTTTGATCAGGCGACCCCCACTCTCAACTCCCCGTGCAACATACAATACGCTCAATCGAAATCCTTGCTAAGATATTTGGTGCATAATTGGGCCCTGAAGGGCAAGGGTGCAAACGCAGAGACAAGAAAGTCGTGCGATGGCATTTCTTTTGTAGTAGTTACTTCCCTTAGACCATAGTTGGCTGGGTCGATATGATATTTGAGCCGTGACATATTTCCAACAATGTGGTATGTGCGACCAGCAAGGCCTCAGATCAGCCTGCGCATACGCGCAGTCTGATCAGAGCCTTTGCTTGTCGTTTGAATATTCTATGAGTGATAAGCTGCTGACTGAACACCATTCGGATTTTCTTAGCTTAAAAGAAAGCTGCACAGGCTCGTCTGGGTCTACACTTGTCAAAATGCACATGTCGTGGCGTTACGAAACAAACCAAAAACAAACAAAACCCAAATAAACAAAACAAAACAACATGTGCATACCGTTGAGCAGATAATAGACAGTAGAATTTTAGGGTTAATCAATGGCCTCGTGAATCGTGTGAACCATGCACGTTGTCGCATTAACATGGCGCCCCATCAGGATCTGCACCATTTTTTCATCATAAAATCCATATTCAGCAACCGAAAGAGTGAAAAAAAATAATTCCAGTAACCCTTGATATTTCCATCTCTGGTACTAGTTACTTCCCTTAGACCATAGTTGGAGATTAGTGAGTTAAAAGGCGACACACATAAGCAAAAACTAAATCTCTTAATTTTGGCGATTAACTGGTTTCTATTCATTCATGTCATTTATACTCTATAATATAACCATATTTGGACATTTGGACTCCAGTATCACATATGCTCAAAAATTCCTGTAAACGCCCATGATGGCGTATCCAGCTGGGTCAGAGTTCTCAATTTAGGTCCGAGCCTTCGTCTATTCCATGCTATGTGTACAACTTGACTTTTCGCTAACTGTAAAGGCGGCACCTCATGAATGCGTAATAAGGACTGGTCAACCTTCGACATAGGCAAAAGCTGAAAATGAAGCGTGGTTTTATTAAAAGTAACTGTGTCATCTTGCGCCGTTACCTCAGTATAGACGAAAAACACATTAGTTAGTCCTTAAAACGCCAGCAAAATAACTGCATCTGAAAATGTCTATTCAACATAAGCATTGAGGCAAACATTGTGGACCTGGATCAGACTGCTCCTATAGGAGCAGTCTGATCTAGGTCCACACTGTTTGTCTATGAGGCTTCAAATAGTTTAGTGGACGACTAAAAAAACAACAACATACATTTTGTGATTATGCGCTTTAAGGGTTAATAAATGTGAGTTCAGTGTGTATACGGTTAGGATTTTCATGAAATGCACGCACGTTTGCGCGGCCTAAAATGCTTATTAACTCTTTACCAAATTATAATTAAAACCTGATTTCTCTTCCTTAGCAGATGAAATAGCCGAACCACGCACAGATTTGAATATTAAATTTGCCGCCTTTACAGTAAGCGAAAAGTCAAGTAATTTGCGAGATGCAACGGCTCTGTACCAAACTCTCATGTGCTGTCACATTAAATAACAAATGACATTTTTGTTTGAATATTTTTCAAATTGTGTTGTATGTATTGTGCTTACTTTAACGGATATGCTGTAATTAGCAAACCTAGTTCAAAGGCAACGTCAATAAATATTGGAACCCCGGTATAATGCTGCACCGTCGTGCCTTTTGGGGGTGTTCAAAACCTTGCCAGAACACCATCTCAAACGACACATCCGTGAAGCTGCTTGTGTTGCATTATGCCGATCAAGTTATTTTGGTACAGATGAGAAGGAATTTCAAAATAATTTAGACATGTTCTATGAATACTCCGAATTATGGCACTAATCTATTTACTTTGATAAAACTTTTATGATCTTTGGTAATCGACAAGACCAGCGTTTTAATTTTAATCTAGGTGGTCACAAAACTGACATCTGTACTGATTTAAAATATCTTGGTGTTATTTTAGCAGAAATAGGCACTTCCACCAAACAAAGAAACATAATGTTGAGCAAGCTAGGAAGGCAATGCATGTACTTTTCAAACGAATTCGTAATCTTGATATTCCAATTGATTTGAAGTTGTATTTATTTGACCATGTTATTTTACCTATTGCATTATATGGTTGTGAAATAAGGGGCTTTGAAAATAGCCAAGTTATCAAAAAATTACATAATTATTTCCTCAGATAGATTATAAACTTGAGAAAACGTTACCTATATATATGTTACATTCAGAATTGAACGACACCCAGTACAAATTAATATCAAGTCAAGAATGATAGGCGTCTGGTTATCAATTGCCAATGGAAAAGAATCCAAATTATCCAAATTACTGTACTTAATAATGCGTAAAGAACACGTAATTATGATTTTAAATGGATCCGCTGTATACATAGCATACTTGTTTCTGTTGGCTGACCTGATCTTATTAAAACTGAACCAGTCAATAATCCAAATTCTGTGAAAATGGATACTTCACGAACATTGTCAGATTTGTATATTCAAGAATGGAATGAGAAAGCTAACGTTTTCTCAAAAGTAAAACAACATCTTTTAATCAAAGACAATTTCAATTATTTTGAAAAATATTTGATGATTATTTTTATTTTTTTATTATTCCAAAATTATCAAATATAGGACTGGTAACCATCGGCTTCCAGTTGAGACTGGACGATGGGATGATATACCATTAAATGAGCGAAAATGTAAAATTTGCACTACAGAGGACATTGGTGATGAGAATCACAATTATTTTACTTGTGACTTTTTTAAGAGTGACAGAAAATTATATTTGAAACCGTATTTTATGTTAAGCCAAATATACGCAAGTACATGTATAGGGAACTTTTTACCTCAGCCAATGAAGCAACGCTCATATGAAATTATCAAAATTTGTTGCAATTATTATGGAAAAGTTTTCTGTGTAGATTGTTTTTCCAAATGACTGCTAAAATTATTTTCCAATTTATATGAAGATTAACAATATATTCTCTGTTTTTTAATATTAATGACATATTGTATTTCATAGTACTTTGTATTTCTGCATTATGTTTATGTGATCTAAACCCTCCAAGAAATGTATTTTTCATTGCATAGATTTTTCAGCATGATGCCTTGCAGTTTGATAACACAACCAAAGCACCTCTATATATATTTCACTGCGTAGGCAACGGTGATGGATAATCCAGTACTATAGGGCGTTGCATTCCTGATTTCATGGGAGCGGTCTAACAAATGTTTGGTGCATAATGCAAACATTCGCATACAAGGAACAAAATGAGAGGAAACGTGATGTTTTTTCCATAAATATTGATGCAATAAGTATGTGAGTGTGTCCATTTACATTTTAAGTGGTCACAAATAAAGTTTTTTTTAATAAAAGTTATTGTGTATTTCTGACGCTGAAGATTGTTTTAATATTGGCAAACAGTGCAGACCCTGATGAAATGCAGCATTATGCTGCATTTCATCTGTGCTTTCATCGTTTACCAAGAACCCTTTTAGGGGTTCCAGTATACAAATGGTTTAGAAATAGTATTATAACAGAGCCGAGGATTTTTCAAAAGATTGTTACAGTTGTATGATTTCAAGATTCCCATTTGGAATCTAAACATAAAAGAGTTGCTTCGTGTGGAGTGACACTATGACATAAATCCCGGGGAGGTAGTGCAATAAATACATGATCTAAAAATAAATATGAAAAATGTATGCACTGTTACCATGGTTACTTTTACTGTCAAAACAAATGAGCCGCGACATGAGATTTCCAACAATGTGGTATGTGCGACCAGCAAAGGCTCAGACCAGCCTGCGCATATGCGCAGTTTGATCAGAGCCTTTGCTAGTCGCTTGAATATTCTACGAGTGTTCACTCGGCTACTGACTGAACATAATTTGGAGTTTCTAAGCTTATAAGGAGGCTGCACAGGCTCGTCCGAGTCTACACCCGGGGTCTACACTTGTCAAAACGCCACATTGTTGGAAATCACATGTCTCGGCTCAACTGAGAAATGAGAAAAACAGACAGTAACAATCAGCACCTTTGTCCTTGAAAGTTGTGACGTTTCGTTGAGCAAACCGCATCATTTAATTAGTGATTGTCGTAAAGCAAACTAGTTCCTACCGTAAAGCAATTATTAAAGTCGCTCTTCAAGAGGAAAACAAACAGTTTCTTGAGCCCCATTGTCATGTAATGGATTGAAGAAAACAATTATGTGGACATTTATACAAATATAATTTGATGAAATGATTCTTATCATGATAACAACAGTAGCCAAGACCAGTTGGTGAGTTCAGGTCGTTGTTGGGTGATGATTGAACGGAAATATTTGGGCCAGCACATATCATTTCGGTATACGTACTTCTTGCACATCGGATGTCTGAGATTTTACCATGGAATAGAAAATCTTTTCTCCCACCTTTGCCCATGTAAGATAGGCTGTCAGCTCATGTAAGAAAATTTCTTTCTCCCACCTTTGCCCATGTAAGATAGGCTGTCAGCTCATGTAAGAAATTTCTATCTTACATGACCACGTGACTGCTTTCTTACATGGGCAGAGTTATATATTCTTTTATCCCGAAAAAGGATATTTGAATGACCAATATATTGCGCCTCACCAATCAAGGTTAAGCGTTACTTACTGACGCCATATAGCGTTAATGACGTCACCGAACGTGCACCGCGTGACGAAAACGGCAATGTTGCGCTAATGGCACAGGGAGCCAAGCAGGAATTTATTTTGCATACTGCAACTTAACTAATGCTCCAAGGGTGTTTTCCTCGCAATAACAAGGTGCAATCTATGTTTACACCCATTTCAATGCCCAATAAAAACACTCGTGAACTCAGAAATAATGTAAACCCAACGAGTAAAAAGTTAAAAATTTCAGGTTTTCATGGAGTTTTTATGTTCTGACAAAAACGCTTCGAAAAGTGGGAGAAAAACGATCCATCATGAGCCTGTCCATGTAGGATAGAGAAATCTCACCCTCGGGGTCGGAATTTAACCAGGGACTCGGCAAGCCTCGTCCCTGGTTAAAATTCCGACCCCTCGGGTGAGATATCTCTATCCTACATGGACACTCATGGTGGATTGTTATAATCTTACATGACCACGTGACTGCTTTCTTGCATGGGCAGAGTTAAATATTCTTTTATTCCAAAAAAGGATACTTTAAGGACAAATTTATTGCGCCTAGGTAACCAAAAGGCATCAGACAAGGTTAAGCGTTACTTACTGACGTCATAGAACGTTAATGACGTCACCGAACGTACACCGCGTGACGAAAACGGCAATGTTACGCTAATGGCACAGGGAGCCAAGCAGGAATTTATTTTGCATATTGCAACTTAACTAATGTTCCAAGGGTGTTTTCCTCGCAATAACAATGTGCAAACTACGTTTACACCCATTTCAATGCCCAATAAAAACACTCGTGAACTCAGAAATAATGTAAACCCAACGAGTAAAAAGTTAAAAATTTCAGGTTTTCATGGAGTTTTTATGTTCTGACAAAAACGCTTCGAAAAGTGGGAGAAAAACGATCCATCATGAGCCTGTCCATGTAGGATAGAGAAATCTCACCCTCGGGGTCGGAATTTAACCAGGGACTCGGCAAGCCTCGTCCCTGGTTAAAATTCCGACCCCTCGGGTGAGATATCTCTATCCTACATGGACACTCATGGTGGATTGTTATAATCTTACCCATGCTATCTTACACAGGACGTCATTGTTATGTTAAAGTAACGTCATCATGTGAAATTGCATCTTAGCATATTGAGGGACTTCTGGAAGCTTATTTTAAAATAAATAAATAGATAAAAAAACAGTGGTGAGCAAGAAAAATAATCCATTATTCGTGTGAGGGTAGGATAGAAAATCCATCCCTCAGGATCACCGTTTGTCATCATACGACAGGCCCCGTGATGCCAAACAGCGATCCTCAGGACGGATTTTTCTATCCTACATGTACCCTTACACTCATGATTGATTCTTATATTATTGCTAATGCTCAAAATCACTATTTAAACATGCCGGCATTGCGTCATGTAGCGATGTAGCTAAAGGTCTAAATTTTGGTTTGAGCCTTCTGCTGCTTCCATACTTCGTGCTTGCCCGGAACGAAGGCTCGTCTGAGATTCAGGCGTTGCTCGCCGATGCGATAAGTACCAAAATCCCGTGTTCTGGTCCATTTATCTAAAGCAAACGTTTATTATGGTCTACAAATTATTGACTAGCAAATATTGCACATTACTCTCAGTGCAGCTCAGATTGACCATTATCAAATGGGCCTCGTCGCGAGAAAACCTGTCTTCGAGGATTTGCGAACAACACAGGCGCAGACCAGCCTGCGCATCCGCGCAGACTGATCAGCGCCTTTGTTATTCGCTTTTTGGAAAGTATCATATGTAAACTTGGTGCTGGTGAAATTTCAATTCAATTTTCTAGCCAGTCTCTGTTGCTGAGGAGACTGGTTTGAATCTCGCTTAGACGGAAACCCAGAAGACAGGTTTTCTCGCGACGAGGCCCATATGGAAAGAGGTCCAGTTCAGACGGATCTTGCCAAGCATTGCTCTCATGTGCTATATGGATGCACATATTTGCTTAATTATCACATTATCCATAGTGACAAAGGTTATTCAAAATCGAAATTAAGCGTTTGTCTGTATTAAATGCAAACAAGCTCTGAAATTTTTAGGCTGTCAGGAAATTCTTTCTTTCTAGCTGTGCATTTAGTCACGGGATTATTCGCTTTCTTTTGCATTTGCTCCTTTTCTCTCTGTAAGCTTTCAGACTTTTGTTTTCCTAGATTGTTTTTAATTCGATGATTTCTGAGATTTTATTTGTAAAACTCGGTACTAAAATGCATTATTATTTCCTGGTGATTGCTGTCTGGTCAGTGTCATCATCGACTAGTCACACTGGTAAAATGTATACGTCGATTTGGTGGTATTTACGCGTATTGCCGGTACTTCATAGACCGGAAGTGGTAGATATTGGTGTTAATACTATATAGAAAAAAATGCCATATGCCTAAAGGACTATAAAATTAGCCGGATCATTTTTTAGTATTCGGCATGCACTTGGCGATTTATGTAAGCATTTAGGAATAGATTTAAGTATGATCGGTACTCGAATCTATTCCTAAATGCTTACATAAATCGCCATGCACATACTGAATACTTAAAAATGATTGAAGTCTATAGTCCTTTAGGCATATGACATTTTTTTCTATATAGTAATAACACCAATATCCACCACATCCGGTCTATGAAGTACCGGCAATACGCGTAAATACCACCAAATCGACGCATACATTTACCAGTGTGGTATAGTGCTACTGTGAGTAGTGAGATGAGCGAGTACAATACCACAAACTGTCATGCACATTTTTTGAGCGCACCCTTTAGGCATACACGGTCTTTCTCTTTTGAATTTGATATAACTGTTTTGTTAGCACGAACCCTCAGACAAGTTTGACATGAAACCCTTAAAGGGAGGCGAGAATTTCATCGCTAAATCAATATTTATAAATATTTAACCGCAAAACACCGACCCATTCACCCAGACTCCAGACGGGAACACATTGTACCCGATATCAAAATACAATCAAATTATATTACATCCAAATTAGGGGGTAACCCGAGTCACGGGGTTGAGAAAGGGCGACAAGAACGTGACAAAGGGAGGAGGGGAAGAAAATAACCATCCACCCCTAATGAAACCCTATAGGGGTCATTACATCGGGATATCCGAACATTAGTCGCTGTTGACAGAATTAATATGATCGCAAGAGACAACACTGCCATGCCATTTCTATATAAATCACATTTTATTGCTATCAAAGATTGGACTAGAATGATTCAGCTTAATGTTGAATCAGAGTCCGAAAACAAAAGTCAGGGGCGAACAGCAAAGAATCAGATCAGTCCCCGCTAATGCGGGGACTGATCTGATTCTATTCTGTTCATGCTACGAGGTCTTAATGATCGCGTATGTTGCTCAAGTGCACAAACTGCGTAAATGCACAGTGATTCGTGCATGCATCTCCGATGTTTCGGGGTTCAACTGAACTGATTTTGATACATGACCCTTACATAAATGATTTTCGGTCTGTATTGTTGGTAATATGGCCAGCTGTAATGGTTACCATAAGTTTGTTATTTCATTCCTAAGACGTAATCATTTACATTATCAGCTGCTAAAGCAAAATGATGAAGAACAACAGCAGCAGCAATAAAAGCATTATGAAGGGCGGCAGCAGTATCAGCGATAGAAGTATTATGAAGGGCATCGGCTGCAGCAGCAGTAGCAATAGCAGCAGCAGTAGCAGCAGTAGCAGAAGTAGCAGCAGCAGCAGCAGTAGCAGCAGAAGTAGCAGCAGAAGTAGCAGCAGAAGCAGAAGCAGCAGCAGCAGGAGAAGCAACATTGTCTATTACAAAGTAGTAAAAGTAACAATAGTACCTGCGATAGTTACAATGATATCAACGATAATAACTATGACAATTAGTGACCAACTTATAAAAGTTGACAGAAAGGTTGCTCAAATTTGAGACCAACTGACAAAAGAAGCATTCAAACCGAAGAAAGTTTTGTTTGGTTTGATGCTTTACGTCCCAGTCAACAGCTATGGTCATTTCAGGACATCATATAGACAATCTACCATCTTTTCCCAGCTTTCTTTGGTGTTTAAGTGGATTTAATTATTTTGACATTCCACCAATTATAGGCTTTACTTCCATTTGGCAATTGTTTAAATTCAAGTTGTCATTTGTCACCAAATTCCAAACTAGCGATATTTTCTGTTTGAGAATTTTTCAACGACTAGACAGATATTTTCATCATGACATTTTCACCAATTTTATGTTTCTTTTTGTTTGAACATTTGATTCAATCACTTTATTTTATTTTAGTATTTGCCAGGAAGTAATGGTTTCTCTTTATCTTAATATTTGCTGCAACAACTTAGCTTTATTTTGGCATTTGCCTTTGTCATTAACGGGTGCTTTTACTTTATTTTGCCTTTTGCAACCAGCTTCTAGATGCTTTGCATTATTTTCACTTTTGCTATCATTTATATCGTGAAAATTTCCTCAACTACTGGCATTTATTCAATTTGGCATTTTTTAAAATATTGTTTCCTTTGATTTTACATTTGCTATTATTCACCAACGAGTGGTTTTACTTTGATTGGCATTGAGCATCAACTAGTGCTTTTCTTAACTTTTCCAACTTTTCCACAAAGACTTACATGGTATTAACACAATCCTGGTTAATGTCATGTAAGTCTTTGTGTTCATCTTGGGAGGGAAGAAAGGACTGACCTCGTGGTTATATTTTTATGCTCAACTCGACTGGAATTTTATTTGCTAATTAAAGCTACTAAAGTGATTGTTTTTGCATTAAAACTATCAGATGTTGTATTAATCATTAAAATGTCTTATAAATGTTAAAATGCCAACAAACGTTGACATTTTAACATTTATGAGCATGATACACTTTCTGCTTATTTGGAATGAGCATAAAAAAGCTTTATAACTTCGGTGTCTGGCTGCTTTGTTGCTTTGTCTGTTTTCTTGATTCGTTTTCTATTGCCATCAAAAGGCCAAGGTCTGTGAGTGGTGCATTTTCTGGCCGTACTGCAGTTCTGGATTTACTTTTATATTGATGATTGCCATCACCCACTGACATTTCTTTATTTTGACCTTCATCATCCACTAGTGGCGTTTCTTTATTTTGAACTTTGCCACCAATTACTGAGAAGTTTTATTTATTTTTACATCTTTGTGGCCTTACTTCCACACCTAGTGGCATTTTTTTTTCATTTTGAAGGATGCCACCAACAAGTGGCTATTTGTTCATTTTGCATTTGGTTTAAACTGATTTATTCAAGAAATACTGAACAATATCATATGATACAATAACAAGGAAACAGATTAAGGATCGGAACGGAAGCATTTTTTGCATTTGCCAGCAAGCAGTGGCTTTCTTTATTCTGATATTTTCTTCGAACGAGTGTCTTCAATTTTTCATGACTCCAACTAGTGGCTTTTGAATCTATGTTGACAGTTGCATTAATGCAAATCGAAAATTCACCACCACACTATTAATATTTAAGATTTTCCCACTAACTAATGTCTTTACCTTAACCTTTTGTATGCTGGGTATCTTTTCACGCTTTTTTTGTCGTCTGCTGTTTATTTCAAAATCAACTTTTTCGAATAATTCTTTCAGGAATACCATCAGAGTGTCAAACAATTTATTGGGCCTGATCTGGGTCCATTTGTCGGGCCTGATCTGGGCAAAGGTTATCAGCTTGCGACACTAGTAGGCAAATCATTATTCGGCCTTTTACCACCAGCTACCTTTTTTTAATATTTGTTCCAACAAGTTATAATTAGCAGAATAGCTGATTCCATAGGCCTTCCGTACTTTTCCGGATTTTCATCGGGACTAAAGTCACATGTATTTATATCACATGACTACCTCAACCAATCGAAATATGTTCCGTTACCACGAGACCGAGCAGCCATGTGCTCGAGGCTAGCATCAAAACAACAAAAACCGGACCGCGTAGCGCAGTCGGTAACGTGTCTGGCTACAGATGCGTGTCTAACTGCAGATCCAGGGGTCGCGCGTTCGATCCCGGCCCGGTACCATACTTTCGTGGAGATTTATCATGAAATAATTTCTACGGTCATTCTCCTCCTTCCGCTGATTTATTCAAGAAGGGTTGTTGTCAGTTACAAGCGAAAGTATGTGCACAAATTACTGGTTAACCGCTTGCTCAAGCCTGCCCAGGAAAAAGTGTGGTTAAGTGAACTGACCGTCCCGCAATGACCATAGCTGTTGACATGGGACGTAAAGCAACAAAAACAAACAAAAAAACAAACAAAAGAAACTCTGTTTTGTAAGCAAACAGGCTTGTATATATTGCATACGAAGTGAGGGTTAGTTGTTAGGGGCCACTTAGAGCCTCTTTGTATGTTTATTCTTACATCAAAAACAAATTTTATGCTTTTCAAACAGCACCCGTGGTTGTCAACAGGCTGACGTCATTATTGAGTACGTCACAGCACCCGGATGTTACTGACTGAGTCGGTGTTTATGTAAACATTTCACCATTTGAAGAATGACTCAAAAACTGGTCAAAACCATCATTAGCGATGTGGCATCGAGCTATCAAGTCAATCTAGTGATAGAAGTTCCTAATATAACCGAAAACGAAATAAAATTCGCACGTTTTCACTTGTCGACATTGGGTATCTTCAATGCTCATTTAAATATACGTCGCGTTGTTGGGAAGTTTTTTTGATTGGCCAGATATTTTCCATTCGGGAGAGCTCGGAGCTAATCGGAACATGTCGGGAAAACTCGGTATGAAATTAGCTATAAGACATTCCAAAAGTCTAGTTAATCGACCAACTTAAATTTTCAGTGGCGTAGCCAGAAGCTTTATTATGTTAAAGTCCACAAGAAAATGTTGATGCTATCTGGCCTGGTTCTGAAGTGAAACAATGACAACAAGCAAATACATGCTACTCTTGGCTTCCGCCTGGCTACGCACCTAGGGTATTCCAGGGTATACTGATATTGGTGCCGTTTATTGTTTTAAATTCTTGCTTTGTGTATACTCTTCTAAGTCTATCGACCGCTCCAGTCTTTGAGTAAAATAAATCATCACCTTTCTGACAACACTGCCAAGTGAGATTAATAATTCATGTATTTCAAGATTGGCTTGCATGTCTACTTAATAAAGAAATGTGACACAATACCTCACGCTTTAGAGAAAATCTGTTGGCAATGCATGCATATATTACAAAAGTACATGCAGTTGCGGATACAGAGGGGATTCAGGGGGGTCGCTTGAACCCCCTCCCCACACCCCCTGTATTGAAATATCTTATGAAAATGAAATAATTTTTGAAATATCATATGAAAATGAAATAATTTGGTCTCACTGAGACCAAATTATTTCATTTTCATGGGATATTTAAGAAAAATGAGATAAAATCAGCAAAACAGAAATATACACATTAATCCCCTTTCCAGAAATCCTGGATCCACCCTCGCATGCCAAGATGTTTTGTTCTGATGAAGAAAAAGAGCAAAATAAATTGGTTGGGCATGCTACAATTATACATACATCACAGACCCATACATGGCACCGTGAGGAAAAGACATTAAACAAAGACAAACTAAGACAAACGCATACAAATAAAATATAATTGGTTTACACATATTTTGTTCGAATTGGTTTGTACATGGTAAATACAGCTTGGAACAATAACAAGATGGTAAGAACAGAAACATGTAGCTTATACATAATTCTTCTCCAAAAATACAATTAAAGTAAAATCAAATAAAATTAGAGTGAAACAGCCAGCTCTCTCTTCCTCAGTCCTAGAAAAGACTCCAAGGACATAGCAAACCATATCACATCAGAAATCCCTAAAAGAAATGAGAGCAACCGCAAACAATGCACTTACAATAACAGATTTTAACAGGAGCATCGTGGCATTCGCCTTAAAACAGGCAGCAACCGCAGTCAGAGGGGATGTGGCTTAAATCTGTTACTAGCTAACTAGTCGCCCTAGATTCTGTTAATGCACATACATTGTCAAAATGGTTGAACTTCCAGCAGGTTGTCGTGTGGAGGCAAATAATACACTTAGGTGTTGATAATGCTTTCTTTCTTCATTGTTTTCAGTAACACCTGTGTAAAACAGCCACAACAAAGATCTTAATGAAAAATGGTAGCTTAATGAAGTTCAAAAGTACTGCATAATGCTCCCCTTGGAGCATTCTGCAATACTTTTGACCTGCATTAAGTGATAATTGGTCTTGAAAACCAAATTTCGGTCTTTTTGAGAGTGGCCGTTTTACACAGGTTTACTGTATGTAGGTATCCAAATGTCATTTTTTCCAGTACAGAACTCAATTTGAGCAAGAGCACGAGATAAAGGGTACTTATTGCATTTGAGTAAAGCCTTACTTTAAATGTACATGCGCATCTAGTCAGGGGGGTAAGAAAGTAAGGAAGAAGGCAGAGATCAGGAAACGATACAATCAAGTACTACATACACCTGACCTAGGACACTGTATGGGAAAGTGACAAAACACAACAAACCGTCAAATATAGGAGAGCCAAGAGGTCAGCACTTTCCCAGCAGGTGACCACTAGGCTCCAAGACACAGAGACAAGAGAATATTGCAAAGACAAACACAATAAAAAAGATCCACAAAAGAAGTACCGCATTGGAACGGTCAGTAAGAAAATTACTGGAGGGCTTAAACTAGTTTCACGGTACCCACCTCACCCTTAATTCTGATATGGTCCAAGACACAGAGAAGTTTAGTTTAATTTTTGGTCAGAGCCTTTACCCCCTTCCATATTCCATGCATGCGAACAGCGAAGGCTCTGGTGAGACTTCGCGTAAGCACAGGCTCGCATGAGCCTTCACTGCTGGCAGATGCAATGGGTATCAAAATATCATGTACTGCTTCAATCTAACCTTCCTTAATGGCACCAAACCATAAATGCTAGAAAAACTGACAATCTATTTAACGATTTATGACTGATCATTAAAATTATCCCAATAGGGACCATATATTCCTAATGAATATTCCAATGTCTGCTTTAAAATCAGTCCTAAATACGGTCTCATCCTATTTAATAACTATATCTGATTCTTTATTCAATATCCGACATAGTTGGGGATAATCAATTTTTGGTTGCATAAACTTGTGAATATTTTCTTATCCAACAGTTTGAATATTTGTTTTGGGTACTCAAAAGAACCGTCTCACTGAGACGGTTCTTTTGAGTACCCTCAACATATGCTTTGGTTAAGAAATAAGAAAATAAATTTTTAAATTACACACTCTTATCACAAGACCTGTGCGATATCAGTATTTAATGATTATACTCTAGCCGATAAACGATCAAAAATTGTCAAAATTAAAAGCGAAGATGAAAATTTAGCATTCTATGGTTAGGCAAGGACCATTTATATATTTGGTTAAAGAACAGAAATGAACAGAACTTATTGAAAACTATACATCTCATGCCACTCACCGGTGGCTTCAGAGATTAACGCATGCATGTTACGTAGAAAATTGGCATAATGCATAAATACAGTGTACTATGAAATACAATAATATTGTATACAACAAAAAATTAACCTTAAATAACAAAACATATACAATTAATGTACATAATTTGTTTCAATCATTTGGAAAAACAATCTACACAGAGAACTTTTCCATAATGATTGCAACAAATTTTGATAGTTTAATGAGCGTTGCTTCATTGGTTGAGGTAAAAAGCTTCATATACTTGCGTATATTTGGCTTAACATAAAAAATGCTGGTTCAAATATATAAGCAGCATCTGTGCAGCCGGATTTTAGATTGGTGATGCCATCTAAGTGGGTTATGAAGCACTTTCAAATTATACCACCCCCCCCCATACTTTAAGGAATTCTTTTAGCAGCATCCGTGCAGCCGGGTTTACTATTGTTGATGCCATCCAAGTTGATATGAAGCTCTTTCAAATTATAACATTTTTTCCCCATATTTTAGGGATTCTAAACTGTATTTAAGAGGAAAGCAATCGCATTTTTCGCGATTGATGCTTACATATTTAAAATAAATTTTGGACCTTTGAATGCGATGGAAAATTGCAACTCTGTAGATACAAACCTAGAGAATCAATGTTTCCATTGGGATCTGCATTGCGTTTTCTATTGTCCCTCGCGGACGCTGTCATACTAAAACAAAGGTCTCGTTAATTTGAGGTTCTAAAGTCCACGTTGTATGACTGTACAGTTGGCGCGAATCAGCAGTGCAAGCGTTTCAGTATCAGTCCCAACATCACAGAAACGCTTATTGGCCAGAAGATGCGTTTTTCTGGTTCCCTGCCCAAATACGGCTATTCTCCTTTTGGAACCACTGTATAGTATCAGAGATGATATCAACCAATCAGATCTGACAATCCTCTTTCCAATCGGAGATAAGTTCTGGTTGAAATCGAATTAAACTTTCGCTCATTTATATAGATTAAAGTATATCCCCTTGATAGAAATCATCATTAGCATTATCTCTCTTTAATCTCTATCATCTAAGGATTTAATTGAAAAGTAAATATAAGCTCCTTTTAGGGTAATCAAATGGTGGATTCACTCATTAAAGACCCGTTTTGTGCATGACTATTATTATATAAACATGACCAGGCTGCTCATTTGCGCATTCTGATCCTTTTTTTGTCTGATTAAGAATTATCTGAATAAAAATCATCACAATCGTTCTGTCATGTAGAAACTGAAATACGGGACCAGAATGCTCGATTGTTAAATTCCTAAAGTGTTCCAGACATCCTTTTCCAGTGAATCCATTGACATTTTCATCTTTTCATTTTTCCTAAAATACAAATATAAAGATAAAATGATGTGTTTAACAATGCATCAGCCTTCTCAGCCCACCAACGACTGGGTACCCTTAAATGACACTTTGCCAAACAGTGTCGGCTCAGATCAGACGCTGCATGCAGCGTCTGATTTAGGCCTGCACTGTTTACATTTATATGAAGAACTTTACAAGAAAGTTAGAAATTGTTATATTGGCATATAACAATGAAAAAAATTGGGAACTATAATCTAAAGCTTGTTTACGCACTTTGAGGCTTAGATGCCCCATCTACATGATCTAGCGGGCGAGTTAGCGGGCCAGTCAGCTTAGCGCTTACTTTCGGC
Source organism: Loripinus fragilis (assembly GCA_964019695.1). NCBI lineage: Eukaryota > Metazoa > Mollusca > Bivalvia > Lucinida > Lucinidae > Loripinus > Loripinus fragilis. The sequence continues at coordinate 35,760,484 of OZ026520.1, read as the reverse complement.
CATCAAATAATATTTAACTTTGTATCCTCATGGGCTTCATAGCCTTCCAGGATTTGCAATAAACCATATGTGTAAATGTAGACACATTGCTGTTACTGATAGGACATTTCAATGCCAATATAACTTACGAGTATTATAATTTTTAACATTCTTATTTGATGTGTCGCTCAGTAAACATGCGTGGAGACAAGGACTGAAACTAGCAATATTATTGCGCCTCTCTTCTCAGGTATACGGGTACATAGTCCTATGCCTTTCAGAGCAGAGTTGTGTGTAGAAAATTCGTTGTTAAGTCCTGACCACGAGGTTCATGCGCAACTGACATAAAAATGAAATTAGGCCTGGTCAAAATTTTAAAATGCCAACAATTGTTGAGCATGAAAAAAACTTATATAACCTTGGGAACTGGTTCATGTGCTGTGATGCTTTGTGACTTTTCTATTTTGACTATCATCTCGCTGGGGAAAAGAAGACTTGTTGCTTTGGTTGTGGTCGTTTACTTGTGTAGGTGTCTATTTGTCTGTATGTTCTTTTGTCTTTTCCAATAGGTGGCATTGATTGGTCTGTGCTGGTGGCATTTACTGGTCATATTCCTTTTGGTCAGCTGATACTTTTCGCATTTGCACAAAAGCCTCATTAGGGAGCGCAGTGGCTCAGTGGTAGAGTGCTTGACTCGAGACCGAGGGGCCGGGTTCGAGCCTCACCGGCGTCACTGCGTTGTGTCCTTGAGCAAGAACATATATCCTAGCTTAGTACTGGTTCTACCCAGGAAGACCCGTCCCTTTATAACTGAAAGATTGTTGATGGGACGTAAAGAATCAAATAAAAAAAAAACAAAAGCCTCATTAAATCGTCCATGCTGACGTGTCATGCGGGGATAAATGTTGGTCTGAATTCTCATCTTCATCCATACTTCGACAATGCAGGTAGCGAAGGCTCTGCCGAGTCTATGCATTTGCACAGACTCGCCTGAGCCTTCGTTGCTCCAGAATGAAACAAGCCCATTTACTGGCCGAATTTTTATAGACTCGGCAATGCCATTCAACATGTTAAAGAGAGAGAACTCATGCTTTGCCAGTATGACTGCAACAGCAGTAAGTCTATAACAAGTGTAAGCTTTTATAAAGAAAAACTTGGTCTACGCTAAGAATATATAACATTGCTATTCTGAACAGGCAACCTAAAGGGTATTCTAAATTCAAAATTGTAAAAGTAAAACTTGTTGACTGTTGCATTTTTCCACACATTTCTATACAAACGAGACTATTGATATAACACTGGGTGTCTTATTTTTTCTTGTTAACGAAAGAGCGAAGTTTAAGGGTTTCACTGAGTATGAAGAGTTATCTGCATTGGTACCCCATTGCAGCATTATTTTTCTTAGGGTCACGTGTTGCACCGCTTCCATTTACGCCAGGTCACGTGAGCAGTAAAATAAACATTAATGCATAAAATAAATAGGGTTTGTGATAAAGGATATCTATTACAGTTTTACCCATAAGTTTATTGAGTAGTTCCATTCTCCTCAATAAATAGAATAGCCGAGATAAGAAAAGGTTATATTAATTTATTGTCTATTATTGACAATGTAACACATTTTATTGACATTATTACGCGAAAAGCTATAAAATGATGGCATTTTTGTTATCTATTCTACCTGTCCGTCTTTAATGCCAAACGCAAGAGAAATTTGATATTTGATGTAATCGTTTTTCAAATAAATAATAAAACAGTCCGTAAATTCGTGTTTTCATTTTGTTTAAGCTTGCAAATAATCACGCAATTTTCATTCTACATGTAGTTTGATTTAGGTGAAAGGAAATTTCCGACATAAATATGCGTATGCCAGTTATCATATTTTGATTGACAGCTCTTGTATGTTGGAACGAACTAGTCAAGGGTTATCATTTCCAGATACATTCCCTTTTTGGAAACGCATGTTCTGATAACATGGGAAAATCGTGCATTGAGGAGTGTGAACTATTGAAATACACATTTTGTAATCTTTCAATGTGTTCGGTTGAAATTTTAATATATTTAACCCTTTTGTATACTGGAAACCCCTAAAGGGGTACTAATGCAAACAGTGAAGACTGTGATAAAATGCAGCATAATGCTGCATTTCATCAGGGTCTCCACTGTTTGCTAAAATTAAAATAACCATAACCTTTAGGGACAGAAATAAATCATAATTCAGAAAATTCTACCTGTGACCCTTAAAGTACACAATGGGTAATCCCATATTTATTGTATCAATATGTATGGCAAAATCCATCAGAATACAAATGGTTAATCAGTATACAAGTGCGTGGGTTTGGGCTAAACTTGTTTTCATAGATCTTGTTTATATGCACGGAACAAATAATTAGAAATTCAACACGAAACATTAATGGATTTGACCAGAAAGTGCTCCAATCACAGATCGTAACATACCTATGACACCAAGTAGAAGAGATTTAAGAACACAGTAAATCAAAAATAAAAATGCAACCGCTCTTCCTCAGATGCTAGAAGAAATCATGCCTATTAGTCAGAACTCTCACTAACTTCTGATTTGCAGTCCTGAAAGTAAGAAAGAGGGCAAAGATCAGGAATCGATACGATCAAGTACCACACCTGACCCAGGATACCAATGGGAAAGTGACAAACTCACAATTAGACATCACAAACGAGAGCAAAGCGGTCAGACCTTTCCTAGCAGGTGACGACAGGGCATCTATAAACAGACGCGCATGAAAGCATAAAACAAGACATAAATAACATAAACGATCCACAAAAACAGTACAGCCTTGGAACGTCAGTAATATATTTTACTTGAGGGCTAAAACCGGTTTTTACGTAGCCAACCTCACCCTTAGCTCAGATGTGGACCAAGCAACAAAGATGTTTAGTTTGCATGAAAGACCCCTAGCATATCAATGCACCATCTCCTAAAGCATCTCCTGAACTCCCATTTTTGGTGCTAGTACTCCTATTTTTTGAAGGAGGCTATATTCTTTTGTATGGTCCTGTTTTCAAAATCCTAGTGAGATCTCTGATTGGTGTGAGTGAATTGCGTTTTATGCCACCTAGCGTAAGATGCCAAATATTCTTATAATTTTGGTTTAAATTTACGTCATAACACAATACTTTCAGAAATCGTACTGGATAAACTATAGGACTTGAAGTATGCCACTTGATAAGGAGCCAAACCTGAATATGTGGCCGGTGGATCCACATATCAGGGTGCGCACTGGCGCGCCAGTGCGCAGCCTCTTATGTGGGTTCGTTATTTGGTTGGTAGCAGATCAAACCGTATGTATTATAATGACAGGCAGTGCCTACACTGTTTTAGTGTGTGCGGTTTGAAAGCGAGTTATGCCCCTTTTTGTGTGCCGCAAATAATAAACGTCTGACCTTCAAATAGCCATTCATTATATTTTGAATGAGTCGTTAAAAGGTAACTAAATATCTTAAGAAAGTGTCACAACAAAACAATTAGAAATTATCGTGTCTAAACAATAGGTACTGCTCATAAGCACCCACGATGGCCCACTATTGCCCACAATGGATTGTCATAATTTGAACTAAGTATGTCATAAACTAAACAGTCAATGAAATGTTTAAATTCCGTTATCAAACTTTCGCCCATTTGTAGAACGAATGGAACAGCATATTAAAGTAAGAAAAACGGCACAGATCAGGAATTGATACAGTCAGCACCACAACTGACCCGGGATATCAATGGGAAAGTGACAACTTCACAATTAGACATCACAAACGAGAGTCAAGAGGTCAGCTTTCCCAGCAGGTGACCACAAGGCATCAATAAATAGACGTGCGCGAAAGCATAACAAAACCAAAACAGAAACAACATAAATGATCCACAAAAGAAGCGCCGCCTTGGAATGGTCAGTTAAAATATTTTATTGGAGGGCTTAAACCAGTTTCACGGCTCGCCAACTTCAACCTTAGTTCAGATGTGGAACAAGACACATAGATATTTGGTTTGCATGAAAGATCCCTAACTTATCGAATGCATCGTCTTCTAGAACATAGAAATCAGGATATAAAAAGAGAAGGACTCAACAGTAAATAAAACTGAATATCAGAGCAAAAGAAATCCAACAGGTAAACCCCGTTTTACAATAAAAACAAAACTCTCAGTACCAATAACAGATGTTTACTGACAACACTACATAACACAAACTGATAGGTAACGTAATCACTAAGGAACATAACGTTAATGACGTCATAGTATAATTTAAGATAACTATATAGGTATAAGTTATAAGAAATCATTAGGATAGGATTCGTTCCCTTAGGTGCATATGATGACATTATATGCAAAGTTTAACATTAATTATATTTTCTTTCTTTATAAGTTAACAGTTTCCAAAATCAAATAAATAAAAACACTGATTCTTTTTAAAATACACATGAATAGTCATTTGTTGATGGAGAATGAAAGGTGAATAATGTGTGAAAAATGTTCCAGTGAAGTTTAATCATCTTATGCACAAGCTTTTACAAATAACATGCAACAATTGATACTGCAAAGTCAATAACTGTTTCCAAAATGCTATTTCTTTTGCTGATAATACTTTACTAGCTTCTGTTGTTCTCTGGCATAGATGCATTCCTCATTCGACCCTACACATGTTTTCCCAGCTCTCTATTCTTGGCAGCCTTTATTATAATTATCTCATCTTTTAAATGTATCACTCCATTCTTTAAATTCTTCATCTCACCAATCAATTCACCCAAACACGATTAAATACAGGTCTCTCCTCCCTCTTCTGACTGTAGTTTAATGCATTCTCATAATCCACCAAGTTCTCTGTTCTTGCCTATCTTTATCTGCTAAATCTCCCTTTTTAAACTTATAAGTTCCTCCTTTAAGCCTGTCACTACAGTATTCAACTCGTCAATAACACCTGAGTTATTAGTTGCCCCTATCCACACGCTTGAGCCATCTAATACAACTTTGTCACTATGACACAACGCTTTTTTCTGTTTAGTTCCCATGTTTTTCGTTTTATCCATATTATCCCAACTGCAATGAATGCCAAAATGACCTGCAAGATAGACATTTTAGGATTTTATCAGCTGCACCTGATGGGTTGATTTTTAGTCTATCAACTCCACAAGATTGTGCATGTCTCCGGCTGTATTTTCCTTGTCTATTCCATGCCTTTTCCCTTTTAAATTGACTGAATGGGTTTTCCACAACATAACTAGTGTTTGAAATGCTGCAACGGTCTTCAAATTTTACTAGTGCTGTCTTTGCCTGCTCATACAGTGCTGGCTTATTTTCCAAGTCATCCCAGTATAAATAAGTAACTTTTCTGCTCTAGTTATATTTGCCTTTTTAAATATTATAAATGCAAGCACTTCTGGTGCTAATTTCATATTTTATCGTTCTAACCTTTTGTATTTCAAATCAAACACGCTTGTGAAATTTTGAATACTTTGTCCATCTTCTCTGTCAAAACTCTAAAAATCTTCATACTTCTCCAAACTACCAACACACTCATCATTTCATCAATGTTTGTCTAAGATATTCAGAATAATAAGTAGCCCGTAAATGGGATTTGATAAAAAAAATCTCTCGAATATGTGTTTCATCATCTTATGGAAGTGATAAAGCAACCACAATCCCTTGCTTACTTTTTGGTAAATCAGTCAGTTCTCCCCGAGCTAAAATTTATTTCCTATATATATTTCAAAACACTTCCCTTTGTATAAAGCTGGTGGGTTTGATCAGGCTATCAATCTCTCTTGCCATGGCTTATCTCCAATAGCACTCCATTATCCATATTTTCCACAACTCACAATTCTCTTCTTTTCCCCAAGAACCGTTCCTCTCGCTCTGCTATTGTCCTGCCAGCCAAGAGTGACAGTTACGCCATGTTTTGTTTACTAAGATATCAGGGACTTAGAATCGAAAGATCACTTGTGTATTAATCCTATCCTGTGGATAGGATTAATACACAAGTCATCTATCGATTCGCGTTAGCTTAATTGATGTGTACACGTTAATGTTTTACTTAGCAATTGTAAGCAGATTATTTCGTCACTGTCACTTTTGGCTGGCACGACAGTACCATTGTTAAATCTACAATAAATACAAAACACTCAGTGCCAATAACAGATGTTTACTGACAACACTAGATAACACAAAGTGATGGGTAACGTCATCACTGAGCAACATAACGTAAATGACGTCATAGTACAATTTAAGATAACTCTGAAGTTACAAGAAATCATTATGATAGGAATGTGTCCCATAGATCTATGCGATGACTTTATATAAAAAATTTAACACAGCAGATGAGATGTTGTTACATATTACATATGCAAGCATCCAAGGCTCAGGCGAGCCTGGGCATATGCGTAGTCTCGCTAAAGCCTTCGCTTCTCGCATACATAAAGTATAAAGATAAAAATAGGTGTATGCTCTAATTAAACATTAGACCTCTAGACGCACTAGATGATTGTGCATGCTCGTTTAAAGTATGATTTTTTGCACATGTGATAAATACCAATGTTTCACGGGCTGGTCCAAATGTGGCCTTCTCAAACCAAGATATCAAACTCGAAATCCTTTAGACCAGCGTTTTAATTTGTTTTGTTTTTTCAGTAGAGTAGTAAAAAATGAGTTTGACTGTAACTAGACAAAAAACATAGAGGAGAATATCATTTCCAAAATTGATATGAAAAACTCAAAAAAATGTTGACCACTTAAACACAATACGTTGCACCCTTGCATACTTTCACGCCTGTTAAACCATTCAAATGTACCATTTGGGTCAGTTCACTAGAGTTTGGTACTTATTGCATGTGCTTGAAGTCATCTTAAACTTGCATGCACAACTATACTGACGGACTTAACTTATGCAACATTAACTTTCTTTTATATCTTTCAAAAGACAGTTGACTGTAAATTTCCTTTGCTTCGATTACATCAACATGAGTTGGTTTCATCAGCAAGCACCTACTTTTTAATTGTACAACGGCTTTTAACGGCTTCGTGTAAATTTCGGTCACTGAAACATTACTTCCCGCATTAAGACTTTTTTTTTTAATTTTTTGCATACAGTTTGTTTTATGTATGGACTGTCGATTTATGAAATAAGAAGGATATGTCACCGCGCTCGATTTTTCATAATCTGACATGGAAGTTTTCAGCATTTTACCAATTTTCTGAAAAAACCAAAGTCCTTAATATTAAGTTAAAATAGTTGTAATCGCCATCCAGCTTCTTTATTGTAATGTTAATTATTACTCACGACATCAAGCTTTATAGGAAACGTTAAAATTTATCTGTCTTCCCAAGCCGTGACAAGATACTGAATGATATTTTTTGGGAATTCCCCCTAAATAGGAATACAATTTTTAGGTTAAATTGTATCTTAAAAAATCTGGCATTAACAATCTCAAAGTTTTTGTTTTTATTTCATAGAATCTTTATATATCCTTTTAGTAAAAAGAATAAAAATTGGGGGTCACCAGACCTTTTTTTCTTTCAGGAGAGCAAAATCTACCCCTACCCCCACATATTTTGAGGATAATTCAATATAAAACGTTATGGAGTGTACTTTTAAAAAATCTGGCATTAACAAACTCAAAGTTTTGTTTTTATTTCATAGACTTTTATATAACCTTTTAGAAAAGCGAATAAAAATGGGGGTCACCAGACTAATTTTCTTCAGGAGAGCAAAATTTACCCCTACCCTCACACATTTTGAGGATAATTCAATAGAAAACGTTACGGAGTGTACTTTTAAAAATCTGGCATTAACAATCTCAAAGTTTTAGATTTGTCCAGTTAAATTAATTCAAGCCCCTCAGTGACTTCGGCTGCTGTCTGAATTTAGGTGGTGGTTCTGGTGTTGTTGATTGTTTTTGTTGCTTTTTAGCTATCACTGTTTTGTGGGGATTTAGTGTTTGATCCTTGTTTTGTTGTGCAGTGCTTAGTGTCGTTTCTAATTTTGCTATCATTTCGCTGGGTTGCTTTGCTTGGGTTGTTTTTCGATGCCTTGTGACAGTTGTTTTTTTGTGTCTCTTCCTTGCGGTGCCGTGGGTTGGTCTGGTTACTTTTTATAACAAATATATGTAGTTAGTTGATATGTTTAGTTTAACTAGTTAATGTGATTGTGGCTTAAAAAGTGTCAGGCAATTGCCGTTATGGTAACGAAATGCGAAGAATAAATGACACGTTTTTGTTTGTCTTTTTTGGTCTCATAATTAACATCTTGAAATTATAAAACACTAATTAGACAGACAAACTTTGGATTTGAAAAATTATCTCATTAATCTGAAGAATTATGTGGGTATTACTCGACAATGAATTCCCAGTTTTTAATTTGCACGAACATCTGACGACAATTTCTACTATAGCACCGGTAAGCCGGGACGCAGCATACTGAAAACGAGTCAAGTACACAAACCGAGGTGGTCTCTTCCGTTGGTACACTTGTGTACATTCACGGTATAGACAATACATAGACCGCGATGAATCTGTAGCTTGGGCAGCAAAGCGTCTGATCAGCCTGTGCAGCCCCTCGGGCTGCATAGGCTGATCGGACAGTTTGCTGTTCGCCTGTGCAAGATGGTAATTTTACGAGGACCCGACTGTTTTATTAGCAAGACGGGTTATGTACCGTTTATGTTAAATTGTCTTTGACACTCTGTGACGGGTGCAATTCAAATGATTATGTTCTAATCACTTTTTAATTCTCAGAAATGCCACGGATTTTCATAAAATTCTCCTTCTTAAGGCGTTAGACAGGGATTGGTTCGAAAAGACAGATTTTCACTCCCTTGCGAGTAGGGGCCATTGACGTAGCTTGTTATTAATTGCTGAATCAGAGAATATTTTGAAAAGTTGCTTTCATTTTCTATTATTCAAAAGACGAAAGTCATGATCGCATGCGTAATTAAGGGGGAATATTTCCACTAGATTGGAGCTAGAATTCTCTCGCACTCGAATCTTTATTGAGGATTCAATGTTTTCGCCCCCATTATGGCGTTTGCGGTACAAGAAAAGCCATTTCGTGCTCATTTTAGAACAGTTCCATTTATTCTGCTACCATCACCTTTGACTTCACAATGAAGAGCCGAGTTTGCAAGTTGTTCGCTTGATTAGGTTAGCCATTATTGAGCGGAATAAAATTTGAATATTTTTGATAGCGGTTAGCACGGCGTTTTAGAGCATAAATCCCCCATAAGACTACTGCATAGAAAAGCTACTTTGTTTTGGAGAAACACGTTTAATACGATGGATAAAACAAAAATAGCATCTAATACCACACAGAACAGCAATACGTATCTGACAATAAGATAAAATTTTTTGCAGTTAATTTTCTGTTCCACATCTTCTGCATACCACAATGCATTTTCAACGTCATTTCATGGAACCAGTAAACAGGGTATACTATTCTTAATTTGGCATTTTACAAAATACACGTTCATAGCCATAATAATACAATTATTATCTTACCAGTTTATATTAATTGCTCATAAGAACTGTTTGTGATGAGTTTACCCTTAAAGCGCCACCTGTAATTTGCATCAGACGACAATTTCAAATTTTGCCGCTTTTTCAAAAATAACCAATAAGGCATGAAATTTCATGAGAATCGTCGGCAGACGATTCTCATGTCATATCATACCTTATTTTTGTCGAAAATTGGGAAATATGTCACAAAATTTGTCGTCTGCTGCAGTCGTGATTGGCGCTTTAAGTGTTAAGCTTTGATTTGGTCGTTAGCAAATCAAATTTATAGACCTGCTTTATGTATAAAATACTTATTGTCTTTTTTACCAAAGTATAATGTATATTTTATGCATTCTCTGAGCTGCAAAGCATATATGGAATGATCAATGCACAGCCGCGCCCTGCGTTCATCATAATATTAATCAGCTTATCGCGAGTGCTCCATCAATTTCCTATTCACTCCAAGGTCTGATATGGCATTTCAAAGCGCCTACCGACAGTGACTGTCTGTCGTAAAACAATGACATGGAAAGGCATGAATGGTAGTTGTCGTAATTTTAAAATGGAAATGCTAATGTATCCATATCATCGGTGCAGCTTTGTTTACAGAGCATTTAGCATGCATTATAATGGAAGCATCAGCAAATATTGGCATTGCTAACGATGACAAAGAACAGATTCTGCCTTTCACTGCAACAATCCAAAAATTACTTTATGTGTCTGCAGACTGGGCCTTTGTTTCTGAGTGTGCAGATTAATGAAGAATGCAAATTGTTAATTATGCTCCCAACTTTGAAAAAGTTGAAGGGGCACTATATTGCTTTGGGCTTGTCCGTCCCTCCGTCCGTCCTTCCGTCCGCCATCCAACTGTAAGAACGTGCGTTTGTGCGTCGGTTCCAAAGATTAAGTCACAGTTTTGAAAATTCATAAATAGATTTGTCATAAAAAAAATAGTTGTCCCGTATTTTTTAGTAGTCCAAATTATCCCCCTTTGTGGAGTTATGCCCCTTTTAATGGAATTTTGTAATCAAGATATCTTTAAAAGTATAACAGCTAGGAGCTTCAAGCTTAGTCATCAGATAGAGGATAATGAGTAGATTACCTGGTGAAATTTTTTTTTTGAGTAATTGCCCTTTGAAAATTTGGACATAGAAAGCTTGATATCTAAAAACTATAACAGCTAGGAGCTTCAAACTTGAAAAGCAAATAGAGGATAACGAGTAGAGTACCAGGTGAAAATTAAAGAAAGTTATTTTATTTTTTCGAGTTATTGCCCTTTGCAAATTTAATTTTGTTATTAATATATCTCAAAATGTATAACAGATAGGAGCTTCAAAATTAGTCAGCAGATAGAGGATAATGAGTAAATTACCTGGTGAAAGTGTTGAAAAAGTTATTTGTTTTAGTTATTGCCCTTTGAAAATTGGACACAGAAAGCTTGATGTATCAAAAACTATTACAGCTAGGAGCTTTTATCTTGAACAGCTAATATAGGATTACGAGTAGAGTACCTGGTGAAAATTAAAGAAAAAGTTATTTTGTTTTTTCGATTTATTGCCCTTTGCATTTTTATGGGTTATTGCCCTTTGCAAATTTAATTTTGTAATCAATATATCTCAAAATGTATAACCGATAGGAGCTTCAAACTTATTCAGCAGATAGAGGATAATGAGTAAATTACCTGGTGGAAGTTTATAAAAACAACATTTTTTTAGTTATTGCCCTTTGAAAATTTGGACATTGAAGGCTTGATATCTCAAAAACCATTACAGCTAGGAGCTTCATACTTAGACAGCTGATAGAGGATAATGAGTAAATTACCTGGTGAAAATTTTAAAGAAAGTGTTTTTTTTGAGTTATTCCCCTTTGAAAATTTGGACATAGAAAGCTTGATATCCCAAAAAACTATTACAGCTAGGGGTTTCAAACTTGGACAGCTGATAGAGGATAATGTGTAGATTACCTGGTGAAAATTTAAGAAAAGTTATTTATTTCTTTTTCGAGTAATTGCATTTTTACGGGTTATTGCCCTTTGCAAATTTAATTTTGTAATCAAGATATCTCAAAAAGTATAATAGATAGGAGCTTCCAACTCAGTCAGCAGATAGAGGATGATGAGTAGATTACCTGGTGAGATAATCCTTATGGACAAGCATATGGCTGGGGGCACAGTGTTTTATAAATACAATTTCAAGTTTATTTTAATATACGTCAGATATATACAATACGTATAGACAGGACTAAAGTAATAGGACAAGAACACAAGCAGTAATGAGAAAACTATAACAGTTAGCTCTATCATATCGTATAGATTGTTTCTTGTAATGTGATGTCATTGTATGAAGTAGTAGTTCCCCCCTTCAAGAGGGAATATTTGTATATTCACGAGTATTTGTACAATCAAATACTTGTATCATAGCATAGATCAAAGGAAAGGCGGCAAAGTAATGATACAATATGTAATAGTGCATGCCAGTCATGAATAAACACGCATTTCCAGGTATTAGTGTAAACAATATTTTATTCAAATATAAAGTACATCGAGATACAACAGATACATGTACATCATACAGTGGTATATACAATACAGTACATTGAAATAAGTCTAAGTGCATATTCGAGTAGCGGTTGTGCAGTGAAATGCATGTTAGTCAACAATATAATATCAAAAAATAATGTGTGGATTCAACGTAGAAATGAGATGTGCATTCTAGATGGCACAAAGTTAATAAAGTTAACAAAACGAAGAAGTCTGGCAGTCTAAGATATATTTAAGGCCAGCAGTCCGTTACAGTCGGCGATTTAGTTAATGTCAGTTCTTTGTTGTAGCTCCAGTTTTGTGCGTGTACGTGATATAAACCACTCGTGAATATTCCTTTCGAACAGACGCACGAACCACATACATGCAATACATTACCCGTAGCCAAGCAAAGACATTTAACATGACTACTGAGACTAGAAGCAATATATTCATGAATGTAATTGTTTTCTATTTCGCTCCATTAATGTCCATTATGTTCTGTAACGAAGCCGAAAATAGTTTCAAGATTACATCTTTAGAATCCACATTACAGCGTGTCTGCAAAAGTCTTTGCTGACAATTCATAATATTTGGTCTGAGATTTCAGGTGTGTTGCGAGCAGTAAACGCTCAGACGAGACTGTGCTTATGCACAGGCTTGTCTGAGCATTCACTGCTCGCATATGCGATATACACCAAAAATACGATCATTACAGTTTGTCTGCAAAAGTATATATGCTGACAATTCATAATATTTTGCCTGAGACTTTATCTATATCCAAAGTGTTCGTATAAGAGCAGAGACTGCTCAGACGAGACTGTGCGTATGCACAGGCTCGTTTGAGCATTCGCCGGTCGCATATGGTGCAATATATACCAAAATATCACGTGCTGGCACAAATGGAGAACGAACAGCAACATGCATGACGTTATACAACTACAGACAACGGGGGCTTGTATGTTCCAAAGGATGTAACAAAAATTGATGGAATTAGTATCATGTATGCCGAAAAAGTTTCTTTGTATAGATTGCATTTTTCCAAATGATCGAAACAAAATATATTCCTGCTTAAACAATTAAATTTTATACCACTGTCAGCATTTTTCTATCATTGTTGATTTTGAATTATATTTCCTTACAATACTATAATAGTACAGTAGAACTTCAATGGCTCGAACTCTGATGGCTCATTCACATAGGCTGGCTAGAAATATCAATATGGTCCCTACAGGTTATTTTATACATAATCTGGAACTACCCTTGGGTAGAACTATTTCATGGTCCCAAGCCTGTTCGAGCCATTGAAATTCAACTGTATGTCATAGTCCACTCGTATGATTGTATTATGTATATTTTCTGCATATTTTGCATGCGCTTATCTCTTACGCCAGCTTTGCATGGCCTGAGTTGTATAGTTATCAATAAAAAAATATGTTCTGTTCAAACAATAGTTTTGTTGAAGCACTGTATAATTTCAGTTTTCAGCTATCACCACTATATTAGTACGATTTTTATGGAGATTAGGTTATAACGTATTAAAATTTATGACTTCAGAAGATCGGGGGTAGATAAAATGCAATGGACAAATGCAATTTCAAAAATGCACCACCTGTCATTATTTTTTTTTTAAAAAAAGAGACTCAAATCAGCACAGACCTGGCTCGTATAAGTTTATTGACGACCAAAAGGACGTACGAAAATATTTGTAAACCTAGTGTGGGAGCCAGATGGGCCTACCATGCTCCCCTTCTGGATCCATTGCCCTTGTATTTTTTTACATTTAATGGGGTCTATAAAAAAGATCTAGACATGTTCCCATAAAATAAAGTGTCACGATCAACGTTTCTTTGAGCTTTATCTTAATGTACCGACAGAAAATTGGTGATTATTGTTTCTGCCAAGTACCAATAACTTATGTTCTTGTCACACCTTATTCCAAACAGAAACCTAGACAATCTTGGTGTCTATGGATAGCATTCTAAGTCTGACCCAGGAAATATGCACACTGTGGATTCAGTTCTTTGCTGCAGTCTTTGCTTCCAAATGATACCCTTTTAAGAACATATTTGACTTCACTACAGCTGGGGACTGGGACTGTGTGGCGGCGGTATAACGTATCCCTGCCCTTCACTATAGTGTAGATTTAATTTTCTTGTCCTTTGTGATCATGGGTTTCATTGTGGAACTTTGAAACTATTAATGGGTCACTGATGAAGCCTAAATGGCAGAAACTAGCTAGTCTGGCCCAGGAAATATGCACACTCTGGTTTCAGTTCTTTGGTGCAGTCTTTGCTTCCAAAGGATATCCTTTTAAGAACATATCAAAAATTATATGATATGACTATAATTTGGGCTTTTGGTGCAATTGTAAAGTAGTATAGCTAATATTCCTTTCTCTACTCCTTAGAATTCACGTTTTTTACAAAAACTTTTTTCAAAATCTTACAACATTAATACACCCGTCAGGATCCATTTCCATTGCATTTATATTTATTGTGGTGTAAAAAAGATCTAGATATGTTCCAAAAACATAAAGTACCACGATCAACGTTTTTGGACTATATCATAAGGTACTGACAAAAAATCGGTGATCATTGTTTCTGCCAAGTATCAATGATTTATGCTCTTGTCACTCCTTATTCATAGCAGAAACCTAGACAACCTTGGTATCCCCTAAAAATTTACATTAAAAACAATTGTCTTCAAACTCGTACATGAAAACAAACACGTCTTTTCTGATAAAATTAATTGTATTTAAACGCCATGAAGCACTGGATAAAATGAAAAGTACTTTTTGACACTATTGTTAGCATTTCTTCAAGCCCAAAGCACATATTTTGAAATCATGCAAGAACAGTTAACTGTTGATGCTTGGTTTGCTGCGCTTGCAATAACATCGTCAGTCACATCAGTAATCATCAGAAATGCTCTCATCACTGTCACTGTCTGTGGAATATTCTACAATTTCATCTTCATTCTGCTCATCCTCATAATCTAACCCACCAACCCCTGCTCTAGGCCATTCATTAAAACTCAGGGAGTACCATTGCTGGATCAAACCAAAATGATTTACCATTCTCAAGCTAACCATGCTCTTCCCATGGTTTTGGAACCTCTGATATTGGAACATTTGCAGTCTTCTAAATCCTAGTCTGAAACTTTGCTCGAGCATCATAATCCTTAAGGCATGTATTACTTGATTTGAATTGAGCCAGATACATTGTACTTGACTTCAGACTTTTCACATTATGTCTCCATCACATTTGGACTGAAGCATGAGATGGCGCACTTCATTTACACTATCAAACTTTGCCTATCCATACACTGCACAAATGAACTTTTCACAACCACCAAGGAGATCATTATCTAACTTCCAGTCATCTCATAAGCCCCTAAGAGTATCACTGTATGTTGATGATTTCAACATCAGCCTCCGAGGTACGAGCTTGCAACCAAATCACATCCTGTCAGTGGCGTGTAATCCAAACATTGCCTCACACATTTATTGTGTGTAATGATTGAGATAGTCTGGTTATATTGATGAGGCGTTTCTTTTTACCATGACCCTAGGTCAAACAGAACTTATGTTGCTATATTCCTAGCTAACAGGAAAAAATCCAGAAATATCACTATCAGGGGCTGCTGAAAGTTCATTGTGAGCGTAGATATCCTTACTATACGCTAGTTATGAAGGGCATCTCCTGCCTCTGACTCAAGTGATGGAGACATAATGTGAAAAGTCTGAAGTTGTTCATGTTCTGAGCAGTTGTCAGATGATACATTGCCTGATTATGACAGTGTGTAAGAGTCCAAAACTGGTTTGTCAGAGAGATAAGAAAGAGAGTATAAATATGGTAAGGCATTCCTTACCTCAGTACACAGGAACCTGCTATGGACCCTGCTATTAGACTCCATTCCTAGAATGCCAGGATGGTGTTGGTATATATCCCCGATTGGTGAACGGCCACTAAGACTTACTAAAAAAGAATACTATCCTGCTGTTCACCATCCAATTACTGAATATGATACTGTTCAAAAAATGTTTGCAGTTAGCTGAAGAAGCTACACATAAAGTTGGTCAAGAAGTTTTACTTTGAAGTATGCATGAGAGCATAGCCATTGGTATTGAATGATCCAGACAGATATGCTTAGCACATAATACTCATTGGTATATTCAATTTAATATGTGCATATTTCCACATGATAGGAAAGAAAAGGATTCATCTGGCCTTACTAATGTTATGATGGAGGCAGGACTGATGGGTTCTGGTACAGTGCATGGTGTGTTACAAATGTAAGTGGTAAGAATTTCTGTCGTGCATTGATGTGTTACAAGATAGTGCTTGAAAATTGAGAGAGAATGTTGCTGAAATGTTCTCTTGACAAACATGGAGAAAGCATGGTATTTGAAAACCACCCAGATACCTCCAAGGAAAGGCTGGGTCAAATACCGAATTCACCATCAAAGAAACCATTAGAATTTGGACAAAATGATCAGCATATCTTGGCAAACATAGACCACCACTACAAATTTGGCAATTAGACACGTAATGATTCACTTGGAAAAAACAGCTAAGTTCTGGGCAGCATATATCGACTATGTCTGGCTCGTGCTGCAGCTGCAGGAGGCAGTGATGGGAACAACTATACTAGATACTTAAATCATGTCCTCATCAATGGTGTCCCATATTGAGATCACACATCCTGGAGTAAATGATGCTTTAAAACGAAGAGCATTTAGTGGCTCGCTCGCTCAATAAATCTGGCAGACATCGATCCAATGATGGAGGAAACATTCATGAAAAACTCCAAATCTCAGAGCAACAGGTGAAGCCATTTCTGGAATAATACGAAATCATGCTGCCTACCAGAGATGGGTGATGACAACACATGCGCAGTCTCAATAGCTAGAGTTAACGTTTTCATTAGCTGAAATGAAGCCAGAATCATCAAATGCACATACGGATCTATCAAAAGCTGGAATCAAACATAAGAAACCAAGAGTATGTAAGCAAAACAATAGATGCAGGTTGCAACTTCTTGAATCCGTTTGCTGCAGCGACTAACATAAAAAACTCCATTGCATATCTACTGGTGCTGCTGTTTCAACTGCTGTAAAGTCGAATCTTCTAAATGCTGAAAAGCTAGGCGCAGAATGTAGAAAGACATTTGTAGAAAACAAGACTTCTTTGAGCCCATTAAGAGGATGAAACTTAAAACAATGGCGAGTACCAAGGATACTTTTAAGCTTACTAACTTACAGAATAAGGGCATAGAGTATGGACAATAGGCATAACATATTAACAAAACTGCTGGTGAAATCCCAGGGTGGTGAAATCCGACTAGTGGATCATTTGTGTTATTTGTGTCTTGTTATTGTCATGCCTTTATGTCTGTTCATTGCTGCCTTGTGGCCACCTGTTGGGAGAGGGCTGACCTCTTGGCTCTTGTTTGTGATGTTTAATTGTACTTTTGTCACTTTCCCTTGTGGTATACTGGGTCAGTTGTGGTACTTGATTGCTGATCTTTGTCCCCTTTCTTACTTTGATCTAACACAGTTGATGACATACTGCCTCACTCCAATCCCCTACTGCTTTGGTACTGCTATTGACTTTCTTGCAAAGACGAATAAAGCCAATAGCTTCAGCTTCCTCACAAAGGATACCATGGATGTGCCAGAACCAACTGTAAATGTGCTTAACATTGAAGATGGTAATGCACTGTTCTACTATATGAAAGAGACAACAGACAAGTTTAAGAAGATCGCTGAGAAGCTGTATAACAATACTATCAAAAGTGGTAATCTGATATGTATTCAACCACTTCTGTTAAAGCTCTGGAAAGGAAGCGAAGAGGGTCATCAGACAAACTGATAGAGAAAGGGCTTAAAACCCCAAAGCCTCAGAATTGGAATAAATTTCCATGTAATGATGAGAATAAGCAGCAGCTTGTAGAATTAATGCAGACATGCTGGTCTGAGATGATGATTGAGGAGCGAACAGTTATCCTGGTCAAATAAGGTGATGCTTTCCAGATATCTCTAGAACAAGAGGGACAGTTAACTATTCCAGAACTTATGTCAAGAGGAAACAGATTCCTGAGCGAGTCTATACTGCAAATAGGCCAACAAACGAGGAGATCAGTACGCTAGAGACAGAAGCCCTGGTACTGATATCTTCTGGATTCTTTTGTGTCATGCCAGGAATATAGCAACAACCATTCTGTTTGTTACATGATACTCTTAGGGGGTTAGGAGATGACTGGAAGGTAGATGATGATCTCCTTGATGGTTGTGAAATGTTCATCTGTGCAGTGTATGTGAAGGCAAAGTTTGATAGTGTAAATAAAGTGCGAAATGATCTGGATCGATTTCCACTAGGTAAAGCATGCCATTTAGAAACATGTCGCCCAAGCAACTTATCAGACCAGGATTCGGACGACTGCAAATGTTCCCGTATCAAAGCCATGGGAAGGTCATGGTTGGCTGGAGAATGGTGAACCGCTTTGGTTTGATCCAGCAATGGTACTCCCTGAGTTGTTAGTGATTGTTCTAGAGCAGGGGGTAGGTGGGATGAGGATAAGGAGGATAAAGACGAAATTGTAGAATATTATACAGACAGTGACAGTGATGAGTGCATTTCTGACTTAAATGACTGACGATGTTATTGTAATGATTTCAAAATATGTGTTTTTGGCTTGAAGAAAAGCTATCAATAATGTCAAAAATTAATTTACATTTTATCCAGTGCTTCATGACCTTTCAATACGGTTATTTGTATCAGATAAGACTTGTTTGTTTTCATTTTGTAAGAATTTGAAGGCAATTGGTTTTAATGTAAAATTTTAGGGGGTAGGTCAATGACTGAAGTGACTGACGATGTTATTGCCAGTACGGCAAATCAAGCATGAACAGCTTATTGTTCATGCATGATTTCAAAATACGTGCATTTGGCTTGAAGAAAAGCTAACAATAATGTTAAAAGAACTTAACATTTTATCCAGTTCTCCATGACCTTTCAATACACTTATTTATATGATAAAATATTGTTTGTTTTCATGTCGTAAGAATTTGAAGACATTCCTTTTTAAAAGAAAATAGTAAATTATTAGGGGATAGGGCAATGAATATTACCTCTAATACTTTACAATTGCATTAAATTATTAAATAGCTATTTCAATAAGCTATCCATAGTCACCAAGATTGCCTAGGGTTCTGCTATGATCATTGTCTGACAAGAGAATAAATCACTGTTACTTGGCGGAAACAATAATCACCTTTTTTGTCAGTACCTTATGATATAGTCCCAAACACGTTGATCGTGACACTCTTTGTAGAAAAAAATATCTAGATCTTTTATTTAGGCCCAATTGAATGTTAAATTACAATGGGAATGGATCCTAAGGGGGTGTTTTTATGTTGTAAGAGTTTGAAGAAAATGTTTGTAAAAATAACCTTGAAGTTTTAGGGTGGAGGGCCAGGGATATTAGCTATAATACTTACTTTCTTCCTAGAATAAGGTGTGGCAAGAGCATAAATCACTGTTACTTGGCGGAAACAATAATCACCAATTTTTTGTCAGTACCTTATGATATAGCTCCAAATAAACGCTGATTGTGACACTATTTTTTGGGAACAAGTCTTGACCTCTTATATAGACCTCAATACATCTAAATAATACAATGGCAATGGATCCTGAGGGGGTGCGTGGTAGGCTCATCTGGCTCCCAGACTAACCCCTTGTGTACCGGTAGCCTCTAAATGAGTATTTAGGCAAATGTTGTAGACCCAAACGAAATATCTCTCCTCACC
The DNA here is from genome assembly GCA_964019695.1 of Loripinus fragilis. NCBI lineage: Eukaryota > Metazoa > Mollusca > Bivalvia > Lucinida > Lucinidae > Loripinus > Loripinus fragilis. The sequence continues at coordinate 35,740,672 of OZ026520.1, read as the reverse complement.
TGATAGGGGTTTCCTGACCTATATGTCAATCTGTAAGTTTTCGTATCTGCTCCGTAACTTGAAACCCCGTTTAACCCTTTGCATACGTGAAACCCCTAAACGGGTACTTTAGCAGACAGTGAAGACCCAGATGAAATGCCCCATAATGCGGCATTTCATAAGGGTCTACTCTTGTTTGTTAAAGCAGAAAAAAGATCTTTATGGATCATTTCACAAATGTAAAGTGTCATGAGAAAAGACGCAGTACATATGTACCGTTACTCTGGTTTGCCTACTTTTGGAGTTATTGCACTTGAACGTTGAAAAACATTTAGAACGTTGGACATTTACTCGTTTCGGCTCTGTAAAGATAAACAAGTAGCACAAGCGGCATCGATCGTTAACCAGAGAGCCAACAAATACAGTCTTGAAACTATTTTGACTATGTTTCAAGAAAATAGCATGTTTTTGCAGTGCACATTTTTGATAGTCGGATTGGCAGATGCACAGACGGATGGATGAACGGACGAACGGAGTAGTATATTGTGTAGGTAAGTTACACACTATGTTCTCGAGTAAGATATCGTGTAGGCCATCTTAGAGGAAGCATATTGAGTAGAGGGAAAATTGTGGCTCTACAAGACATGCTCAACGTAATGGTGTCGCGTGAACGGAGAGCTTAAACACAGACTAATTGCAGTTAACAAACGAGTATGAATATGCATTTACGATAATAACAATTTGCTGCTTGGTTTAATGGCTTAATGTAATCGTTATGTGCTTGTGTCCTGCCGCAAATGACCATATCATCTATATTTTTTATAAGTTTTTATAAAAGTCTTTTGAAATAGGATCCACAAAAAAGAAGAAATGAACAATGTTTCTCCGTATTGCATTCGTCCTGTGGATTTTTTCCTTCTTTCGTTTCCTTTCATTCGGAACAGGAGAGGAGTCTATTGAACGACCCTCATCATAAGAAAATGGTAATATCTGTTCTTCGTTCAGTCAAATTTTCATCATGAATCCGTTGTATTGCGGTCGGGCTAGATTTCTTGGGTTTGGTTTAATTCTTCATTGACATCCTTACTTTGAGTGAGCGGGAAGCCAAGGCTGATGCGAGTCCGCGCAAAGCGCAGACTCGCATCAGCCTTCGCTTGCCGCCTCTTTTGATTGTATCATTTTGCATGGGATGACTAAAACTGTTTGGGTGTGTTAATACAATGTACCTGATTTGTTATAAAGATGTGCCGAGAACAATCGCACCTTATACATGTAGTCTCTCATGGCAGATAAAAATATCTAAATTCCAAATAAAACAATATTCATTATTAACACAACCAACATTCTATGATTCTAAATTACAAACACGAACGATCAACTTAGATTGTGGGCCCTCAAAGCCCCCGACCAGACCTGTGCGTATGCTGCGGACTGAACAGCGGCACCATTACAATTCCAGGTAAGGCTCGCATGTATTCATTGCACGAGGCGTCTCAAATGGCGTAAGGAGATATTCAATTTCTTCCATGCTCGTTATTTCAATAATTTGATACAGAGTTAAAATGGCTAAATTAACCAATAACTTGAATTGCAGAAATGTAACCAGAATCGCCACGTGCAGTTTGAATTTTAGAAAGTTTAATGCAGATAGAGTGTTCGCTTTCTGTCCGATAAAACGTGCACGAAAAATGATAACATCGGACAAGGCAAAAATCGAAGATGAAAAAACACCTTTTGCATTTAAAAATGATATAATGAACACTATGTATTTGGACCTGAGACGCTAAAAAGGGGTATTATTATACATGTTTTCATGACAAATGCAGGAAAATCGGAATATTTTGAAGGTCAAAATGACGTTTAAAAAATCAATCAGTTACTAATTTACCAGGATTTGGTAAGGGATTGTCAGTTAGGCTGTCGAAATTGTAACAACATAAACATTTCGCTCAAAATGTTTTAAAATAAATATGTTTGTCGAAACATTCATGGTGTTTTGTTGTCCTGGGTTACAGGCTCGAATTGGTTAGACTCCACCCCTCAACCTTAAACCAGGAAAGCTTTTACTTGTAACCGACAACCTTTTAAAAGAGATACTATTCCATAAAATATCTTTTCAAAGAAACTTAGCACCATTTTTGCTTCGATTCAGGTATCGCCATCTTCGTCTTAGTCAGTCAGGCGTCAAATTTGGGCAGGTGAATATCATAAGGCCGACGTTATAACGCCTGCCACGGCGTATTAATTAGAATCAAATCCGCGAATTATTTACAGGCGGGTGATTTTTATAAAAAGAAAAGGTAAACTAAGAAAGATAACTGAGCCGAGTTACTGGATAATGGTTCTAACGCACATGCGTTAGGTCATTTCTTTAAACGAGTATTCTCAGCTACCTAGTGGTCCTATACGTGTAGGTGCTTGCCTGAGCCTTCATCCATTTAATTACTTTGTATTGACGAGCAGCGAAGGCTATGACGAGACTGCGCACCTGCGCAGTCTCGTCATAGCCTTCGCTGGTCGCCAGTGCGATCAATAATCATTGCCATGAGCAGGGTCATTAATAATCCCGATTGAGGTATAATTTTTCTTTCTTTCAACAGATTTATGAACGTTAAGATATCAAGGGCGCTTGCAAAACCGTTATATGAGAAATAAAATTGATAAAAACATCAGATGACCGTTATTTTTTCTATCAATTATAAATCAGTTGCATGCGAAATAAACGTAATAAGCAGATGGTGCTTTGCAACGCTATGGAAATTGGGTCTGATATTTTACACCAGTTGACAATTGTCACGTAAGGTATCTGGACACATTTTCTGTCAGGATCAATGATCTTAGTACATTAAACGAATTGCAGGATAGGCCCAATGTATAAACATGCTAAGGGATTTCATATTACAGGGTATATGGAATCATGTTTTATATGAACTTAAATGTACTACAGTCATATATAGCATATAAATTTTAGAAATACATATATGGAATGCATTATACAAATCAATCACGCTGATCAAATACTTGGTCAGGGGTCCAACCTAAGCAAATCTCGTAATTCGAAAAGTCTTAGACTGATATAAGTGGATTTACCATTGTTGACCACCTGTACTTGGAGATAATCCACTCGCTAAAGCTCGTGGATTATCTCCGCATGCATGTGGACAAACCATGGTACATATATAACTGTTGCATAGCAAACCACAAACAATGCAATATGGCTGTGCTACACAGTCACATGCCAGGGACAAAATTGATAGGAATACAAACAACGTCCAATATGGCCAAAATTTCTTCAAAAGACGGTACATGAATTGTACTACAGCCACTAAATGCTAATTACGTTGTATACCATATTAGAAACGGCAAACTACGTGTTTATATTTAACGGGTGCATGTTGGGTAATTTTGCATTTTTTCTTATTGCACCTTTTTGTAAAATAATTAAACTCCACTCCAACTAAAAATAAAAAATATGTTTTGTCCTGATCTGGGTCCAAAATGTTTGCAAAGCTTATCAATAGAAGGCAAAAGTCTACATCGGACATGCCCCTTTTGGCTTTTAAAATCAAATGCGTATGGCCAGGGGATGCCACAATCACAGACCACAGACCAACCCACGGCACCACGAGGGAGTGCCACAGAACAAAGGCAGTCACACGACAGCAAGAATACAATTGCAGTAAAGCAACCAGCTCTCTCTTCCTCAGCAAGATGATTGCAAAACTAGAAATCATCAAAACAAGCACCAAACACAAAACGCTCACATACAATGAGAGCAACAACAAACAATCATTGAGCCGCGACATGTGATTTCCAACAATCTGGCATTTTGACAAGTGTAGACTCAGACGAGCCTGTGCAGCCTCCTTTTAAGCTTAGAAACTCCAAATGATGTTCGGTCAGTAGCTTAATTAATAGTCATAGAATATTCAAGCGACTAGAAAAGGCTCTGATCAGCCTGTGCGTATGCGCAGGCTGGTTTGAGCCTTTGCTGGTCGCACATGTGATTTCCAACAATGTGGCATTTTGACAAGTGTAGACTCAGACGAGCCTGTGAGGCCTCCTTTTAAGCTTAGAAACTCCGAACGATGTTCGGCCAGTAGCTTAACATGCAGTCATAGAATATTCAAGCGACAAGAAAAGGCTCTGATCAGTCTGCGCGTATGCGCAGGCTGGTTTGAGCATTTGCTGGTCGCACATACCACATTGTTGGAAATCTCATGTTGCGACTCAAATCAACAACAACAGAATCACTGCCAGCGGAAGACAGCAGAGGGGCGGGGATGCTTTACTTAAATATTTTTACACTTATTTTGTAGTAGATATGTACATGGTGTTTTCCTTGACACATATAACCTGATTGCTTTAGGGGAGGGAATAAATATGTATTCATTCAAAAATAAAATTTTACGATGCACTCGTTTTCGTCAAAATAGGTTTCATTGCAGACTTAACGACGCTAACAAAATTAAAATTCAAACATGGGGATAAATTTTTTTTTGTGGTTTCTATAGTGATCCTGTTTCTTTCTGTATTTTTTCTTTGTTTATTTTTCAGTATCATTATCAAAATCGATGAACGAGTGATCATGAAACTGAAATTATCTCGTTCCTAACACCACTTAGTACAATCAGAAGCAGCATCTAATGATCGGCGCCATACGTTTGTTCACAGTTTGAACGCCTATAGTATGGTGCGAGGTCCGACCAATACGTTCTAGAACATATTAGGCAATACTGCAGCTTTACGAAATAATTGCAGTTTTCCTTGACATTTTTTTTATTCACAAAGACCTGCACAATTCTACATTTTCATAATACAATATTTTAGGATAAGCGGTTAGCATTATGCATGTTAAGCTTATACTTTGGTTTATTTCGGTAACACAGATTTGTATTTATATAAAACAGCATAAAGTGATGTTAAATACATACACATTATCATAATAGTAACTTGATCTGGCGTACTGTATCACGTCGAGTGGATGAGGTCATACCATCGGATCACCCGAGACGCGTAGCATATTATATGCCTTTTTCTGACATTCTTTCTGATTTTAAAACCCGTTTTGGTCTTTAATCCCGAAAAAATGCGGGAACGTTTGCCATAACGTTACATTTCTTGACGTCACGTCAATATGTTTTCCGTCTCTGGTTCCATGCTTGCAATTTACTTTACGGAACGTCGCCGCAAAAGCAGGTAACCGACGTTAGCCTCGTTTTAAAGGATAGTGATATGGATTCAGAAAACCTCAGTTCGTTGATCCGGCTTTCCGGCTGGCCAGAAAACAGACAGTTCTAAAGTCGTATCAGTTATAGGTATATAATAAACACATTTATCAGTTACCTCGCATATTAACTGCATTGTTGCACGTTGCCTGATAAACATTGTCTATCTCACGGCACATGCCTTTATCAGGTCATGATGACGTTGCACTTTTTGAATGACGTCGCTAATGGCGCTGAATCAACTCAAAAATCGAAAATTACGTCATCATCGCTAGTAGGCGCGTTGCTGAATTTCATATGAGGCTTACTTTTTGAGAAAATTTACCTCATCGTCATAAAGGATGAAACTGATCTCAAATCAAAACTAAATGCCTCTACTTTAATTTTGATTGGGTCGTACGTTCGAAAATTGGTAGCGTCATATCTAAAAAGGGGGCGATAACTCTATACTTGCAAAAAAAGGGAATTGTGAAGTACGAATTTCGAATCGATTTTTTGCAGTGTTAAAACATTATTTTTTCTTAAATTATTATATTTTCTAAAATCAATTTAACTTTTATTTGTTTTTAAATCAAATTTGGCTCATTTTCTTCATTTGCAGATATAGCTAATGAGGGATAACTCTTACTACCCTATAAAATAGAACATTTCCCTCGATATCGTTTCCGATAATACCGTTATTTTGGGTAAAAATGCGTAAAACTTGATCAATTCGACGAAACATATAAATTTGCTATTCAAAAACATGATTAACAGAATTCTGACATGCTTGACGGCTCGGAAAATCGCTTGCAAATTTGCTACCCCCGTGTGAAAAACACTATGTTTTCCTGCATTTCACCAATACACTTGATATACTATTAGGCGCAGTCTCTGAATGCTTTTGAGAGAATTTACCTCATCGTCCTAAAGGATGAAACTAGTCTTCAATTGAAGATAAATGTCTACACTTAATTTTTTGGGGATCGCACACTCAGAAATTGGTAGCGCCATATTGAAAAAAGGGGAGATAACTTTATACTCGCAGAAAACAGAATCACGAAATACGAATTTTAAAAGTATCAAGTATGGACTTATTTCTGAAGACAAAGGGTCTGACACATTTCTTCAAGGTAATTTGGTATGCTTAATCCGAAAACCAATGTTTGCAAACTGAGAAATGGCGTCTTATTGAGCTTATTTGCATGTTTTCAAGATGGCCGCCAAATTCATACAGAATCTTACATTGTTGTTGATTCATTCTTTAATGTACCTTGGAATATTTGTGGGGGTTCTGTGTTGGTCTTTGTTTTATTATACATCTATTTGTGTTCTTTCTATTTTTGTTAACACCTTGTCGAGGAAGAGAATGATAGTTGCTTTGCTTTAATTGTCTTCCGGGTGTCTTGTGAATGTCAGTGTTCTGTTCCTCTTTCTCACGATGCCGTGGGTTGATCTGCAGTAGTGATTGTGTTTTTTCCTGTTTATAATCACTTACTTTTTGCGTATCTAGTGTCCAGCTATTGTAATGAATGTTTCATTCATAGCACTATTTTGGACTAGGTTCAAGCTTTTAAAGTGATAAACGAGAAATGAGTTTTGAGAATCAACAAGCAGCTTTGATTTAACTGTCGTCATAATGTCCATTCTTCCTAGCAATACCCACAAAATGTGTTACACTATCTATATATCAAAAATAAAAGCATTTAAATTCCTTAGTACCCAATGGTCGAATTAGACCAGCATTGCGTCCTCAGGACTTCTCATGGGCGTCAAATTGTTTTGTGGGACAGCCTTCAATAGGTTAAAGTATTGCCCTCAAAATAACCCCATTTGAGCTATGTGAAATTGTGTGGTTTCCATGGCAACAAACAATGCGCTTCAAAACAGTTGGGTATGTCCCTACAAATTACTTATATCTCAGCAGAAACTCATCTTAAAGTGCTAACTAGATAAAAAACAAAAGTAAGACATAGCAGCTTCATTCAGCGGTAAAGTATGCTAGTGAGCAAAAATAGTAAGTGAGTATGATCAGGAAATTCCACAATCACAAACTGCAGACTACCCCGTGGCACCGCGAGGAAGAGCCGCTCAACCATCACGAGACACCAGGAAGACAAATTAATCAAAGCAATCAGCTCTCTCTTTCCCATCAAGATGATTGCAACACTAGAATGGACATAAAGTAACGTACAACAAAACATAGAACAATTACAGACTCCCATGATGGGAGTAACAATAAACAAAAAGTCAACAACAACAGAACAACCGCCTTGGAACGGACAGCAGCCTAAGCCACCGGGGGGGGGGGGGGGGGGGGGGGCTTAAATGCATTTTACTGGTACCAAATCTTCGCCCTAGATTCTGCTGTTGTTGAAGTACAAGAAATGTTCAGCTCGCATTGAGGCCATCTAACTAATGCAATGTATCATCATGGAAAACACTCTAATCAAATTAACACTCAATGATGAAACAAATTTGCATATTCATGAAAATTAATGAATACATTAGGAAATCATAAAAATATAAAAAGGTGTACCAACAAAGATACTTACAACTCAGCTGAGAATTATTTTAGGCAACCACTCTTGGTACCAAATAATGCCAAATCACTGCACTTTTACCAAATTGTCCATTTAACAAATTTTCTAACATTCTCACTCATAAATATTAATCGAAATATAAGAAATAAGAGAAAATTTTGGAAAAATTAAAGGTGTGTACTTACAAAATTACGCATATGTCAGTTGCTAGTTATCCTATTCTCAAATTAAAGCCTAGAACTAATTTTTATCATTCTGTGCTCTTCTTTCTTTTTAATGTTTTCTTATACATTCATGAGACAAGCAAGTGAGATCATTTGTTTATTCATCATAGGTCTCAACAATTATTTGGTACCATGGTTGGTAGTCCAGGATATATGGCAGCTGAAATATAGGTTATTTTGTAGGTCAAACCACTTTAGTTTTCTACTATTTTTGACTTATTCTTTTTATGTGTTCATTAATATTCATGAATATAAAAATTAGATATTTCGAATACCTGTAGTCATAGGGTCACATACCTGTATCTCAACTATTATTTGGTACCAAGTTTTGTAGCCTAGGATAGTAAGCAGCTGGTGTAGAGGTAATTTGGAAATGATACCACCTTAAGTAATCTACCAATTCTGTCTTATTTCGTATGTTTAAATTAATATTTATGGGTATTCGAATTAGATCATTTGTATATTTAATCATTTTCATCAAATGCAAATGTCTCAACTTTTATTTAGTACCTAGTTTTGAAGTTAATCATAGTTAGCGGCTGACTTAGTGGTTATTTTGAACGTCAATCACCTAATTTTTCTACAAATTTCCTCTTATTTCTTAAGTATTCATTAATTATCATGAATATATTCAAATTTGATAATTTGTAAATTTAATCATTTTGGTCAAAATGCAATGTCTCAACTTGAATTTGGTACTAAGTTTTGCAGTCTACGATAGTTGGCAGTAGAAATATAGGTAATTTTGTAGCTATACCCCCTTATTTTTTCTATCTATTTTATCTTATTTCATATGCTTTCATTCATATTCATGAATATTTAAATTATAAAATTCGTATATTTTATCATTTGACCAAATGGCTATGTCTCAACTTTTATTTGATAGCAAGTTTTGTAAGATAGGATACTTATCAGCTAGCGTCATGTTAATTTTGTAGGTATACCACCTTAATTTGTTACCAATTTTGTCTTGTTTCTTATGTTTACATTAATATTCATGAATATTTAAATTGAATAATTCGTATATTTAATCATTTTAGTGAAATGATTATGTCTCAATTGTTATTGGGTACCAATTTTATAGTCTAGGATAGTTTTCAGCTGGAGTACTTGTAATTTTGTAGGTATACCCCCTTAATATTTCTACCAATTTAGTCTTATTTCTTATGTTTACATTAATTTTCATGAAAATTTAAATTAGATAATTCGCATATTTAATAATTTTGGTTAAATGACAAAGTCTCAACTTTTTTTTGGTACCAAATTTTATAGTCTAGTCTAATAAACAGCAGACATATACGACATTTTGTAGGTATACCACCTTCATTTTTCTACCAATTTTCCCTTATTTATACTTTTTACATTAATATTCATGAATATTCAAATTAGATTCTTCGTATATTTTAATCACTTTGGTCAAAATACAATGCCTCAGCTTTAATTGGGTACCAATATTTGTAGTCTACGATAGTTAGCAGTAGATATATAGGTAATTTTTAAAGTATACCACCTTAATTTTTCTACCAATTTTCTCTTGTCTCTTATGCTTTCATTAACATTCATGAATATTTAAATTAGATAATTCGTATATTTCATCATTTTGATCAAATGGCTATGTCTCATCTTTTATTTGGTAGCAGGTTTTGTAAGATAGGATAGTTAGCAGCTAGCGTACTGGTAATTTTTAAAGTATGCCACCTTTATTTTTCTACAAATTTTGTTTTATGTCTTATGTTTACATTAATATTCTTGAATATTTGAATTAGATAATTCGCATATTTAATCATTTTAGTCAATGGCAATGTCTCAACTTTTATTTGGTACCAAGTTTTGTAGTCTAGGCTAGTACGCAGCAGACAAATAGGACATTTTGTAGGTATACCCCCTTAATTTTTCTACCAACTTTTTTCTTATTTCTTACGTATACGTTAATATTCATGAATATTTAAATGAGATAATTCGTATATTTAATCATTTTAGTCATATGGCTTTGTCTCAACTTTTATTGGGTACCAAATCTTGTAGGATAAGATATATAGCAGCTGGTGTAGTGGTAATTTTGTAGATATACCCCTTAATTTTTCGGCCAATTTTCTCTCATTTCGTATGTTTTCATTAATATTCATAAGTATGCAAATTAGATAATACGTATATCTATTCAGTTGGTCATTTGCTGATGTCTCAACTTTAATTTGGTACCACGATTCTTAGTCTGGAATGATAAACAGCGACATATAGGTAATTTTGTAGGTGACACCCCTTAATTTATTCTACAATTTTTCTCATTACTTACGTTTTCATTAATATTCTTGAATATGCAAATTAGATAATATTGATATCTAATAAGAGCGTCATATTGTTGTTTCTGAAATTCTATTTTATCTATCTAAGAAAGAAAGACTAGACATTTCAAACAGATATACTTTTGTGTGAGTAAAAGTAAAAAAAAAAAAGCAGAGAAGCAATATTTCAAGGAGGCACTTAACGACGCTCATCTATGCTGGTTTTACATTATTTCTAGTACCAGAGTTACTTCCCCATTTTATGAATGACGATACTCGATTTTAACGTACAATCCTCACAAATTGATAGTACAGATATATTTATCTTTAATTGAGCCATGTATCATCATTTAGGACGCTAATGTAAGTTTTCTCCAAAAGTAAATCAGCGAATCTCCTATGCTCGTATCAAGTATATTGGAAAAATGCATTAAAACGCTGTTTTTCCACACAGGGGAGGCAACTTGAGAAGCAAATTTCTGAGCCGTCAGGCATATCGGGATGCGGCAAAACATGTTTTTGAAAAGCTAAAAGACAATTGTTTTAGAAATTATGAAGTTTTGCGGGTTCTGATTAAATATAACGGTATTACAGGGGATACTATAGAGGAAAATATTAAATTTTATAGGGTAGTAAGAGTTATCCCCCCAAAAAAACTATGTTTAAATTTATAAAAATCAATAAAACTCAAAACAAATATAAATGACAGTAAACTTACTTTTAGAAAATAAAATAATTTGCGAAAAAGAACGTCTTTTTGTCAATACAAAATCAGTTTAAAAACCGTACTTTACGTTTCCGATTTTTGCAAACATTGAGTTATCTCCCCATTTTTTAATATGATGCTACCAATTTTTGATCGTACGACCCAATCAGAAATAAAGTAGAGTCATTCATCTTGAATTTAAGACCTGTTTCATCCTTTATGACGATGAGGTAAGTTTTTTCGAAAATTTGAATTTCAGCAACGCGCCTATAGTTTGAAGAGGGAAACAATGGGTAAACCGATAAATAGAATACCAGGTTCGTGTCTTTTGATATCAAGTTCACCAGGCTCGGCTTCGAGAATGCATGTTGAATCGCTCGGCAAGCCTCGCGATGTCAACAAGCGTTCTCAAAGCCTTGCCTGGTAAACTTGATATCAAAAGACACTCACCTAGTAATCTCTAAACATTTTCATTTGAAATACACATTGGCAATGCTCAATGGCATGCTATCCACGAATTTCTCTTATTTCCATTGTGGTCTTTTGTATTGGCTGCAAGTCATAGTGATTCACAAGCATCTAATGCTTAGCCTGTCATGGGCTGATCCCGAGGGAGGGAATAGCACCAAAATCTCTTTTGCTAGCACATATCGTTATTCTGGAAGAATATACACTAACCTTTATCCCGTCACTATTGTTTTTGTCCTGATAATGCCGTCTGCTCTTTACGCCTGATGCATATATTCAAGTGCACTTCAGACTATATTTTTATGGAAGCAAACAATATGAACCATGATGAGCAGTCTGATCTGGGTCCATATTGTTTGCAATGTATGCTAAATCAGAGCATAATCAGGCGAGAGGAACAAACAACAAAAGTTGTGACTGGCAGGCTACGGGTTAACACTTCCAAAGGTATACTGACCGTAAGCCAAAATCGTGACTCAGCAGATCGTTCTGTTCAATTATTGATCGACCCTCGAGCATACAATCAGAGCATCTTTAAATTTAAATTGGTGCAAAATGTCGCTTAAATACCATTAGAGATTTTTAATTTTCTTACCATAAAGTTGATTTCTTAAAGATGGCTCTTGATAAAACTAATAAATGTTGATTTTGGGAGCATGTAATTGAAGGAATTCAAATAAAATTAGAGGATCATTGAAAATTTATAGCACCACAACTTTGTATAATTTGAGCCGTCGCATGAGATTTCCAACAATTTGACATTTTGACAAGTGTAGACTCAGACGAGCCTCTGCAGCCCCCTATTAAGCTTAGAAACTCCAAATGGTGTTCAGTCAGTAGATTAACAATCATAAAATACTCAAGCGACTAGCAAAGGCTCTGATCAGACTGCGCGTATGCGCAGGCTGATCTGAGGCTTTGCTGGTCGCAGATACCACATTGTTGGAAATCTCATACACTGGCTCATTTATGTTTCATCACCGTTTGACTGACATTGGGACAATGTGTGAATCATCGGTCTGGGTCCTGCAATAAAACCTAAAACTATGGATTGTAGTTATTTTATTTATCTATGTCAAAGCTTAGAAAATAGCAAAAAGAACAAACCAAACCCACCCCCCCCCCCCAAAAAAAACAAAACAAAAACAAAAAAAACAAAACAAAAAAAACAACAACAAAAAACACACACACACACACACAAGCAAACTAAGCAATCAACGAAAAAGTAAAGCAATAATAATAGTAATAATAATAATAATTATAATAATAATAATAATAATAATAATAATTTATAATAATAATAATAATAATAATAATAATAATAATAATAATAATAATAATAATAATAATAATAATAATAATAATAATAATAAATCTGAAAAGAAATTTCATTTTAAGACTCCAACGATTTTGATGAGCTTACAATTTTGGACAAGACTTATTTATAGGTATGCACTTCTATTCTGTGTCGCAGAAGTACATGAAAGTTTCGTAGTCCTGTTATTAACTTTTCAAATTATTCTTTCAGGAACACTATTAATGTCAAACATAATTGAGTTCTGTCGGTCCTGATCTGGGTCCAAACTGTTTGCAAATGTTATCAGCAGACGCCAAAAGTCGCAGAAGCGTGTTTCATATTCTTTAAAGCCATTAGGACAAAAGCTGCATTTATCTATAATAGTTCCTTGAGATAATACAATCTAATTGGACTTATTGGAAGCTAGTAGCTAATAAAATCAGAATCCAATCAAATAGCTATCTTAAACCCATTTCGCTCAAAAGATTGAAATCTTATGTCAATAGAATCTAAATAAGGCTCAATTGGATGGAGCTTGCAGAAAACGAACCTTATATATCTCTTATATATTATCTTATGCTGCCATGCGTGGATTGAAAGTACATGTATGTGGCCAGACGACTGTGTGTGAGTGTTTTTCAAAAGGCTTATGTCTTCGTTGATTTAGTTTGCATTTTACTTTAGAGCATCTAAACACCATATGAACACCCGAGCATGTTATAACATATGAGGAGCCTACACAAAACAAACAATATGATTATCACCAGGAACACTCAGGAGCGGTAAATAGTTACTGGCATCTTTTCTTTGGAAAACCACCAGACGACTGGGCTTCCCTGCATGGCTGAATGCATTTAAGAAATATGCGTTTTGGCAATTATATTTTAGTCTTGAATACGTATACAAAAATGTAGTTGTTTAATCATGTTTGTTTGTTGTTACTCTCATTGTGTGTTTTTTTTTGCAGAGTCCTTGTTTTCTGGCGTTCTAATTTAGCAACAATCTTGCTGAGAGAGAGAGAGAGAGAGAGAGAGAGAGAGAGAGAGAGAGAGAGAGAGAGAGAGAGCTGGTTGCTTTATACATAAATAATGTTGTGGCTGTCTGTGTTCTGTGTCTCTTCCTCACAGTGCAGTGGGCTGGTCTGCAATCTGTGATTGTGGCAGTTTCTTTTCATTCACACTAAACTTTTCATAATTAACACGTGTGAAATGATTTTGATTTACAAATCAACTAGTCTCATTTGAATACGTGTATATATAGTTACTGCGTAACGTAATAGGCAAAACCTTTACTTAAATGTCATGTCAATTTATTTATTTTATTTATTTATACAATATTTAAAGAGGTGTACACTTTTAGCTGAAATAGTCATTCTACCAAGTGGCCCTCTATAACGTATTCAATCGCAAATGAATATTCAGAATTAGCAAGCCTTTCATAGTAAATGAATGTTCTTATGTGTCTCGGCAAAGTGCTTCTTATGAGTATAACAGCTCATGTTTTGATAAGAAATAAAAAGACTATTGAACGTTTTATTGACATGGCCATGTATCTATATGTTGCTGAGAATCACTCTGATATATTTATGCTAATATAATGCTTAACCCTGCGCTGCACACAGCATAAGATAGTGGGGTAAATACAATGTATGTTGGATATGGCATAGGAAATAATTTGACTGATTGCTTACCATGCATGATCATTTATCCATTTTCCAGATGAAAGTAAAGGGCTTAAAACATGGCATTTCTAGCATGGAAGTTATAAACTAAGTATAATAAGAAAACAACTTTGGATATGAGCCATTCTCCATAATATACTAGGTTGTTTAATTTGAGCCGTAATCCAGCAAAAGGTACAAGATGACATGTGCGCCCATTTAAAAAGCAAGTGAGTATGATCAAGAAATACCACAATCACACACTACAGACCAACCCACGGCATGGTGAGGAAGAGCCACTCAACCATCACAAGACACCAGAAAAACAAAGAAAGTAAAGCAACCAGCTCTCTCTTCTCCATCAGGATGATTGCAAAACTCGAAAGGACACAAAGCAATGCACAACAAAACATGGAACAAACACAGAACCCCACAATGGAAGCAACAATCAACAATGAATCAACAACCACAGAACCACCGCCTTAGAACGGACAGCAGCCCAAGCCACCAGGGGCTTAAATACATTTTACTGGTACCAAATCTTCGCTCTAGATTCTGTTGTTGTTTAGACACAAAACATATTTGAGCTCGCATGGAGGCTTCCTAACTATTGCAATGTATCATCACAGAGAAACAATCTTATCAAATTAACACACTAAGATGAAACAAAGAAAAAGGCTCACGATTCACATACAGTCGGAGCTAAAGAAAACCTCAAGCCAAGGTGGGCCCAACCAAAGACTAGCATCATATCAACAGTGTGATCAGAGTCTTTGATGGACGCTCTATGGGTAGCAAAGGGTTCTTCAGGCAATAGACTAATACTCTGATCCTCGGGGGGGGGGGGGGAGGGGGGTAATTTGGAGGTAATTTTGGTACGGCTGTGCGAGCCAGTTTTTTTTAAAAATCTTACCCCTATCATATACTTGGTCTTCGAGAAAAATGAACTATTCATATACTTGATTGAACAAAATGTTTACATATTCATATACTGTTCTTTGATTTTTATATACCCTTTTTGCTGTCTTGCTGTAAACGAAGTTTACAAATAAATATTACACTTGTGGTTTCACTGCTGAATATCTTAGCAAAAATATGAGCATTTTCAAACAGGCATGTCAGAAAACGGGACCATTCATATAACAATGATGAAAAACTGGGTCAGTCATATACTTCTTCTTAGAAAAATGGGGCTTATCGTATACCTGGCAGCGCTGAAAAAGAGGGCTATTCGGCACGCACATCCGCACCATGTCATACTCATCTAAGTCAGCCCAAACCCTGGTCTGTAAGCTTGGTGATGTTACACCATGGTCAATCCGCCTGTACTTGGAGATAACCCACGAGCTTTAAATAGTGCATTATCTTCCTGTACAGAAAAACAACCATGCTATAATTATTTTTACACCATCTACATCTTTATAGACCATGTACATTACCAGATAGTTCGTGCTATTTCAAAGCATACTTAATTGTATCGCTTCTAGTTTGGAAATCATCTCACCATGGAAATTGGTTGCTTTATTCCATCTGTCCTTTTTCTATTTGTGAATTGTATACCTTACCTGTGTACTTATGTTTTGTTGTTTTTGCTTAACTTTTACAAGTTGTATACTATTTAAATCCCACCCACAAGTCCCATGTCCAAGGTTTAACGCTAATCTGACCAAAATCTTGTGAATCTTTATACAAGGACTCATCGACATGGCTCTATCTTTAAAAATCAAATAATACGCATTACTATCCGTGTTCATTTCTTTTGCCCCATTACTTAGAGTGTAAGAGATAACTTCTGTCAGTTAGTTTCTTATTGTCAGGTTTGAAAGATAAGTTTCGTTTTTTGTCGAAGATATGTCATACCGAGATCTTTACAATTAATGCGTGATTTACCGGTCCGAGTAGACTGTCAATTTGTCTTGTCACAATAATAAGTGTAATTTACAATTTTTGGACTGCATTGCATTGTAATTGCCTCGTTTTGAAATGCACCTGTTGACACATGCTTGAAGTAGATATTTAGGACAAATGCACAAAAGACGTATTCTGTTCAATATATGAGTAGTAGCTGTGTTTTCTCACTAGACTGCTACTAACCCTATAAGTCTGTATCATTAAAAACTGGTATGAAAAAGTCAGTGAGTATGACCAGGACATTTCACAATCACACACTGCAGACCAACCCATGGCACCGTGCACCGTGCGGATGAGCTACAGAACGCTAAACAGTCACACGGCACCAAGAAAACACTTAAAGTAAAGCAACTTACTCCCTCTCTTTCTCAGCGAGATGATTGCACAACAAGAACGCACACTAAGTGCTGCAAAACAAAATGCAGCTTTTATTATTTCTTCTCCGATATGCTGTAGGTTGGCTGTGAGTTGTAATCTGGACACTACCAAATTCTTATTCATTTATTGTTTTAATTGAGTACATGGAATCTCTGGTATTATCATATTTGGTTAACATTAATCTGGTCATTTAGCACTATTTGGTGGTGACAGAAAGCCGAAAAATATCACGTAAGTCATTTATGTTTGGGGTGTTATTTTGTTTCCGTTACTCTCAGTTTTACAAGATGTTGTTTTTCATGACTGGTCTTAGTTTGTTTGTCCTTTCTAGGTTCTCAACATTAGTTTATGCTCAACTCAACTAAGCATAGAATTTATTTTGCTCACAAATATTAAAATGCTAACAAATGCCAACAAAAAACATCAGGCCTGATCTGTCTCAAAAATTATTTGAAATTCTTATGGTATTCCTGAAATATGTTCTTAAAAGGGTATCCTTTGGAAGCATAGACTTCACCAAAGAACTGAAAATAGAGTGTGCATATTTCCTGGGCTAGACTAGCTAGTTTCTGCCATTTAGGCTTCATCAGTGACCCTCTAATAGTTTCAAAGTTCCACAATGAAACCCATGATCCCAAAGAACAAGAAAATAAAATCTACACTATAAAAAATCCTCACACGACAAAAGCCTGCAATGAGTTAGCGACACTACAGCGCAAGGTCACCTTTTGGACCTATAAAAGTTTCAAGTATTTTGTAATCAATTTTGTTAGGCGAGAAGTTGAAATTATATTATTTATCAAAAAACTGTTTAGCATGTCAAGTACATTGTATACCTAACCTGTACCCGACGTTGAAATATGACTTGAGCCTCTGAAGACAATAGTGGTTTTCCTTTATTCTACAATTGTTTAAGTTTCGGTAAAATCGGACAAAAGTCTGTCCGCCATGGTGTCACCATTCTTCCATTTCACACTCTTTTCCGCTTCATAAAGGTACCCAGTACAGCATAGCATTTTTCCTCTCAAAATTTACTAATATGAAATAAATTACCTTTGACCAAGATCATCAAAGAGACAAGTCATTCATTTCGAGTAATCATTCATAAAATTATTTTGAATTATCATTTGGTTTCATTTATTTTACTGTTAAATTACATAGACACTTAAAACACAAGAAGGGTAATATGATATATAATGTTATTATTTGAGAATAGTGAAACAAATGCATGAATCAAATATGAATCAACGTACTTGATAGCGACATACATTACAAGACTATTATAATTTCACACCAAAGCATACCTTAGATGTGTCGGATCTGTAATTATTCGCTCGTTATTATTACCTTGCCATGACTCTGTACATTCACCTCTTATACGAGACTTATGCGAAAACAAAGAGAATATGGACAGCTATGTATATGTTATATTATGTTTTGTATTGGTTATGGAATATATACGAGGGGGCGGAGCTCCCAAGTGTATATTGCATAACCAATATAAAATATTTAGCACCTGACCCAGCTCTTTTCTGAGTTGCTGAATCTTGAAATGTACAGATAATGTAGCATGCGTTTGCATTTCACTGAAGAGTCTGTCATTTCTCTTTTAGCGATGGGTGTGTTCAGATAGGATAAATAGATATTGGTAGCAGCATTTATTGATATATTCTTTTGCAATATTTCAATGATTACAAGTTACAGATGTATATTAAGCTGATCAGTCCCCACTGCTTGTGCATTCTACCCTGGTGCACAAATAGTGGAGACTTACTCATATAAACATATATATTCACGTGTCGTTTGCTCTGTATTTATTAAATAGAACTTTGTGGCAAGCAGTGCAATTTCTGACCAGCCTTCAATGTACAGCCTCGTCAGAATTTTTCTGCATTTGCCACTTATTCCGTGAGCCTGTTATAATTTGAAATTTACATTATTTTGTGTTGATATTAGTATTGAATTTGGGTTAAAAATAAAAATAAATTTGTTGGTATTGACATTTTCAGACTGCAATTTTCTAAATCAGGTTATGGAAGGTGACCTCAAATAAGTGTGAGTTATCGAAAATATACCACGTTGAACATACTTCTGTTCTTGCATCTGATGAAGGAGGAGGGTCATGTGCAAAATCACTTTCTCCCAGTTTTACATGTAATAGTAATACCATGGGTTGTCCGCCTGTACGTGGAGAAAATATACGAGCTTTAGCGAGTGGATTAGTTACGTACAGGTGGACATACATGGTATACCTATTTCATAACACATACATCCGTGTATACCTTGCAAATTGTGAGATATTTCGTGCTGAAGTTGGTAAGGGTGGTATAAATACAAGGTAGACTGTTATACCATGACCTGTACACTTCCTTTTGTTTTTCGACAATCAGATGCAAGAAAAGAAAGGAGTATATTCAGCGTGGTATATTTTCAATATCTCATACTTATTTGAGGTCAGCTTCCATAGCTTGATGAGAGGAAATAGCACGCTACAGTTGTCAATACCAACACAAAGTTATAATATAAACGTATTTTAGAAGCCCAAACGAAAACTAAGTGTGATACGACTATTGACATAAAATAATGTGAATTTCAAATTTTAGCTGGTTTATGTAAAAAAAGTGCTGGATGCAAAAATATCTGATCACCACCATTATAGTTTGATCAGAAATTACACTGTTTGCCCCACCATTCTATTTAATATTCTAGGCAGATCAAACGGTACATGGATATATATGCTGATATGAGTGAGTCTCCACTCTTTGCGCATCCATGAAGAATTCACAAACAGTGTGAACTGATCAGCCTATATATCTGCAACGTGTGATCAGTGAAATGTTTCCCATTATAACGAAAAAAACCTGTCAGCAAAATCCATTTGTCCCATCTGACGCATGCATGGCTAAAAGAAATGACAGGCAGAGAAAATGCTACATTTTTTTCAAGATATGAATCGGTGTGTCAGCAACACCTGGTTCAGGGCAAAATAGGGTTATACTAGGTATTGTATGGTTATGGAATATGTAATAGTTATGCACAAGTCGTTTGTATGCCTCACCCCCTTGGGACCAGGGATACAAGGGATATAGAGGGGGTCAAGTGCCATGTTTGACCAATGACGTGTCCCTGCAGTTCTGTGGATGTGCTGGGATTTAAATTTCCCCACTTTAATAGCCAGGGAAAAACAACTGAGCTTTAGAGTTCTTTTGTTTGGTGTGCCTATTTATCTGCAGTTTACATATTTGTAAGTTAAGGTCCTTATTTAATTTTCAAATGTATACATACATGTAGAAAGCAACACAAGCCACTCCAAAATACTTTTTACTTTGGATCAACTCTCATTTGTTGTGTTCTGGTGTTCAAGAATACAGAGGCATATACAGTTGCATTATTTTATGCTAAAGGCTCCCTAGTGAAAGTATGTGTGTGTTCAACTGGGCCTTCATGTGGCACCACCATGGGAAAGGGGAAACGATGAGAGGCTTGTTCAAATGATTTAGGTCATTTGTTGTAATTCATTAATATTGTCATCCCCGGGGGCGAGGGCATTTAGCAGGGATTTACCACAAATTTGGCCCCGCAGTGCAGCGCCATTAGCAGGGCTTTGAAAATTGATAAGCTGATAAAAGATGATGAATAGATTACCTTGTGATAATTAAATAAAAAGTTTTTTTCCAAGTTATTACCCTTTACAAATTTGGCAATCGATAACTTGTAATCCAGATATCTCAAATATAG
This sequence comes from Loripinus fragilis, assembly GCA_964019695.1. Taxonomy (NCBI): domain Eukaryota; kingdom Metazoa; phylum Mollusca; class Bivalvia; order Lucinida; family Lucinidae; genus Loripinus; species Loripinus fragilis. The sequence continues at coordinate 35,720,279 of OZ026520.1, read as the reverse complement.
TATTATGGCTAAGAGCTTCATATTTGGTCAGCGGATACATGATGGATAGAAGTTTAGCTAGAAGATTCAAACTTAAGATGACCCTTGTCTTAAAATATAGCACATTCCTTATCATCAAGCAAAATGGTTTGGGTACAGTGTTTCATAAACACAATTGTTAGTTTCCTTTTAATTTTAACACATGTTAATTTTCACACCCCTTTAAAACACCTAATAACTCTACAACCTTTTCCAAAAATATGCGTACAAAGGGTATGCCACAGCCAATATGACATCAGTTTGGCAGTAAAACATTGACAACCGTTGGGAAATTAGGTGTCAAACTTGTGAACGAGAGCAGCAATGGTTTTGCAGACAGTCATTAAAGTATACCAACAACAAAAATGGGGTTTAGTCATTTTTAAATTTTTGCAAACTTTCAGTATAGAGGGTTACACCATTTGGAACGGTACTGCACTTTAATCACTGAAGTGTGGCTTAAAATAAACATGCATTTTGATAGCAGATATCAGGAACCTTCTAATGCATGCATATTGAAATTAGTTTAAATTTTTATCAAATGTTAGAAACGAAATAAAATTTCAATATCCTTTAATTGTTTACCTAAGTATATATGATATCTGTAATGCAAAAACTACAATCGTATGTGAAAGGATTTGCTTGATCAAAGGGGGTAGTGGGGAGTAGGGAATGCATCTAAAAAAATTCTGTTTCCTGTAAGATGAATAACAGAAAAAAGTGGTTTCAACCCATATTTTTAATCAGCACTTGTCCAATGTGAATAACCTATTTGGGGATAATTCGAGGGCTGCACCAATTACTTCCTTCTCCACCAAAAACTTATCATTTTCTATGAAACTTTTATCTGGCCATTCATTTGGGCAAAACTTCACTAATAAAGCCTAGTTTGCACGATGTGTTTTCCACATACGTTTCCTGTACATATGTGGAAAGCATCTTGTGACTTTTGCACTTTCCCATATGGTGTATCGGGTCAGGTTTGGTACTTGATTGTATCGATTCCTCATCTTTGCCTTCTTCTTTACTTTGGTCTCTTTTCCTAAACTCGTTTAATGAATTCATAAATACAGGAGCACGAATGGTAGATTTTTTATCATATGACATAAAGTACAATTTGGCATCTAAAGCTCAGGACCGCGATGTTGTTATGACTGACATTACTGTACAGTGCTTGACTAAATATTTTCGACCATGGCGTTATATCACTCTCAGATGTGACGCCATGTAAAAAAAGGGTACAATCAATTTCGCTGTTTGTCAGGCCCACCGGGGTTTACCTGTTGGATTTCTTTTACTCCGGTATTCAGTTTTATTTACTGTTGAGTACTTATCTTTGCTTTATCTCCTTGTTATATCTTGATTTATATGTTTTAGGAGATGAACCATTGGTAAGTTAGGGGTTTTTCATGCAAACCAAATATCTATGTGTCTTGATCCACATCTGAATTAAGGGTGGGGTTTGCGCCGTTAAACCTGTTTAAGCCCTCCAGTAAAATATTTTACTGACCGTTCCAAGGCGGTACTTCTTTTGTGGATTTTTTTTTCTGTCTTGTGTCTGCTATGTCTTTGTGCCTGTCATTTTATATGTGCTTTGTGGTCACCTGCTGGGAAAGGGCTGACCTCTTGGCTCTCGTTTGTGGTGGCTGCTGTGAGTTTGTCACTTTCCCATTGGTATCCTGGGTCAGGTGTGGTACTTGATTGTATCGATTCCTGATCTTTGCACCCTTACTTACTATGTACATGTATATGGAACTGAATGAGTGTATGGAGGCTAAGATCGATTAATGTATTCCTTACAATTAGAGAGAGAGAGAGAGAGAGAGAGAGAGAGAGAGAGAGAGAGAGAGATGTACTCTTGGGTTTTAATTTGTTTGCGTAAGTTACTTATCATATCAAGGTCTTTCTGTCTGTCGATGCGATATCATCGCCATACCATTATAGTTGAAATTGGTGCAAAATAGTGTTTGTTTCAGCTCAGAGCGGAAAATATAATGTAGTATACCACCCATAAAGATTTGTGCAATATAGTAAATTGCAATGATTAAAAATAAAGAATGTGACACCTATGATTGACAAGCTTAAAGACACGATTGACGAACGTTTAAAGGAAATACCTTTCACGAGGAAATACCGATTGTTGGCTAAATTTCAATATTGTAAAATCGTTACCATTAACGTAATTTGGACTTCTTTGATAGGAAGAGAAATTTAGAGAAGAAATTACTTTCATTGGAAACTTTGTCATGCTTTCTTAATAATTAGTGTAAATTTCAACAGAATGGTTTTCTTATTCTCAGTTGAAAGAGTGCGCTGAACATTGTATAATGATCATAAATTTCACTGAGATATTTTATAATAAGCCAATAATTTAGACACTAATACAAAATATGAAATAAAAGTCAAAACTTTTATGAACCAAGGGTAATCAATAAAAAATACAAGTTATGTAATTGAACAAATTTAAGTTATGACATATGGTCTAGTTTATTTGAAATCGATACCATATCAGAAAGGTGTGTTTGACTTATCTCCCCTTAGTGATGTTCGCACTTAGCTTTGCAGCTGCTGTTTTTGGCAAAAACATGTGCTACAAACAAAAAATCATGGTTACATTCGTTTAAGAATTCCAAGATGCTCAGAACAGTCCCAGATCAATTTTAAAAAAAACTGAATATGACCAGGAAATGTCACAATCAAACCGCAAATATACCTCGTGTAAGAGGCACAGAATACAGACAACCACACATAAAGTAAAACAACCAGCTTTATCTGAAGGACAATTAGAACTACATAACAACTCAACGACCAACCACAAAACAGCATACCAAGTTATTTCTGAACAAATACATTTTATGAACAATAAGATTCTTTTTGAGTTGCGAAATTGATGTCCCTGATCAGCATTTTCATTTGATTGGTTGATTTTGTCTAATAGAACAGAATCAACCAATCAAATGCAAAAGCTGTTCCATATTTGGGAGCCAGCTGTGAAAATCTCCTAAAATAAAGATTCGAATTTGTCCCTGTAGCTGGTGTTTTCTACAAAGTAGCATTTCAATTAATCCAATTTATGACCACATGAGTAAAATTTCATTTGCACATGTATGAAAAGCGAATTCCCATATCACAATCTAGTTTCTTTTTAATTTTTACCATGTCAGGGAGCCATTCGATGACTTCAAAATGAAGCTGCTAAAACGCTAGACCTTATGATTAATTTCCTAAAAATCAACAAGATTTGATATTATCATTGCAGATTTACTATTTTCCTTTCAAGGAAACGATAGCCTTCCCATTCCATTCTTGAGCATACAGATCTGATAATGTAAGTGAAATATATAGTATGGTTCTATTTTTCACAAGAGACAACACCATTAACTTCACACTCAATACAAACGTCATTAAGATAGTCGTAATTATCACAACTACCAAATTCAAACTGTTTTGATCTATTCCAAGTAAACGTTAGCACTGATAAGAATGCCACGCCACCATAAAAAAACGGACAAGCAACATGCAAACTGTAATGGTTTTACAGTCAAATTCAAAGCCATGCTATCAAAACTGTTATTTTATTATAAAAAACGAACGTGTGTTTTCTTACAGGGTTCATAAGGTAGCCAGAACAGGCTGCACACAAGATTGGATTCTAAGAGTTTTTGTGTGCTTTAATAATGATAATCTCAAATTTGTTTCAAGTTCGTTCAACAAATTCGTGTGTCTATAAAATGGCGATATTTTCAGCGATAACAGACTTCAACAGAAAAAGCTTAAATTTTGCAATTAATACATAATTTGTAAGAAACATCAAAGACGAGATACTTGTTTCCATTAATAATATCAAAACATCCATCTCTGACTATCAAAAAATCTTGAAGGAAAAATCTTAGAGCACTAATAATTATGAAAGAACACGGTGGGTATGAGTGAAAAGTGTAGACTTTTCTAAGCTTTCTGTCATTAACCCATTTACTCCGAACAGAACATTCCGTTTTGACTGTTTTGACCTGTTGGAATGGTTTCTTGTAATACAGTTCAATTATTTGTACTCAGTGCAAATGTCACCATGCGCGGATCCAGAAAGTTTTGCCAGAGGTTGCTTTTTTAGGGGAGAGAGGATCCAAATATCACCAAAAGCGGACCATTATCGGCTCGCCAGAGAAACGCCATTTAAATAGCGTTTCGCTGGCGTGCCGATGATGGCCCAACACTGAATGCTTGCTTGGTAGCTTTGAGATTTTTGATCCGGACCAGTATTGCTAAGAAATCCTATAATTAGTGATTTTTCATGGGGGGGGGGGGTCCGCCCCCTGTACCCCCCTCTGGACCTGTCATGTTTACAAAAGTGTAGACATTTCTAAGCTTTGCGTCATTAACCCATTAACTCCGAACAGAACATTCCATTTAGACTGATTTGACCTGTTGGAATGGTTTCTGGTAAAACAGTTCAATTATTTGTACTTAGTGCAAATGTAACACATCGAAGTCGTTTAACAGGGTGGCGCTATTATTAAACGGGGCGGCAACTTTGAAATAATGTGATCTGAAATGCAGCTCCTAATGGAATCCTGCAATCTGCCACAAACCGAATTAAAATCGGATCAAAATCTCGTATGCTGGCCAATATAATGATGACCCACGTCGCGAGAAAACCGACAAAATTAGATTCAAACCAGTCTCCTCAGCTACAGCGACTATCTAGAAAATTGGAATTTCGCTCGTATCAAGTCTAGATATGAAACTGTCCAAAAAGCGAATAACAAAGGCGCTGATTAGACTGCGCGCTACGCAGGCTGGTCTGCGCCTTTGTGGTTCGCACAACCCCGAAGGCAGGTTTTCTCGCGTCGTGGCATATATCCGCCATTTATACCATATGATAGTACCAATGGTACACTCAGACACAAATAATAACCATATACATGTACATACTAACAATTTTAATTTAACATGTTAAACAATATCTAAATTTTTTAATTAATGCAAAAACAGCATTTATGTCTGCGGCTGCCGTGGCTCGATATGCTTAGTATATAGCCGGCCGCAATATTCTGTTCTTTCTTTGCTGTTGTTTCTCAGATTTCCCTCCCGTAACTTTTCTGTGCACCCCTTCTACCCAAACGGATGTTTTCACGACACGCCCCATGGACATTGCGCCTGGTTAAAACAAAGCGTTTTTATTCCAGAATATATTAGCCAGGTCTCTGCTCGATGTCAATTTTATAGGCAATTATAGGTGGTTCAAGCTGATTACCATCTCTTATGAAAGTAACGGTAAATATTATAGAGCTTTTTCATTGCCACCGACTCCCAAATTAATGATCAATAAGCGTACATCGAAGGCTGTATATTTCCTGTAAGTGTTGGACAGGTGGAAAGATAAGAGGGATTCCGAATGTAACTGTAAATTTAATAGCTGAAGCATACACCACTCTATTTTCATGGCGTCGGATTGATTGACTGTGCGATAGAATCGAACTTTCATCCTACCACACTGGGTGCCATCAAAACAGCAAATAAATGCTTACTTTGAAATGAACATCTAAAGAGGAACACGATGATGGACATGCGTTAGCCACTAGGGGGCAGTATTAAAAATATGCCCTCTGACCCATGACCAAGTGGTTCGACTATAAACTGGTGAAAATGCTGACCCTATTGGGATAGAAATACAATTGAGCCGCTGCATGAGATTTCCAACAATGTGGTAAGTGCGACCAGCAAAGCCTCAGATCAGCCTGCGCAGTCTGATCAGAGCCTTTGCTAGTCACTTGAATATTCTATGAGCGTTAAGCTACTGACTGAACACCATTTGGAGTGTTTAAGCTTCAAAGGAGGCTGCACAGGCTCGTCTGAATCTACACTTGTCAAAATGCCACATTGTTGGAAATCACATGTCACGGCTCAATTGTTCTTCCAACAACTCCCAAGGATGCTCGGAGGGACGAGATGAGTAAATGATTACATTAAGGCTATATATTTATAATTTAAAAAGCAGAATTTTCACTTTTTGGTTTAATTAGTGATTATTCGACTGCTACATGTATCATGTTTATCCTGCCAGTTGCAAACACGGCTGAAAATGTCATCTGATGACGTCACCTGGTACAATAGTTCACTAAAGCAACATACCACGTTTAACAGTTAAACTGACATGAAAACAGTTTTGACAGAGACCAGACTGCTCGATAGGCAGTCTTATCCGGGCCACTACGTTTTGCTTTAGATGCTATTAAATATATCAGCAGGCGACATTAGTCTCGAATGTAGACTGGCCCCAGTTCTTAAAACATTTGTTCATCAATGTGTCATATCATATACTTGTAGCCAGTCTAAATCTGATGGCTCTGTTTTTAAACAGAGCCATCAGAGTTAGACTGACTACAAGTATATAATATGACACACTGATGAAAAATTGTTTTAACGACTGGAGTCAGTCTACCTCGAATGGAACTTATAATGTGAATGGAAAATTACTAACCCTCTTGCAATTGAAACATGCAGAGAGAGAGAGAGAGAGAGAGAGAGAGAGAGAGAGAGAGAGAGAGAGAGAGAGAGGGGGGAGGGAGGGAGAGAGAGAGAGAGAGACATTATATTATGTCAAAATGCAAAATATACGCTAATTTATCCATTTTTTTACTTATCTTGAATATGCTCGTTGCGGTCACGCTGAAAATAGGAATATCATAGGTACAGACTCTCAGATTTGTCCACTAAACTCACTGAGATCTCAGGGAAGCTTTCTTGAGAATGCACCGTTATATAAATGTTAGTGTATGGAAACCAACCCAAAGAAAGCCATTAGGCAGATCTTATCAGCAACACACAGTTTGTTTTAAGTTTCTCCTGGAATTATTAACACATGTGGTCAGTTGGAGTTTCAGAAATACATAAGAAACATTTATTAGCTGTATACAGTTTACTTGGGAACAAATATATTATGTAATATTATCAAATAGAAATATGCAATATCACCTAAATAAAGCAGATAAACAGTAATGATTATCGTTATCCCGTTGGTCATGACTTTCGTTGTCTGCTTCTTCTAACTGCTTAGCACATATTGCAAACAATACATACCCAGATCAGATTATTTCCTTGAGAGCAGGCTGATCAGGGTTCATATTGTTTGCTTCAATGAAAAAGTTCAAAGCAGGTAACATTTTCACGTGCAAATATTTTTCAACATTACTTTTTTTTTATAAATGTAGTTCTTTCGAGAATACCATCAGAATATCACAAAGTTTGGATCCAGATTATGTCCGACATTCTGTTGGGCCACATCTGGGTCCAAACTGTTTGTAGAATGCATCAGCAGACAACAAAACTTGCCCTATAGCCAAAGAGTTAATGTGGCCAGGTCAGTTCTCCATAAAAACATTTTTGGTGCTCATTAGAATGCCTCGCCGAGTTGCTTCTGTAATGTGTAACCACAACTTATGTTAAATGGAGAAATAAGTAAAAGCATTTGCCATTTATTACAAAATGAATTAGGCTACTGTCATAATAAAGAGCTCCAAGTTTTAATAATGTGGTAAATACGACCCCACCCCTTGTACTCTAAATATGAAGCTATGTTCCTTCAGGAGACAAGTGAGGTTTTGATACATTGCATTAGTTAGGAAGCCTCCATGCGAGCTAAACAATTTTGTGTTTTAACAACAACAGAATCTAGGGCAATGATTTAGCGCTAGTAATTTAAAAATGCATTTAAGTCCCCTGTCCGGTGGCTTAGACTGCTTGTCCTTTCTAGGGAGGTGGTTCTGTTGTTGTTGATCTATTGTTTAATGTACTTCCTTTGTTTGTGGGAGTTCTGTGCTGGTCTTTGTTTTGTTATGCATTACTTTGTCTTACTGTGAGTTTGTCACTTTCTAATTGGTATCCTGTGTCAGGGGTGATACTTGATTGTATCGATTCCTGATCTTTGTACCCTTACTTACTTTGTCAAGGTGCCCCCAATTAATTATTTAGGAGCCCTATTCTCTGCTTAACAGTTTCAAGGATGTGTTTCACTAGACATAAAACAAGAACGGCCTGAATCATTTGGATTCGAAAAGATACTTTTATACCAAAAACTCACCTTTTACTGGTAAAAAGTGACAGCAAATTAGAGCGAGCTCTGCTGGACTACTTTGCATGATTCATGCACAAGATTCTTATTCAACAAAGTGCACTTTATGAGACAATGCAAATTAAATGACCATTGATAAGACATCATGCATATGCATGGGTAACATACAAAACACTGGCATGCAGATTAAGTTTCGGCTGAATTAGTTTCAAATTGTTAAAAGGCCAAACCTAGCATTGTATAAACGACAACAATGTTTTGGGCATGACTTCTGACTTAACTAATGCATACACATCAAGCGCAGCATAACCCAGCTGTGCTTAACGTTCTCTGCTTGGTGTTGAAGTTAGGGGACATTTTCGTCTTGCACCTTTCTGTGGTGTAGATTCGGGCTGACGTTTATTTTCTTTCTTTGAAGTGGGCCTCTTGATTAAGTTATGATCTGGCATGTCCTTGAAAATTTAAAATGAGCATCAGGTCTGAAATTGTACTCAATTTCTCCACTTGAATTCTTTTACAAGCATGATGTGCTCAAGAAAGCTGGCAGACAAGCAGAATGATGCCCAGCAGTTTCCAGATATTGCACTTGCAACTGCAATAGGTCACAAAGGCAGCTTAGAGCTGTTTCTGGAGGAAGCCATTTTCTTGGATCGTTCGTTTTGAATCCACTTTGTTGCATTTCATCTTTGTTTTTTGCAATGGTCAAGGCTTGTACATCATTGAATGTATAATTTGATGGATTGTACCTTTTTGGACAATACAATGTCTTATAAAAGTCAATAAAAGATGGCTGGCTTATTTTTATCTTCTCGTCTTTGAAAATAAATAAGTTTTGCCTATACTCGTCTCTGACAAAATGCTTCAAGATGGTATCATGAGATTTGTCATGACAAGATGGTATGAAGACATTCCTGGCCATGCAGACAGAAACTGCAAGTTTCATTCCAATATCCTGGTCAGCAAATGATTATTCAAATACTTCGAACATCTTTTTCACATTGTAGATATCATGCATAGGCCTTGGCTTCTGCAAAATGACAAAACTTGATTATTAAAGCTTCCGTTACTGTTTCTGGGCCAATATTTACTAACCACAAACATGTGAGTGTTAACAGCATCCATATCCCCTGACGTCACAACACTAACTACAGCTTCCTCTTCTTTAATATCATCTTGTGCAGAGATAAGCCAATCTAGTAGAGCCATCTAGGCCTCACCCTTTCTTTGGACAATATGTTCTAAGAGAGTCACATTTTATGTGTTACCCCTAAACTCACATTTTAAAGGTGTGCAAAACTGCTGACAAACACAAGGATCAGTCTTGCATCTACATTCCAAATGAAGCTCACTGTCCATCACTATAAGTTTTTATCAAAACATAATTTGGTTATGTTTTGAGAAAGAAAATTACTTATTAGCTTTTTATTAGTGTTGTCATCTGACAAAGTGGTCCCAAAATTTCGTACTGTTTTATACGTTTGGCATAAGTTGGATGTACGCTACATGTAAGCTTTACATACGTCAACGTACATAATATGTACAATTCAGCATATGATAGACGTTCATTGTGAATAAGTTAACGCTAGTGATACGCTGGACATACGATTTTAAAGTTGTGTTACGTCCGGAATAAGTTATGAATAAGTTACTCATAAGTTAGACATACGTTCTATGTTCGTTTTGCATACGCTTTGCATAAGTTCAGAGAGAGGCTTCCTCTGATTTTGAATTAGATTTCAGCGTATGCCAGCGTACTAGATATACATATTGCATGCGTCCGCATACGTTGGCTAAAACGTTATAGTGTGACAGGCTAAAACGTTATAGTGTGACAGGGCCTTAAGATACATGATTATGTTTGGTATTGTTTGATATAATTAATAATGCAGAGAAAGAACATAATAAATTTTCTATTTACATCTCAATAATAATTCCACAGAGAATTTATTCAAGCACGCATAAACAAAATCTATACTCTGTTTCAAATTTTCGGCCCTGCCCTTTACCCTTAAAACGCTCCGAAAGTGCATCTAAAAAGTTGTCTGCTGAAGTCGTCTGCTGCAAAGATTTGCCTGACATATCTGCCTTGTTATTGAAGTATAGAGGCAAACAGCTTGAGCCCAAATTTGACTGAAGCAGTCTGATCTTGGCCTACTCTGTACGTCATATAGATGCTTCTAAAACATTTAAAGTAGACTACTTGGCACTTTAAGGATAAAGTCTGGTTTGGAAAATATTCTGTGTTTATTTTTTTAATGTTTTTATTTTTTTACATTTCAATAAATTTGAATAATAGACAAAACATACCTTACCTTCTTTTCCAAATGCTAAATAAAATAGCCTATACCACCCTAAATCGGGTTCAATCTCAAAAAAGTGACAAAAATAGTTAAAGAAAAAAGTTTAATTCAGCAATACACATTCGATCAGTATTTAGACATGATTCTAGAACTAACATGTTTTTAACTTGTTCAGCCAGATAAAATTGTTTTATCTGGGAATTTGATCATAAACAAATAGCAGCTAGCCGCACTCCTCTTGTTGATATAACAGCTTCATGCTGAGAGGAGAAACAAGACTAAAATTCAATGAACTGGCGAAAAAGTATATAGTGGGTATGCATTGCAAGGTCCTGCTGAGATTAAGAAATGATACTTTCACGCTATATGTGCATATTTCACGGATAATGAAAATATTTTATGATAACATGCTGTCTTGATAGTTCAAAGAACGGTCCGTTAATAAAGCTGTTGGATACTGGTCAGCCTTTCTGACCAGCATACGAGAATTTTTAACATATGCACAAAAAACACCAATGCTGACGAATGAGATCTTGATTTTAATCTGAACGTTCACAAACGGCAATCAAGTGGTACTACAAAATATAGTACATGTAGCCTGATAGATCACGCCTTCCCCATATCGAATATAGTTTGAATTCAGAACAAATATATTTATTCTAACGCAACTATTATGCATCTGGTTGTACGAGGTGTGATCAAAACAGTTTTCAGCCTGATATGCTTCGGTGAGATTCGAATTAATGTTGAATTAAGAGCTTTGTCAGTGGGTCATTTGGTTGGTTGGTTGGTTTTGTTGCTTTACGTCCCAAGTCAACAGCTATGGTCATTGCGGGACGGTCAGTTCACCTAACCACACCTTTTCCTGGGCAGGCTTGAACAAGCGGTTAACCAGTAATTCGTGCACATACTTTCGCTTGTAACTGACAACAACCCTTCTTGAATAATTCAGCGGAAGGGAGGAGAATGACCGTAGAAATTATTTCATGATCAATCTCCACGAAAGTATGGGACCGGACCGGGATCGAACTCGCGACCCCTGGATCTGCAGTCAGACACGCATCTGTAGCCAGACACGTTACCGACTGCGCTACGCGGCCCGGTCAGTGGGTCATTTGATCTAATTAAAGAACATTGGGAGTGTGAAAAGCATGCGGTCATGCTTGGTTGCTAATGTAAAGCACTTTTAAGAGAGGAGGGTGCGACACATTTGCAAAATGGTGAAACTTGAAATCAAAGCGGTTATCAAGTACTTCTGTAAGAAAGGAATGCCTCCCAAGGAAATTCATGAATACTTCATGCCATTTTTGGAAACCATTGGGAAGGAGTCTCCTTCTTATACCATAGTGGAAAATGGGCAATAAAGTTTAAGAGGGGGATAGAGAGCGTTGAGGATGATGGACGGTCTGGCCGCCCCAAAGATGCAACCACTGATGAAGATGTCAAGGTCGTGCACACCCTGGTTATGTGTGAAAGGGTCGTGACCTGCGAAGCATAGCTTGCGAAGTGGGCATAAGCTTTGGGGCAGTACAATCAATCCTAACCGACATCTTAGGTATATCAAAGGTTTCGGCAAGATGGGTGCGCGAATATTGACCGATGATCAGAAAAGGACTCGGCTCGATATTTCTAGGTATCTCCTTTCTCGCTATGAAGATGATCCTGGCGATTTTATTGAGCGAGTTGTAATGCAAGATGAGATATGGGTTCACCACTTTGACCCAGAGTCAAAAAGCAGAGCAAACAATGGAAGCACCCTGGCTCACCCCCTCCCAAGAAATTTAAGAGGGTTCATTAAGCAGGGAAGGTGATGGCTTCAATCTTTTGGGATAGTCAAGCGTGATCATGATTAATTATTTTGAGCAAAGTCGCACGATAAACGGTGCATAGTATGCAGGTGAATTGAGGCGACTACGCCAGTAATCGCAAGAAAGAGGCGAGGTAAACTGACTCGTGGTGTTCTGCTCTTGCAGGACAACGCCCCTGCCTACACGTCACAAGTTGTTATACTGCTACGACTGCATGTGGATTTGAAATCCTTCCTCATCCCCCAAATTCTCCTGATATGGCTCTTTCTGACTTCTATCTGTTCCCAAAACTGAAATCCCATCTTCGTGGTACACAGTATGGAAGCAATGAAGGCGTAATAGAGGCAGTAAACGAGTACTTGGGGGACCAGGAAAAGTCCTTCCATTTTGAAGAGATAAGAAAGCTCGAACAGAGATGGGCTAAGTGTATTGCCTTGAAGGGAGTTGATATTGAAAAGTAATGGTCAAATTTTCATTCCCTGGTAGCCCGAAGTACAAGGGGCCGATAATTTTTTGATTATCCCTCGTAAGTAGATTATTCGAAAATATTATGTATTTAAAAATTTACAGGTGCTTTTGGCATGTTCTGGCGATTTGCATATGGCGAGGTTATAGTCACGTTTTATTGCTAATTCTAAGCCATGTGGTACTACTGTGTTGTCTTTTGACTTCTTGTCTCACTGCTATTAAAATCATGTTTTCAAATATTGTGAAACAGTTTATGAAAGGAATGGTAAAAAATCTATTTAAGTATAATATTCAAAATTCAGGTGGATTCTTTGAAAATTAAAATCTAAAGGTTTTCTTGCATCTAGTTTGTCTGCATACTATTTCTCTATATACTATACATTTTCTCATAATCTAATCAAAGTAAATCGAACTGAAATAATTGAACAAACATTAAACAGAGAGGGCTCTCTTTATTCTGCTGGTAATGAAAACACGATTTTTCACTTCTGAACAACAAATTGTAATGTGTGATGCTCTCCATTATCTTTTGGAAAATATATTTATGAGAAATGGGCTCGAAATTATATAGACATATTGTAGGTATTCCAACGGGTACTTATATAATACAAACTGTTTCAAAAATAAGAACCTATAGAGAGTTCAAATCCGAATTTAAAACAGAAAAATATCTACTTTCTAATATGACAAAATTAGAGAAATCGCATTTCGCCCAATTCAGGTGCGGTATTTTACCCCTCAGAGTAGAGACGGGGAGATATTCAGGCTTAAGTGTTCATGTGAGAACATGTATCATTTGTAATTCAAATGAAACTGAAGATGAGATTCATTTTTTGTTCAAATGTTCATGTTACCATGATCTCAGACAATCTCTAATTGATAAAGCGACTGGAACAAAATCAAACTTTTTGCTGTTAAATGTTGTTGAAAAACTTAGACATGTTGTTGAAAACCACTTTATTTATGTTGCAAAATTTATTGTTGATGCTATGCAACGAAGAAAGTCTGTACTCTATAATTGAAACCATGCATTTACTGCCAGTATTATATATTTATATGCATATTTTCAAAGTACTTGAAAGTGAACGTAAAATGCTCATGCAAAATCACATATGATACGGATTTCTATATTGAAACTCTACTTTCTTTTTTGTACAAATATAGAATGCTTAAAAAGACCTGTAGGCCCAATGATGCAGGGTGTTGTTAGACACACTATTTGATGTTTATATTGTATATTTATAACACATGTCACTATAATAAAATTTACTTACTTACTTACTTACTTACTTAATTGTACCCCTCTTGTTACAGATTTGGTTCTGTTTTATTACAAGAGAGATTTTATGTTGTCTCTTTCTGACAATAATCAAGCTTATGTTATTGACGCTCAAGATATCTAGATGACTTTCTTTATATTGATAATATTTATTTATAAAAAAATGTAGGTCAGATATATCTCGCTGAACTTCAGTTAAATAAGGCAAATTCTCTTGATACTGAAGCACCTTTTTTGGACTTGGACTTGTCAATATATAACGAATGGCATAGTTCTATCTTAAATTAATGGTAAACGGGATGATTTTAATTTTGAAAAAGTAAATTTTCTGGCCATTTCTTGATGGAGATGTTCCTCACTGCCCTACCTATGCTGTATTTCGTAGCTTATTCGTTTCGCGAGAGTATGTTATAATATTAGTGACTTCAACAACAGAAACCAATTTTTGACTGCCAAGTTATTAAATCAAGGTTATCGATAGTATTAAGTTAAAAAAATATTTTCTAAATTCTATCACCAGGCACTCAGAGTTGATTGTTAAATACAATATTGGTTTAAAACATTTTTGTAACAGGGCATATCAGAGCATATCAGAGAGTAGTTTATGTGTTTTACTATATAAATTCAAAATATTTTTTTGAAAACTTAGTTTTAGTGATCTGTTCAAAAAGATAATAACACATTATAAAAATGTTGGATATAACATGGATATCGTGCGACAGTTTGCATGTCGTATTTTAAACCCGATCACAGTCTATAGCTATGTGTTCCGATTTAATTGCACGACGGCCCTGGCGCAAAGCTTTAATCAGTCGGTTGGTACCTGATGCTTGTCGTTGGCTGGGTCCACCGTGGCTCATCTTGAGATATTCATTAGTTCTGACTACATGTGAGTCCTTTTCTTTGTTTCATCATAGTTTGTTAATTTGATTAGATTGTTTCTCTGTGATGATACATTGCAATAGCTAGGAAGCATCTGTGCGAGCTTAACAGTTTTTTCCTCTAAGGTGAATATTTGGTACCAGTAAGGCTGCTGTCTGTTCTAAGGCGGTGTTTCTGTGCTTGTTGATTCATTGTTTGTTGCTGTTCCCATTGATCGCGGGGGTTCTGTGTTTGGCCCTTGCGTTGTTATTCAGTTTTTTTGTGTCTTAGTTTTGCAATCATCTTAATGGAAGAAGAAAGCGTGTTGGTTACTTTAATTATCTTCCTGATGTCCTGTGACTGTTAGTGCTCTGTGGCTCTTCCTTATGAAGCCGTAGATTGGTCTGTTGTGTGTGATTGTGGTACTTCCTGATCATACTCGATTACTTTTCTAAATACTGTGTACATCTCTTATACAATTGTATGCCTTTTTTATATTTGTAGGCATTTTGTTATAATCCGAGGATTTGAGTATAATTTGAATTTAATCTTCAAATTTATTTTCCCACTTTACCACCATTTTACAATATCATAAGGGAAACAAGAAGACTACAATACAGTAAAACCTGTGTGAAACGGCCTCTCTAAAGAAGAAAACACAAAATGGTTTCTCAACTTATTCGTTTTGCTAGAGTGTGTTCTAATGTTGATGACTTCAACAACAGAAACTGATTTTTAACTGCTAAGTTATTAAAACAAGGTTAAAGATATCATAAAAATACGAAAAGCATTTTCTACATTCTACCACAGATACTCAGAGTTAATTGTTAAATACAACATTGGGTTGAAAACTCTTCTGCAGCAAGGCATATCAGAACCTATATTCTATGGTGATTTAGTTTATAAATTCAAACGAATTGTTGGAAAACCTTATTTTAGTGATCAATTCAAAAATATTGTAAAACGTTATATAAGGGTTGGATATAACTTGGATGTCATGCGACAGTCTGCATGCCTGGTTTTAAACCCAATCACGGTTTATAGCTATGTTTTCCTCTTTAATTGCACGACGGTGGGTCAGGCCTCAGACTCATGACGGCTCTGACGTAAAGCTTTAATCGGTGGATTGATGCCTAATGCTTAGCTGTAGCTAAACTCACCGTGGCAACTTGAGGTTTTCTTTAGCTCTGACTATCTGTGAGTCATGAGCCCTTTTCTTTATTTCATCATGGTGTGTTTATTTGATCAGAGTGTTTCTCCATGATGATACATTGCATTAGTTAGAAGGCCTCCATGCGAGTTGAACATTTCTTGTACTTCAACAACAGCAGAATCTAGGGCGAAGACTTGGTACCAGTAAATGCATTTAAGCCCCCCCCCCCCCCCCCCCGGCGGCTTAGGCTGTTTTCTGTTCTAAGGCGGTGGTTCCGTTGTTGTTGACTTTTTGTTTATTGTTACTCCCATTGTGGGAGTCTGTAATTGTTCTATGTTTTGTTGCACGTTGCTTTAAGTCAATTCTAGTATTGCAATCATCTTGAGGAGGAAGAGAGAGAGCTGGTTGCTTTGCTCAATTTGTCTTCCTGGTGTCTCGTGTTCGATGAGTGGCTCTTCCTCGCGATGCCATGGGGTTGTCTGCGGTTTGTGATTGTGAAATTTTTATGGTCATACCCACTTACTATTTTCAATAACAATTATCGCTTAATGCAGGTCGAAAGTATTGCTGAATACTTTCGACCTTCATTAAGTTGCCATTTGTCATTAAATCTATATTTTGTCTATTTTTGAGTGGTCGTTTTACACCGGTTTTACTGTATCAACAAAAACAAAATCCTGAGGCGAGGACGAATTTAAATGTAGCTCTACTCGTTGTTGCTGTCGTCAGTCGTCTATAACCTAGCTCCTAGTTCATTATATGTGGGGCATTTCCTGGACATCATTTTCATCGTAATTTGAATTTGGTATGTGGGCGGTGGAAATTAAAAAATATTACATGTCAAATTGGAAATGCTTGTCTTTAATACTTCCAATCTAACATGCTAATCACTTTTCAATAAACAAAGGTGGCCGTTCAGCCCAGTTATGATTCCTCAAGTACTTTTAATATTACCTTCACCGCAATGTTCAGCACAGAAAGAGGAAAACCAACCTTACAGCAAAGATCGAGACTGAGGGTTAAGACCAGGGGCGGATCCAGCATTTCTGGAAAAGGGGTTCATAAAGGGAGGTCGCTTTGTTGATTTTATCTAATTTTTCTAATATATCCCATGACAATGAAATAATTTGGTCTCACTGAGACCAAATTATTTCATTTTCATAGGATATTTATTAAAGGGAGCGGGGAGGGTTCAAGCGAACCCCCTCTGGATCCGTCACTGAAGAACATGGATTTTTTCTGACCTTTCCCAAAGTTCATGATATACATGTAATCAATTACCTGCACTGGTGTCATTGTTGGTATCGCAATGACGTCACTAAGCGACCAGCATGTACATGCACGTGACACCCAATAGAATAAATATGCAAGCCGCATGTGACTCCAAAGTTAGGCAAGACGACTAAGATGTGCTAAGCAAGAAAAAATCTAAGATCGCACGCATGACACACAATTATGTAAATCCGCGAGTATCAAGCAAATATTCAGATTGTACTGCGTACAAAAATAGGCTGGTCAGTTGATTAATGCAACTAGCCACTTTTGCAAGTCAATTTAATTATTTAGTTCTTCATCTGTTTCTAATAGAAACGGTAATTCTCTTGTACTGACGGACACGCAAAACGTCGAGCACAAGAAAAATGTCCATTATGACGTGCGAACGGCGCCAATCAGAAGAAGGTCTTGCAGATGTATAGACAGGTTGATTGATATAAATGTTGTTCTTTGTAATCAGGTCATACGTGCAGAATAAAGTCGCAAAAAGTAATGATTCTGATAAATGCAGGGTCAACCCGCTCAGCTCAGGTTGACCCCAGCGTTTACCAGAAATATTATCATGATTATAGAGTATGTTTTTATTTTTCTGCGTATAATTCCTAATTAAGGGGATTGGTTAAAGAATCCTTATGTCTGACCACCATGCATGTGTGTTACCATTATTAAGACGCCATGTTAAGTGGCGTCAGGTATAAAAGCTGTGATAATTCATCCGTCCTGCGTCGACAGAGTAAATTAGTACTTTTAACCCTTAAAGCGCCAATCACGACTGCAGCAGACGTCAAGTTTTGCGACATTTTTCCCAATTTTCGACAAAAATAAGGTATGATATTACATGAGAATCGTCTGCCAGCAGACGATTCTCATGAAATATCACGCCTTATTTGTTAGTTTTGAAAAAAGCCGCAAAATTTGAAGTTGTCGTCTGCTGCAAATTATAGGTGGTGCCTTAAGGGTTAATAGTCCAATCAGCTACATAGACAGATATAAGTCTTTACAAACAGGCCTCATCACGAGAAAACCTGTCTTTGGGGTCGCAGACCAGGCTGCTCTGAGAAGAGGACTTAGTATCCTTGGCTTACGACGAAGTGAACTTAATACCATTGGCTTGCGACGAACTTGACTTGCAACAGAATGCATGCTTGGTGGTCAACTCAATCACGGTTGGCAACTTTGCTCTCCTCCTTATTTACACGCCGGTGGGTCGGACTTCAGACTCTATGACGGTTCCGACTTAAAGACTTATCTAACGGATGAGATGGTAAGGGTCTGATGCTTTGGCTGTTGTCAGAGCCACCAAGGTTTACCTGTTAGATTTCGTTTGCTCCAGTATTCAGTGTTATGTACTGTTGAGTCCTTATCTTTGCTTTATTTCCTTTTTATATCTTGATTTATATGTTCTAGGAGTCTTGATCCACATCTGAAGTAAGGGTGAGGTTAGCACTGTGAAACTAGTTTAAACCCTCCAGTAAAGGCTTTTTTACTGACCGTTCCAAGGTGGTGCTTCTTTTATGGGTCATTTTTGTTATTTGTTTTTCGTGTTTGTCGTGCTTTCTTGTCTGTGCATTGTAGCCTTGTGGTCACCTGCTGGGAAAGGGCTGGCCACTTGGCTCTCTTGTGTGTAATGCTTTATTGTGTATTTGTTACTTTCCCATGTGATGTCCGGGGTCAGGTGTGGTGCTTGATTGTATCGATTCCTGATCTTTGCCTACTTTCTAATTTTAAGCACCATTGGCAATCAAATATTTTAAGCAGGTACTTCAAGCGTTTCAGATTCGAGTTATCGGGGCCTGGCGACAGTCGAAACTATACCTTCTGAGGCATATGCTTTGACAGCTTTCGTCTATTCGTATTTAACACAGATCTTTGAGTATACTGAGTACAGCATTGAGGCACTAGTAGGGGGGCCTCACATATCCCATAAACATGTATAGTGTCCCTTAAATCAAATAATATTTGAAATAAGTATCTCAAAAAGAGGATCTCATTGTAACTTAATATCTCTAAATTATATTCACTTTTTCCAAAAGTAGCTTATACCCCTTTGCATAAATGGACCATATACATATATCCATATCAACCCTTCCGTGGCCTCATTATTAATGCAAAACATAATCATGAGTGATTGTAAAATATCCTTGATCGTCCATCTGGTCAATTAATAATAAATGGACCACCCATCAACAGACCGAATTATAAAATGCGTTAGAATCCAATAAGATGTCTACATAAAGTCTATTCGTATGGATATGCAACCATTTCTATTACGATGGAATAGTCCTACCAATTACCTAGCCTGCATACAATCTTGGGCTACTATCGGCCTACCAGCGAAACGCCATTTGAATGGCGATAGTGGGTCACTTTTATCTGCTTACTGGTTAAAAATACCTTTTTGTTAACATTTTAGGGACATTGGTTGTTAGAATTTCCTAAATGCATTACTTTTCTGTATCTTAGTTAACAGTAAGACCCTAGTCAGATGTCATAGTTAAGATGAACCAGCAATGTTTGCTAACGTTCCCCTTACATGTTTATACTGTTTGTAAATAAATCCGTTGAAGGGCTCGAAATGAACATATGTACGTTTACCTTTGTATATAATCCATATTCAAATGTATATATAGAGCCAGTGAACACGATAAGAGTATTCCGATTTGTTATTTGTTACATGCATTTGTAACTTAAAAATGGTTATCCTTTGAAAGTTTGTTTGTTTGTTTTGTTTTGTTGCTTTACGTCCCAAGTCAACACTATGGTCATGGCGGGTCGGTCAGTTCACCTAGCTACCTTTTTTTCTGGGCAAGCTTGAACAAGCATTTATGGTTTCAAAGTTCTAAATGAAATCCATGATTCCAAAGGTCAATAAACTATAGGGAAGGGCAGGGAGACGTTTTGTGGCCGCCACACATTCCAACTCACCAGCTATAGTCAAGTCAAATATGTTCTCACAAAAGTTTATCCTTTGGAAGCAAATACTTTATCAAGGAACTAAAATTGTAGAGTCTACAAGTTTTCTGTGGAGTCATTTGGTGAGCAAGAAAGCTTGAATGGTAACTGGCCTCAACACAAAGACGTTTTCTCGTCACGTTGCTCAAATGACGTCATCTTTGTCAAGCGTTCAATGACCAAGATAAGAGCAACAATGTTTGGCATCATTTAAAAAGATTGTCGTTGTTTGTACTTTATTTTTTCGTGCTTTTGTTGCTCAAAATGTTGGCTAGACGTATCGACCATGGACCCACCACAGCAAAATCCATCCTTTTTGTCTGGATAAGTTCATCACTCAAAGTATCACTCCAAATGTTGTGGCATCTGCTTATACACTTGAATCACTATTTGTTTTATATATTGGCAGCATGGTGTTTGGCTGGAGAACGTACCCACGGTTGCTTATCATTATCAAGGAATGAAAGCGCATACATAATGCACATAACTTTTATTTTGCCACGGACTTCAAATCGATTTTAGAAACAAATATGATGTACAACTATGTAACTGATATGCCTCGGTGCATTAAGCTTAATTGCTATATTTTGTGACATTGCGCTAATGTCAAGTTTGCTTGGAAAGTCTACTAATTTATGTCATTTCTGGGAAACTTACAACAAAAAGATTAATTACACTTTTACTTATTAATTCGTGTGCTTTATTCTTTACACTTGTCCTGCAGAACCCGGATTTATACTTTTTTTAAACAATGTAGATCCAGATCAGATAACTTCAGTTAAATAAGGCGAATTCTTCTGATACTGAAGCTCCGTTTTTGGACTTGAATTTGTCAATAACAAATGGCATAGTTTCTTCTAAAATTTATGATAAACGGGATGATTTTAATTTTGAAATAGTAAATTTCCCATTTCTTGATGGAGATGTTCCTCGCTCTCCTTCCTATGGTGTATATATTTCTCAGCTTATTCGTTTTGCTAGAGTGTGCTCTAATGTTGATGACTTCAACAACAGAAACTTATTTTTAACTGCTAAATTATTAAAACAAGGTTAAAGATATCATAAAATTCGAAAAGCATTTTCTAAATTCTACCACAGACACTCAGAGTTAATTGTTAAATACAACATTGGGTTAAAAACTCTTCTGCAACAAGGCATATCAGAACCTATATTTTATGGTGATTTAGTCTATAAATTCAAACGAATTGTTAGAAAACCTAATTTTAGTGATCAATTCAAAAAGATAGAAAACGTTATATAAGGGTTGGATATAATTTGGATATCATGCGACGTCTGCATGCCTAGTTTTAAACCCAATTACGGTTTATAGCTATGGTTTCCTCTTTAATTGCACAACGGTGGGTCAGGCCTCAGGCTCTATGACGGCTCTGACGTAAAGCTTTAATCGGTGGGTTGGTGCCTAATGCTTATCTGTAGCTGGACCCACCGTGGCTCACCTTGAGGTTTTCTTTAGCTCTGACTATCTGTGAGTCATGAGCCATTTTCTTTGTTTCATCATGGAATGTTAATTTGATTAGAGTGTTTTCCATGATGATACAGTGCATTAGTTAGATGGCCTCCATGCGAGCTGAACATTTCTTGTACTTCAACAACAGCAGAAGCTAGGGCGAAGATTTGGTACCAGTAAAATGCTTTTAAGCCCCCCCCCCCCCGTGGCTTAGGCTGCTGTCCGTTCTAAGGTGGTGGTTCTGTTGTTGTTGACTTTTTGTTTATTGCTACTCCCATTGTGGAAGTCTGTAATTGTACTATGTCTTGTTGTACGTTACTTTATGTCCATTCTAGTATTGCAATCATCTTGTTGGGAAGAGAGAGCTGATTGCTTTGCTTAATTTTTCCTGGTGTCTCGTGATAGTTGAGCGACTCTTCCTCGCGGTGCCACGGGGTTGTCTGCAGTTTGTGATTGTGGTATTTCCTGATCATACTCACTTACTATTTTTAACGAAGCCATCATATCAGGATCCACATTGGTTTCCTTTCCGGTTGAAAAGTGCAACACATTACATTTCTAAAACATTAAAAAGAAGCCATTAAAAAGAAGCCAAGTTTAATTTGTAGCTTTACCCATTTATGCCGAAAGGAATTTTTCAATTTCAATTTTATCAATTTGACCAGTTTATTTCCGTTTTAAATAATGTTTTTCATTTTAATTCAAATTTAATAGAACATTCTGTAAGCAAACAGTGGAGACCCTGATCAGAGGCCGAATTCTGGGTTTGTACAGTTTGTCCCTCAAAAGGACGCTAGGCTTATCACCGTATAGCATCGTACACCGGATATAGCGATTGCCGAAGCGAGGAAATCCTCACATGTTGATGTACAAGGTCAGTGTTTATTCTATTATTTTTCGTATTTTATAAGATTCGGCTTAAAGGATATAGTGATGACATCGTTAAGACATTGATGCTTATCGGTGGCTGTGAGAAATAGCCAGGAATTATCGGTCAGCACTACAATTGACAAAATGACCAGCTCAATCACTTGTATTTTACACGACTTTTGCCTCGTCTCCCTATAATATGTTTATGAAATCGAATATGTCGCTAGGAAAGATCAATATTCGCTTTCATATGGCTTCTACATTGTCATAAGTACTTGCCAACGAATTTTTATTTCCTGATTCCATTTGGTTCCATCAATATTTAGGTGGAAAAACCCCTCCTGCTGTACGGTCTATAGCAGTCTGTTGACACATCAGTGTTCGTAATATAGCAAAATAAGTGTACGCACTATAGCTAAGAGACTAATGCTAACTTTTCCCGATGTAAATGTGAATTACGTCTGAATTTTAATCTGCATATATTTGCATACCAGCAAAGAATATTCTAATGTTACTTGTTGCTTAATTTTCATTGATTTATTAAGAATACACGTAAATCGGAAGACAAAATACTTAACCTAGATGATTGCAACCGTTCTACAATTTATCTGCAGTGTTGAGCATTCACAATTTTAGACCAAACTAAGGAAGTTGCATTAGGTTAACATTTAATCTGCTCTTGGATTGATTTAGCTACCCCTACTATTCTCAACCTGAAACAAGTTAAGAGTTTCTTAAAACATCCAAAAGAAAACGCTGTTGTGAATAAGAATAGAAGCAAGGACCGAGAATAATGAATTTGGGCCTCGACGCAAAATAAACCTGTCTTAGGTGTTTTGGACAAAGCAAGACTCAAACCAGTCTCCTTAGCTGTAGAGAGTCTAGATATGATACTTCCAAATGAGTGAAAAACAAATGCACTGATCAGACTGTGCGAATGCGTAGGCTGGTCTGCGCCTTTAATGTTCACAAGTCCAGGAGACAAGTAAACTGACGTCGTATTTTTACATTCTGTGAAAGTCTCTGTCTGCAGTTTTGGGCATGGTGTATGCAGATACACACTTCTGAAAACGTAATGAAAATCACCGAAGTTTGCAAGCAGAGAATCTACAGTATCCCTTTATCCAAGCACAGAAACCTATCATGCGAAAACACCTATAAAATAAAGACCCCGCCAAATCACACCATCTAGGTGGGTACATGATGAAAGACGAAAATAAACAGCTCAAGAGAGAATCACCGTAGTCCATTAAAATTCTTGATAATTGCGCAGATATGGAGCTGGGACAGGGGTCCAGCACAAATCATAAGTTCTATCGCTAAGCAATTGGACTCCACCCCCTTGGAAAAAAGATTGACGCCCCCCCCCCCAATAACATATGTTGGACCCCCTTGGAATTTCGGAAAGTTTATTCAAGTGATTTCCGTCAGGGGATGGGTGGGGGCATCGTCTCTGTCATTTTTTGTCTACAGACAGTGTGGGCCCAGGTCTTGCTCGACAGATCCAAACTGTTTGAAACTCTGATGGTATTTCTGATTTTTTTTCATATACACTTTCTAGAAACAAAGGCGCCGTTAAGACTGCCCGTGCGCAGCCTCTTCTGGGCATTTGTTGTTCGAATGTATCAAAGGCGAATTTCTCGTGACGAGGTACAAACGATCTTTAATAATTCTAAATTAATTGTCAATGTGTACACAAGTTATACCATCCAGGCGTTTATGTCGAGGGGTGTATAAGTTTCGTCATTCCGATTGTCCGTAAGTCCTTTCCTATGTTCGTTAGGTTGTTAGTTCGTTCATTCGTAATTCCATTAATTAATCTCTCTCTCTCTCTTTCTCTCTCTCTCTCTTAGCAGACGCGGATCCAGAACGTTTTGACTCTGACAACGGTTTTTGAAATGCCGTTTTCGTTGATGAGGGGAGAGAGGATCCAATTATCACAAGAGCGGACCATCATCGGCCCGCCAGCAAAACGCCATTTGATGACCCAGCATTAAATGAATTGTGAATTTAGGGATATTGTGACTTTACAGGGAGGGGGGGGGGGGGCTCTGGGCCCTCTGTCTTCCCTGGATCCGGGGAGTGCTCTAATTTTTTCCTAATTCGTAGGCTTGGACCCAACATCTACCGTTCACACACAAAAATATAAAAAATATTTAAAATTTAAGTGACCCCAAAAATTTCCAAATTCTGTACTTTGACCTTAAAAAAAGACCCTATATAAAATGCATAGAAATGACCCTCAAACTAGCCCAATTTTGTGATGACCCAAAAAAAATATCCACAAAATCTTCATACCCCAAAAAATATTCATTTTTCTGAAAACCCCCAAAAATATTGAAATTCAGAATTTTGAACCCAAAAAATAGCTCGATAACTTACATGTTTACCACGTTCTCATGAGGATAATGCCTTTGTGTGTTTCTGTTGAACTTCTCTGTCTGCCTCTCTATCAGTCCGTCTGTCTATCTTAGTCTCTCTCTCTCTACATGAATCTGTCTGTCTGTCTGTCTGTCTGTCTGTCTGTCTGTCTGTCTGTCTCTCTCTCTTTCTCTCTCTGGTGTAGTCCTAGCAGAACAGGGATCACGAGCTCGATACCGGGCACTTCAAGTCTTTTGTTGGGACTCTATATCAGTCCCGTTCCCGTTTAACCTTTAATAGATGGTTGAAGCCCATTATCCTAAATTATACATCATTTATCCATAACCACTACCCCTGCTATGAGTAAAAATGGGGCTAACGTCTTGTTGATTTTCCAGTGCCCTGTTATATGCCCCACTCCATCACAAGTGGACATACTTGTGTCGGATGATTCCCATATAGCCCAACTATGTATAACAGAATATTTACTTGAGTAGAGAAAAACCAGGGCCCGGAATTACAATGCCTCCTTAAGGTTAAGGAAGACTTAAGTTAAGTGTTTACATTTCAACACGCTTGTACTAAATGCTAAATAAATTGCCTATATCGATGCAGTACTTGTGGTCAAAGATATCATTGTGATCTACTGGAAAAATGAAACTATTTTGATTTAAATCAGTTTGAAACGTTTTTTTTTCGCAACCTGCAAAATCAATACTTAACTTAAGTCTTCCTGTACTTTAAAGAGGCATTGTAATTCTGGGCCCTGGCATTTACCCTGTACTGTGGGGTTGGTGTGTGTTATGTAAGGGGGGGGGGGATCAAGATGTTATTACCATCCAAACATCAACAATGACCCCGCTATCGGCTACAGTATTTCGTAAGTGTGTCGGTGTTGGCGGGTGCGGTGGGGCAGTGGTTACAAATGCATTTCACTCTTACAACGCATGCGCTTAATAACAATAGAAAGGAGCATGCATATACGTTAAATAAAAATGTGACAAAAATAATATAAAACAATATAAAAAATCTGAAAAAAGTGAATGCCACAGTAAGTGTCTGTATCATAAATCGATGTGTCCAACGACAGACAGTGCAGTTCCTGATTAGAACACGCCTCTAGCAGCTAACTCTACATTGTTTCGTAGTCCTAGGACGTTTATTCATGCGCGAATCCAGAGGAGTGGGTAATTTGGGGTCCGGACCACCCCCTCCCGCATGGAAAAGCACAAAGCTGTAACTTTCCTCAGGAATACTGGTTTGGAACCTTTGGAAATGCACAAAGCTACCGATGTTGGGTCATCATCAGACCTCTAGCGATGCGCCTTTTAAATGACGTTTCGCTGGCATACATACATACATAGGCTCGGGTCATTTTTTGGGTTCAAAATTTTGAATCTCACTATTTGGGGGGGGGGGGTCATAAAAAAAAATGGGGGTATGAAGATTATGTGGATATTTTTTTTTTTTTTTTTGGGGGGGGGGGGGGTCATCACAAATTGAAATTCCTGATTTTTATGGTGAAATGTAGATGCTGGGCCTGAGCCTATGTATGAGAAACAAAATAGGGTAACCCTCCCCCTCTGGGATTAGGGCTAGCCTGTTCAAATAGCCAAAATTACTATAAATTACGACCCGAGATTATGCGAGTTTTGGGTCTGCCTATTCACATATCCTAGACCTTTCTGTATATGACGGCGAAGCTAGGTCTTCGCTTATTGTGTACACAAAGTTTAAAAGGGTTAGTCTAAATGACAGAGAGACAGACATATAGACATACAGGCGGATGCATTGCTGGCATATGCGCAAGCTTGCATATTCCTAGTTGTTTGACATTTTAATAAGCATTAAGATTTGAGCCGCGACCTGAGATTTCCAACAATGTGGTATGTGCGACCAACACAGCCTCAGACCAGCCTGCGCATACGCGCAGTCTGATCTGAGCCTTAGCTGGTCGCTTGAATATTCTATGACTCGTAAGCTACTGACTGACCATCATTTGGAGATTCTAAACTTGCCAACTTGTTGGAAATTCCATGTCGTGGCGCAAAATTATCAATTTGATCTAAAGTGCTGTTTTTAAATTTCGGACATAGCATGCAGTATATTTTAACCCAGTCTTCTCCCCATCCCCCCCCTCCAGAGGCCGTGAGTGCCCTAAAAACTTTTTCGCGCATTATATGATATTGCGAGTTTTATGATATCTCGGACCCAGTATTGCGAGTATATACGGTAATGCATAATAATACCTATATAGATTACCTGGATGATAACGGATTACCAACAACTCTGCAGAAAAGGTGGCCGTAGGGGCACAGACATGGCTGTGAGTGTGGCCCAGGCTTGTAAATGATGGGATTTTAAATCTCCTGTAGTCTGGTCGCGGAGGATAATTTTTTTTTTGCCCCCCTCCCAGTCCCAAACAAAACTCGGAAATTTGGGATGGGTGGGCGGGTGGGGGCTCTTATTCCCAGTCCCAAGGCTGTAGGGCTGGAGTGTGTGCCCCCCTCATCTTCCACTCCGTTTTTGCTTCCTTTGCAAATCCCATGTAGTCTGGTAGTCACAAAGCTAATATGTAATAGCTGTGCCCCTTACCCTCCCCCGACCAGACTCAGAGAAATTAAAAAGGAAACATAGGCTGCTACCATGCTGGGCATATGTTATTGGATTGGGGGTGAATGAAAAAGTACAAAATACAGGGGAAAATATGTCCATTTTTTTCGGTAATGTCTTGTTTCTTTTTCAGCATTTTTTTCAAGTTTTAAGCCCCCCTCCCCCTCACATGGGCTCTGCTGTTTTTCTGAACATTTGGCTGACTCAGACTTGCATTGCAATTGCTGTGCCCCCTCCTCCAACCTTACCAAAGCACCAAGAGGACGACAAGGAAATTCAAAACTAAATGTTAGGAAAAAGGTGTTTGAGTGTAAAACCTTACTTAAAATTGAGGTTATAGAATATGGAAAAATGGGTTTCTAAATGGCTTGAAATGCATTCTCTGAGACAAAGATCTTAATGAGAGGGGGTTCAACCCCCCTCCCCCCCCGTCTCACACTCTTCCCACGTTGCTGCTTGCGCCGTCGGTTCAAGCCTTTGGCTTTTAGTGCCCCCCCCCCCCCCCTCGTAAACGACCCCTCTGGTTCCAGCCCTTTTTATACATATATTTCGTTGTTTAGTTTATGACAATGTATTGTGTATGATTCAAACTTTGATTTACCTTTACAGCTGCAATACAGTAAAGGTACCAACGAAGTCATCACGATGACTTATACCATTAGTAGGCGGGGCTCTGTGCTACGCTTGACAGACAGCAATTTGTCTATGTATAGAGAACTCTTAACATTATAGCACTAGAAAAGATTTTCACAATGATTTTGTCTGGCTATCGACCGTACACTACGAGCAGGAGTTTTTGCTATAAAACGTACACTTCTCTTCTATCGACCGTACACTAAACGACTCAAA
This sequence comes from Loripinus fragilis, assembly GCA_964019695.1. Taxonomy (NCBI): domain Eukaryota; kingdom Metazoa; phylum Mollusca; class Bivalvia; order Lucinida; family Lucinidae; genus Loripinus; species Loripinus fragilis. The sequence goes on along the minus strand of OZ026520.1, from coordinate 35,691,933 downwards.
AAAAAGAAGATTCAATCGTCAAATGCAGCTTCAAAAGTACGCTTAGGGTATTTGTAGTAGGTTCCTATGTTTTCTGGGGTATTTGCCATGGTTCTTTATGTATTTCGTATTAATAATGTACTTAAACAGCCTATAAAACACATATTTTCGTGGCAAACAATAGAAAATCATCAGTGATTAGTGGAATATTTCTGTTATTCGTAGCTGCTATAGATTTTTGCTGACCATTTGTTGTAGTAAGGAATATACATCGATGTATCAGCAACGTCAGAAAAATGTGTCTGCAATGATATTTCACATGTATCAATGAGAAAAGGGGATAAAAACTCACCTCGTACATCAACGTGTGAGGATTTCCTCGATTCGATAATCGCTATATCCGGTGTACGATGCTATACGGTGCTTATATTGGTTAAGAATAAGTGTGTCAACATCGCGATCGTAAAAGCCAGTGCCATGATATGACCAGGAAGAACCACAATTATAGATATAGACCTACGACAAAGTACAAATCCTACAAGAATAAGGTAAACACAACACACATATAGCTCTCTCTTTCTCAAAAAGTTGATTGCTAAGAACAGAGGGAAGAAGCATCAGGGCATAACCCCCTACAAAATGGTCAATAAAAACTAGCAGGCAAAAAATAACAACAAAGCAAAAAAGTAAAACAACAACTGCAACAAATAAAACAAAAATGACACAAGCACAAACAACAAATAACAAATATATCAACAGCAGGACGACATGCACAGAACGGACGAAGCTTCAGCAACTAAGGAATCTAAACACATTTGACAGTCCAAATACTGACCCTTGATTCTGGTGCTGCTACATTTAAAAGCCACAAACGACCAAGATTACGCAGCTTAGACCAAGCATAATTATTTTACTTTTGTTAAAATCTTTATCAGACCAGATAGTCACTGTGGACATTTAAAGTGGTCTCCCTTTTCACCTTAATCAGGCTTTTTTACTCACGTTTCAAAACAACTGCGCAAAATCAAATGCACGTTTTCGTATTGCACATGCACCGACCAGCAACTTGTTAGACGCTTTAGAAAATTAACCTGTTCAAGTTACTGAAGTGGCGCACTTATCCCTCTCCAAATCTATGTCATTATAGCTATATATTGAAGAGAAAGTAATAAACAGGTTAAGTGATGCCAATACAGGAGCCGGGACGCAGTAAAATCTAAAAATAGAACTGAGTGACAGTGACGACTCTGATCGGTCTGCACATATGTGCAGACCGATCAGAGTCATCACTGTCGGCTTCAAAGGGCAACATAACACAGAGGGCGGCTGCAAGGAAACAATGCTACTGATTGGACTGTTGAGGAGTCGGACGATTGTAATATTTATTTTGGTAGGGTGTTTTTGTCTGTATTACTGGGTCCCGGTTCAATGTAATGTTCTAGCAGTAGCAAGTGGCACAATAATTAAGACACAATTTGACACAAGATTATCCTATCTGAAATGAAAGTGATATGTAGGTATATAGGTCCTATCAATCTCTTTATGTCTACAAACGTCAGAAAATTGTAACAACCTGAAGAATATACCAAAGATCAAGTGAACATTCAATTTGTTTTCTTTTTATTTCAGAGAAGAATTATTTCATCAGACCATCCAAAGCTAATCGTCCAAGAGTTCAGGACATACTGCGCATACACTCAAATTTTGGCGTAAAGATGATGGCAGCTTATGGACAACAGAGGCCTTGAAAATTGGGTCATCGAAATCTGATTGATTCTTCATCTAGAGTCAAATGTCTGTATCTATTCAAATGAAATTGAACCCCCACCCCCTTCCGCCTTAAAAATACCCAAACAAAACAACAACAACAAACAAACACAACAACAACAAAAACAACAACAAACAAACAACAACAAAAACAACAACAAACAAGTGATTATGATTAGGAAATGCAACGATCAAAGACCACATATACACACGGCACCGTGATGAATGGAAATCAGAACAAATGCAGACAAAGACACATACATAACAGCGACAATACAATTATAATAACGAAGCGATCATAGGAACTATCTGTCAACAAAAGCAACAAATGTCTTTGTGCACAGCTTTGGCTATAGTGTACAAACACATAAGTATGGATGTATAAATGCACCATTCCCCTGTAGGTAACATAAGAAAGGTATAGACAACTGTCTTTTCGAGAGTACGCGCAAATAAAACCTCTTCAAACCATTCAATTTCTAATTTATATTTCTTCATAGCATGCCAAACGAAGAACTCTACTTCGAGTCATCAGAAAACATATGAAAATCGAGATTAACAAAAGTACTCATGGTATATGCCAATTTGTGGCCACTTTGGTAAAAGTGATCAATACCATAATTTTGAGCATATATTGATGGTGCAGCAGAGCCTCGTGCGAAGAAGACACTCCTGGTATAGTTCCCAGCCAGCATACAATCTCGGGCCACTATCGGACCACCAGCAAAACGCCATGTGAGTGGCGTTTCGCTGGTGGACGAATAATGGCCCGCTTTTATAGGCTTACTGGGTTATTCGATCGACCAACATGCACTGAGGCATCTTTTCTCGCCTCCCTGAAAGTAATTTTGAAATCATAATTAGTGGTCAGACTCAAGTGGCGTCACGTCTTAAACGTTAATGAACAGGTGTAAAGGTACGGGTCCACTCAACGTCATAGGATTATGATCTTAACGTGTCAGTCATAAACATACACAAAATAACTATATCTCAGTTGGTACTTCAAATAGCTGCCCCGAATCTCATGTTAGGTGTTTTAATGCTGAACAAAAAATGAAAGTTTACAGATTTCTGATCATAATCCTGGACTGTGTGTTTTATTGACTGAAACAAAGGAGCATTTATATGATTTGGGAGGCATCCGACTGCAAAATGCAAGATCAATTATTGCCCTGTTTTAACTCTTGCTGGAGTTATCTCAATAAGACGTTCAAGCATAATTAGTAAAAAGTTAGCTCTGCGCATGCGCAGAAGTAAACTTTTTTCATCATGATAAACTTTGCAGTTATCAACACAAATTGTTTTTTTTTATACAGTTTATACAGATTCTGGTTCAAAAGTCGAGTTTGAATTTGATCTTGTAGCAAAGTATCTCTCTTTTGATTAAAAGTATAGTGATTTTCAATGCATCATTAAAATTTTCTTCCATGCCCATGCATGAAATGTTGTCGTTTCTGAAGTATTGTGTGACTTGTCCATGGTGGCAGTAGCTTGATGATATTCTGTGTTTCACCTGTTTTACTGAAATGAGTTTCCAATGACATTCTAACTTTAAACTGAATTCCCGTGAATAATGGCACTGGAAAGCACATTTCCTACGGCTTGAATTCGCGCTTTACAAGTGGCTGGCGTATGGAAAATTTGGAAGAATTGCCCTTTAAGTGCCCGATTGAACAAATGACAGCGTCCTTTCGGTGATACAGCCACGTTTTGATTTGATTTTGCTGCTGCGAATAGCATTGAAGTTTAACTTTCAATCTGTGATTTTTGGAAATGACCCCTCCAGCGTTTAAAGCATCAACGACAAAGCCATATGCGTAAAAAATGAAACTGGGATCACCAGTTGTACAACAAAATGAACAATTTTTAAGTAGTACTATGCATGATAAAGACTTGTATGTGTTTTTCACATATTGGCCAAAGAACATCAGGTGTAAACTTTCTATTTTTGGTTCAGGATACATATACATGTAGTTATATATATGTAAGTATCATTAGTAATTATGATATTTGTTTTGTCTAATATAAGTATGTTTGAGTGGCCGCTTAAGACAGGTTTTAATGTAGTTTGATCACTCTCAGGTTTGCTTACGACGAGGTCCATTTGTTTGTTTACAGAAACTGTATAGAACAGAACATATCTTTATTGACATAAAACTCAGGCCACTCACAGGTAGCGTACGAGCAATAGACCATAGCCTTTTCAGTAGCCATTTAATCAGTACATGCTGTTCAGTATATTTCATTAACCTTCTTGCTTTGACATTCGTATGTACAGGCATTTCTTTCTGACATCACTCGAGCTGCGGCAATTATTCTTAGCAGAATTATTTATCAAAACTGACATCTAAATTAACTTGCTAAAAAGTGACCAATTTATGGCTGATGACTGGCCACTTATCAGCAATTGCATCGAAGATGCCCAGCCACTTGGAAAATACTTAAAAACTCATTCCATAATATTGCTCATCAAATTGTGGCGTGGGAATAAGGCTGGGCGAGTCACAGTAAGAGGCTGTCGATTGTTCTGATGTTTATATGATAAACATTTATGCTAGAAAAATTATAATGAATTACCACAGTAATGAATACCACAAGCGAAAATGTTTTAGAAAAAACACATACTGAACGCAGCAGTTTGGCATTCTTTAATACTCTATTGGCATGATTGGAGGACCCAAGATTACGAGCTATCAATACGATTTTAGTTTTTGTTCTCATCGATATATGAAGTTAATGCGTGCTTCTTTGTACAGGTTCATGTGGGCTGCATATGAAACTAACATTGTGCACAATTTGGGATAATCTTTGAGGGGCTGAATGAAATCTGACTTCTAATTAGTTTTGCTATGTTGATACACAAAAATTAAGCTACATTTTAGTATTTCTTGGTATATTTGTGTTTTATATATGGCTTCAATATAAATACCGAAGGATATATATAACGCTTTCATTTAAATGATTACATTTTATAACTACTAAGCATAGCACATATTGAGGTTATTTCCATATTTGCATTTGTCGCCTTTGTCTATCATCCATAGAATGTCCTTGTATTCCCATATCAAAACATATCTTCCAGTGAATGAATCTTGATCTTGGTCAGTTTTCGACTCTGTTGTATCACGAGGTTGTTTTAGTTGTTGTTTTTTTACTTCATATTTTCAAGTTGGATGCTCTTTATTAATCTGATACATTAATGTAACTGCAGTACTGGTATCGTACAATTCACAACCATTCTAGAAATGTAGCGACAGACAAAAGTGCAGTATTTCACTGACATTATTTTGCTGGCTTATGTACAGGTTTGAAGCATGTGTTTAGAAATTGTAGCACGGATGTCTTTAAATGATTAATATATTTGTCACAACATATACGTAGTGACAAGAATTACAAAGATGTACATAAATGGCTACAATAAGAGATGCAAACAAAGTTTTACCGATTTTCAAATAACCGAAATTCAGATTATAACTGTACTTTTTCATTTTTCAAGTTTGTGTTTATAGCCTTTTGGGGTAGCTGCATTGATGTATGTAGATAACAATCCTTATCACAATCATATAAGGATTACAATGAAAAAAAATACACCAAGGGTTGCAATAAGAGACACAAATTAGAGAGGAAGGCAAAGAGCAGAAATCGATACAATCAAGTACCACATCTGACCCGCAACACCATATGAGAAAGTGACAAAAACACAAGAAAAAACAACACTAGAGAGCCAAGAGGTCAGCTCCTTCCCAGCAGATGATCAGAAGGCTGCAAAAAACAGACAAGTCAGCATAACAAAGACAGTCATGAAACATTAATAAACAAAGTTTTGGAACACAATGGCAGCAGTGTTTTAATAAATAAGTTTACTCCTTGTCTTGGCTTTGGGTATAGACTCGAAGAATGTGTGTATGTTTCTTTCTAGAATTTGTAACACTGATGCCTCTGGTTACAATGTAAGAAAAAGAGCAAAGATCAGGAATCGGTACAATCAAGCACCACACCTAACCCAGGATACCAATGGGAAAGTGACAACTTCACAATTGGACATCACAAACGAGAGCCAATAGGTTAGTCCTTTCCGAGCATGTGGCCACAAGGCATCAATAAACAGACGTGCACGCAAGCATGACGAAAACAAGACTGAAATAACATAAATGATCCACAAAAGAAGCACCGCCCTGGAACAGCCAGTAAAATTATTTACTCGAGGGCTTACACCGGTTTCAATCCCTTCACAGAAATCATTGAGCATTTTACTAAGATATACATAGTCAAAACATGTGTGAGTCTAGCTGCGTTGATGTCTGTGATTGCAATCCTTAATGCCACCATTGGACAGAAACTCCATAAGCAATTAACAAAGGTAAACAGATAATGAGATACTAAATGAGCCAGTGCATGAGATTTCCAACAATGTGGTATGTGCAACCAGCAAAACCTCAGATCAGCCTGCGCTTACGCGCAGTCTGATCAGAGCCTTTGCTAGTCGTTTGAGTATTCTATGATTGTTAAGCTACTGACTGAACACCATTTGGAGTTTCTAAGCTTAACAGGAGGCTGCAGAGGCTCATCTGAGTCTACGCTTGTCAAAATACCACAATGTCGGAAATCACATGCCACAGCTCAAATTCAAAAGAATCAATTCAAAAACTGCTATAAAAAGTTGGATATAATATGGATAGCATGCGACAACCTGAATGCCTCATTGCACAACCAATCCAATAAATAGTTATGTTTTTCTCTCATTGTACGACGGTGGGTCAGGCATCAAAGTGAAACGATATGACGACCCTGGCCAAAAAAATTCACCGGTGGGTTGGTGCCTGATGATTGTCTTTGGCTGTGCCCACCATGGCTTAGCATGTGGTTTGCTTTAGCTATGGCTATCTGTTTTCTTCATCATAGTGAGTTAATTTGATTAGATTTGATGCACTGCATAAGTCAGGAAGCCTCCTTGCGAGCTAAACAATGCTTGTGTTTTAACAACAACATAATCTAGGGCGAAGATTTGGTGCCAGCTAAATGTATTTAACCCTTATTCCTGTTCTAGTGGTTCGGTTATTGTTGATTCATTGTTTGTTATTGCTCTCATTCTGGGAGTTTTTTTTTTGTGTGTTTTGTACTTGATTTGTTATGTAGTACTTAGTGTCCTTTCTAGTTTTGCAATCATCCTGCTGGGGAAGAGACTTTGTTGTTTTATTTTTATTATATTTTTGCTGCCATGTGGCTCTAATGTTCTGAGTCTCTTCCTCACTTACTTTTTGAAACATATGCGGGTATTCGTCTTGCGATTATAACATTTATGTCTGTGATTGTAATCCTTGACAAGGAAAGCAATAACAGGCACCAATTGCTGCACTACATATGTACGAGATATGAACCAAGTTTTTCGTATTGATAACTCGAAAAAAGATAAGAAGCGAGCTATTAATGGCGATATTAATGATAGCAGTATTTTACTGACTTTACTAAAATATGTTTACGTCTTTTTCTTGGCTTTGTGTAAAGATTCGAAGAATGATTTTTTTACTAGAATTGGTAACATTGATGTCTCTGATTTCAATCCCTGTCACGACCAGTGTTATTATCCATTATCATTTTGCTAAGACTTACAGATTTGAAATCTGAACGAGTGCTGTGGACATGCTAGAAACTGTACTGTGTATAAAAGTAAGAAAGAGGGCAAAGATCAGGAATCGATACAATCAAGCACCACACCTGTGTATAGCTTACGTTTAATAAAATTTTCTGTTCTGTATTTCTTGAGTTAGCAGTGTTGATGTCTGTGATTGCAATCCTTGTCACGACCTTATAGGTCGTGACAAGGATTGCAATAACAGACGTCAATAGCTGCACTATAAGAGACATGAACCAAGTTTTGCGTATTAATAAACAAAAGGCAGATAAGAAGCAAACTATCAATGGCAGAGACTATTAACACACAAACAGAATCTAAATTCTGTCCAAGCTTTTATAGACCATCATTTTCATAGTTAATGCTTTTCTACTGAGGTTTGCCGGAATAAAGCGTGGTGCTACTGACATTTATTGCTCGTTCTTAATGTTCGTTGCTTAGTGCTCGATGGAATTAGAATTTCAATCTGCGGTATCGGAAGATCTAGAGTGAAAATTAAAACAAGGGGGTATGGATTAGGTACCGAATTCAACAATAAAGTCCTATAGGGCCCTTGGTAAATTGAAAATGGAATTATGATTATGTCTGGTAGAGGAGTTATTCTGTTGTTAGCTGATTGTTGTTTTATGCTCGTGGGGGTACAGCTGATGTTTATTGCCGAGACTTCTGATTGAAAATATTCAAAAACTATATGTATTAGTTCTCACGAGATCTCGCGGGACTTGGCCATATGAGATCTCGCGATAACTCGTAAATGTAAATCATCAAATAATTCCGGGAGCCCTCATATTCAGCATAAAATACAAGTTCTTATCTAAACCTCCAGAGAGACCCTTTCTGCATAATTCCTGATCGTAAGAAAGATATTCGAACAAAACGACAAGAATGATTTTATAAATTGCTACAGTCTCCCTGGAAAATGACAAAAACCTTTTACGGAACGGTGTTCATTATGTTACAATTGACACCCGAACTACTTTGATGGCGCCGTAGAATGTATTGTTTGTGGAAATGCCTCCGCACAATAATGTATGACAACACTTCGCAGTTCCATGCTTCAAGATAATTTTTTAGCATTCGAAATGTGTGGGGATTTTGCTCTTTAGAAACGCATACGTTTTTTTTTTCAGTTCTCTAAAATCTAAAGCAAATTAGTTCAAATCATTAAAATTTGTATGTTATTAGTAAGAGTCATTCTCTAGCCTATATGATTGGCTACATAATTTTAATTTAAAGTTGAAGATTTGCACAAAATTTGATATTAAATCAAACGACTAATTTTTTTCTCTCAAAATATGATATTCTATCCAGCGAATGATTGTTTAGCACAAAATTTGATAAAACGAATGCTTGTTTTTTCACAAAATTTGATATCTTATCAAACAAATGTGTTTATGTGTAAGATATTGCATGCTTTGTGCATAAGTACGGGAAGATAATCTACGAGCTTTAGCTTGCGAATGTATCGCCCTACAGACAAACAGGCCATACAATAACTTTCTTATTGTACCAGCATAAGCATTGCGGGATATTTAATGTAAAATGTTTAAATATTACTAAAAGGTGCAATAACAAAAATTACCTCGAACAGTCTCCTACTCAATCTGCCCAAATTTTGAGAGCTTATGGTTACGATTATATATGATTAACATTGACAACTGTATTTTTGTGCATTTATAACATGTATTGTCATGTCAGCCAAGAGTGACAGTGACGTCATGTTTTGCTTACAAAGTTATCAGGGACTTAGAATCGATTGATCACTTGTGTATTATCCTATCCGCAGGATAGGATTAATACACACGTGATCTATCGATTTTCGCACTAGCTGAAGTGGAGTGTACAGGTTAATAATGTTTTACATAACAATTGTAAACAAAGTATTACGTCACTGTCACTTTTGGTTGGCATGACAGTAATACCTGACATTCAGTGCAATTAACAAAATAGATATATTTGGAAACTATTGAATATAAATTCCAGGACATTATGGCTTAGGAGGTTGGGGGTATAGTTCGTGACTAACATATATTTTACAGAAAGCCAATGTCTTGTCAGCCCTATTCATCTAAATACATGGAAATGTATTGTTTTCAGTATAAAGCATGCGATAAAACTGTTGCGTTTGAATAAAACTCGGGTCTAGAATTTTTGGCAAATAAGTATGTTGTCCATAACTTTTGACTATTACCCTGTAAATATTTTCCTGTTCTGTTTATTCAGTCTGACCTGTTCGTTGAGGCGTATCATAACTACTGCATACTGTATACATGCCATTGTAAATGGACATTCAGCTACAGGTTTGTACAAAATTAGTGACTTAATGAGCCAGTTTAAGCCCTCCAGTAAAAATATTTACTGACTGTTGCAAGGTGGTACTTCTTTTGTGGATCTTTTATGTTTTTTTCTTCTGTCTTGAGTCTGTTATGCCTTTGTGCGCGTTTGTTTATTTGTGCCCTGTTGGGAAAGGGCTGACCTCTTGGCTCTCGTTTGTGGTGTATAACTCTGAGTTTGTCTCTTTCCAATTGGTATCCTGGATCAGGTGTGGTACTTGATTGTATCGATTCCTGATCTTTGCACCCTTACTTACTTTTATAATGATTTGATCTTGAGCATTTTGACAGCCTTGCCCTCTTTGATCATGCATGCCATTATTATATGATTTGTGTAATATAAACTCGACTGCAACTGCATGCAAAAGCATTAGCTTGATTAATGGAGGGAAACCACCTCATTTTTTCCATTTCATATATATTGGATAGCGGAAACAGAGTTATGAAAGTAAAGAGGAAGGCAAAGATCAGGAATCGATACAATCAAGTACCACACCTGACCCGAGGCACCATATGGGAAAGTGACAAATACAAGAAAACAAATATACAAGAGAGCCAAGAGGTCAGCCGATTCCCAGCGCTGCAAGAAACGTGAAACAGTAATAACATATAGCCAAGGATCCACAAAAGAAGCACCGCTTTGGAACGGCCAGTATTAAAAACATGTTTAACAGTACCAACCTCACCCTTAATTCTGATGTGGATCAATACACATACATGTTTGGTTCCCAACCAGTATGTTTTATTCAGTACTTTTCCAATGTGGAAAGCCTTCAAGGGCTGAACCAACTACCTTTGCTACGGAATAAATTTCATTTTCTTTAATTTTTTTTATCTGGCCAAATTTATGGGCAATCCTGCATTAAGACTAACTTATTTAACACTGTTCGAGGCTCTTTAAGAAGTCGACCATTGCTAATATATCGTTTCCCTAGTGCCTGGTCTCAAAAAGTTGTTAGAAAAGATGTGTCCAGTAAAACCAATTTAAGCCTTCCCAGTGACTTATGCTGCTGTCCGATCTAAGGGGGTGGTTACGTTATTGCTGATTCATTGTTTATTGCTGCTCCCATTTCTTGTGGTTTTTTGTGTTTTGTCATTGTTTTTATGCATATGCAGTATATAGTGTCCTTTCTAATTTTGCAATCATCTCGCTGGGGAAGAGAGAGAGAGCTGGTTGTTTTTTTCTTTAATTGTCTTCTTGGTGTCATATAGTCCGAGTTTTCTCTGACGTTTTAGTGGCTTTTCTTTATTTTGATATTTGCCACAAATAGTGGCAAATATCAAAATATGGAAAAGCCACTTAAACATCAGAGAAGGCTCGGATTAGGTGTCATGTGGTTGTTAGTGTTCTGAGTCAGGCTCTTCCTCACGGTGTAGTGTGTTGGTCTGCAGTGTGTGATTGTGGCATCTCCTGGTCATGCTCACTCTTATATTATGGCCTTTGCTACGTTACAAATGAGTCAGTTATGGCTACTCGATGTGATATTGACAAGTATTATAATGGCGAAAACCCATTCTTTTACTGTACATGTGCATCTATTCAGGGGCCCCGAGACCTAACATTTGGCTTGAACCTCTACCTACTTTCACACTTAGTGTGTGTGATTATTCGTAGGCTACCCTGAGCATTCGCTGGTCGCCAATGCGACGAATAACGAAACCCAATGTGATGGCTCGTTTAAATTTCTTGATCTACATTATTATTATTACTACTGCATAAAGATGATAATAAAATTGTAACTGTTTATCTTATCTTAGCTTGTTTAATATTATTTAAAATCATATCCTATCGTAGATCAACAATTCAATGGCTTAAACTAACTTCCCCTCAATCGTATCTGATCAGTTGTATTCGATACGCATCTTAACCGGGCAAAGTAAAGTCGACATTATTTATTTATGTGAACATCCTATTGTAATGTCAGCATGTGCATATGCGCATGCTAGTTCTAACCCTAGCTCTTTACGTTGTCTTGTCCACGAGTCTGAAAATCGTTTTAACAAAAAGCTAAGACTCTTGTCATACAGTGAAGATGTGCATACTAGTATGAGTATTAGTATTAAGTACGTGTTGTTGCCACATCGTGACCCTGCAAGGATCATATCAAAGTGGATACGATATCCGCTTATCAGATTATCCTCAAGTCAGTAAAGTCCATGTTGTTTAAATATTTTAATAAAATGTCTATAAAAGGCATTTGTAAACCTACCGCGCAGAGAGATGAATAATAATGATAAAATCTTTCGTATTTTTTCCATGAGAATATTAATTGTATAGTATATACATTCAGTTCATCTTAGGCTGGTTCTCGATTAGTTTGACGTACAATTAATTAGACAAATGAGGAAATAGGAAACCGATTTTATTTTTATATTTAACTGGCGCGGCTCGCAAAAATGTCGCGTACATCGTTGACAAGTGAAGCTGAATGTAATTTGCTCCACAAACGCAAACGATGCTTTATATTTCATGAATATTATTATAATCAATCATTTTTACGTCGAGATAAGGGAGTCTGTTTATAGTTATAGCGTCTGTTAGTCGGGTAGCTGACTTTAATGTGACCAGATTTAATTCGCTTGCTAAAGAAATTAATTTACTCTTCATTGATTCTGCTTGTCATCATTTTTCACACGTACCGCTTTCTTCGTCCGTATGTGTGGTATTTTCTTTTAATTTGGATTTTTTTTTTAAAAAATCATCCTCATCATACCAAATATGATACATATTTGATAGTCGCATTAATAATTAGGGAGTGAATTATATTCATGAGTATTCTGTTGGTTGTCCTTGTGGCGCCATAGAACGTTAGGGATAAGAATCTATCATGGGTGTGAGTAGCGGAGAGAAAACTCCGTTCCGATGAAGGCTGCTTTTGCCGCTATCAATATGGACACTATACTTCTCATGCATTATTACATGTACACGGAAATTCGTAGTACATGCATTTTTAGACCCTTGCCATTATACATGTACGATTTCAACACCGGTACTTACAATTAATATAAATTAGATTGTAAATGGACCGTTTCTTGGCAGCAAATTAATGTTTTAATAGGGACCTTTCCATCTAATAAATAAATAAACAAATAAATAAATAAATAAATAAATAAATAAACGTGTATATCAAAACCCCATCAATACCCTTACGTGTATTAAATTGTATGTTAATATCTAAGATCAAATACCAACAGAATAGAACAGATTTGTTTTATTTTATACATACAAGCTCATCATTATTACATCATATTACATGTAACATTACATTGTGACAATATCAACAAAATGTTAACATTTGCCATTAACTAAGACACAATCTGATTCTTTACTGAGTGTGAAAAGTGATTAAACGTTTAAAGATTTCATCGCCAAATATGAATTACGCTTCTTTGATGTAGTTTTAGGATAAATCCTCCATCGATATTTGCGGATAATTAACGCGTGCAGCACTCACGTTGGTAAAAGTTATCTGCCGACTGCCATCGGAGATATGTGCGGCGATAACGAGGCGGCAATCCAGTGATGACCAGTTGTTACATATAAACAGATGTTACCGATATCTGTACAATTCCAATATTGCACCGATCTGTGCCATGGCTGTAAATGACCAGACGCTTGTCATAATAGCAAACAGCGAATACGCTGATCAGACTGCTTCTTCAGAAGCAGTCTGATCTAGGTCTGCGTTGTTTGTCTATGCCCAGCTCAAACTTAAAAACAGATGTTGCCGATATCTGCACAATTTCGATATTGCACCGATCTGTGCCGTGGCTGTAAATTACAAAATACTAGACATAATAGCAAACACGGAAGACGCTGATCAGACTGCTTCTTCAGAAGCAGTCTGATCTGGGTCTGCGTTGTTTGTCTATGCCTTTTTACAGGCAACTTATGTTAAAATTTTAGCTCAAGCTTGAAAAGATCCAAATCATCGCTGAAATTACTTACGACAGCCTTTACATATACCTGCTAGTGATGACGTCACGACTTTGTCGCCTGTAGGAAAGCTTTGCAAACAGTTAAGAGCCAGTACAGGTCCAAGGCCCGATGCCACGTCGGACAAGACCTGGATCCAAACTACTTGACACTATTATGGTATTCCTAAAATGTTTTTATTGTTTGACATTATGATGGTATTCTTGAAATAGTTATTTTGTTTAAAACTATGATGGTATTCCTAAAATATTTATTTTGTTTGACAATATGATGGTATTCCTGAAATATTTATTTTGTTTGACAATATGATGGCATTCCTGAAATATTTATTTTGTTTGACAATATGATGGTATTCCTAAAATATTTATTTTGTTTAACCCTATGATTGTATACCTAATGGTATTCCTAAAATATTCATTTTGTTTGACGCTATTCGTAAATATTTTGTTGACACTATGATGGTATTCCTAAGTATTTATTTTGATTGACACTAAGATGATATACCTAAAATATTTGTTTTGTTTGAAACTATGATGGTATTCCTAAAATATTTATTTCGTTTGACCATGTTGACACTATGACGGTATTGCTGAATATGTATTTTGTTTGACACAAAGATGGTATTTCTGAAACATTTTTTTTGTTTGACACTTTGATAGTAAGTCTAAACTATTTATTTTGTTTAACAAGATGATGATATTCCTTAAATAATTATTTTGTTTGACACTATGGTGGTATTCCTAAAATATTTATTTTTGTTTGACACTGTGATGGTATTCCTAAAATAATTATTTTGTTTGACACTATGATGGTATTCCTGAAATATTTATTTTGTTTGACACTATGATAGTATTCCAAAAAAAATTCCTTTGTTTGACACTATGATTGCATTCCTAAAGTATTTAGTTTGTTTGACAATGTTGACACTATGACGGTATGCCTAAATATTTATTTTGTTTAACACAATGATGGTATTCCTAAAATATCTATTTTGTCTGACACTGTGATGGTATTCCTAAGTATTTATTGTTTGAAAAGATGATGGTATTTCAGAAATATCTATTTTGTTTGCCACTATGATGGTATTCCTAAAATATTTATCTTGTTTGACACTGTGATGGTATTCCAAAAATATTTAATTTGTTGACACTATGATGGTATTCTTAAAATATTTATTCTGTTTGACACTGTGATAGTATTCTTAAAATATATATTTTTTGTTTGACACTATGATGGTATTCTTAAAATATTTATTTTGTTTGACACTGTGATAGTATTCTTAAAATATATATTTTGTTTGACACTATGATGGTATTCTTAAAATATTTATTTTGTTTGACACTGTGATGGTATTCTTAAAATATTTAATTTGTTTGACACAATGGTGGTATTCTTAAAATATTTATCTTGTTTGACACTATGATGGTTTTCCTAAAATATTTAATTTGTTTGACACTATGATGGTATTCCTAAAATATTTATTTTGTTTGACACTATGATGGTATTCCTGACACGAAGAAAAAAAAAGAAATGCAAAATTACTAGGAGTAAAGCAGCTACACAGCTTGTTAATATACCAAAAAGAACAGCACGAGAATGTTTTTCTTTACATTTACAGTATTCGATTAGGGTGTCTCTTTGGGATTCCGGCATAAGATGTTTCAGCAGAAATAATGAAATTAGTATAATGGAAACACCAGTTATTTCAAAAATAATTGGGGTTGAGGGTAACTAAAGGGGCTATTGCAACAACAGACTTGTGCAGTCGTTTCAGTTAATTATCCAGATCACACTTATAGTTTAGATCTCTAATATCCTAATGAAAGCAAAAAACTAACAGTGTTATTAGAGTCTTACTATGAGCTATTGACTTACGTAGTATAGGCACATTTCAACTGTTTGGACGATTTCCAGTCTGTTGCAACCCTTACATAGTATCTGCCCAGACTATACGTAAATTATTTCAGCGTTGGACATAAGGAGCCCTCACTGATCGCCAAAGCAATAAGTAAGAACATGTCATGTACTAATAATAAAAATAGTTCATGTATTGTAGTTGCATTCCCAGCTCCCAATACATAGGACACCACTGAATATTTACATTTCCACTGCGAGTCTTTAAATGAACCTCTACATTTGAGATGTGGTTCATACCTTCATGAACAAATCGATTTAAGCCACACCAACATACGCGCCAATTGAGCGGGCTAACGTTAAGTCGATCAATTAACGTTGCTTGTTTACCGACGTTTGCGTGACGTTGAACACGTATCGTCATGACGTTAAGCGCGGAAATTTGGCGTTTTGGCTGTTCCAAACCCTACGTTATGTCTGATTTAATTCAAAATATCTGGAAAACCAGCCAAGTTTGGTAAAAATTGAAAAATGATACTTGACTGATAATATAAAATGTAAATATTAGTAATAAATTCAATAAATTAAATAAATTCAAGAGACCCGAAGTATTCATGATTCCATGAACCTTCGAAAAATCGAATTCATTTCTTAAATACCCCCTTGATCTACCAACGTTACTACGCGACATCCCACCAGGTTTACGCTGCTTCTATATCACCCCATGACGATAATGATACATCCAGGGCCATCTCCGTGGAAAGCTTACAAATGGGCCGATTGTTATCTCCCTTAGACCAGTTCAAGGTTGACAAAGAGCAAAAAGATGGAAATGCGTATTTTTGTCGATACTAACTAAACGACTGACTGACTAAATAAATTTATAATGCGTGCCTTTAACGATCACTGAATCTTAGCCATTATAAGCATATCGTCCTTTTTATGGGACATAGGCAAACAGTACAGACCGTGGCGTCTGATCAGGGACATCACATATTGTTTACAGAAATGTTTTATCAAGATTTGAATGACATTTTAAAAAATACCATCAAATAAACCTTAGATTGGCAAAGGACTCTTCGATTTGGTAATGACGGCTGATGTGGGTTAAATATAGCACAAAAATGACAAAGTTATAAAACATTTTCATGCTCAACGCAGGTGAGCATAAAATTTCAATTGCACATACAAACTGAAATGCTGAAAAACAAAGTTTTTCTTGCTTTCAAATTTATCATGCTAATAAGTTTTAAAATGCCTACAATTGTTGGCATTTTATCATTTATTGGCATGATAAACTTTATGCTCAGTTGAGTTGACCATGAAAATGCTTTATAATCTCAATACCTGGTGTTGATATTCGATAGAACTTTGCAAATCTACAGTTCGTATTTCTCTAATAATAACCTTTGCTAAGGGGCTGATTGGAAACAACTAGCGACATTTCTAATGAACGCGTAAGCAAATGCATTTTAGACAACTTAAAAGGTGTGTACTACATATATGTCATGGTTTAACAACGATTACAAATTATGTACCTGTTTTTTTTCACGAAACTGTCTCCGTGATGAAATAATGTTCTACTATTATAATATGTATATGCTCATGAGAGTTGGGTACGAATATACGAAACAATTTATTTTTTATTCATGTATGCACAACTATATAGTGTATGCAAGCGGTAAATGCTCTGGCGAAATATTGCAATTACACAGTCTTGTCAAAGCATTGGCTCCTCGCAATTGAGTAAGTACCAAATCGCTACCAAATCGCATTTGCTGAGCTACTTGACTTCGGTGCCCTGTTTTTTTAATCATAATTATGCCAATCCACTAATATTCTGGTTCCAATGCCTTAAAGCCAGTCTTGGAGATGGAATGGTATTGATGGAAATCTCTTTTGGGCATGGAGCGTGTCAGGTACCTGTAGGGGGTTAGGTCTGGTTATAACCTTGTCGTAAGAGCCCTATGACGCATGCACAATGCTTATAACGGGTGTGCTATGAAGTGACAATGTCTTAAACTGGACAATCAAAGCTGAGCATATAAACTATGAACTTATGATTTTCCCCAGGCAATCGTCAGTAATATGTACAGACATGAGCTATCAACAACAGATCAACACAAATTCTCAGTATGGGACCCAACAAAACAGAAATTAACTGATCACTATACATCTATAGGCTCAAGCCAGCAAGGTGGCCGGAAATGCCTCAGCTTACCAATAGTAAACCTAATTTGATGATCGTTTCAAACCCTTGCAGCCTAAATTCTGGAAACCTAGGTCAACTGTATCTCTGATTAAACGTAACCTATCACTTTTATGATACAAACATATATACCACCAAACAAATATTATAACATTATGAAGCTTCAACTCGTATGTGTTTCAGCCTTTCTGAGACGATAGCCCAGAACCAGGTTTGAAGGTATGACGTTTCCAAAACATCATATGTTTTAGCTGAAAAATTACAAGCATTCAACTGTCACAACTTATATGGACTGATGAAACTTTCTCAACTCGTATGTGATTTTACCAGTCGAACTTGAAGTAGTAAATCATTGTTGTTGTTGTTGATTTTTTGCTTATTGTTACTCCCATTGTGGGGGTCTGTAATTGTTATATGTTTTGTTGTACGTTGCTTTGTGTCCATTCTAGTATTGTAATCATCTTGTTGGGGAATAGAGAGTTGGTTGCTTTGCTTAATTTGTCTTCCCGGTGTCTCGCAGTGGTTGAGCGGCTCTTTCTCACGGTGCCACGGGGTTGTCTGCGGCTTGTGATTGTGGTATTTCCTGATCATACTCACTATTTTTTTATCATTTATGCCAACAAAGCGCGTTGCTCTGAGTACTTACCCTAGCTTATGAATCGCTTCGAAAGCTTAATCATATACGAATTCATGGATTTCAAGCCACCTTGCACGTTTTGATAATATTTAAAACCTAATATTATATATTTCTACATTTTCCAACAAAATCATCTTTAAAGCAAACAATCGAATGGTTGCTTATATTGAAAACAATCTGTTGTGGTTTGTACATTGAAGTACATTTGAGCCGTGGCATGAGATTCCCAACAATGTGGTACGTGCGACCAGCAAAGCCTCAGATCAGCCTGCGCATACGCGCAGTCTGATCAGAGCCTTTGCTTGTCGCTTGAATATTCTATGAGTGTTAAGCTACTGACTGAACATAATTTGGAGTTTCTAAGCTTAAAAGGAAGCTGCACAGGCGCGTCTGAGTCTACACATGTCAAAATACCACATTGTTGGAAATCACATGTCGCGGCTCATTTGTTTAAGTTCCTTTTTCTAGTGGTTAATGTACATCCAGATGTATGTAAAACATACTGCGGATAAAATGGCCAGGGGTATATTGATTTCTGGTTAATTTGAAATGAACTTTTCATATATGAGTTTAAATACAATAGAAATTATAATGACTAAACTTCACTTAGGGACATGACAGTTAATTACCCGAGGTTACAGTTGATTGACGTGGCTGGCATATGGTTTTATGGTCAACTATTTTTTCTACAATCCTTAAAAGGTTCTTAGTTGCCCTCGGGGTCCGTGGACTTATGAAAAGGTCATCTGGATAATGTGACAGTGTTTAGGGTATCTGGGAAATGTACGCCGATGACATCATGAAAGCTGTGTCGGCATACTATGTTTTGTTTGATGTACATGTAGCCTGGAAGCGATAACGGTTCTGACAAAATGAGGTGCGCGACTGCCTAAGCACGAAATTTTAACTGCTCATAAAATATTGCTTTAAAACTCTCAGCTGTTGTATTTACCATGCTTATAAATGTTGAAATGTCAACAATTGATATTTTTCAACATTTATGAGATTTTCAACATTTATGAGCAGGATTTTCATGAAAATAAAAATTGTAACCTCAAAGCCTGAGCTTGTTTAATAGAAGCACTAGCTGTACTACCAATTTAGCAATATATTCCAATGAAATGTCCCAAAAGCTGCCAAACACATACACTATGCAGTCTTATATTGACACCAAGGTGAATGACAAACTACATGAAAACGAGTTACATGCTTATTTCAGTGAAACAATAAAATTAATTAAGAGCATCTGAGCTTAGGGTGAGGTTGTTACCATAACTAGTTTAAGCCCTCCAGTAAATTATTTTTACTGACCGTTCTAAGGCGGTTCTTCTTTTGTTTTGTGTTTGTCATGCTTTCTTGTCTGTCCATTGCAGCCTTGTGGTCACCTGCCTGGAAATGGCTAACCTCTTGACTCTCTTGTTTGTGATGTTTTCTTTTGTGCTTGTCATTTTCCCATGTAGTGTCCTTGGTCAGGTGTGGTACTTGATTGTATCGATGTCTGATCTTTGCCTTCTTACTTACTTTGTTAAAAATCGTATATGGTGAAAAACACATCAATTGAAAAGACATATGTTGTAGGTATACATTGGAATTGTTTATGTGTACCAACAACATAACAATTATGTTACTAAAAGCGGGAAATTACTAAACAAGGATCAAGTCTATTGACTTTGTCTCTTTTAAGCATCTCAAACTGCCAATTAATATTAAAAAAAAACCTGTCCCTACACCACAAATTGTTTATATTTGCATGACAGCTATATCTCCAAAAGTAAGAGAAAATGACCAGGAAATGCCACAATCACATACTACAGACCAACCCAGGGCACCGCAAGGAAGAGTCAAAGAACGATAACAGCGACGCGACATTCAGAACACAACAAAAGTAAAGCAACCAGCTCTCTCATACCAGCGAGATGATTGCAAAACTAGAAAGGACACAAAGCACTGCAAAACAAGACAAGGGCCTAACAATAAACCCCCACAAACAATGTGGGCAACAACAAACAATGTATAAACAACAGCATAACCACCCACCGCCTTAGAACGGACAGCAGCGGAAGTCACTGTGGGAGCTTAAATAAATCATACTGACCAAGTCCTCACCCTAAATTCTGCTGTTATAAAAACAAAAAATAATAATTTAGGTCGCATGGAACTTTCCTAGCTCATGCAATGTATAATCAAAGGGAACTGGCCATAAATGGAATCAGTGATGAGTCTCTTGATTTGTCTCAATGCACAAGAGTGTACAACGTCATGGGCTGACCAATTGGCTGATTTATGACTTGGTAGGACAGAAACAAGACATAGTAATAAATTAATTTAGTGGCAAGAATATAGCAATGGCAATACCGGCTATAGCTAGTCAGGGAATAAAATTATACTTTCCCTTATATAGACTATGTAATAAATGTACCAAATACATTTTACTAATTGTTATGAATAAAGATAACCTAAACATGTGCCCATGCTATACGAGTATTGATTTAAATGTAGAATGTACGCATTGCACCACCAAATAGCAAAATAGGGATTGAAAAAAAAACAATTACCACGATAACATATCACAGAGTCACAAAGGGAACCCATTGGAAGACACTTGTTTAAAAAAGAAATGTTAAATGACTAGGCCTTTCTGATTTTTACTAATGTTTGCCTGTGGATAGTTTAAATGCTATTTTTTCCATAATTTCGTTGGATTCGTAAAATTGAGACGATAGGATTCTCACCGATCGCCCTTACATTGAACAGCCAACGTTTTATGAAGAGCTGGGAGATGCTCCGAATAAAACGCACTGGGGTAATGAAGCTTGGCAAAAAATTTCAGTTCAAATTGCTTTATACGGTTATGAAATGTTTTTGATACCAGTTTATTCTCATTGAATCTGTGGTCACGCCTTCAATTACTGTTGTAGCAACAAAGGTGACGGGTTCTCACCATTTACGAATTCAAACTCATAATTATCTTGTCACAAATTGGCGTTGACCAGTCCAACCGTTTAAAATACCAGACTGGCTCAACAGACTTTCTGTCCACGCGAAGCCTCGCCTTTAGTACAAAATAAATAAAACTATCGGATCACAGTCTATTATTTATCTATTTAAGGTTATTTAGTCGTGTTTTATTTTCA
Source organism: Loripinus fragilis (assembly GCA_964019695.1). Classification (NCBI taxonomy): domain Eukaryota; kingdom Metazoa; phylum Mollusca; class Bivalvia; order Lucinida; family Lucinidae; genus Loripinus; species Loripinus fragilis. Next base: position 35,670,451 of record OZ026520.1, on the reverse strand, counting down.
TTACTGTGCCTTACTGAAAACATTACGACGAGAAAACGCCGAGGGCCAGTCAATACTTAGAATTAAGTAATAATTTAGGGAGAGAAAATATTTACAAAATGCCATTTAAATGACTGTGCTCTGATCACCAAAGCATGGACAATGTTTTTGGACCCTTCGTACCATTGCACCGCCAAGGAGTATAGAGAGAGCCAACTTGGGGCATTTATACATATGTCATATGACAAGACATGCGAAATTGGCCCATATATTTTTACATGTGCGAAATAATATATTGTCATACATTCATGATATGCAATGAAATGCTTCTGTTGATGGCTATAGAAAAGTCCTATTGACGGACAAGTGTGACCATACTATGCAGCATCTAATTGTGTAGTACTGAACCGGGCCTTTCTTGTCAACATGGTTCAACTAAAGGCCTCTTTTCGAAACGTCAGACCACTTTCATTAAATTCACGTAACATAGGTAAATATTTTTAATTCATTTAATTTCATTTTCTTACCACAAGGCATATTGATGAAGCGAATGCAAACTCTCTTATCCATTATCTAATTGAGTCATTCAATGACGCAATAACATTGTTGTTTGGCATTTTTAAATACGTAATACTGAAAAGACTGCAGAACGTTAGAAACCATTTGTTTTACCAAATCTAGATCATGTAGGCTGTTATCTTTGCGGTGGCGTGCTATTGAGTAGGAGTTTCAACCACCAGATACTTCGTCCAAGCACGCGTTAATATTATAGCACCTTTCTCTACTCAAAATATGCATGTACATGTAGTATCTTCCCCAGATGGTTCACTTAATAGTTCAGATTTCATTTCAGAAAAAGAGGTCTCGAAACACCTTAAAGCCATCCAGGGTATAATCATATCCTAAGGCCAGCACAGGTCTTTGGCCACCGTATCGGCCCACCAGCGAAACGCCATTGAAATGGCGTTTCGCTGGTGGGTCGAAAATGGCTTAGGATTATATACTTACTGAGTCAACAAATATTTCGCCCGAATACGGTTCACGCCCACAATAAACTTCAAAGTATGGCGGAACGTACATTGTACACGTCGCTGTGATGATTGTAACCATTGAGAATGTGTCAATTGAAGGATGCCTATTTTTGGGGACGGATGTTAGTCCGTTCCCCAATTTTAACAATAGCGTTTTGACCACACGTCGTAATTTGCTCTTGCACTGTTGAACACATCAGTATGTTACCATTAATCCCAATTTTTCAGCATATGTGTTGCAAAGTATCAGGTTAAATGGTTGATTTAGAGGCAGAGTGGTAAACAGTTGATTCTGGATCAGTTACTTTCTGAGAAGCCGGCTGATATGGATCTACATTGTATTCAAAACAGGGCATTACCAAGCCGCATGATAAGGGATTAATACGATCCTAACAACACCTATTAAGAAGCTTCCGCGTAAAAATAGTTCAAACTTGTTTCGTGTTTTTTATTGTCGTTGTTGTTTTTGTCTTTTTAAAAATAGGTCTAGATCTACAGTATTTGAGATTTATCTGCTCGATTTCAAAAAACCAATCATAAATATATGTAAATTATTATCGCGCAATAATAAATTTATATAATTAGCGACCACCTGAGCAGGGAACCAGTTGATACATATACAAGAATTGGCTTTTTAAAAAAGTTAGCGGTCGTTTAGCGATATGATTTTAAGTCGTCTTACGCACTACATACTTGTGTTTGAACCTCTCAGACTTGTCCAATTGCATTAATATTTGTTATAAGTTTTGATTATTAATATCCCAGCTGTGATTTTATATTTAATTTTTACAATTTAATACATTTTCCCATTTAATGCACCCTGGAAAATGCAAAAGCCAAAAGGTAAATAAAATCTAAACCTGTTGACTGTACAATGTGCAGACTTCACGGAGCCTTCGTTTCTAGCATAAATGTGAACCATATCACCATTTGAGTCAACACGACCTTTTGGTACTTAACGCATTGTCCAGTGACGAAAACTCGGGCGACTCCGCGCAAACATGTGCAGACTCGCCTTCGCAGTCGCATTGTTGAGTGTCTCATGCAAATGTGCAGACTCGTCATGCATTCGCTGCTCGTATTAGCGACAACCCAATCACCATTTGATCAAACACGCGCCATTTTAATACTGTTGCGAAGGCTCAGACGAAACTGTCAGCGCAAATATGCAGACTCGCCAAAGCCGTAGTCACTTCACAATGCGATAAGTGTCAAAATCTCGTGCTCTCTCAAATGGCGATTTCGGTGTCATTTTTGCAAGCAGAAAATGCTCTAAAGAACAGGCTCACCTAATGATTCATCACAGTTCCAAAATATCATGTGGTGGCTCAAATGGAAATCTGTGTTCCAGAAGCGAAGGTTCTGGTGAGTCTGCACATTTGCACAGGCTCGCTTGAGCCTTCGTAGTAGTATCAGAATCCCATGTGCATGCTCGATCGGCGGTGTGTGTGTCATTTATGCGAGCAGCGAGTTAAGGCTCTGATGAATATTCACAAGGCTGCACAGGTTCACCTGAGCCTTTTGTCACTCGACAATCTGATAAGTACCAAACTCTCTTGCTGGCCCGAAATGCGCTTTCGCTGTCATATATGACTTCAGCGAATGCTCTGGTGAGTCTGCACATTCGCACAGGCTCAACTGAGCCTTCGTCACTGTACCAAAATTTTTTGCGTTGGCTCAAATGACGACTTGTGTCCTATTTATACGAGCAGCGAAGGCTCTGGCGAGTCTGCACCAGTAAATACAACAACGGGGTGCAACCATCGTTGCGTTATTTCAATGCTCACTTCAAGGTTATGAAAATCCTCAATAAAACTTTTATCAAGAAAATGTCGTTTCATGGAGGTATAATGCTGCCTATGCTTTCATCAATATAGGCTGCTAACTGACTCAAGGGTCGTTGTCGACTTTTGAAAAGTGGTACGATCTTGAAATGTAGTATGCGTCTTTCGAGTGTCAAAGGCACGTGTGTGTGTGTGTGTGTGTGTGTGTGTGTGTGTGTGTGTGTGTGTGTGTGTAGGGGTGGGAGGGGGAGCACGAGAGAAACGACCCCTCTCGTTGGGGGATAGGGCCTCCCTAAAGAAATATTTCTAATTCAAAATGTCCGTAAAAGCGATTCTAATGCATTTTGAGGTCATATTTTTCTAGTGAAGCCAAGTTTATTTTTTACAAGCATTAGCTTTTTTTTAAAAAAAAATGCATATAGCAGCTTTTTGAACCCTCACCATCAATGCATTAACACATATTTCGGCCCATCGGCGGTGGCGGTGGACAGTTTCTATTTCTCAACCAAAACATAGTTGCGGGTACTCAAAGAATTGTCTCAATAAGACGGTTCTTTAAAGCATCCAAACATATGTTTAAATCTCTACCAAGGCATATGTTGTGGATAATCAAAATGGAACTGTCTCATCTTTTGAGTACCCAAAGCAAATATTAAAACTGATGGACAAGAAAACATTCTCACTATTACGCTGGAATTGTTTGCTAATCTAGACCTATGATTCTATATCGAGAGAAGACTCAACAAATCAGGTTGCGCATCTACAACATTACTACGGGTTAACACGAAATCATGTTTGATTCGAAACAGCATAATTTTATATTATTTTTTTCTGTTTCTTCTCAGCTCACAGGGGTCGGCAATGATGATTTAAGACCACTTTGATGCACGCTCACTATTATACTTTAATTGTAATTGGTGCCACTTTCTTAATCTTATTTTTTGTAACGTCCGCTTTTCACACCCTGATGCCCCAAGAATGTGTGTGGGGGGGGGGGGAGGGGGGTTGGCTGAGATTTTCATATATATACGTAGGCTGGGACCATTTTTGGGGGTTCAAAATCTTGAATTTCAATATTTTTGGGGGGTTTCAGAAATATCATTATTTTGGGGGGTATGAAGATTTTGTGGATATATCATAACAAAATTGGACTGGTTTTAGAGGTCATTTCTATACAATTCAGGGATTTCAGGGGTTTTCTTAAAGTCAATGTGCAGGATGGGGATATTATTTTGGGTAGCCCAAAATTACAAATATTTTTTGGGGACTGGCTGATATTCCCGATATATTTTGGGGGTAGACAGTAGATGCTGGGTCCAAGCCTACGTATGAAGAAAAACATGAGAGTACATAATAATGTCTAAGTTCAAAACTCCCAAATATACTATCAAATGTGCACAAAATATAGACTGCACATGTTCAACGTGGGAACAACCATAATGCAAAGTTTGAATATAAAAGAATGAAAGCTGCTGGAGTTATAGATTACATAAACGAGACACCCAAACCATTTCGGATGGAAAAATGTCCAAGTTCAACGGAAAATATTTTTCAAATGTGCACAAAATAGGAGGTACACATGTTCAATGCATGAATGATCAATCATTATGCAAAGTTTGAATAATAAAGATATGAAAACTGTGGGAGTTACAGATTACACAAACTAGACACCATCTAAGCATTTTGAACGTAAAAAATACCTAAGTTCAAGACCCCAAAACACAAAACAAAATATTTGGGGAATGTGCGCCAAATCAGAGATGCACATGTTCAATCGTATCACCATGCAAAGTTTTCATATAAAGGAACGAAAACTGTTGGAGTTACAGATTACACAAACTATACACCCAAAGCCATTTCGGAGTGAAAAAAATTCTAAGTTCAACACCCGTCAAAAATTGAGAAAATATTTTTCAAATGAACACAAAATAAGAGATGCACATCTTCAATGTGTGAACAATCATTATGCAAAGTTTGAATATAAAGGAATGAAAAGTGTTTGAGTTACAGATTATACAGACCAGACACCATCTTAGCATTCTGGACAGAAAATATGTCTAAGAGCAACGCCCCTCAAAAATAAGAAACTTGATATTCATGAATTATGCACAAAATAGGAGGTGCACATCTTCTATATGTGAACAATCACTATGCAAAGTTTTAATAAAAATGAATGAAAACTTTTGGAGTTACAGATTACAAAAACTAGGCACCCTAAAAGTATTGCGGATGGATGGACAGACGGAAAGACGGACTCTCTTACAAATGGATTCTTGTTGGTTGCCAATAAAGCGTAAGTACCCAACAAATCCCAGAAAAGTTTAACGGAATAAACTTCATTTTGAGTTTATAATGCCTAGGTTACATTTGCTACGGTCGTCGTACGATTTATTTGTCTACGATTTTCTCTACGATTTTTTCGGCATCGTAGGCGGCTAAAAGCTACGACGTATGTGTTTACATTGCTTACGATCACCTTACGATTTCTTTCGGCGACAAACTAGAACAAAAGTTTACAGAGACCTTGCGGATATCGTACGACAACCGCAAGGTTATCGTACAATCATCATGTTATCTTCACGACCTCCCTATATAAATCGCACGATGCCCGTACGATGACCTTGCGGAAGTCGCAAGGAGTCGGTACGCTGACTGTGCAATTGTCGTGTAATTATGTGCATGGATTCAAACGGCTATCCATGTTCATTTTTGCATTCCATTTGAACTATGTTTCAAAGTCATGTGATCACAAATCGTGATGTGAAGAGGCTAGTGTTTTAGTTGAACATGGTCCCAAGGTATGAAACAGCGTGATACCTTTGTGTATATTTTAATGTCGATTTCTAAGTTCTGCAGTTTTCATAAAGTTTAAATCACAGAATATTGCAACCACTTTTTTATAGTACACTTTTATAATTCGAAAAGTAGCACTTTAATTGAAAATATAAAGATGCTTTTATTGTATCAGCGTAGACTAAAACTCTTATTATGGTTTTATTCAGTTAAATCATTCAAAGGCACTCTACGGCCAGCAACACATAAAATCTGCGTCATAAGCAAAAATGAAGTCGTTGCATGCGAACAGCAAAGGTACTGATCAGAATGCGCTTTCTTCCACTCGGCCTGGTCAGCACATTTGCCATTCGTTTTCAGTAAAATACATTTTGTAGAACATTCATTCATTCAAATTTCAATGTTCGAACTAGTCACATCTTCTCACTTCGAGATTTTATTCCTTGAAGTAATACTCAAATTCAAATCCCAGAGTTATAAATCACAAAAATATCTGGACTTTTTTTTAATCTTATCTAATTAATTAAACCCCTTATCCAACCACCATTTTATATACTGAAAATGCATATGCATTTCACGTTAGGTGCATATTTTGAATTGCTCTTCAGATAATTTTATCATGGAAACATACTCTATGGGCCCTAATTAGCAAGCATGGATCCAGAAAGTTATGTCAGAGGGGGTCCAACTCAACTTTTTTTACTTGATAAGGGCGAGAGGATCCAAATACCACTAAAAGCGGGGGTCATTATTGGCCCGCTAGCGAAACATCATTTTAAATGGCGTTTCGCTGGCAGACCGATGCTGGCCCGTCATGTAATGCTGGCTTGGTACATGTTTAGCTTTGAGATTTTCTACGGGATCTGGACCAGTATTGATAAAAAAAACTATATTTTTGTGATTTTCCAGGGGAGGGGGGGGGGTCCGGACCCCCTGTCCCCCCCTCTGGATCCGCTCATGATTAGACTACTTCCATCAGCAAACTGAACTGTGTCCATATTGAGTCACACTGAGTGGTGGTATAAGAAACATCACCTGAAGACAAATATTGAAATGAAACAAACAGCTAATGATAAGTCTCGGGGAAATTGTTGACACGTTGCAAGGCGAACGCACGATCATCGTGCCATCGCCTTAGGGTTACCGCAGGATGACCGTTCGATGTCCATACGATTTTATGGGCCCTGCAAAGGCATCGTACGGCGACCTTGCGGGCTCCTTACGACTATCGCAAGAGTGTACGATCATTTTTGGGCCAAGATGACAATCTAAAACCCTGCGTTGTCCTCACGATCATCGTGCGGTGCCCGTACGGGGATCGTACGATGTCACTGCGATGTGTCTACGGGCTACGGGCTTACGATTTTTTCAAATTTGTCATTGTGCGGAGTTAAACAAAATCGTAGAGGCCACGATGCCTGTAAATCTGTACGATGATCGCAAGGTCTCCCTGCGGAGGCGGTACGGAAACGGTGATTTGGACATCGTACGGGCATCGTATACTCGTCATAAGGCAAATGTAACCGAGGCATTAGCTCCCTTTATATGCAAATGAGGTTTATTCCGTAATTGATTTTGGAAATTTAAAGTACCAAGAAATTTCGGAAATTTAAAGTACCCAACGAGAGTCCATTCGTGAGTACGAACCGACGGAGTGGACCTACTACTAGACCTGCTTTCGCTGAGGCCACGCAGGTAATAATAATTATGAAACAAGTATTAGCCTAAAAAAGCTGGCGGTCGTTTAACCTGATTATAATATGTATTCATGCCTACTGCATGCTTCAATTTTTAACTTCTCGAGCCTGTCCATTTACAATGGTTCAAAGCTCTAAGATATAAACGTCAGAGCTGTAATTGTTTACCATTTAAAACGTGCTTCCATCGCGTATAGGTCTACTCTTTTTATGTGGCTTGATTTTAAGTACCCGGCTTATGCATGGCCATTTATAGTCTATCGTGAACAAGATATGTTATGATAATGGATCTAGCATGCGACACAATTATGGAACGTTATTTGACAACATTGGACAGCCCATTTTTACGATATTTTTTTTCTAAAACTGAGGCCAGAAAGCAAGGTAACAGTGACACTGAATGATATTCGACACTCCCTGACCCCCAGGATGTGTCCACAAACCAAATTCGGGATTCCTATATCATATAATATAGGATTTATGCTCGTGACACGATTTTTCTAGATCTGAGGGCATATGTTAAGGTAGGGTACGCGACGCTCCGTGACCCCAAGATACATGAATTCACGAATTTTGGCATTCCTACTTCAAATAATACAAGAGATATGATCCCGACATTATCATTAACACTGTCTCAGAGCTGACAGCAGCAGAAACCACTTGGTGCCTAAATTAATTTTACTGGACAGATCTTCACTCTAGATGGATTCTGCTAAAGTCAAAAGCTGAGAAAGAATAGTATCTTAATTTGACCATATGTACATACAAATGGACGGTGATACTAAAGTATGAGAGTAAGTCCTGTTCCTTCAGCAATTAAGTACCTATAGTCTTATATTGTAGATACGTATGCATAACCATTAATAGTCTATAATAAAACTGTTTACCGTGTCCGTTATATGGCAGTACATCAATTCATATCTAATTCCGTGTGATGTAGATACAAATAAGAAATGACAATTTATATAGGAACCAAGTGGTTTCAAATTTTGATGCTGCCAGTTCTAAGGAAGTGGTTTTGATGTTGATTAATTGTTTATTGTTTCTTCTATTGTTTTTCTTGGTCCTTGTTTGGCTTTTTTGTTGTAAGGTTTTAATTAACCATTCTTGTTAGCTAAATCACAGGTTGTACAAAAGGTATCAAACTAAAAATCTCCCTATTTGAAGACTTGAACGCTTAAATACAGCCGTCCCCATCAGTACTCTCAGTGCTTTGATTTCTTTATTGAAGAAGGTTTTAAAATACAACACCAGGCTGTTCGCTCCTAAAGTATGATGTGTATTTTCTTGAACAGCGCAAGGCGTTGGAGCTTCGTACCATTCATGTAGGGCCCATGTCCCAGGAGAAGGGTTCATATCAATCGAAAATTTCTTCAAGAAGGTGTCCATACCTTTGCAACCCCATAACGTTTCCTCTGAGACAGTCGCATTTTAGTTTTTCTTTGTCAAAGTACAATGTTTTCAACTTTTAAAAACGCTAAACAAAAACTTTAAGAACAGTTGTAACTAAAGAACTATTACGCAGAAATAAACAAACTAGGTGTTCTATATAGAACACGCCCTTCTGCAGAAATTAACTGGGAATCAAGGAAAATAATAGTTTTCTTGTAATCCTACCAGGCGACTAAATTCCACTCACAGCATTGCTGTAAACTTGTTAGTACGAAATACAATTGCGAACAGTGAAGGTCCCGACGGAGTTGTGTATATATCAGGGCATTCACTGTGCATATGTTCGACAATATCTCATTCTCATAATGCGCCTCAAAAGGAAAGATTTGATTGTGGAACAAGATAAGCTACGCCTAGATCGATAGGAACGGTTACTTAATGACCCATTAAGCCGGCGTTTTTGTCTTAACTTACCCGTAATTAGCCTTTCTTCAACCCAACAATTCGCTTCAGTACCTTCCACCCAATCGCGTGAATGTCATATTGGTGCAAAGTTGGTGAAAATCACACTTACCAGTAGTTCTTTAGCAAATGGTTTAACCCTTCTGGATGGTGACCACGTCCGTGTATCTCATGTGCTTCAGAGCTACTGATCAAGAGCTACTTGCACTGGTATATCAATGTTTAGCAACCATAAATCAACATTCCGACCACATGTAAACGGGCTAAATTTATAAAAAAAAATGTATTTCCTATTTTCGCAAAACGTTTCCCTATTAAGTAAAACTATGCAATAAACTAAACAAAAGATGAAGATTTTTGAAGGGTGGTGAAATGTGATAGCATGGGTTTTGTTTGTATCCTTAAACGTGAAGTAAGGATCCAAAGGGACAAATCAGTATATGTGTCGCGTTACTAGTGCCACGTGCATTTTCAAGAAACTTGATACAAACGAGGTCCGTTTAAGACGTATACTTTACATTCGAAATCAACTGACTGAACATTTTCAAACTTTGAGTTTCCATAATCATACAAAATCAAAATAACTACGGCAAAACAGCTTACGCATATGCACGATATGGCACATAGAATATATATATATATATACATAGTTGGTCAAGTTGCTGCTAGGTATTTAAAATTAATCCCGTTATTTATCAATCATATAACACCAAGACTAAAAGAAACGGAGCTACAAAAGACCACCCACTTAACGTCACTAAACCATAGTATTGGTCATATTCACTTTTTACACACGAATGCACACTTTGCATGTGCATGATAATATATGTTAGATAAATAGCTCTGCCGTTGTGAAACTATGCAATGATATTACTAATCATAAGATTGTTCAAACCATTTTTTGTATTTTATGTGATTATAAATTTGTCAAACTTTTAAATTCTGAAATATTAAGTTGCTATCATTATCATTAACCATTTATTCGTATGACCTGTAATTTGTCTGAATATTTACAATCATTTTTCAAGAAGAGATTTTCCCCAAATTAGTCATCATGCAACAAAACGTGGACACGAAATGCGATTTTGATTTATACCTTATAATGAGTTAATTTTACCTTTTAAAGTCAACACCTAGGCAGGCATGAATTAGAAAGTCTTGATTTATATGCCAACCGATTATGTACTTCAGTTGTCACGCAAACATGCCCAGTCAATTTAGTTTCATTTATTATATTTATGACACTAGTGATTATGCACATATACAATTACTGTATAAAATTGCAGACCCCAAGCCCCGCCATTGCTTCGTGTACATGTATGTATGTCCAAAAAAATTCGCTTCAGAGCTTTAAGACAAATTTTGTAGCCATTATTCAAAAACTGTATTCTTAAACCAAAGCTATATTGTTGATGACAGAAGTCTGGTTTAGGAATACAGTTTTTGAATAACAGACTATTAGAAACAATACCATAGTCTTATTGATAGCGCAATCAAAAAGTAATAGTTTTTTGTGCGCAGAAAATTTTAAACTTAAATTGACTAGTAGATACGCAGTTTCAACCTATTGACAATATTTAGCCACTATTTTACAACCTCAATGCATCAATTTTTCACATAGTAATTATGACAACAGACCACTAAAGCATCCACTCCAAATCATATGATACATGATAAAATTGGTAGATACCCATTTAATTCACTTGTTAATAACGAATGATTGGATTTTGGAAAATGATACTATGATGTCTCGGAAGAGACACGGAACACAGCCAGCCAGAAAGCAATTAAAGTAAAGCATCCAACTCTCTCTTCCTCAACAAGAAGGATGCTTAACTAGAAAGCGCACCAAGAACCCACCGCAAAACAAGGAACCAAAACAAACCCCAAAGCTGTTTCAGATGATGTTCATATTCCAAAATTTAATGCAGTGCACAAAATATATCAAAACTTTCTAAGAGAGTTTCTCACTTAGTTAAATAAAATATTGTTGATACTGTGAGATAGGTTTTCTGGGTATTGAGACACAAGACAAACAAATAGCATTTACGCTCTGCTGTGTAAGATATGTGTGTGAATTCAAAGTTAACGCGTATAAGCCTATAGCGTCCTTTTTGTGGGACATCGGCAAACAGTGCAAAACCAGATCAGACGCCGCAAAACGCGGTGTCTTATAAGGTTCTCCACTGTTTGCTTACAGAAGTGCTTTTTAAAATTTCAATAAAAATAAAAATACCATTCAACACCCCTAAAATTGGAAATGGACTCGTCCGATTGATAAGAATGGGAAACATTCGGCATAAATGGGTTAATGCATCAGCATCTCTTCCTGAACTACTTCTCCTGAACTGCCTTTTTAAGCTTGAAAGCTTTCTCGGAGAATTGACAAAGTGCTTGTCTTGATTTTGACTAGAAAATAGCAATGGTAGCTGCCTTCTCTGTGAATTTGCAGTTCCTCTCACTTTCTTTTGTTTTTTTCTTTCTCACATCTTCTCTTTCTTTCTCTCTCTCTCTCTCTCTCTCTCTCTCTCTCTCTCTCTCTCTCTCTCTCTCTCTCTTGTTTTGTTTGAGAAGTTTTTGTATTATACAATCTAAAAGCTGGAGCATACTGTTAAATATCATGGTAGTGATAACGTTTGTATGACCTGGACCGGTAATGTTTCAATCACAAATCACAGACCAACCCATGGCCACAGCACCATGAAGAAGAGACACAGAACACGAACAGTCACTCAACTGCAAGAACACAATTACAATAAAACAACCAGCACGTTCTTCATCAGCAAGATTATTGCAACACTAGAAATGACACTAAGAACTTCTAAATTGTTTGTCAAAGAACATCCCAAACATTTTAGCAGAAAAAATTCGTTGTGATTGGCACTTTAAGTGTTAATTTGAGAAGTTGTAGGCGCGAAGGTGCGTTTTGAGCTCAATACCATTGTGCAACGACTGACCGCATTATCAAATCAGGGGCGGATCCATAACACTACTTAAGGGGGTCATGACACTCTTATATCAGTCATCAACGTATTTCACAGAGGCCCCTACGAACCTATCTCGAGAAGCAATTGGACCCACAGGGTCCAATTGCTTCTCAAGGGAGGTCCGTACCAGTATTTCTTATGAAATTTATAGCCACTTGAAATTTTCCAGAGGGTCGGGGGAGGGGGGTCTGGACCCCTGTCCCCACTCTGGATCCGCCCATGTAAATGTTTGCACTGCTTAACCGCTAAATCAAACATTATGACACTATAATCTAGCCACAGACTGTCATATAACTATCTAAAAGTAACACCTTCATTATCTATATCACTATACGTCTTGACTCTTTGTTCCAATGACATATCTAACTCATCTTTAACGTTATCAGCTATTTAGTCACTAAATATTTTAATCTGTGTATTTAGTAGAGGATCAGTAATGGCTCCTAATAAGCCGAAACGGACAAAATGTTACCTTAAGACAGTTGTGCCCAGTTAACACTTAGATGGAAACTTAGATTGATACAGACTGGCTCGTTTGTTTGCTCAGTTTTATGCAGAATGAATATAATTAAACCTTTCTAGATGTGATCATTGCAAGATCCCAATTAGATTAAGCGTCCTGTTTCATATAAGAGAAAACGTAAGTTTGCTTTTCTCGTAAGCTCAAATAGGTCACGACTGAACTGAACTAGGCTGGTGACACCCGTATTTGAACCGCTTTAGGTGTGAAGTGTCACGAGTGATAGGTATAAGAACAAAAACATTATTGGAAAGTAAGACCCAATATTTCGACATATATCTTGATTTATCTACCATGTTTAACATACAAACTAAGATTCAAATGGATCCATTGTCCAACCTGACAAAGACCTCCTTGATTTAATTGCCTTCTTAAATCATGCATCGAAAAATAGATAAAGAAGATATATTCATTTTCTACAATAGTGGTTTATACTTTTGTTATTATTCCTGACAAATAGGGATTGTAAGCATTCACTGCTCCGAATTTACATTTGGGAACCATGAATAACGCCACCTGTGAGTGGCCTGAGATGTATAGTTTCCAATAAAGCTCTGTTCTGTTCTGTTCAATAAGTCTGCGGACCTCTCCGCGAGGAGCTCTTGGGCCCATTGGGTCCAATTGCATCTCGAGGGAGGTTCGCATAGTCCTCTGTGAAATACGTTGATAAAAAGTGCTCTGCATCCCTCAATGACTATCGTTAGAATTGTACAAACTATGTAGTCTGACAAATGCATGCAACATGGCGGCAACATCAATTATAATATATTTTTAGGAAAACAACGTAAAAGGAAAATGTTGTATACTGGTATATATTTTTTATTAAAACTAATTAGCCGATAATCATCCAAATCTGGAAAGGAAGGTTGTTATTAGAGGTGCCCCACTTTAGTAAGTTCACTTCAAATCGAAAGTCCAAATACCCTATGCCAAAACAAAAACAACACATAAACGCGATAGTTATAGATGCTTTCTTTTTGAAAACATGGAAATTTATTGTTACACATCTGCCGTAGCTTGAAATAAAAACGAAATGAAAATATTGTCACTTTATTCACAGTTGCCCGCTTATGACATTGAAACATCGCTACATATTCTTGTGATTTATAGGGAATCGGTACGACTTCTGATAACGTCTCTTCTACGCCAATCAAATCATGCCCTGATATGCAAATGTCTACAGTGAATGTCATCTATCACCTTCCATCACAGTTCCCATGATGCTCTTTTATATAGACTGGTACTCTTTATCTGGAATAAAAACAGAAAAAATGGTGATTAACTGGAAACCGGACTCCAGACGAACGCAGATCTGGAAGATAGAGCAAAGTTATATAGGATTTGCAAATCCAAACAAAATGTTGCTAAAGGAAGAATTAATGTCCCTTATATCATATAATGATCATGATAAAAGCCCTTCCACATGGGGGCAATACACCCTCATCTGTGAATGTATTCAAGATTCAGTCTGCAATCATTGCTTATATATAGGTTTAAGGAGTTATGTGCGAAATGTTAACACCAGGCATAGTATGTGTGCATAACATCTTGGACATTACCAGTTAGAAATTGTGATGGAGTCGTTTTCGCCTGCAATGAAAAAACTGAAGCTCATTATCAAAACCAAGTGAAGCAATTATTGGGATCTGTCTATTTTCTCCGTATTATCACCCCCATCAGTTGATTGCTTTACCAAAACATTGTAAAACACCGTCATCTCGTGCGATCATCAGAGCGTTACGGTGTCTCGCACCTTTCATCGCACTGCTAACGAGGCTGTAGAAGAGCTATAGGGTCGTTCAATCCATCAAAATCTCGACAGAAAAATGACAGATTAAGATGAAATAAAGTAGATACATTCGCTAATAGACAAGACTTTTTTGGAAGTGTTTCGCCAGATATAGACGATAAGTAGCGAATAACAGAGAGTCTCAGAGAAGAAAACAATCATAAAATATACTCTTGAAAGAGAAAGTAAATGGTAAATAGAATGGCGTAGTTACTCCTTATAACCACTGTGAACTATTATTTATTGTAAAAACCTCCAAATGTTTTGTTAATCTTAACCCATAAAACGCCAAATTGTAGCCTTGTGATCACCTGCTGGGAAAGGGCTGATCTCTTGGCTCTCTTGTGTGTGATGTTTTATTGTCTATTTTTACTTTCCCATGTGGTGTCCTGGGTCAGGTGTGGTGCTTGATTGTATCGATTCCTGATTTTGCCTTCTTTCTTACTTTTTCTAACCTACTACAGGGAAAATTAAATACAGTAAAACTTGTGTAAAACGGCCACTCAAAAATAGACAAAACAAAGATCTTTACGACAAATGGTAGCTTAATGAAGGTCGAAAGTATTGCAGAATGCTCTCTTGGAGCATTCTGCAATACTTTTGACCTGAATTAAGCGATAATCGGTCTTGAAAGCCAATTTTGGTCTTTTTTGAGTGGCTGCTTAAGACAGGTTTTACTGTATCTTCATATTTTTTGTCAATTTTAACCCCAAAACGTCACATTGAGGCTTTCTAGCCTACTCACTGTATCATCACAGGGAAAATTAAATAAACACAAATACATGTGTAGCCATTATATTGAAACAAAGAATGTGGCCCCAAACAATTAGATATGACCGGGAATCGCCACAATCATAGATCAAAGAACAACCCATGGCACCAAGAACCAGGGACGCTAGAACACATAGGCTTATCTAGGACATATTTATAAGAGCAAAGTAAGAAAAAGGGCAAATATCAGGAATCGATACAATCAAGCACCACACCTGACCCAGGATACCAATGGGAAAGTGACAACTTCAAAATAGACATCACAAACGAGAGCCAAGAGGCCAACCCTTTCCCAGCAGGTGACCAAAAGACATCAATAAACAGACGCGCAAGAAAGCATAACAAAAACAAGACAGAAATAACATAAATGATCCACAAAAGGCGACAATACGCAAAGCAACTTATTAGCAACTACTTTCCACTAGTTCTCATGAACAGACTCAATAAAACCGAGTTTGCTGTTTTCAAATATTGTAGTTTCTCTCTATTTCTGAAGGATCCGTTTTACCAGATTATTTAGACGAAGGGGGGGGGGGGGGCTACAGCTTTCTTAACCCACATTTCCCCTTTTGAAGTATATTATCTTTAGTTTGATGAAAATCATTTTATATAATTTTTGGGACTCTGTTCTAAAACATAATTACTAAGTTAACAAAATGAAACACTCATTTCAAGAGTCTTTTTGTCTAAAACTATATTTTTATATAACATTTCCGGGTTTTTGAACTCAAATTTGGCTCAACCTTCTCTAATGAATAAAGCACTGACACCAACTCGTCCAATGATTAATTACATATTTCAATTTCGTATATATCTCTGACCTTACTTTGTTGCAAATTAATTATTTTGAAAATGAATGCTTTTGAATTGTTGTAAATGTGTTTTCTAATTAACGCAATATTCTAAACATTTTTGTGAACTGTTGCTCCAAAATATGACTGAATATCATTTAAGAATGTATTTTTATCCGAATTTGATACAACTTCTAAAGTCGCGGTTATTAAAACATAATTCGAGACGGTTACAATTTTCCTTTCATGTAATATCGACTTTACTTATCCAGTGTCCTATGACGATTAATTAATTCGAAAACAAAACATATATTTGGAATGTAGACCATTTTCTAAGTGTAAATCTATTTTTTTCACAGCAGAAATGTTCTATTTACTTATTTCAGGGCCTTATGCTTTCGTAATTATTAATTAATTTTTTTAAACGTGACATTTTTGCAATGGACTGTTTTTTCAAGCTAGTGTCATCTGCCAATAACCTAGCTTTGCAAACCGTTTGTGCCCAGTTCAGAGCCCAATCTGGATCAAATATGTTTGTACTCTGATGGTATTCCTGAAATATGTTTTGGTTTAAAAAGTTAACTCTGAAAAACAAATCAGCTGGCGACAAATCTTTGAAAAGTACGCTTCTTGATAAGACATTAAAAGTTAAGTTTCGAATTTGTTTTGCGGTAACAAATGTTATATCTTGAAGGTATAAAAATATGACTTCAATAAAAGTAAGTAAGGGTGCAAAGATCAGGAATCGAAACAATCAAGTACCACACCCGCCCCAGGATACCAATGGGAAAGTGACAAACTCACAGTTAGACACCACAAATGAGAGCCAAGAAGTCAGCCCTTTCACAGCAGGTTACCACAAGGCACATATAAGCAGACGCACACAAAGGCATAGCAAACCATGACAGAAAAAGCATAAAAGATCCACAAAAGAAGTACCAACTTGGAATGGTCAGTAAAATATTTTACTGGAGGCATTAAACCGGTTCAACAAGTTTGATATGACTGTAATGTATGATTATTAATTGTGGTATTTAAGTCTCAATTTAGATTAATCTGATGCAGTAATCTATTATGAAGTATCTGCGTGTGAAGCTTTGCCTCAGCAATAATATACTTTATATAACATAACATTATTTAATTGCATTAAACATACAAGTATGCTGATAGCATGTATAACACAACAGTAAGCAAACACGGGGATTTCGTTTCTCATTTTTTTTGAAAAGTAGATCACATAATGTGAAATATTTGCTCTAATATACATTTATGATTCTTTATTTTTCCTAGTAAGCAATATAGTAATAACATACACACGCTATAGTCAAACTTTGAGCAACAAGTTATATACGACGTTATAAAAACAACAACATCAGCAACAACAATAACATCAGCAACAACATTAACATCAGCTTAAAAACAACAGAATGTCCATCAGTTTATATTTGAAATAGCTATATCTACACTAATTTTATACACCATTATACAATTGATGCATTCTTTTGAGGTTAACATCAGGATTTGTCAACCCGAGAACAGTGATGGTCACCGAGGCAAAGCTGAGGTGAACCTCACTTTCGAGGGTTGACTTATCCTGATGTTAACCGAAAAAGAATGCATCAATTGTTTTGTTATATGGCACTGCCTCTCTTTTCCTAGTTTTATTTAAAGTATATTCATATTTATAAATTTACTCAAGTCAGATGTTCCCAGTGCTAGGAAGATTATTTTAACAATCTACTTCCAAAATTTCTGGAACTCTTATGATATAGCAAAAAATGCATTTTAACCCATATATGCCTAGCGTCCTTTTTGTGGGAAATAGGAAATTAGTGCAGACCCAGATCAGACGCCACAAATGCGGCGTCTGATCAGGGTCTCAACTGTTTGCTTTCATAATTTTCTTTTAAAACTTGAATAGGAATGAAAAATACCACCTAGCATCCCTTAAAACAGAAATGGACTGTTCCAATTTATAACTGTGGGAAATTCCATTCGGCATAAATGGGTTAAATGCTGTTCTCATCAAATTAACAAACATTTTACCTGTGAAATATACATAAGGAACCGGTCAGCGCTTCAATGTCTATTTTTAGCTGTCAGGTAGCAGTGAAAAAAGTAATGTCATATGGGCTAGATTTAGGACAATCTATTTTTAGCTGTCTGTCAGCACTGACATTAAGTCCTGAGCTCATCACTGTTTGACATCATGATTTGTCACAACCAGTGCAAGCAAGTTTCAGCCATTCAGAGAAGGTCTTTAATAGGAGTCATTGACAATTTGTTTTGTTATTATGCAATAGCTCGTGAAGTTCAGTGATTTTGTTGATCCCAGGGTAGGATGTAGTTTTGTGATTAATTCTGATCATTGTCTCTCAACAGAGTGTTCTTAAAACGTGGTTGTTAATTGAATCTATTGCAGTTCCTTCAACTTTAAGACAATGTCAGTGCAACTTCATTGCAAAATGTGCTGTTCTATATACTCATTTTGGTTATATAGTAATTAGATTATACTTTATTATGTTTACGTAATTATTGCCATTGATTCTTTGAATATTGTTTCCTTGCCCTCAAATCTGAAAAAACAACAACACATTTTTCGCCATGTTTCAGGACTTTGTTAATCTTAATAAGTGGGATGTTCTCTGACAACATTTTATTGTATTGAATCTGGCAAGCAGTTTTTCCTAACATATTGTAAGGAGTAATGACTCAGTAGATCTACATTGCACATTTATATTGAAAACAGTCTATTTAAGTATTTGCCAGGTGTGGTACTTGATTGTATCGATTCCTGATCTTTGCACACTTACTTACTTTTGGACTCCAAAGTTTGTTCATGAATGACCGCCTTAACATACCACTTTAAAAGAGTGAGTTTGTTGTTGTTGCTGCTCCCGTTGGGTGTGTGATTTTGTGTTTGATCCTTGCTATGCAGTACTTTCTGGGTTGCCATCATCTTGCTGCGAAAGAGAGAGCTAGTTGCTATGCTTTAGTTGTGTTCTTGCTGACGTAGAGTTTTAAGCGTTCTGTGCCTCTTCATTGCAATACTGTGGATTGGTCTGTGGTCTGTGATTGTTACATTTCATGGTCAAACTCACTTGCTTGCTCAAATGAGGTATACATTTGACAGTTACATTGCCATAGAATGAAAATTAAAGAAATCGCAGCGTTTTCTTAAGGGAAATCTTTATTTGGCACCATGCAGTTCATGTAGTCTGGCACTCATTTGTTGGGGAACACAGACTCAGTATCTTTGATTATTGTACTCTAGCCAATCCAAAAATCTCGACTCAATTCGAGAATCAAGCTTCGGATTTAAGTAAGACGTAGTACTATGTATGAAAAAGCTGCATTTTATTAGCCAGAACAGGAGTATTGAAAATTCGTTTTGTAGCATGTGGGTTCAAGTTCAATTCAAATCCATTTTTCTGTTTATCAACAGAATATTAAATGAAGTTGATGTTTTTTTAAATAAAATGTCGCTACTGAGATATTTTATTGAAAACACCTAAGCTTCAATTATAGCAATTTTTATTGTGAAATGTTGTAACCGTTTGTTTCGCTGCCATCATACATCCGAGATCTGATTCCACGGTTTTGGCGGAGGCATTTCTGACTGGTATTCTAGTTTGAGGATGCATCATGTTGGATTATCGGTGTCCTAGTGTCTGTTTCTCAGGGTGCCAAGAGTTGGTCTGTGGTCGAATATTTATGACATTTCCTGATCTCATTTGTTTTTGACTGACTCAATCACAGAAAGACAAATTATTATAAATCATTTAATGTGATGAAATACGAAAGGGGGCAATGTCATTTGAGATACATACTGATAGACATGGCTTAAAGGGGACGGCAACCCTGATGGTTACTATGTTTTATATGGAAGATCTTAATAAACCATGAATTTTGATACCAGTTTCATCTAAATCGGTAGAAAATGTGGAAGTTGTGGACGTTTGAATATTTCCAAATGGACAGTAATGGGAGCGGCCATATTGTAGGCTTAGTGACGTCACTCAGCCTAATTGAATATGCGTAATCAAAATAAAAGACAAACCAATGTATTATTTGCATTAACCTTTAATGAAACAGTTTCCTTATGTATAAAGCTGCATATCTGCTGAAACACAGATGATGTGATAGTAGTGATTACTAGAAATTTAGCAGTTGAAAAAAATCTGAACACTAATTAAATATTCAAAATGGCGGCTAAATATTGGTAATATCGAATTCTTTAAATGCCCATAACTTGTCCATTTTTCAACCGATTTTGATGATACTTGTATCAAAATTCATGGTTCATAGAGCTCTTTCTGATAAAACATGCTTATCATTAGGGTTGCTGTACCCTTTAAGAAACCCACCGATTGCACCCCGTTAGTTATTATCTAATCGAAAAAGGATTTAGGCTAGGGTCATCATTCAAGCTTAGGCCAACCCTATGGAAAGACTTTATACTCAAAAGGAAAGTACTATTTCAGTTTAGGGGACGGCTAGAAATGATATGGCATAGTTGCGAAATCAACATTATCAGCTGCTTTAATAATTTCTATCTTTGCCGAATTCCAGGCAGCGCACGTTCGTTCTTTATTTTAAATTAAGTCATAATGCAACTTTTCTTCCAACCGCAGAATATGACATGAACACATGATTGTGTGTTTTCTCGATATATAGTGACTTGACGTCATATCATATTTGTGCGTTTATATAAAACTTTATCGTGGACTGCTAAATGGCATTAATTTGTTTTGCAGGCATTATAACCGTTAACAAAATAGAAACATGCGTTCTACAATATATGAAATAAAATCCCTTAATCTAAGAGTCATTTCACTAATTTAAAAATCAGGCTTATGATATTTCACTTTCTGTAACTTATATTATAATTTATCCACCACATGAAAAACCAACACGATGGCGGTATGCACCGCAAGCATCCAGATCAGTCAGTATCCACCCTGTCCCACCAAGTCAAATCAGAGCTGTAGATACCATTATCCCGTAGTCATCCATCAAATGCATAGCAAAAACTCTGAGAAGGCTAGGCGGATGGCCTTGCTGATCTGACAACTATGTTGTTTTTGACATGAAGTGGTTCAATCATATTGTCATGCGCATTCTGCTTAATGCTTTATGCAGCTTGACAGTTTGGCATTCATGGATGATGACTGCGTCGTTAAAAATGACAGTACTACGAGCTTCCGAACTTGACATGTAAAACTGTGATGAAAATAACATATTTCATAATTCAACTACAGTAGCACATTTTAAAAGTAAAGAAAACTACCACCTAGTAACCATTTCACAGAAAAGATAGAGCTTGTTGCTTTGCTTATTGCTTCTTGTGTGTACTTGGTTTGTTAGGTCACATCAGTTCTTGTTCTGTTTATCATCTGGACTCCCTGTTTTTAGACCTTATAAGTAGACAATTATTGTTATAGAAAACGTAATGCACATTATCATGGACGTCACTTTGACGAAACAAATATACTGGGAAGTGTTATTAAACGTGTGGTCATCAAGTTTAATAACACGACAATAATCACTGGAAAACAACGAAGTTATAAAAAATGATAATTGTTTATCTGTGATGCCACACAGAGTGATATATGAGGTCGCTACTGGATTTCAAAGATTAGTACGTTTAAAGCAATATAATCTAGGGCGATGATTTAGTATATAAAATATATTTATTTGTTATATGACTGGAGCGAATCCTATCTCCTGATTGGCCAAATTTGTCTATCTATCTGAAAATTGGTCTAATCTGGCCTATAGGTAATTATGAGATGAAAACCAGCTCAAACTAGTTTCCAGAGGTTGGTTTCTTCCTTATGGTGCCCTGGGTTGGTCTGCAGTGTGTGAGTCGTATTTCCTGATCATACTCACTTACTTTTGGAAACTTTTGTTAACTCACCTTCTAGATAGCTCAAAATAGCATGATGAGTATGGAATTAGCATGGGCTGCATGAAATTGACATGAGAGTTCTTGTTCCACCTCCCAACAGGTGTTTTGTTTTGTTTATTCACCTTTCTTTGTTTGAATAAGCAAAATATAAAAAAAGCATTTTATGATTTACATACTGCACTTAGAAAATTTATATACAATTCAAAATGCAAAATACTACATCAAAATATTTAAAAAAAATTGCTAATTTGTGAATATGAGTGTGCTCCCCTGGTTGCAGATTTATTCCTGTTTTGTTATGGGAGGGAGTTTATGGTGTCTCTTTCTGATGATAAGAAGGCTGATGTTATTGATGCGTTTAACACTACAGCAAGATATTAAGACGATTTTTTAAACATTAATAATGTTTACTTTGACAATATGGTAAGTCAAATATACCCTTCAGAGCTCCAACTTAATAAAGCCAATACCTCTGATACCGAAGCTGCATTTTTAGACTTGCATTTGTCTATTTCTAATGATATTGTTTCTACCAAAATTTATGGTAAACGTGAAGACTTTGATTTTAAAATTGTCAATTTCTCATTATTAGATGGTGATGTTCTCGCTCTACATCCTATGCTCTAGCATCTAGCTATATTGCTGACTTCAACACTCGCAATAAATTGTTAACTCAAAAACTTCTAAAAAAGGCAAATATGAATACCCTTCAAATAACCAGAATCCGTACAATTGCCGTTGAAACATTTAAAATCCTTAATAATCTGTCACCAAGTTATATTCTTGACTTAGTAAAATTTAAAAACACAAATTACTCTTTCAGATACCAAAATCTTGCTGAGCTTCCTAGAGTAAACACAGAGTCTTACGGTAGGAAATCGTTTAGATATGAGGCCGCCCACATCTGGAACAGTCTCCCAAATGAACTGAGGACAACTACTGACTTCAAGGAGTTTGGAAGACTGATCCGGGCCTGGGAGGGTATCTCATGTAAATGTTCTATGATAAGTTTAATTTGTAGTTTTTGTTTTACCTGTCTAGTTCAGTTCCTCAGTTCAACTGTGACTTTAACTGTTCTGTTTACCTTTTCATTTGTTTAGTTACTTTTTAAGTTATTTTAATTAATTTAATTTAAGCTTTTTGCTAAACTTCCAATTATAGTTCTTATAATTTTATAAGCGTAAAATTGGTATGATTTTCTCACCAACATTAAGCATGTGTTTTGGGTGCTCAAAAGGACCGTCTCATCGAGACTGTTCTTTTGAGTACCCTCAACATATGTTTTGGATGATAATTAAATGGAGAAAATGGTTTTTAAATGCGCGCTCTTATCTGGAGACCTGGCTATAACTATAGCTGTATTAATATGCAGCTGATAAGTCTGCTCTCCGCTGAGCTCATCTTGTGGCCTATCTGCGCCCTATGTAGGTTTCGTCTTTCGCCTAAGAGCCTTGAAACCAGCCAACATGGCGGTCAGGGTCTCTTGAGCCCCTTTTATCTCACCTTTTCGAGTTTCGTAAATTCCTTCCCCTAGATAGATCGCAAGGAAGGATCATTTTATTTGTATGCTTATAATATATAACTTTAACAATAGGGAAAAAAATATTATTTTTATAAAATTTTATCTTTATAAGTTTTTATCTTACATATGATCTTAACTTATAAATATCTGTGCTATATCAATGTAAATTCCTGTGATACTAACCCGAATTTCCTGTGATTTGTTACATGTTTATACTTGTACAGTCTTTCACTTTGTTTGTCGGTAAAATAGCCTTAATGGCTAATGTTTGATATGTTAAAATTGAATGCCGACTTTAAATAAAGTTTCTTGTATCTTGTAAATAAAATAAATAAAGTTTCTTGTATCTTGTAAACTTCTTGAACAAGGCTATCGGTATCATAAACTTTGCAAAACCTTTTCTAAAATTTATAGACCATACCATGATTTGATATCTAAATTCCAAGTTGGACTTAAATCTCTCTTGCGCCAATGACTTTCGGAACCTGAATTCTATGGTGACTTGGTGTATAAATTTAAGAAGATTGTTGGCTCTAATGATTTTTCAGCGCAGTTCATTAAATAATTTCCCATTATAAAAAGATTGGCTATAGCATTAATGTATTGCAACAGACTGCATGCTTGGTGGTCAACCCAATCACGGTGTGCAACTTTGCTTTCCTCTTTAATTGCACGCCAGTGGGTCAGACTTCAGACTCTATGACGGTTCCAACTTAAAGACTTATCTATTGATGTGATGGTAGGGACCTGATGCTTGGGCTGTTTGTCGGGCCAACCGGGTTTACCTGTTGAATTTATTTTGCTCCAGTATTCAGTTTTATTTACTGTTGAGTCCTTATCTTTGCTATTATCTCCTTTTTATATCTTGATTTACACGTTCTAGGAGATGATGCATTGATAAGTTAGGGGTCTTTCATGCAAACAAAACATCTATGTGTATTGATCCACATCTGAATTAAGGGTGAGGTTGGCGCCGTTAAACCGGTTTAAGCCCTCCAGTAAAAAAAATTTACTGACCGTTCCAAGGCGGTACTTCTTTTGTGGATCTTTTATGTTTTTTCTGTCTTGTGTTTGCTATGCCTTTGTACACGTCTGTTTATATGTGCCTTGTGGTTACCTGCTGGAAAAGAGGAGCCACTGTGGTGTAGTGGATAAACTGCTTGCCATGTAAACTAGGGGTCGCAGGTTTGATTCCCGGCTTCACCAGTCTGTCGGATGAGACTTTAACCCGTGGCCCCATCTCCAAATGACCTTAGCTGTTGGTGAGAGGTTAAACACAAACACAACAACAACCTGCTGGGAAAGGACTGACCTCTTGACTCTGGTTTGTGGTGTCTAACTGTGGGTTTGTCACTTTCCCATTGGTATCCTGGGTCAGGTGTGGTACTTGATTGTATCGATTTCTGATCTTTGCACCCTTACTTACTTCAACAATACAAATCTAATTACAAAAGTGAATTCAGAAAATTTTCATTCACAGTTGAAAAGTCATATAGCAAAACATTTATTGACTTCAATTTCGGTAGACATTAGGATTTATCTACCCTTAAAAGTTATATAAACCTTGGCATTGCGGCCTCGGTGAAAATATTTTTTTTGGTAGATAAATCGTCACGTCTGCCTTATTATAGGCACTTATTGTATGATAGTTTTATGATTAATCCCCAGTGACTATAGCTCTTGTATTATGTTCTTTGTAGCCTCTGTTTTCGTTTTTCGCGTTTAGTCCTAGTTCTATGCTATGATGCACTAGGTTCTGTTAATTATGACAATTATCTGACTGTGGAAGATAAAAAAGTAGGTGAGTACTGAGTATGATCAGGAAATACCACAATCACACACTGCAGACCATCCCATGGCACCATGAGGAAGAGCCATAGAACATTAACAGAAACAAGACATCAAGAAGACAATTAAAGCAAAACAACCAGCTCTCTATTCCTCGTCAACTTGATCAAGTTGATTGCAAAACTAGAAAAAACACAAAGAAATGCATACCAAAACAAAGACCAAACACAGAACCACCACAATGAAAGGTACATAAAACAATGAATCAACAACAACAGAACCACCGCCTTAGAATGGACAGCAGCCTAAGTTACTGGGGGCTGAAATACATTTTACTGGTACCAAATCTTCGCCCTAGATTCTGAAAATGTAAAAGTTCAAAAAATGTTAAGCTGGCATGGAGGGCTTCCTGACTTTTGCAATGTATCATCACAGAGAAACAATATAATCAAATAACACACTATGATGAAATGAAGAAAAGGACTCACGACTCACAGGTAGTCAGAGCTAAAGAAAACCTCAAGTTGAGCCATGGTGGGCGCAGCCAAAGACAAGCATAAAACTGGTTGCTCGTCAAAATATGCTCTAATATGCATGTTCTACCTTTGAGCAGCAGAGGTCATGTCTCTTCCTCTTGGTACCCTTAGGTAGATATAAGACGTGTGGCTTTTTGCAGTTTCTGATTTTAAATTGGTTGTTCTTTTTATACACAAACTGTTAGCAAACATAAAGTATCTACATTACATCCTGACCTTATTGCACACAGAAAGGTTAGCACTATTTCACTCAGACCAGCCAAAACTCTGTGGAGTTTTGGCTGGTCTGACTGCAATAGGGCTAGATATATTGAAATTAAGTTTTTGCTGAGTTTAAAGTTTGGCTGGTCTGAGTGCAATATGGTTAGATATATTGAAATTAAGCTTTTCTGAGTTTAAGGTTTGGCTGGTCTGAGTGCAATAGGGTTAGATATATTGAAATTAAGCTTTTCTGAGTTTAAAGTTTGGCTGGTCTGAGTGCAATAGGGTTAGATATATTGAAATTAAGCTTTTCTGAGTTTAAAGTTTGGCTGGTCTGAGTGCAATAGGGTTAGATATATTGAAATTAAGCTTTTCTGAGTTTAAGGTTTGGCTGGTCTGAGTGCAATAGGGTTAGATATATTGAAATTAAGCTTTTCTGAGTTTAAGGTTTGGCTGGTCTGAGTGCAATAGGGTTAGATATATTGAAATTAAGCTTTTCTGAGTGTAATTGAATTGACAAACACAAACATCTCTAAACGCTTCATATATATCTCTCTTTTATTCATATATTCAGATTATCAAAATCTAAATCCTCCTAATCGGTGATAAGTTTAAACTGATATCTCTAGAAGTTCTTGATATGGGCTGGACAGATGCTATAGATAGAGAGTAATCATTGTATTTGCATAAAGCTCCATAACATTAATTCAAATGGCTGTTACTTCTATTTCAATCAAGAAAAAAAAAGAGTATAAAGTCTTAATAAATCATGAAAGTACAATATTTGTTCACTGAAGCAGTTCTGACATTATACTGATTTGATGTTGATAGTGATTCAAACCTATTCACATGAAAAGGAATCTTACAACTGTATTAAACTGTGCTAACTGGGATGTTTCTGCACTTCTATATGTGACGAATATATTTGATTGTTAAATTTCATATTATGTTCATAAATTGAAAAACTTGCTGTTGCTCAGAAAGACTGTACATCTTCATTCAGGCATGTTAAATATATAGGCTGATCTGCACTATCATTGCCCCTGTTTTGTAGTAGAGTGGCATTTTCCTTTGAATAATCACATACATTAGAGAAAGCCAGTGTACCTCGAAGTTGTATTTCCCCACCTTAGATCGTTAATAGACTCCGGTTGAAAAATAAGTTCCTCAAGGTTTTATATAAATCAATTTTATTGCAATAGTTGTAAAGGAAATGTATAAATTAAAAAGTACAAGAAAACACATTTAGACAATGGAAATGAGCCAGAGAATCTTTGCTGTCACCATATGCAAATAATAAGGCAAACAGAATCAGTGTTCCAGATTATGAATTTTCTTGAATAAACCCATTTAAGATGAATACACTTTCCCACCCTTATTAGCTGAACGAGTCTATTTCAAATATTAGGACTGTTGGGTGGCAGGCTTTGTAGGGTGAGAGACAGGATATATCAGTCTAGAATATAATGCCAAATATCTCAAATAGGTAGAAATTCTGGTTGCTCTTTTTCTGAGTATCAACTTGTCACCTTGAAGTTGGTTCCTGCTGTTAATTTAGTTTAGACCAGAGAAAAAAATCAGTGCTGGTCAAATCAGTTTGTAATTCTTTGTAAGAAGGACATTAGAAAAAAGTAAGAATGTAAGCAATGATCAGTAGGAGGAAAAAATGTTCTATTTCTTATGATAACAATTGCTTTGTATGCAACACTTTTCTGATCCAGACATATCTACAATAAAACAAAATAATAAATAAAATTGCATCGTTCTTTAAGACAAATGTGCTTTCAAACGGTCAGTTTATACAATCTTGAAAATGCTGGGAGAAAATTGAAACCTTATCACCTAATCTGCTTTCATTTGTAGCAGCAAGAATGTGTTCCATAATTGACTCTTGGGAAAAGGGGTACACGTTGCCTGAACAAAATTTGTTCAATTTTCTGGCTTTATTTCCTACACTGATATATACAATGTAGATAGGTAGGTAGGTACACTTACCATCGCTCCAACATGATGTAATATCCGTATGAGAACCTCAATATTTTTCTAAATATACCAAAGTATGTAAAATACTGAATCTTCTTCTTTTTAATAAAATTACTTAACCCTTTAAGAATCTGAATATGGGCCAGTGCATGCGATTTCGGCACTATCGCATATGCACAAATGCCTGTAATAAAAGCCCATGTTGACGTTTCAAACAAAGCGGGAGGTGTAAACTTTAGTCAGAGCCTTTATCTATACTACAACTATATTTCGTGTATGCTAGCAGCGACTGGCTCTGGTGAGTCTGCGCATGTGCACAGACTCACCAGTGCCTTCCCTGCTCTCTGATGTGATACGCTACGAAAGCTCATGCGCTGGCCAATATATTATAATGTGGTGTTTGTCATTTTGTTTGCTTGTAAATATTTGCAATTGCAAGCATTATAAGATGGACAAAATAACATTGCAGAAGTAGGGTTAAGTTTGTTGATCTCAAGAAAAAAAACTGTTGGTGTTATAATAGTTATTAAGGACTTTTCGCACTGTGATTGTACTTTATCAAGCCTGTTTTAGTGCTCTTAGAAAGATAAGTTGTACAGGAGATCACTTATACAGGATTCCTTGAAATTGAGTGACGTCATAAGAAATCCTGTTTTTTAATATGACCTTGGTCACGAGAAAAGCTGATGCTATTTTGTTTGAACAGCAAGGCACTATCTAGCATCCCCATCCAAGCAATCTGAAAAAGCGACTTTGTTCGATCCTCTTTCTGGAAGATTAAATAGCTAAACTTGCTACATTCAAAACTTTTCTTTGTATCTGAGGAGGTTTGATTGCGGCTTACCCTGGTGAAAATATGGGTGTTTTCTCGCGACGGGACTCAAATGCGAAGAAGAATGGCACATGTCAGCAAGTACACCCGCGACGTCTGTGGAGCGACATTGTTTTTAGCTGTAGCTAAGTCCCTATACTCCACCCAAATGTTCTAGGAACATCAACTCTCTGTAGCTGAGCATGGGGTTTGAAACCCTCATGATAGCAAACCCCATCACACGTTTTCTCACGATGTGGCCCATTTGACGTAGACGTCATAGTACTTAACAAACTTCACAACTCTTAAAGAGTCCTTCTAACTAAGTAGTGGGCGCAAGAACACTTCGGTCACTACTTTGATAATCACTTGTTTTGTTCTACTTCAGTAAACTTGGTAGTTTGTTTAAAAAAATCTACGTGGATAAAAATGATTAGCTATCTAGTCAGCTGTCCATGCTTGTTTAATAATAGATTCACAGCCTCAGTGAAGAAATTACAGTCTTTTAAAAGCTTATATTGCCCCTCCCCTTGGTGGGTGGCATCGGCTACTGTCCGTTCTAAGGCGGTGATTCTGTTATGTTGATGCATTGATTGATCTTGTCCCATTGTGTGTTAGAGTTTAACATTGATCACTGGTGAAATGTATGCCTCAAGTTATTTTAGTAGGGAGACTTGGGTACTCAAAAGAAGCGTCTCACTGAGTAGTAAGTCTATAAGCTCAGCCGCAATCTCTTTTGGTGTAAGCTTACTCTTTTTTCCCACTGCACATACATAAAACATTCATTAATTCGTAGATATGCAGTGGGAACAAGATGCCTTATATAAATTTTGCTCGTCCCAGAAGGTATGTGATGCGCGGATCCAGAGAGGGGCAGGGAGTCCTAGAACATCACACAGTGATAGAGCGCCTTAGCAATACTGGTCCGGATCCCCTGCAAAATCGTACTGAGGCTCGCCCATGCCACCGCTACTCGCATAATGGATGAATACCAACATTTCAGTATAGGGAGCGCAGTGGCTCAGTGGTAGAGTGCTTGACTCGAGACCGAAGGGCCGCGGGTTCGAGCCTCACCGGCGTCACTGCGTTGTGGTCCTTGAGCAAGACACATTTATCCTAGCTTAGTACTGGTTCAACCCAGGAAGATTCGTCCCGCATAACTGAAAGACTGTTGAGTGGACGTTAAGAATCAAATCAAACAAACAAAACCAACATTTCAGTGAGTTGGCGGATATAACAACCTATCATAACAGACGGGCAAGAATTGATTGGCGTCAGATTAAAAAGGGCCCAAACAGCTAAACCCAAAACTTGATAAACAAGTACGAATTAATGTTTACTTCGTATTCGGGAGTTGGGTTCTTGTTTTGTGATGTATTTCTCAGTGTCAACTGTCACCTAATTCCATAACGTGCGCGCGCGAGCAGTGAAGGCTCTGGCGAGTCTGTGCGCATTCGCAGGCTCGTCTGAGCCTTCACAGATCGCATATGAGATGAATACAAAAATCTCTATTGCTGAAATTTTCAAGAACTTTGCTTTCATCTCCTGTATGTCGTGTCAATAACAGATCCATTTTTGAGGCATCAGATAAAAAGCAGTATCAAACAATAACATCACCAAGGGCGGTCCCACCGTTTGATAAGTTTTTGTGTCATTTATGGCTATTATTCACCCAACTGAATGCACCGTTTTTGATCTACAGAGCGGCGTTAACTAAGCAATAATTGTCAAGGCCAACACAACCAAATATATTTTTCAAGTAATTTTTATTATTATTTATAACATCATATAGGAATCAAACATACCTATAACTATCTGTCAATCCGTCAAAAAAAAACCTGAACATGGTGAAAATAGAGCTTTAGATTCAAGTATCAAACAATAGCAAGTCACATGATCACAGAGCACGTGTAATTGTCAAGGATACCGTTTACGGTACACTGAAGCATTTTATGTTTTGCCCACGCTTTTAGTCTTTACGAAGTTTAGATGATGCGTTCATCATTTTAAAGATTGCTACTTTAGATTTACCAAACAAATATCAAGTCTCATCTCTTTGGGATTTCCTTTTTTGTTCGACTAGAACTGATGACGACAACATAAAGGCCATGACTGGATACCACATTATGCAGTGTTATTTTTGTTTTGCCTACACAGTTCTCAGTTTTCAGTGAACCCTTTTTAAGAGACAAGCGAAGTTAAGATTTCTAGCTTGGACAGACAACAGCAACAACAACAATAATAACCATTTCAATTTAAACTTTGCTACACTAGAAACCGATGCTAGAGGTCCAGATGATATGCCACAAAATATACCATCTCATCAGTTTATGCATTGCTTGCAACTTCAATGGTACTTTATAAAGCCTTACATAGGCACGCCTTTTACAAATTTAAAAACCATCCAAACATTTTACTATACCTCTATGTTGATAACCTGATTAATCAAAACCATATGATGTCAGACGATTTTATAAAAGACAAACTATGCTTTCTCTTTGCTAGGCCTTACATCGCTGGAAGCAACTTTCATGTTTATCTCCAAATCGGAATCTGTAAGGGATTCTGCGTGCTTTGATGAGGGTACTTGTGTTTAATGTGGGCGACAAAAACATAAATGTCGCTTCTGGGCATTTCTATTTCTCTCTATACCATCGTCCTTCTGAAATACACATATCTCTTGCATTTAAAAACATTGAACATCCTAATCAGTCGGCATCAGAAGCCGGCTTATCACTTCCTATGCTGTTTGTAACTAATTAACTACCAAACCGCATAGCAAGATCTGACGACAAGAAAGAAGTGTGTAAGTGTGCCTCTAAACTTATCAAGCGAGATAAAGGTTAATGACGTGTTCATCAGAGAGAGTAGACTTGATTCTAGATGAAAATGTAGATTTTTCATTTCAAACAATTTTTGATAAATTAACTCGTTATTAATGTGATCGTTACCAAAGCTTTTTTGTAGAAAATTAGAATACTTCACGAAAATATTTTAATTCATTTGATAAGCTTGAGAATCTCAAATTGGTAGTATCAGCTAGGTAGGTGAAAAGATGATGTTGAGATGTATTTTTTGCAACACACACACACGCACGCACGCACAAAGTTTCGATATGTCCACATGACCAACTCTGTTACATGGACTGCAAATAAAAAAACGTACACTATATAAAACACAGACTTACTTGTAACGACAGTGTGTGCTGTCAAATTGACTGGCCAATGGGTAGAATATGAGAATGCATGTTGACCTAGTCGAAAGAAGATGTTTATAGCAGGTCAATAGTGGTAATGGCGATTAAATGTCAAATGGATGATATTTGAGAATATTTTCTATCTT
This sequence comes from Loripinus fragilis, assembly GCA_964019695.1. Taxonomy (NCBI): domain Eukaryota; kingdom Metazoa; phylum Mollusca; class Bivalvia; order Lucinida; family Lucinidae; genus Loripinus; species Loripinus fragilis. The sequence continues at coordinate 35,638,361 of OZ026520.1, read as the reverse complement.
AATATTGGCAATGATCTAAATGAGGAACATCAATGAAATCTCGTTGTTGTTCCACTTGTGTGCGATTGTTTGTGTTTGTCTTGATTTTGTGATGTTTGAGTATGTAGATTGTTGGTAGGGCAGAGCACATCTACACTGACCATATACAATTTTAAAACCGTTGGTGTAGTTATTGTAATATAATATTATTATCTAGGCAGCGAAATCGACAGGCGCCTTAACGTATTTTGCTGTTGGTATGTGGTATGCGCAGTTTTATTTTCATGGCATGCTTCGAATCTAAGGATGAAATACACAATCGTGGTCACCAATATTTCACAGGTTAAACAGTAGCCTTAAGACTTTTTAACTGTAATGCAAACTATAACATTCAAGGAACTGTCGAAATAGCTTGTATTTTCATACATCAGTTGAATTTAGCATCCACCTTCATATCGTTTTTCGAATTACAGTTATCAGTAAACACTTATGTTCCGTAGGTATAAATGAACCATTTGAAAAGTTTATCAAAGTGTTGATGATGTCAGATAACTCAAGTAAATGTAGTATAAAGTGGTATAAAAGTGACAAAATCAAGATCTTACCAAAAGTATCTTACAAATCTACATTTCTTATATGGTGGTTAGGAAAATGAACCCATGAAGAAGAAAACTATCTATAAACTTGATAATCTATCAAATGAATACTCGTGTTTACCGTGCTTTTTGTAAAGACTCGACTAAGATGGGTACATGGAAACAAAGTACTGAAAGATAGTAGCAAATCCCTGGAAATCGCAATGATGCGCAATACAACTTTCTATTGGTTTCGTTATTGTTGTGCTGAAATTGTTTATTATTTATCGTAGGTGGTTGCTTGTTGATATTTTAAAATTGCTGCTGAGTATGATGATATGTCACTTTCGCCATTTTCTAATGGCCACTGTTTGCCAATTCACCCCTTCAGGAATCACCACTATACAAAGGGTTATTGGCAACATCAGTTAACAATAAATTTTTGGAAACAGACACATGTGATCAAAAGTTTCTAGTTATGGAAGATGTCAGTCATGCACAAAACACCTATTTTTAAGCGTATAATCGAGCAAGCACATGAACATTTAGTATTCCTCGCATTTTACCATTTAAACCGAATGTATTTTCCTGTCCTTATCAATTGGGCGAGTCCATTTCCAATTTTATGGTTGTTTGGTGGTCTTTTTCAATTTTATTCAAATTTTAAAAGAAACTTCTGTAAGCAAACAGTGGAGAACTTGAACAGGGGCAGCGTTTTTGTTTATTGTTGTTCCCATTCTTTGTGAGCTTTCTTTTGCTTGGTCCTAGTTTTGTAATATATAGTAATTAGTGTCCTTTCTAGTTTCCCTATCGCTCAGGAAGCTATATAGAGCTAACTGCTTTACATTAATTATGTTCTAGCTGTCGTGTGGCTGTTAGTGTGCTGAGTCTTTAAGAGACAAATTTGAGACACTTTTATATTCAAAACTAAAGTAACATATTTGGATAAACATTTGACTAAAGCAAGTGATCAGGTAGACTGGCTCCAGTCCTTAAAACAATTTTTCATCAATGAGTCATATCATATATTTGCAGCCAGTCTTACTCTGATGGCTCAATCACAGACTACAGACCAACCCAAGTCTAATAATATTCAATTTTGTTTTATATGATTTAAAGTGCTTTTATTTTAAAAGCTGGCACTAGACTACTGCCACAAGGGTTTAGTCAATCCTCATATTTAGAACAACTAAGGTGTGAATTAACTCATATCCCTATTGCTCCGATGGCGTGAATATCTTAGAACTATCCAACGGTAGAATGGTATATAGCGATAACGCTATAATTTAGACCCAAGTGTTGGTTAATTCAAATATAAATTCAAGTAATTCTTAGGTGATATAGAGATTTTGTGATACGATGACCCGATGTAAATATGCTCACACTGAGGTGTGTCTTCATTGTCAATTAAGATAGTATAGATAAATTCAGATCAGAAGGGAATTTTCAAGGAATGCAATATATTAACATGCAGGATACCTTGTTCAGTGTTCACCAGTTTCGGGTAGTTGTATATATATTTCACCAACTTTTAGGACCTACTCATTTGGCCCCTCAGGCGATCGTGTTTTATCTGATCAAGGATACCTATTTAGATCCTTTTAACTGAATTAAATTGTTATGAGATGATGAAAATTAACAGATAAGCGTGGGCATACAAAGATTTCAGTAAAACCTAATAACACTAAAAAGCAAATTGTGTTCAAAAATATTAGAAAACCACACCAAAGAAAACGTGCCTAAGTCATAATTTCAGTTTTACGTTTTTGTTTTCGCAGCCTGCCACTACCATATCTCGACTCCCATCAGATCCCTATCTCAAAACGAAAGAGAGTTGATGAAAAAAATCCTATAAAACAACAATTGTAGCTTATAATTGCAGTTTTTAAGTATAGGTAAAACACCTTGTAAAACGTGTTTAATGAAGCAACTCCTCAAATCATAGGCTACTTATGAAAGCAAAGTATTCTAATTAGGAATTATAACTTTAGACATGGCATTATGATGAAAATAATTTTCTCGCCATATGTGATTTACACCACATAAATATTTTGTATTCATTTTACCCCTCAAATACATGCTTATTTTAAAGGCGGGTGGCAAACATGAAATAAAATTGTCAAAACATTTATCAGCTAAAATTAAACCTCTTTTATGCTGTTTGTGAAAATCATTCGAGACCTAGGGGCCGCGAGTTCGAGCCTCACCGGCGTCACAGCGTTGAGTCCTTGAGCAAGAACATTAATCCTAGCTTAGTACGGGTTCAACCAAGGAAGACCCATCCCCTTATAGTTGAAGGATTGTTGATGGGACGCAAAGAAGAATCAAAATCAAATGCGCACATAAGCCTATGCATCCACACAGTCTGATCAGCGCGTAAGTTAGTCCTTATCTGGACAGCATAATGTATAACCTTACCAAATAGAAACTTTGAAGATTGCAGATAACTTAATATGTAGCTGAATAGACTACTAGTAATTTGAGGATGCTTTTACGATAATTGTTTTATTACTGTCGTGTGGGTGTCCGCATTCCGTGTCTCTTCTTCGAGGTGCCGTGGGTTGGTCTGTGATCTTTGAGTGTGGCAGTTTCTGCTCATATCCACTTGTTGTTTTTAGTTGTTGTTTTTAGTTGTTTTTTTTTTTTTTTTTTTTTTTGATTGATTTGATTCTTAACGTCCCATCAACAATCTTTCAGTTATGTAGGGACGGGTCTTCCTGGGTTGAACCAGTACCAAGCTAGGATTAATGTGTCTTGCTCAAGGACACAACGCAGTGACACCGGTGAGGCTCGAACCCGCGGCCCCTCGGTCTCGAGTCAAGCACTCTACCACTGAACCACTGCGCCCCCTTTTTTAGTTTTAACTGGACACACACACAAAGACAAGTTTACTCGTACCCTTAACTGATAAAGCGCCACCTATAATTTGCAGCAAACGACAATTTCAATTTTTGCTGCTTTTTCAAAATTAACAAATAAGGCATGATATTTCATGAGAATCGTCTGCTGACAGACGATTCTCATGAAATATCAAACGTGGTTGTTTTCGAAAATTAGGGAAGATGTCGTAAAATTTGTCGTCCTCTGCAGTCGTGATTGGCGCTTCAAGGGTTAAACGCACTTCGTCAGTGGTTTGGGCACTTGAATTTACTCAAGAGGCATTCTTCTCAAAACGTCTTAAATTGACTCGTCTTAATAGCAGAACCAGTAACAAGTGTATAACCACTCAAAATAATAATTCCATCGATGTTATCGTCACCTCACGAAAAAAGAAACAGCCATCAAAGAGATGAAAAAGTGAAGAGCTTGAAGAGAACGACATGTCAGCAGGCGAAATGACCCTCCAAATATTACTCCGCGAAGTGCCTAATGCGTAAACAGGTGCACCTTGAAGATACCGCCTTGCCGAACACCTTATCTACCTAGATATCTCCGGTGATTGCAATACATGAATAGGAACGAGGTTTATATCGCTCCACAAAAAATACGTTAGAGATATAACAACTGATTTGGTTGTTTGAAACATGCGCAGACAAAAAGCAAGAGAGAAATTTGAAATAATCAGGAGAATTAGATTGATATTCATCAGCTATCTAAGATGTATTATAAGACTATATTTCTTTATTATTTATTTTGTGGTTCGTTTTAGTACTGTTTGAAATGTGTCTCTTTTAGTTTCAAAAGTGTTTTGAGAGTGCAGTAAGTTAATTGTTTTCCAATTAAAGCTAAGGTGCCGAATGTCTCATGTGATCAAATTGATTATGACTTAATATAAGATTTGAGCAAGCATATATTATGTATGAGCTTCTGTTATTATTTTTTAAGATAATCTTATTGACAAGCAGCATTTATTAGCATGATAAATACAAAATCTGATGCCATTTTCAGTTGTGCAATCATCTTGACGAGGAAGAGAGAGCTGGATGTTTTACTTTAATTGTCCACCTGATGTATTGTGATTGTTAATGTTCTGTGGCTCTTCCTCATGGTGCCGTGCGTTTGTCTGCAGTGTGTGATAGTGGTATGATCATACTCACTTACATTTTGAAACCAGGAAAATACTTTATTTTTCAGCATTTTAGTTTTGTTATGAGCTTTTGAAATGTTAAACTCAGTTGAGTTGTGCATGAAACAAGTTTTATAAAACATGTTGATTTATTGTTTATTGTGGCTCCATTTGTTTTTGGTCTTTGTTTTGTTATTCAGTACTTTGTGACCGTCTAGTTTTGCAATCATCTTGACGACGAAGAGAGAGCTGGATGTTTTACTTTAATTGTCTGTCTGATGTCGTGTGACTGTTAGTGTTCTGTGACTCTTCCTCATGGTGTCGTGAGTTGGTCTGCAGTGTGTAATTTTGGTACTTCCTGAGCAAGAAAAGTCTTTATTTTTCATCATTTTTATGAGATGTTGTATTTTCAAACTCAGTTGAGTTGAGCATGAAAAAAGTTAAAACCTCGGGGCTCGGAATCGGGATTGATAAAACTGTTATACTATTTGTAAACTAATCATTTAAATAATTTAAACCGGCCTAGAAAAAAAGTAAAAAAGCGGGCAAAGATCAGGAATTGATACAATCAAGCACCACACCTGACCCAGGATACCAATGGTTTTGGTCTTCGTTTTGAGTAGCCGCTTCAGACATGTTTTGCTGTTGATTTGACCTATTGACCGGTTGATGCAATGCAAAACAGTTCCTCTGTGCGTAAAACATAACAATCAAGAAATACGAAAAAGAACGATCGCTGTTTAGAATAATTATAATTCTGTGCTTAAAACATAACAATCAAGGAATGCGAAAAAGAACGATCGCTGTTTAGAATAATTATAATTCACAATCCCGACTTTGCTTCGCCTATCTTTTGCGATCAAATAGTTAACATCTATAGAAGTACTATTTAATGCATCGAACATCCCAACAAAATACAATTTGTAAGGAGGCGAATTATGAAGTTGTTATGTTAAAGAATTTATTACAATTTATTACTTTATCTACATTCGTGATCGATTCTTCAAAGTTAGCGCAATAAATATTATCAGAGTGGTCTCTCGTGCGCCAGAGGAGGCTGCCGATAACACAAGTGCTGTTCATGATGAAAGGATCGAGGCGAATAATGTTGCTTTAACGTCATGATGCTTATCTACCAAATACCTTCCTTTTACTTATCTTTTGCAAAAATTATAAGAGAATTCCCTTGACAAATGGTCCCTGTCACCTATATGTACAAGGGTTCCCATGAATGCGCAATCGGATATGGTCATTTGATGTCCATGTATTTCATCGCTCACGCCAGCGATTATAGGAGCTAAAGATCGCTGCTTTTGTACCTTGGAAGACCTATTAAGGCAAACCATGGCCTAAGGTTTTGTGTCTTTGGGGGTATAGCTTCTTTCAAAAGATGCGGCTTAATTATTAACATGTTGGTATAAAAAGCAGTTAATGATTTTTGAATAATTAAGTTTTTCGAAACACACATTTGAAGGAAATGTCATTAAATTGCACCTGCAGATAAGATTTATTCGAATAAATTGTATGAAGAATATTGGCGCTACCATTTCTTGCTTTTCCATGTATCATTTTATTTTCTGAAACCCAAAGATGCAGGGTATTTGGCTATTGTGGTCATTGTTGATAGATTTTGCCTGATATAATGTGTTTGTAGTTGTGTTGTCAGATATGGTCTACTACTCGATGCGAAGTCTGTATTTGGATATGTTTTGCTGCTTAAATCACCTTTAATTGCAGTCTATAAACAGTCAGGGACATAACCTCTTTATTCAAATTCAGTCCTTAAACAGACAGGGACATAACCTCTATAAAAAATTATGTCCCTTGCTGTTTATAGACTATTTATGGACTGAATTTAAAGGTGATTTAAGCAGCAAAACATACATTGTAGCCAAATGCAGTCTCCAAACCATGCAGTAGACCATATCTGAATTTACAGGTGATTTAAGCAATAACAGACTAAAGCTAAGGGGTAGAAGAAATCAGCTCCGAAGTGTTTTGTCTGGAAAACTTTGATTTAATTGCTATTTCTTTCAGTGAGCAAGAGAGTCTGGAGTCAAACTTATAAGACAATTCATAATTAAATTATTTGTCAAGCTAAGGTTAGATAGTTTATCTGTCATTTAGCCGTGTATAAACAATGTAATGAATGAGCTGTCCAGGGCTACAGATCAGTTGAAGATTTGGGCTTATATGTCTCTCTGATAAGTTAAATATATATCACTTGAAGATAAATTGCGCCTTTTCAACAATGATTTCGATGTAAGGCTACATAAAGTAACTTATTTAGGTTATGTCTGAATTTATTTAGAGGCTTATTTACTGATCTTCATTGATCTTGCGTAGATTTCTACAAGATGCGTACAGAATTCATTGCACAATTTAAGTTTTGTGATATGTCTTACAGCTAAAATAACACATATGACCATGAAAATTAAGATTATTCCAGAATATGAAGAAAAATAGATACTTTCACTCGTTTGTTAAATTGTGCTATTGTTGAAAATTTATAACTGCTTGAAGTGATATATCTTTTTAAACTTTTGGTGGTTATTTCCTGACTGATAAATCTATTTGTAGGCAGCTCTGGTCTGTAATTCTTACATATCTGGTCGTGTTCACTTGACTGTAACATGTACATGCATGTGGCAATTTGTTCAAGAAGTTAAACTAGAAAACATCGTTACACTTCAGGCCATCGTTTGTCTGCATGCTATGAAAATTATGTTGGTAAAAACTTATCATTAGACAGCAAAAGATGCCGTTTGTGTCGTTATCTTCCTTGTGTATCAGATTCTTAGAGATGGACGGATATGGGGGAGGGCGGGGAGGAGGGGGTATTATAAGGTGTCAGGACCCCCAGGAAGATTACCAGTCGCTATGTGTTTCCTTATAAATACTGGTACGGACCCCCACCCTTGGGTCCAATTGCTTCTAGAGGGAGGTCCGTACGACCCTTTGTGAAATACGATGAATTATTTTCAGGTTTTCTGGTCCCCTCTGGCGGAATTTTGTGGATCCGTACATTCTTAGAGTAAAGAGTAAATAACAAAACAATGACAAGCATCTACATATGTTTTTATTGGTAACTCATTTGTCACTTATAATCCTGCGGCATCACTCTTATTGACCTTGACACTTTGTGGTTGACCCCAGGAAGTTTCCTCCAAACTTCCATTCCTCCGCTAAATTGAGACGACATCTAGAACGTAGATAGTCAGACTTGCCGACTACCTATCAAATAATTAGTGTTTTCTGCGGTGATATGTCGCGTACTTGCCATGTTTCCGGGTTGGATTCTAAAGAAACTTGTTTGTAAATGTCCGTACCGTTCAGACGCATGCGCCATTTGTGTCATAAACATGATTCCATGTACATTTTCGAGAAATGACGCGTGGACCACCGCCGAATGATGAAGTTCTTAACCCTTAAAGCACCAATCACGAATGCAGGAGACGTGAAAGTTTGTGATATAGGGGAAATAAGGCTTGCCATTTCATTTGAATCGTCTGCTGACAGACGATTCACATGAAATGGCAAGCTTATTTGAATTCATAAATCAGGAATAAGACTTAAAAATATCGCCCGGTGTGATATTTTTTGCCTTTTTGAGTCGTTGCATGTTTTCTAATTTTGTATGATTTTGTAGCCGTTTGCTGACTTTTCTTTAAATTAACTTTTCAGGAATATTATCAGAGTGACAAACGGTTTGGATCCCGGCCAGGACCTGTGTTCCGTCGGCTCTGATCTGGGTCCAAACTGTTTGCAAAGGTTATCAGCAGACGACAAAAGTAGCAGCTTAAGGGTTAAAAGTCGTTTCCTACAGAGCAAATAAATATGGCGGCACACCCACGTCTTTTTTCCAGACAGTTCAGTTACATGTTGACCATGATACTTTTAGGCTGCAAGTGCAGAGATGTGAATCAGGGTTCTTTGATGCTTCATGTTGGTGTTTGTTGTGTCTGTTCCTTGTAGCCTCGTGGTCACCTGCTGTGAAAGGGCCGACCTCTTGGCTGTCTTGTTTGTTGTGCTTTGTCACTTTCCCAAATGTGTCCTGGTCAACATCAGAATTAAGGGCGAGGTTGGCGCCGTGAAACTGGTTTAAGCCCTCCAGTGCAAATAGAACTATGGCCCGACTTAACAGGGAGTTGTGGTTCTTGATCACCTAAATAATCGATAAGTCAATTATTCCCCTTACACCGTGGTCACTATAACGCGAAATCGATTGTATCTGAGTCCAGGTATCGATGGTATTCATCTCGCATTGATGATATTGCTGTTCAGTATTGGTACCGAGAGGGTATATAGGTCACTGATTATACCATCTGAATATTTTACCAAAATTGTTGGATGGATTTTCATTTATGTAACATAAAATGTGCTCATAAAATTTGTTTCAAATTGAAGTATGCATGCTCAACTAATAGGTTTTTCATCTTAAAATTTATACATCATGTATGTCCACTATTCGTATGTTCTGAATTGAGTCTTAAAACAGCCCTTGAGTACGTTCATACGACGTGAGAGAAACTGTCTAGGGGGTTTGCAAACGCCAAAGGCGCAGACCAGCCTGCGCATCCGCACTGATTTAGAAATAACACAGCGTCATCAAACAAGGCCGTCGGCGGCGGTACGGTCGGTTGGCCATGACCACTTTTTAGTCCGAAAGAGGTTTTAGCAGGACCACATTTTTTTAGCCGAATATGCTTATTTGGTCTGGTCATTTTTTTTCAGTTTCTTCTTTTTTAATTAACAACTGAAGCGTATTTATTTATCCCAGTGTGTCAAAGGAGGTCGTTATAAACAAGATTAAGAAATGGCACCTGTGTTAACGACAGCAATTATAATTAAAGAATTATCGTTTCGAGTGATCATGCAGTAGAACATTTTATTTAAATCTGAATGTTCTTTTTATATCAGAACAAAACAGAAAAAAGGCATATCTCGATAACGTATTTCAAAATGTAACATTTTTCACGTTTTCCCGTATCAGTTATGTTGATGCAAAACCTGATCTGAGTCTTCTCTCGGTATAGAATCATAGGTCTAGACTCGAGCCAATATACCTAATATCTCCATTCTATTTCGAGGTCTAGATAATAAGGAAAAAATCCAGCATAATATTGTGAATATTTAATCCATCATTTTAACATTCGCTTTGGGCGCTCAAAAGAACCGTCTCACCGAGACAGGTCTTCGAGTCCATGCTCGGTTCTTATCTGGATCCAAACGGTACATTTTTCGAAAAAAAATCAGCTGACATCTGTAAAGACTCGGACTGGGTCCGACCAGTTACCTATATAATAATACGTCACTGGTCCGAGGTAAAGAACATTGAGTTTGACAAAAAGGTCTGATCAGCGTCTTCGCTATAATACAGAAATATAATGCAGACAAAAAAATGCACCAAAATTCATGAGAACAGTGCTTTAGGCCAGATCCTTATCAGCTTTAAACACAGATGAGCGAACTCCCACTGAGTTCCCGCTGTGTCAATGTGAAGATGACCATATCATAAAACGTGTGCCAGAAGAGTTTTGAGCAGGTCAGACTTAGCCTGGGTCCAGTCGTCAAGATTTTTATGCAATATTTTCTAACGCTAATATTGCTAATATTCTAAAAAATAAGAGAATAAAAAGATACCACATCAAAGGTATCGGTTGTCCGTTATTGATTTTGATTGATATTGTCATTTTTGACCAAGAAACGGAAAAATAAAAAAAGAAGAAAAAATGACCAGACTGGAACGCAGGCTAGGTCAGACTATGCAGATATTAATGCTCATAGCAGTTTCTTGTCTTCACTGCCTAGATGCTACTATATGCATGGATTTTCAGTTAACCATATGCGAACAACAAATGCGCATAATACTTTATCTGCGCAGTCTGATCAGCCCCATTGCTGTTTGCTGCTGAAATACCTTTACCTTTTATAAATTGTTTTGCCAGTTCTGGTTCTCAGGCCGGTGTGTATCTCTGCATTCTGGGAATATTTAACCGAAATATATGGAACGCAAACAGCAATGGTTCAGGTCAGACCTGCGATGTGCAGTCTCGCCAGGATCTTTGCCGTTCGCTCAAGTTAAAAATTTGCCCGAAGAATTTAATGACCTCACAAAAAATTATATCATAAGTTTACAATTTATTTAAATGTTAAATAAAAAAGCAAACAATACAGGCCCGGAGAGAGATGTCTTGTTATGAAGTATCTGGATCTACATTGTTGCTTATGCTTTATTTATAGGACTTTTCGGCATAATATGTGCATGTCTTTTACAATACTTGCAAATGTTTAGCCATTCACAATACTAGAATTTCAAACGAAACTATTTGCGCAGTCTGAGCATCTGCCCATAAAGTGACAGTTTTGGTAGTATGACTGAAAAAGGTTATTATACTGAACAGTAAAGACCCTGACGAGAAGCCGCATGACAAAACTAGTAAGATAGGTGTGCAGTGTGCGAAGACTGAGATCAGCCTGGGTGACTGATGCACACCTATGTCGCATTTATTTTCCATAAGTTTTTAGTAGAAGGGCAAGTCTTCAGCACAACAGAGTAACTGTTTATACAAAGTCGTGTATTCAGTTAAAACCGTAAAAATCAGTATTTCATTACGTTGCCCCAGGGAGTATCTGACACCTAGGATTATCGCATATCCCGTTATCCTTTGTCACCAGAATCACACTGGATAGGTGACAATCGAAAACGTCCTTACCAATCGACGAACGCGGATCAAAAATCAATAGAAACAGTGTTTTCGATTGCCATTTGTAACCAGTCTGGAGACAAATAGCAATCGAAAACTCTGTTTCTAACTATTCTGATCTATGCTCGCCGTTAGTATTAACGTTTTCGAATGCCGCCTATCCGGTGTGAGAATGAAGTACGAATATTCTGCCAGATGAAGTCTTCAAAATAATTTCTTTTGCAAACGATAGGTGTTATAATAATAATAATAATAATAATAATAATAATAATAATAATAATAATAATAATAATTGTTATATTTAAAATAAAGAATAAAAATAAATTGAAGCAACTTGTAATAAAATGTTTTTTTTTTATTTCGGCGATTTGTCATGGTCAGTGGTATTTACTTCTAACGTATTACAAAAATTATGTTTTTTTTGTTTTTTTTTTTCATAATCATGTCTCCCAAGCAGCTGTGCTTTCCCTTTCTTTTAAAAATGATGTTAGATTTCTCGACATTCTCTAAGCATATCGAATAGTGCGAGAGCATTAAAGACCCGCAATCCAATTAGGACTTAGGCATTTTCTCCGCCCTTTTAAACACTTAGGCAAGAAGGCGCTAAAACTCCATTTTCAACATAAAAATGACAGAACTAAAATTCATTTTATTTTTGTGAAACTTATATGGTTGAAATTGCTGGATGATAGAGATACCATTTATAACTTATAAAACATCGAACAAATGTCAGAATATGATTATTTTGGGGTCATAAAATGCTCACCTTAAGCATTTTCATTCAATTTACATAGAAATGAATGGAGTTTTACCAGTACAAAAGATGACCAATTTGACAAAACTAAATATTAAGTTATTTCATATTTGTTTATATCATTGTAAAGATAAAACATTAAATTTTCTTTTGATAACTTATAAAACAATGGCAACTTAATCATAAGTTTGTTATTAGTAATTTATTTAAAGGTTTGTATACTTTTCTGTGTAATTAATACCACAGACTTCGACAGGTAAGTTGCCGGAGTGGTCAATATTCAAGGGAGATAATTGGGCGGCTAAAACCGATAACAGGTGATATTGTCCCATATGTAATATTTTACTGACCGTTCCAAGGCGGTAATTCTTTCGTTAATCATTTGTGTTATTTATGTCTTGTGTTTGTCATGCGTCCGCGTCTGTTCAATGCTGCCTTGTGGTCACCTGCTCAAAAAGGGCCGACCTCTTGGCTCTTGTTTGTGATTCTCATGTGATTTTGTCACTTTCCCATGTGGTATCCTGGGTCAGGTAAGGTACTTGATTGTATTGATTCCTGATTTTTTGCAGTCTTTCTTATTTTCCTTGGTTTTATCAGAAGCCACCTGATCTGGATATATATATATATATATATATATATATATATATATATATATATATATATATATATATATATATATATATATATATATATATATATATATATATATATATATATATATATATATATATATATATATATATATATATATATATATATATAATCTTTTCAAGAGTTGTTTAGACGATGATGAAGAGACAGAAACAATGAAGAAATGCGAGTCACCATAGCGTGAGCTTTTTGAGTTACACAAGCGTAAAGTCATTCCTTAGAAATACATGACTTTCTAGTGGGACAAGAACTAAATGCTAAATACGTGAAGCATAACTCTCTTGGTCTGATCCATATATAGTTACCACCTAACCTGGGACTGTACACAATTTGTAACTCAATAAATAAAATGACACATCATTAATGCTTAGGTGCACTCGACACACTTTCCACTATATTTATTCTAAATGTTTGAACTTCTTTGCCAATTACAAAAACAAAGCAAAGGAAACATTTCATAAAAATCCGCAAATGAATCTTTAGTTTTTACTTTGTTTAAATATTTAAAAAGGAAGTAAAATGTGGTTGAGATAAGATTGAACCCCTAGTAGCTTCTCACAAGCGATGTAATCAAATTAACACAAGAGTTAACTTCTAGGTATGTCACTAACTGATATTCCTTTGGGATTAAAATGACGAGCAACTTTATCTTTCTGTAGAATTTGACTGGAAATAGTGTCAGGGTGTATGGTGTTTATTCACATTTTCGCTCAACTAATTATCAAACCCATGCTAATTGGGTGTCATATAATGATTAACAGGCAGTCTATTTATAGGCACCCAGGACAATAATAGAGAAACAGCAATGCAAATTAGCTCTATAACTTTGTGGAGGCCATTCTGTGTACATTTTACGCACGAATTCTCGACAACAATCCCATGTTTCTGCAACTTCTTGGATTTCATTAAATTTGACGCTGACTGACGTTGACGACCCATCACTGTGTATTCAATAATATCTTTAAACGCATATGTTCTACATTTTCAGAGACTGTTGCAACTCATTTAATTAACCCATTTATGCCTAATGGAATTTCCCACCGTTATCATTTGGACCAGTCCATTTCCATCTTAAGGGTTAGAGGGTGATATTTTTCCTATTTATCAAATTTTTAATAGAACTCTCTGTAAGCAAACAGTCTCCCTGTTCTAAAATATTAAAAGTTAGAAAAAAGGCAATTATCAGAAATCGATAAATCAAGTACCACACCTGACCCAGGACACAACATAGGTAAGTGACAAAAATACAAGCAAACATCACACACAAGCGAGCCAAGAGGCCAGCCCTTTCCCAGCAGTTGACCACACGGCTGCAATGAAGAGACAAGAAAGCACGACAGACACAAAAGATAAATAACAAAAAGGATCAGCAAAAATACCCAATATGGCCCCATGCCTGTCTGAAAGCCAGATCTTAACACTTCTCTGCATATTTCACTGGTGGCCATTGAGCGTATAATGCAATCAAAAATGTATATGTAAACATAAGAATGAAGTATCCTTTTTATTATATACAATTAAAAAACCTGTTTTTACTTTTGATGCCTCAAATGCAGCCATGAATGCATGGTGACGTTGCATAACGTGTCTATCGCCCAAAACTGAAACAACAAGAGCAGGACGCGCTGGAGATACAAATAGAAAAAAAAATCAGCAAAGCACCAAATGTTCCTTATGAAGTTAAACAATTAAATATTACATTTACTGTGTCCGCTGCAACAATAACTCATTAATGCTTGATTTTTTTATAAAGAAAAAGTTCATGTATTAAATACACATGGAAATAGCATATTGGATAACTTTCAAAATGAATGGAGACCATATGATGAGCAAATTTTAAATAAACTTCCAAAACCAGAGTCAATCAAAATACAGTTAATATAAATTATCTATATACATAAAACTATATAAAAACAATACAGGGCATACTCCGCCCCCCCCCCCATTTTCCGGCTGTCAGGTATACACTCACAAAAAAAAATGCTGGTTTAAATGTTAAGAAGGACGATGCAAGATAGTACATATTGTAGATATTTTATAAGTATATATTGTACAATTGATATACTTTTGCAATTATCATGTAATAGAAATAATAAAAAAGGAAATTGAATACACACACATTGTGCGTTTTGCTCTCTTAGTTTAATGTTCAGACGTATGGAATTCCGAAATTGACTCAAGAAGAAAGGAGAAAACATGTCATTTTCAACGACGAGAAGAGGTTATGCTTTATTGAGCCAATGCATGGGATTTCCAACAATGAGGCATTTTGACATGTGTGGACTCGGACGAGCCTCTGCAGCCTCCTTTTAAGCTTAGAAACTCCAAACGGTGTTCAGTCAGTAGCTTAACAATCATAGAATACTCAATCGACTAGCAAAGGCTCTGATCAGACTGCGCGTATGCGCAGGCTGATCTGAGGCTTTGCTGGTCGGATATACCACATTGTTGGAAATCTCATGCACTGGCTCATTTTATGAACAGTAAAACCTGTGTAAAACAGATACTCAAAATTGACAAAACAAAGATTTTATTGACAAATGGTACCTTAATTAAATGCAATACTTTAGACATGCATTAAGCGATAATTGGTCTTGAAAAACAGTTTTTAGTCTTTTTGAGAATGGCCGTGTTACACAGGTTTCATTGTAAAACCTATATAAGCGGTCACTCAAAGAAAGGCACAAAATATGTTTTCAAGATCAAGAATCTGAAATACTTCCGACCTGCACTAAGCTACCACCTATCTTTAAGACCTTTGTTTTGTTTATTGTTGAGTAGCCGTTTTAGACAGATTTCCCTGCATTTGGCATATAAATTTTAATTGAATTTCATTTCCCAATATTTTACTGTATTGTACGAGTATATAATAAACGTTTATATTCTATTCTGACAAAGTACTGGCACACGGAAAATTACTTATTGGATAATCCATGTTATCTCACACTTGTCAGTCAACTGTAAAAAGATACATCTAATTCATGAAGCGCCCGTGATATGATGAAGTTTATCATGTTAATAACTGACCTCAACTTTGATATATTACTCAATAATTCACTTATTTAGAGCTGATCTATGTGAAACCTCGTCTACGAATAATTCTGAAAGTTTAGATAGTTCAAAGAAGATAGTCTGTTTATTAACACACTCAATCAAGCCGAAACGATATGACCAAGAATGCCACAATCATAATAGAGGTCACGTCACGAGTAAACCTGTTTTTTTAGTTTTAACCCTTTACTCCATATGCTATTTTTAGATCATGACATCATTTTCTATTTTTAGACAACATTGAAAAATTCAAGAAAAATTTAAGTGAAGTTTTGAATACGTTTGAAAATATTATGGAAAATGGAGCATTTGCTTCATTTTCCATAATATTTTCAAATACATTATATTTCAAAGGCGTCAAGGGGCGTTATTATGGAGTAAAGGGTTAAACAATGGCAAAGATCAGACTGACCAGCACTTTGTTATTCCATTGATGGAAAATGTTATGGTTACACAAAGAGCAAGTGAGCTACCCAAAGAGCATGGCACAATCATTGACCACAGATTAACACTCATCACCATTAAGAAGAAGCACAAAACACAGAAAGCCATAAACGATTAAAGCAAAACAACCAGCTCTCCCTCTCTTCCTCAGTAAGATGTATTGTTAAACTGAAAAGAACACCATAACAGTTAAGACAAAGACAAAGATCAGGAATCGATACAATCACGTACCACACCAGACCGTGACAACATATGGGAAAGTGACAAAACACAAGGTAACATAACACAAAAGAGAGTCAAGAGGCTGCAGACAAGACAGTATAATAAAGACAAAAGTGAAACATAAATAACATAAAGGATCCACTAAAGAAGCACTGCCTTGAAACGGCCAGTATTTTTTCACTGAAGTGCTTAAACATGTTTAACGGTACCGACCTCACCCTTAGTTCTAATGTGGATCACGACACACATTGGAAAGTGGCACAAACACAAGAAAACACAACACACAAAGAGCCAAGAAGTCAACCCTTTCCTAGCAGGTGACCACAAGGCTACACAAGGGCCGTGTATACAATGGAGACTAACCTTACGGTTACACTCTGGTACACAGGGTGTGTACTACAAGTGCTCGAATTTACTATGATTGTAATGCAAAATATGGTGCACATCAAGCACATCCACATACAGTGGAGCATGAACTTAAGGTTACACAAGTGCACAACAAGTGGAGCATGAACTTAAGGTTACACAAGTGCACAACAAGTGGAGCATGAACTTAAGGTTACACAAGTGCACAACAAGTTGAGCCTGAACTTAAGGTTACACAAGTGCACAACAAGTGGAGCCTGAACTTAAGGTTACACAAGTGCACAACAAGTGGAGCCTGAACTTAAGGTTACACAAGTGCACAACAAGTGGAGCCTGAACTTAAGGTTACACAAGTGCACGTGTTGTGCACTTGTGTAACCTTACGTTCAGGCTCCACTGAACAAGTGTACTTGTGTAACCTTAAGTTCAGGCTCCACTGTATGTTTGGCGGAATACACTTTTAATTTTGCCGAAACCTTCCTTTTTATATGCCCTGCCTTATTTGCAGACTCGGATTTTTCAATCAATTATTACATAAATTCAAGAAACGCATTTACATACGGTTTTAGCCTGTCAAGCTTATCATGACCATCAACACACAGGGTGAATTTTTCATTTGTACCAGGCTTTGCTCTGAATGATGAATTTCTCTGATAACTAGGGGTATACATATTTTATTGGAACATAGGCAAAACTGTCTAATATTTTGTTGGTCACAAAGCGAAATGAAGCCAGACATAAGAAAACATAGTTTTGCTTTATGCTATATGACAAAGGCGCATATCAGCCTGCGTATGCGCGCAGTCTGATAAACGTCTTTGTTGTTCCATGCTTACATAGTATAAAAGCTTCACTTAAAATATCCGAATTTTCCAGCTGGTCGTTGCAGCTGTGTAGATAAGTTAGAGTCTGAATGATTAGACAACGTGAAGACGTATTTTCTTTCGATACCACGTTATGTTTAATTCCATGTGTATTCCTGTTTAGACTATGAAAGAAGAAGAGGTATTACGAAGATAGACCAAAATGCAAACAAGTTCTTTAATTCCGAATTGCATTACAATGTACACTATTTTCAATTATTCTGGTCAAAATCTTAGGTGCGAGTGCTACATGCGTTCTGGCGAGAAATAAGAAGGCGCTTAGAGTAGGACATGGAAATGCCACACTTATATACGTTAGGATGACCAATGATGTAATTCTATTGGTTAGAATCTCCAGATGCATCATGTTTCTTTCCCTGAAGGTTGATTCTATATCCAAGTAGACAGTGCAGACACTGATGAGATGCAGCATCCCTTTTGAGCCTATACTGTTAGTCAATGTACTTGTTAAAGGGCTTACAGAAAGGATGTTGAGTGATTAATAAGCGTCTTATTTTATGTGCAACATAAATATAATTCTCATGATAAGACTCAATGAAACAGAGTCTGTCGTTTTCAAATTGTAGGTTCTCACTATTTCAAATAGATCTTTTTTTCCAGAGTATCTATCAATACCTATTTCAAAGAGTATTGTTATGAAAATCTCCGAAGTAAGTCTATGCACCATGCTTATGTAGGAAATCTTAAGTTTGTTATTATTTTTTTCCGCCAGTGCCGTCTGCTGATAATCTGTGCAAACCATTTGGACCAAGATAAGGCCCGACAAATCGTCGGGCTTTATCTCAATCAAATTTGTTTGACAATCTGGTATTCCTGAGAGATTTGGTTTCGAAAAAAGTTAATTTTGAACCAAACAACCAATGCGCACAAAATTGCTCTGCATGTAAATGGTTCAGTTGGAAGGCCTTGGCAAAGAGGTGAGACAGATGCAGTGTGCCTTTACATGTGTCTAAATACCATTGCTTATTTGAGCACTCGCTACATGTAATAATGATGGGGAAGAAAACACAGAATTTTAAGTAAGTACCTTTTACAAAATAAATTGCGTAATCTTATCTATATTTTGATGCTTGTCAGTAAATTACATCTCTGAAGACTATCAGTAACTGGCTTTTGATAAAATATTTCTTCTTTAGACATAACGCACTTTATTCCATGTGGTTTAAGATTGATAAAAACTGATTAAATCATAACATCTTTCAAAGGTGAAAAGAGAGTTATTGTATTAAAGTGAAAATATGAAAGGCCTTAATCAGACAGCGCAAGCCAAATGCATGCAC
This sequence comes from Loripinus fragilis, assembly GCA_964019695.1. Lineage (NCBI taxonomy): Eukaryota > Metazoa > Mollusca > Bivalvia > Lucinida > Lucinidae > Loripinus > Loripinus fragilis. Next base: position 35,619,442 of record OZ026520.1, on the reverse strand, counting down.
TCTGATCATGAACTTGGAAATTTGCGTTTGAAAAGCTGTGCGACTATAAGTTTACAGTAAAACCTGTGTAAAACGGCCACTCTCAAAATACCAAAATTTGGGTTTTAATACCATTTATCGCTTAATGTAGGTCAAAAGTATTGCAGAATGCTCCCCTTGGAGCATTCTCACCTTTTGACCTTCATTGAGCAACTATTTGTTATTAAGATATTTATTTTGTCTATTTTTGAGTGGCCGTATTACACAGGTTTTAGTGTAGTCTTTAGAAGTAGCTGAGAAACTAACGTGAAAAAACTCTGTTTTTACCTTAAAGTTTACATTCGGTTGACTTTTCCGTCATCCTAAAACGTCTGTGGCTACTCAAAAGAACTGTCTCCGAGGAACCCACAAGAATTTTGGATATAATGAGTACCCACTATAGGATTATTATGGTGCAATGCTAAACACATGCTTTCCAAACGCACCTCTATGAAAGGTAGGTACCTTTTTGCAGTTGTGGGTGTTTAGATATTAAAGAGACAGTCTAGTATATGGTTTAACTCCGTTTCTCATATACTTGTGGTTTAAATATGTGTTTGGTCATTATGATATAATGCAATAGTTGGTGCATTGTCAATATTCTCTAGTTTTGCAATCATTTAGTTGACTTTGCAGGTATTTAGATATTAAAGAGACAGTCTAGGATAGGGTTTAATTATGTTTCTTACGGACTTGTGGGTTTAATGTGTTTGGTCATTATCATATAATGCAGTAATTGGTGTATTATCTATATTCTCTAGCTTTGCAATAATTTGGTTGACAAAAATAGCTGGTTGCTTTGATTTAATTGGGTTCTTGTTGCCGTGTGGCTCCTATTGTCCTGTGTTTCTTCCTCGTGGTGCCATGGGTTGGTTTTTGGTCTGTGATTGTGACATTTCATGGTCACGCGCACTTACTTATTGATTGATACTAATTTAAATGCACCGGCATCTATCATTGCAGCTTCAGTTTTTCTAATCTATTCGCTTCATAATGTGCACATGTGTACATTATACAATTATTGACTGCATTGAGGAACACATGAGTATTTGTGTACCCCAAAAAGTGATATCCACCGAGGCCTTGTGGCCTCGGTGAATATCACTTCTAAGGGTATATAAATCTTTCTTAACTGTTTTGTTATACGACTTTTCAACTGAGAATGAACATTTTCTACTTTCAGGCTTGTTACTAGATTGTACTTTTCAAGACACGTTCAACTTAAGGACTGTCTCACAAGTTTTAGCAACTATCTTAAAAATATTCTAATGTAGTACTTTGAATTTTGAAATGTATATAAATTCTCTGAATGCGGAATGTAAATCATAAATCATGTTTTAACATTTTGTTTATTCAAACAAAGAAAATGATCAAAAAAGTAAAACTGTTGTTACATTTCATTAAAAGTCTTCAACTTACCTGTTGGGAGGTGAAACAGCAAATCATGTCAATTACATGCAGCCCATGCTCTGTCCATAATCATCTAGCTATATTTAGCACTCTAAAGGTTGATAGAAAAAAGTGTCAAAATATTTACCACTGGAAACTAGTTTGAGCTGCCTTTCATCCAAAATCAACGTGCAGGCCAGTTTAGATCTGCTTTCAGTGAGACAAATATATTTATGAAGACGAACTGCGCCAATCAGGAGACAGGATGCTCTCCAGTCATATAACAATTTTTAATAGGGGACGTATATAATAAAAGTATATTGTCCTATCTAATTTAAACTTTAGTTTCGGCATAAAATTTATTCGAGTCCATGCGTTTGTCTTTACATCTTCAAGATGGTCCTGCCATGATCAATCACTTGAAACAATAACAACACCTAAATGCTTGTGTGGTATTACTTCACTAATTTGCTACAGGTTGATTGCATGGCTTATTATGTTTCCTTGGCCCAACACCTCATCGGGCGAACACTTTAAAATGCTTTTTTTTATTCATTTTTAAAAGTTATAGGCATGTTAACATGTACTCTGTGCATATGTCAACAAAGATGGTTTAACTCCACGTGGTCTTAGACTTCTTATCTCGACTTCCAATGGAGTCTGATAGGCATTAAGATGTTTTTTTCTAGATGTTTTCATGATAAATTAATTTTAGATATCTAATCTATATATCTTTCCTTCTAAATTTTGATAAGAGCTTATATTTTAAAGAGTTCTGCAGAATTTAATGAAGACAAACTTAAAGCACGTGTATTCTATAATTGCAAAATCGTAAGCCCATGCAGTTTAAAAACTGAAGAAGCATAATGACGGTTTAATATTTAATGGAAGCAAGTGGAAGCAAGTGGTAGATTAATTTGGAAGCAAACAAAAATGCATGTACAACCGATCAGACCAGCTTTAGATTTTGGAACAACAAATAAGCTATGAAGCTGCGCATAGTAATTTCAGAATGACCATGCACAGATAAAATATTAAAAAAAAGAACATGCTACATTCCATGGCGACTATTTATAGAATTCAGTGGAACTACTAATATAATTAAAACTGCCAGGTAATGTTATTCATTAGTTATTCTATGGAACGCCACAGCTGTCTTATGGTGACAAAAGGTACCATATGGTGTCAATATTTTATGATATAAAGCCCAATGTTCCTTATATGATGTCATGACATTTTAAATGGTGTCGTTTTATCATTTTATACTGTACACTCTTCTTCATATGAATTGAATTCTTCATTATAGTTTGTGCACCTTTCTTTGCATTATGTGCATTTACCATTACATGCTGTCCATGCAGAACGTGGCGATGGATCAGGGTCTTCCCTGTTTGCTCCAATTGATAAGTGTTGGAAATCAATTATACTTAAATTGGTTAAACCAAACCAAGAAGTAAAACGCGTTGTTACATATTGCATTGCTGACTGAGAGTACACTGGAGCAGATTCAGTCAAAACTACAACAATAACTTGCTATTATATGTACATTATACGACTGTCCTTGTTATAAGACTTATCATTGTTTAAACCTGCTGTTGTCTGTTTAATAGCACAACGGTCAGCCAGGCCCCAGGCCTCGAGGTTATAAAACTTGAGTACAGTCTCAGACTCAGAATAAAGCCCAATGATTGGCTCCTTGCGGACACGTGCCGGCAAGCAGCCAATCAGTGCGCTTTAGTTTGAGTCTGAGAATGAACTCTAGTTTTATAACCTCGATGCCAGGTTTCATGACTACCCTGACCACCTAAAACGTTCTCTAATGAGTTCGTGCTTGATGAATCCACTGTGGCTCAACTTGTGGTTTTCTTTAGATCTGTCTGAGGGGTTATGGGCCTTTTTTCTTTTTATTTTGCCACAGTTAATTACTTTAATTTGATTTTTCATTCTCTGTGAGGATACATGGAATGAGCTAGGAAGCACCAATGTGAGCTAAACATTTTATTTGTTTAAACGGTGGATGCCTCTGCTATTTGTTCCAAAGTGGTGATTCAGATTATGTTAGTTCTTTATTTTTGTTCTCATTGTCTCATTGTGTTGGATGGTTTCGTCTTTGGTCCTAATTTTATGGTATAGTTCTTTGCGCCTTTCTAGTTCAGCAATCATCTCATAAGAGAGATAGAGTTTGCTGCTTTACGTCCAATAATTTTGAATTGATATTTGTTGTTAGTGTTTGGCTATGTTCTAGCGTATCTGTGTCTCTATGCCATAGCTTGGTCTGTGATCTGTGATTGTTGCATGTCCTAGTCATATTCACTTGTTTTTAAGAGACATTCATCTGGTTTTATGTTCTGGTCTCTTTTTCCTTTGGTGCCATGGATTGGTCTGTGACACAGGCCAATCCATGGCATCAAAGGCAGCAGATCCGTGATTTTCGGTTTCCTGGTCATTTTCACTTGTTTTAAGAGACATTCATCTGGATTTATATACCAGTCTATTCTTCCTTTGGTGCCATGGATTGGTCTGTGACACAGGCCAATCCATGGCATAAAAGGCAGCAGATCTGTGATTTTCGGTTTCCTGGTCATTTTCACTTGTTTTAAGAGACATTCATCTGGTTTTATATATCAGTCTATTCTTCCTTTGGTGCCATGGATTGGTCTGTGACACAGGCCAATCCATGGCATAAAAGGAAGCAGATCTGTGATTGTGAGTTTCTTGGTCATATTTATTTGTCTTTTTGAAGTGAAACACAAGTTCAGTACGCAGTTTTCGTTATTTCTTTCTTGTTTTGTTATGCTTTCGTGTTTCTATTTGTTGATGCCTTGTGGTCATTTGCTGGGAAAGGGCTGACCTCTTGGCTCTCGTGCGTGTTGTCTTATTGTGACGTTGTCACATTCCCAATGGTATCCTTGGTCAGGTGTGGCGCTTGAGTGTATCGATTCCTGATATTTGCCCTCTTTCATACTTTGTTATAGAAAGGAAATCGTTAGTGGAATTCATAAAGACTGTCTCATAGAACATTAACAACATGAACACATCATCTAGTAGGAGTGAAATCATTTCGTTGAATATAAATTTTGTTTTATAATTGTCATTGAATCTTTGATTATGTGTATCATACCATCCATATAAATTTTTGTATCCTTACACACGATATCTGTTGGACTGAGAAGTTTACTTGTTGTTGTATTTTTCCATGCAGGTGGATAAAGAATATTGCAATCCCTTCCCATGCTATCTTATATTGGTGACATATGTAGTCGGAACGTTGGCCATGATTTACACGTAATATTCGTTCTATGCGGATTCAAAAGTCAGTGTATGTTTTTCTAAAAACAATCTGTGGAAGTTGAAATATACTTCTTTTTTATGTTATGTATGGGTGTGCGGTGTGAATAGAAGCACCCTTCCATTAAAAGCACTGGCATCACCCAGTAAGGGTTGTGATAATAATTGTGATTCTTGGCACAAAGATTTCTACCTGGTTCTCATATTCGTAGCATATTCTTATATCATTTTTCATTGCATGTATCTGTACGCTGATCTTTAAAAACTATGGCCATTTTTGCTCTATCTAGCAGTTGAAAGACCTTGATATAAATGCATAGAACTAATAAATTGGGTTAGAATTTCATTTCTATAATGTAGTAGGATAAATTATGGTAAGGGCTGTGTTTGGTAGCAATTTTAGCATATCTATATCATATTTTTATTTGGATTATGTGCCAGACATATTCTAAAATTTTTCCAATTTAATACGCCTCTGAAACAAACACCAAAGCTTACGTGATATATTGCATAATTCACCAAATCCTTGCAAAAAAGATAAATCAATACTTGCAATATTGGTATATATTTAAACGTGCTTGGCATTTAGGGAGTGGAACTCTTTTCTATTTATAAAACATCCAAAAGTACACATTTATTACAAATCCATTAATCATGAATATAACATGATCAAACCCTATTCAAATTACACTATGTCATATTCGAGGATGCTGTAAAGAGAAAACTGCATTGCAATTCTATAATTTACTGTCATCAACAAGCGGAAATAAATAAGGTCTTACCAGCATCATCCAGAAATCTGCGGATAAAGAAAAGGTCGACATCACGGTGATCTCGGATGAGACACGGATGATAAATGGCCAACTACACGCAATGGACACATTCAAACGTCATTTATCAAAATCAGGTAAGATGGTTGGCTGAGACAGACATACAGTTATGCAATTATTATCTAATTACTAGTTCCTGCACTAAGGTCTGTCTGTATATTTGATTAGGCATTATATAAGAGGGAAATGAAATTGAGCCGTTTCATTCATAAAATTCGTACAAAAGAAAAAGCAATATATAAAACAGACTGGTTACTTTTCTTGATTTGCATTTTGACTGCAAAAGAAATTCAACGACTTTTATTTCCCCTTTTATCAGATACCTCTCATATTAACTGCATTGTTGCACGTTGACCTGATAACCGCTGTCTATCTCATGACATGTATATTTATCAGATCAACATGACGTTGCACTCTTTGAATGACGTCATCGATGACATTGCATCAACAGGAAAATCGATAATTACGTCATAATCGTAAGTTTGAAGAGTGAACCAACTGGTAAAACCGATAAATAGAATACCACGTTGGCATCCGTGTACTAGGCTCTGTTTCGAGAAAGCTTATTGAATCGCTTTGCAAGCCTCGCTATTCAACACGCGTTCTCAAAGCCTGGCAAACTTGATGTCCAAAGGAAGGCACTCGCCGAGCATTCTTTATTTATTGCTCCATTTGTGCATGTGGGTTTCATGTTTAGCCCTGGTTTTGTGGTGCGTTTTGTTGTGTCATTTGCTGATGTTTGCTGATGTATTTACAAACTAATTTCACAAAACAATTATACAATAATATGTACTATTCACAATTGGTTCGTTATGAAAACACTATAGGATCACATGACCATACTTAGCAATAACATCGAGCCTTTTGCTTCCATGTTTTGTATGATATCTCTACTGTCATAGGATCCGGTTTTTTTCCAGATTACTTACGTGTATGCTTTGTAGCAATTTGTCTTAAGGTGACATAGTCAAAGGATAGAAATGTCAACAGAGTAGCAAGAAATAGAAGGGATTTTCGGGACATCTTGCTATATAAAAGTATTTAATCATATACAAGGATCCTATAAGAGGTATGTGGCGTTGTAAATTCATATTTACCAATATTTTTTTTTTTTTAAAAATAACACCTTTTCTTTTGTAAAATCTAATACGCGAAATATGTCTTTTGAGCTTGTTTCTTAGTATAGTTTCACATTGGCAAGATCACTGTCGGATACTAAACTGATGAAATAAGAACAATCCCTCTACGTCTAATTTAAGGGGATGTGGATTATGGGCGAAGTTTGGGCAGTTGTAACATTTGCGAAAGAAGATATATTGGATGCAGGCTAACTACTGTCCAGGGCCCGGAATTAAAATGCCTCCTTAAAGTTAAGCAAGACTTAAGCTAAGTATTGATATTTCAACATGCTGTATTAAGTGCTTAATAAATTGTCTGGATCGATGTGGTACTTGTGGTCAAAGATATCATTGTGATCTTCAGAAAAATTAAAGCTATTTTGATTTTAACCAGTTTTAAACGTTATATTTCGCATCCTGAAAAATCATTACTTAACTTAAGTCTTCCTTAACTCTAAGACGGCATTGTAATTCCGGGCCCAGGAATATAACGCTAGGTGTCCGTCTTAATTGCTGAATGGGACGTTAAATACCAAACGCAACTTAACCTTTTCGAGTAACATGGCAAAATCATCATGCAACACTATTTATTGTTGCTCATTAGCTAAAGCATTGATGATGTGCATTAGACACAGTATTATCAAAACTTGCATCTATTTCGTTACAAGTGTTTTAAAACTCCTAATGACTCATTTACTATTTTAAGAAAAGGATCCCATTAAGTGTGCATCTGTATTCCTGGTCTTGAATAATGTTATTAATAGCCAGATGATAAATGGAATCATAAATTACATGTTGCTGGAAGTTATGAACATTTGTCTTAAAAATGAAATTAGATGAATAGAATTGGTACATGAAGTGATTAAATGCAATTTGTTTGTCCAATGATACTTTGTTAATTTGGAGGAGACTGACAAGCATTTTCCTTTTTCTCTGTTACTATGGCTCTGGGTGTTATAAGCACTAGGGTCAATAAAATACGTTTACTCCCCCATGACCCTCCCCTAACACGCCGGTGTGTGCAGTTACTGGCCGTTATTAAGCAAGTGAGCATATGCCCAGGAATCACCGCAGTCGCAGACCGTAAACCATTCCATAGCACCGCGAGGAATAGACACAGAACACAGACAGACACATGGCAGCAAGAAAAGAACACAGTTAAAGTAAGTAACCAGCTCTCTCTCTCTCTCTCTCTCTCTCTCTCTCTCTCTCTCTCTCTCTCTCTCTCTCTCAGCAAGATGATTGCAAAACTAGAAAAGGGCACCAAGAAATAAACCACATAAACAAGGACCCAACGCAAAAACCCCACACTCCATGGGGACTACAACTAACAGTGGAGACTCTGATCTGCTGAGTCTGATCTGGGTATGTATTCTTTGAATATGTCCCACAAAAAGGACGCTTGTCTTATATGGGTTAAGTGAAGTTGGTGACGATGGATGCTAGTTCGTTATGATGAAGAAATAAAAAGTCGGGATATTCGGTCACCATTTCAAACTCAAACACACGATCTCCTAAGGATAGTGAAGTTGAGCAAAGGCGAATCAAAGAGACAATCGTGCCCAAGGCGAGAGTACTAGTGGCGTGACTATCAGTATTGAGTGATGTAATTTCGGAAATTTTCGCGAGGTTTTTATTTTCGCGAAACTTCGCGGATGCGGAGTTTCGCGAAAATAAAACCTTCACGAAACAGCGAAATCATTCTAACGTTTACTGGTGTGGGTTAATCATGTCTAAGGCGCGATTTTTAAACGTGGCAAATATGTATTTTAACCCTTACCACCTGAAAATGCCCGTAGTCTACATACAGTAGTCTACATGTACACACAAACCAATACTTGTTGATGAACTAGGGAGCGCAGTGGCTCAGTGGTAGAGTGCTTGACTCGAGACCGAGGGGCCGCGGGTTCGAGCATCACCGGCGTTACTGCGTTGTGGTCCTTTAGCAAGACACATTTATCCTAGCTTAGTACAGGTTCAACCCAGGAAGACCCGTCCCTGTTTAACTGAAAGATTGTTGATGGGACGTAAAGAAACAAACCAAACAAATCTTGTTCTGAAACTGTATTTGCAGAGTTTGAGTACCAGAAGCTTCATAACATTAAGCATGTTGTTATCACCATGGCGATCAACGCAAGTCTGTGAATTACCATTTGAAACTGGATTCTCACCGAAGATAAATGGTATTGATAAAGTAAAATCTACATAAATCCGAGGATACAAATGGATAGACCCTCATTTTGGAATTGGTTGAATCTAATATACAATTATAAACTATCAATTCTCATTGGCAACTACAGTAAAACCTGTGTAAAACGGCCCCTGAAAGATAGAGAAAAGAAAGATCTTAATGACAAATGGTAGCTTAATGAAGGTCAAGAGTATTGCAGAATGCTTCCATTGGAGCATTCTGCAACACTTTTGACCTGCACTAAGCGATATTTGGTCTTGAAAACCAATTTTCGGTCTTTTTAATTGTGGTGTTTCACAAGGTTTTACTGTAGCTTTGTAGGTAGATTCGAGTGTTGTCTTGCGATCAGGCTCAAATATTAGTCATCATTCAGAAAGAACACAACACAAGACTGAAGTTTTGATCAGTTGCCTCGTATTGTTTTGTATAAAATGGGGACATACCCTGACAATTTACATGTACATTTGGCCAGCTGAGCTTGAACGTAGGTTTAGGGTTACTGTTACAGCATGCAACACGGTATATGTCACAGGCTCTGATAAAATGTGAGTCTCGTCAACGTCATGACATCAGGAATAATACGCCACCCAAGGCTCACGAGCTTTCAATTTGGCATTGGAAGGTAAAATGTGATTTTCGAAATATCTATTTGGAATTTGGGGTTAAAGTAACTTTTAATTGCATAAATATGTAAGTATTTTAGGTATTGGTGGTTTGGCAGCAAAGTCTAACTTCAGCCTGGGCCTCCATAAAACATTCCCAACCTCAGTCCTATTTTTTTAATATTCCATCTCTCTGATAAGGCAAGAAGGAAATTATATAAGAGAAATAGACGCCAGGCTAAAACATGGGTCCAGCTCCCACCCCCAGGGAATCTGTCAGACATATCCAATCTTAAAAAAAATCAAGCTGCGTCGAATACGAGATGTTTGCACTCAGTGCGCTGGGGCAATAGTCTCTGACAGCCTGTTACATATGTTACCGTATCAAATTAAGAAAAACAGTGAAATGAAAGTTTTAGCTACAGAAAAAGACATTAAACTATCTAACTATTCAAATTCCACATATAGTATGCATGTTTAGTTACATAAAAGAAGCATTTTGAACAAAATTACAGCTTCCAATGGTGGTATATGTGTTACATAGATTAAGTTTCTCTTTTAAAATTGTAATTGTGACTAACATCACTTACTTTTTCAGTCGGTATGTAGAGTTTTCCAAATGTTTTTTAATATTGGTTTACTTACAGACCCGTTTGACCAATAGAAAAAAAAGTTTGCTTTGCTATCTTAAATATATTTTCTCAAATGAGCTGTTAAACATTCCTACCCAAAGTTTTAAGTAGCCAATTTCGATATCTATTATTGAAGAAAAATATATGAAAATATTTGCCACTGGTGGATAGTTTACATTTTTGGGACTGTCTTGCTAATATAATAATAAATCTTAGACTTACATAGGTCACCAATGAATTAATTCATAAGATTAAGGGACCAGAGGCAAGAGACATATAGGAAGACATGAGAGAAAAAAATCCTCCCTAAAATATCATCCCTTACATCTAGTCAATGCCCTCGCTCATTTATTATGCCATGCAATATATGTTACAGCCTTTAACAAGTGCTTCTATTTTGTTGTTAAACCTGCAAACTATACGATTTTGTATTATATGATCAAGATTACCCCAAATTTGTAAGATATCCAGCAGTAAATATTTCATATATGTTTAATTAAATAATACTTTCTAAATTGGGCTCCTTCAATCTGGGGGTAGAGTTGTTTAATTGCTCATAGAAGACAATATATTTAAAATAGAAAAGCAAACTTTGTGTTTTCTATAAGACAAAGGAAAATATTAGCACAACAATATCAAAACATTTTGAAAATGCACATATCAGCTGAAAGGTAATTGATATAGTTCACAATTACCATTTTAGAGGATAATTTATTTTAAGCAACACACATAACACCATTGGAAGCCGTAATTATGCTCCAAGAACTTTTATTTGTAGCTAAGTTATCCAGCATGCATACTTTATGAGTAATTTGAATACTTAGACAGTTAAATGCCTTCTTTCTGTAGACTAAATTTTATTTTTCTAAATATGATATGGTAACATATGTAACAGGCTGTCAGATACTAACACCGCAGTGTACAGAGTGCAAACATTTCTTATTCAACGCAACTGAAAATTATCTTTAAGATATGATATGTCTGCGAAATTCTCTAGCGAGAGGAGCAAAACCATTCGCAGTCCAGTAGCAGTAGTTAACCTTGAACTCAGAGCCTGAAGCCAGGCTAATGTTTGAACACTCAATGGAGATTTTACATTCCAGAAGGAATAACAATTAAAAATCTGACTTTTAAGTGCACCAAATATGCAACATTATGCATGTTTAAGTTCTGGAATTTTAAACTTCATCTTCAAATTAAGCCCTCCATCATGCTGACGACTTTCTTGCCCCTATTCTATACATCCGCCCTATCCGCGTGACAATGCTAATTTTATACATATTAAACAGGTGTAAATTACAAACTGTCTGTCAAAAAGGGGTAACTAGAGAACGGCTTCGTTTTAATTTCCGAATTATTAAAATCTTAATACCACCTAAAAATGTTATTTTTGAACTTTGTGTTAAAAGTGTACTTGGTGACATATTGTGTAAAAGAAGTTACTACTACAACAGACTATTTTATTTATTAGCAAACTCTCAATGGATATCTCAAAATTGTTGACACCGATTGAACACTTACGACTAGACTGACCACTGTCCTACTGATAATTTATCATATAACAAAAAAATGTAATAACATCTTCTTAACTTCAGTCCTATTTTCGAATATGTTTATCTCTCTGATTGGGCTATCAGTTATAGAAGGGGTTTGCAGGTACCCGTTAACCCCATCAAAACCCATAAATCCTTGCATTTTTACCTCTTTTCCTCAACTCGTTTAATAAATTTAATAAAACATGAGCACTCATGTGCGATCCTCTTTTTTAATCAGAGATTTTTTTGTCCAGTAGCAGTAGTTTACCTTGAACTCTCAGCCTATTGTATGCTAAGAGCATTGCATGCGTGTTGTTTACTTGTAAGTAATAATGGACGCATTGTATATCATTGGTTCAATTTGATTGCACTGTCGTTCAAAACAACAGGATAACCATGTGATAATGGAATTAAATGCATATGTGCTTAACTCTAATAATGACCTTTACCGTCTTGAAAGGTTAAGGTTTGGGTCGTAGCATTCATTCTAGTTCATTACATTCTTATTTTGCATGTATGAATTTTGCCTATATCCCATGACATGGACGCTTGGTTTAAGCTTTGTATACACGGCCATTTTTCTTGTACAAGAAAAGAAATTCCATTTATTTGACGTTTTTCCACTTTCATGCTTTCTAGAAAAAAAAGCCACAGAACATTTACAGCAACAAGACATCCGTAGGACAATAAAAGCAAAGTAACCAGCTCTCTCTTCCTCTTCAAGATGATTGCAAAGCTAGAAAGGACACAAAGTAATGTATACCAAAACAAAGACAAACACAGAACACCCACAAACAATGGGAAATATATACATTAAACAAATAATCAACAACAACAGAAACATCGCCTTAGAACGGACAGCAGCCTAAGCTACCGAGAGCTTGATTGGCCATCACTCGTAGACCTGTTCATAGATTGTTACATTCATATGCTAATGACTGCTCACAAAGGTGCGGATCATTTAACTCACATGAATTAACTCGAGCCTTATTGTTTACCTATCCTATTGTGCGAGCAAGGATGTTGTGGTTTTCATGGTGATTGACTAAATTAAGAATGAAATTGAACTAGCGACAGTACTATAATCAAGGGTACAGCAAGTATGACACTTGATCAGCCTGTATATATAGAGTCATCACAATAATTATATTTATATCGAAGAAAGCCAAGATGCTGATGAGATGGGACATGCACATGAAATGAACGAGATTCCCCAATGTATCCCTAATACATATAGCTATTCGCACAGTGACAGTTTTAATGGTGGCCTACATGTACCACTCGTCAAATTAGAGTTTACACTTATAGAGGAACTATAGTGATAGTCCAAAACGCTTAATATATAATTTATAATGTAGTTTAATACAATATAACATTTATCACATGTTAAATTGCTTAAGAAATAGCTGACGAAACACATCAGTACCATTGGATAAAGAGTGTATGTTTGATTGAGTTCCAGACAACTCTTTTTCAGTTGCCTAGATTGGATTAACAAGTACATAGAGAATACTAGGTGAGTGTTTATCAAGTGATATCAAGTCTACTAGGCAAGGCTTTGAGAACGCGTGTTGACACCGCGAGTCTTGTTTATGATATTTCACACTTAATACATTGTAAGACTGTCATTTAGTACCAGACAATCACCGCATAATCAACGATTTAAAAATTATAAAAAATAGAGATATTAGTAAAATACAAATTCAACGCAACGAAAACAATAACAGTAAAACAGCTTTGTGATAGCAGCAAACTGCAACTGAGCAGCCAAAACGTATATTCAAATTAAACTTCGAAACATGTGAAAATACGATTAGGTCTCGTAACCCTTATACTGCCGCTTTCTACGTCTGTGTCAAATATTCAAGTGCACTTCAAACTAAAGTCTTCAACCTTTACAAATAAGGGAGCAGTCTGAACTGGGTCAATATCTTTTGCATATAGGCTACCTGAGAATATAACCAGACGAGAGAGCAGACAACAAAATTGGTGATTGGGCGGGAAAAGGGTTAAACGTGTATCAGATCGCCATCCCTAGAATATGATACTTACATTTCAATATGGGTGTTCAGAGTCAATCAAACAGACACCACCTTCCTTTAATGTAAACCTGAGCCATGTAGAACTTAATGTTCAGACTTTATTTATTAAATTCACTTGTAATATAAAAGATGAAGATTTGTCGTAAGAAGAGAAAAGAGACAAACTGCAATTCTAAATTGAGCTGAACCAATTCAAGATTGAGGAGTTATACAAACCATACGCTTCGGCCAATAATTAGAAATTTAGCAATGTTTAGTTACTGATTAAAATTTGCTGAACGATTGAGCAGCCTAGCGAGTAATGCATATAGTGAGAGAGTAAAGTGCATCTTCAAGTGAACCGAGTGAAAACCGAGTTATTTGACTCAAACGAGGAATTCATAGCTAGCATACAAGATCAGACAATGAGTTTGGGTTGATAAAGGCGCCCTGAATATTTAACCCTTCGCCTGCTACGAAAAATGCATCTGAAAATGTCGTCTGGTGAAGTCGTCTGCTGCGCGTAAATGCTTACGTCAATGACTAATTTTGGTATATAGACAAAAAATGTGGTACCAGATCAGACTGCTTCTATAGGAGTATTCTGATCTGGTACCACACTTTTTGAAACAGAGACATTTTAAATGGACTTACAGACGATATAGCAGACGATATGCAGCCGAAGAGTTTTAATACTGTATACATTGGTAAGTAGGTATGACAGGCATAATTTGGAAGCGGTTGAAGCGCCCATCTAACAATAATCTCGCGAATTGAAGACGCTTTTGAAGATTGTTAATGTCACTTTCTATTAAAACACCTTTGGTGATCACAGAAAGTTCACGCCAAAAGTCATTTCTACTTTGAGTGTTTCTTAATAAGAAATTTGAGGCAGTGGATTACAGCATGCCCGCTGAGTGAATACACGAAGCAGCCTGCATATACACAAAATTTAAGAAAAAAAAACGACAACGTAAATTTGTTTTTTGCATAGTGAATCTCATGTTTCAGCCCCGGAATTACCATTATAACATATTGAACCATCTCTCCTAACCCAAAGAAGAGATACATAGTAAAAGAAAAGCAAAGAAAACAGTAAACGACCACAATAAACAAACATAAAGCAAAAATACCAAGAGTAGAAAAACAAGTAAGCAGCATAACCAATAAGTCTACATAACCATGAATACAGGAAGATACTGTAAAACACATATTTGGTGGATATTTTTTATTTGACGCTATTGGCGGTAAAAACAAAAATCGCAAAAATAAAGTTTCGAATTCAGGTACACAATGAGCAATAAATGGACACACACCCTTAGTATGTTGTATCCGTATCGTCAAAAACCAATTGTTTAACGGTAGAGTATGATTAAGTAGTATGTTGACCGCATACTAAAAGGGACTACTATTAAAGGAAAGGGAGCATATTCCTTTCTTTAAAAGTAGCCCTTATGGGAATAGAAAATAACTTTAAAGGGTATTAAGTCGAGAAACCGCCAAAATTAATTTACGCCAATATGTCAGTCTTTTAAAATCGCCAAGTTTTGATACGCCTTCAATTACCTACCTGCCTATGGTAGCAAGATATATATATATATATATATATATATATATATATATATATATATATATATATATATATATATATATATATATATATATATATATATATATATATATATGAAATTGGTATCTAAATGAAAATCACGACGAAAACATTATTTCAAAGAGATACACAGACCAAAGACCAACACACAGCACCACGAGGAAGAGACACAAAACAGTTTTTGTATGTCTAATTAGGATGTTTTCTTAATATGCAGAATAGATGTTATCAGAGCTACATTTAATTTTTTTCTTATAATATAATCAATAGTTAGAATACAACAAATAATTATAATACAACAAGTAATTACAACACAACTAATGTTTATGACACAACACATAATTATAATACAAAAATAATTATAAAACAACAAATAATTATAATACAACAAATAATTAAAATACAACAAATAATTATAATACAACAAATAATTATAATATAACAAATAATTATAATACAACAAATAGATTATAATATACAACAAGTAATTTTCGTAAATACAGAAATGGAGTCTCTTTGGATTGTCGTTAATCAACTTATTTTACATGTCTCTTTCTTTCGCGCTTTTTTCCTGGCGAACTATAAATTACAACCAGAAATAAACGACAACCGAACTCTCCGCTGATTCACGACAGTTTGCATGTATAATACAGATTTAAACTGCAAAAATGATGCCGTGTTTGAACTTTATGGTTCAGTTTACGCGTAAGGCCAAATATTGTGGGAGGGCGTCGGCTAAATTTTGGTTGGTGGTCACGATACCAGGGCGCCTCTGTTCGTAGTGAAAGCATTCATCACGGAATAAATTGGTATATATTTTAAGTAATTTGCATCCGTTTTTAAAATTTAAAAGAAACAATAGGACATGTTTCCACTCACAATGTAACCCAATGCATCTGAAAATGTAGTCTACTTAAGTCGTATAATGCAAGTATAGATGCGAACAGTGTGGACCCAGATCAGACTGCTCCTACACGAGCTGTCTGATCTGGGTCCACACTGTTTGTCGAAGAGGCTTTTAAACATTCAACAGCAACATTTGATACGATAGGCGCTTTAAGGTTTAACTATTTATGCTGAATAAAATCTTCAAATCTTAAACGGTCAGCCGAAAACGCATCTAAAATGTCGGCTGCTAATATCGACTGCTGCAACCTTTAACTTTTACCCTTAAAGCGCCAATCACAACTGCAGAAGACAACTTTTTCGAAAAAAAGGTATGGTATATCATGAGAATCGCCTGCCAGCAGACGATTCTCAGGAAATAGCATGCCTTATTTGTTATTTTGTAAAAAGCAGCGAAAATTGAAATTGTCGCCAGCTGCAAATTATAGGTAGTGCTTTATGGGTAACTTGAATGCAAACTGTACTGCTCCATAGTTGCTTGAAAAATACAATGACAACTACCTGGGTTGTTAATGTCAGTAAAAAAAATAAAGGTTGGGCATATTCAATAATATCATAAGTAAGAGAGCAATTCAAACCCATTAAAACTACGCAATATACAGTAGACTACAATTTCAAATCCCATTGCTTCGTTGAGAAGCCTACTAGTGTCGTCGGCTGATATTTTTTGCAACCAGTTTGGCCACGCCCCCGGTGGCATCGGCTGTTGTCCGTTCTAAAGTGTTCATTCTGTTGTTGTTGATGCATTGTTTGTTGGTGCTAACCAAAACTTGAAACAACCGTTAATTCAAATTGATTCGTCCAATTGATAAGGGCGGGAAATTCCATTAGGCATAAATGGGTTTTAAGTCAATCTTTGTAGACATTTCATGTTTCATACATGCTTTTTCTTTCTATGATCAAAGATAGCAATTATATCTTTGAGGGATAAAGGCTCAGATATGCTGTGAAAAATATCATGCACTATCCCGCAAATCTGCGAAAAGAGAGAAAAAAGTCAGCATTGCTTAATTAGATTGGATCTTTATTCACTAATTGGCGCCTTACACGCAATGAACACATTCGACATTTGTTTAATTTCTACATTCTGAAGTCTGTGACTTAGCTTAAAGTGTTAATTAGTGACTATATGCAAAGTGCGCTGAATGTTGCTTTAACTGTTGCTTTTAGGTTTAAATGTCGCTTTCAAGATATTGTTCAGTCTTATCACGACGCCTCCAGTTATTTGTTAACGTCGGTGCAAGGCGCGCTGCTCAGTCGCCTCAGATGTAAATAAAAATGATACATACATACATACATACATACATACATACATACATACATACATACATACATACATACATACATACATACATACATACATACATACATACATACATACATACATACATACATACATACATACATACATACATACATACATACATCAAACGTCATGTATCAAAATCGTTAAACCACTAGTGGTTTACATATTTAGCAGCGTAAAAAAGGGCGGCCACGAGAACGACGCGTATATATGTAGAAAAAAATAGCGCTTTCCACGCCCTAAAATCCAATTTTGAACAATAAAACATGAGCACCCATATTAAATCTTCTATACTTACATACCTTTTTCCTGACTATAATACGGGATACAGGGTTATCGTTGTTGTTTTATATATTTTTAGATTGTATTTGTAGATGTTATAGGCAACCCAGTACACAATATGTAAAAACAAGATCATTTGAGCAGGAAAAGGCACAATCAGAGATCACAGACCAACCTATGGCACCTAGAGGAAAATGACAATAGAACGCAGGCCAGCAAAGACACATAAATTTACATTAAGCCCCATCCACTACGAATATTCAGATAAATAAACTTTAACGTTTGTACATATAACAAAGACTTTATTTGTTAGGATTAAATCTAATCATATTTCCATTAGCAAACAGAGAAGACCCTGATCAGGCAGCTCTTATAGCTGCCTGATCTGGATCTACTCTGCTTGCAAAAGTGTTAAAATGCGTCTCTATGAGGTAAAGGGTTAGGTAAGATAAATTAAAGCAAGGCACAACTTTCTCTCTCTCTCTCTCCCTCTCTCTCTCTCTTTCTCTCTCTCTCTCTCTCTCCAGCGAGATGACTGTAAAACTGAACAGGACAAACACGACTTAATCACAAATTAAACAAATCAAGAACTGAAGACTACAATCAAAGGAAGCAACAACGAACAATGAACTAACAAGTACAGAATCACCATAGTTGCAGCCACCAGGTGACTTAATATTTGACCTAGATTCTGTTGTTGTTTAAACACGTAAAATGTTAAAGAGACTAGGTCTGCAACTATGAACATTTTTCGATATTTTTTTTTTTTTTTTGATTTTTTTTAAATCATTTGTAAAAGTAGAATTATGTTATGTTTTCACAATGAATCTGTTCACTATAGCTGAAACCGCACGGAAAAGTCAATTATCTTATAAAACAGGTGTATTTTTCTCTTGTTGGTAATTATTTGCGTCCCTCCAATAATTATAGACAGCTAATTTTAACATGAATACCGTTGTTTTAATACTGGTAAGTTGTTAAGATTTTCGAAATTGGTAAAATGTATACCTAAATTTTAGTTTTTTTACTGTGTTCTTGAAAAAAAAGAAACATTAGTTCTAAAATTAAAAGATCAAAAGTTACAGACTATGCAACTTTAAGGTCGCATAGAGGATTTTTGAATTAATCTATGCACTATCACAGAGAAACAATACAATAGAATTAAATTAAGAGCGAATGAGATTTCATTTCATCTTTCATTTTCTCGCTAAAAGGAATTTTTGCAGTCTACAAAGTTCTTTTCCAGATGTTATAATCGTGTTCAGAACCGACCTTAACCCATAAAAAGGTCAAGCGCGCCCTGTCAATCATTTCGGACTGACACATAGATTATTGAAACTGCATTCGTCAGTCAATGCCGTCGATGATATATTCTATATGCCAACCAAATTGCATAAATTATTAATAATTACAGCTCCAATTAAAATAGATATGGTGGCATTCCGTACCCGAAACACCCTCAATTACATATGCAGTGAATAATATCAATTAATAAATTAAAAATATATTCACTTACAAACCCCACCCCATGAACGACTATCACTGTGATAGAGTGCCTTTCCAGTATGTACGTAAAATCGGACCACTATCGGCTCGCCAGCGAAACGCCATCTGAATGGCGTTTCGCTTGCGGGTCGATGGTGGCCCGAAATTGGACGCTGTCTGGGTTGGGACTGAAGGATCGTTACTTCGAGATTCACCGGAGGTACTGTGTTGTGCATGACACTTAATCCTCTGCTTATTCTGGTCCAACCCAGGAAGACAGGAAAACGTCCGACATGGCTGAACAATTATTGACTAGGATGTAAAGCATCAACACATTCAATAAGAAAAAAAAAATAGCAACAGAATTAAATTGCCACCTTGCAAAACAATTACAGTTGCCGTTCAGAACAATTAATATAAGGGTTTATTAGAGCTTTGTACCACCCTTACCAACCGTGATTAGCACTATCTATCTCGTAAGGTGCAAGGTTTTCTCTGATATAGGTGGTATTAAGTATCTGATGTTCATGAGCTCTTGGTGGTATGAAATTAACCAATTTGTGCCTAATGGAATTTCCCACCTTTATCAAATGAACGAATCCAATTCAAATTTAAGGGTTGTTGGTTAGCAAGTTTCAATTTCATTCAAATTTTGAAAGGTCATTCTGCAAGCAAACAGTGCAGAACCTGATCAGACGCCGCGTTTTGCGGCGTCTGATCTGGTGCTTCACTGTTTGTCGATGTTCCATAAAAAGGACGCTAGGCTAATATGGGTTAAACCATGGCTGTCCGCCTGTACGTAGAGATAATCCACGAGTTAAAGCTGGTGTAATCTCTCCAAGTACAGACGGACAAACCATGGAATCACGACTACATATATCAGGACCAATCAAATTAACCAATACTAAGGTGTCTGAAATGGTCTGCATCGAAAATGTGATCAGAGGGCTGCTCGAGCTGTAAACAAATCTAATGCTACAGTTAATATTTTTTTCTATCTAGTCTCAAGAACAGAATGGACATTTTCAAACACCTTATTTTAGCAATTACGTTTCTCATTGGCTTTTCTCAAAAAGCTGACACACATTTTTATCGCAAACTATTTATCATCTCTATGGAAGTAACTGTATAATCAGAAAACAATAGTTTATGAAAGTTGTCCACTTCTATATTATATGGTTATGGTATAATGCATTTGAACATATTAAACTACTTTTTCTTTTCTCTTCAACCAGCAAAATTATCTATTTATACAGCATGATTGGCAGTTATAAAATGAAAATGTGCACTACATTCCTTTAACCAAATCAGTGTGCAAATGGTTATTACTATGTATTAATACGTGATGGTTACCAAAACTTTCAAGATTTAAAAATAATATTGAACAGTTACCATTTTCTTAATATGGAAAAGATAAAAAATACCTTCAAATCTATCAAACACATTCATTTGTATTTAGCTCCTGATGATCACATATATGAAAGTGTACGAGTTCCATGTTTTGTTAACTATTTACAAATTTATTTGTCAATGTGGGATATCTGACTGCAGGTAGATTTATACATGATGTGGCTAATTTTACAATATAGACAACCTCCCATAACGACAATTAGTGTTAAAAGTGGATAAAAATAATTTTCGTTCAGTATGTTTATAAATAATAATAATATTTTTGGCGTATACCTATACCAATGTATCACAATATAACAGACATTAAAAGATAAGCGAGATAACCGATGTGCGGTAGATTATTACAGGTATATGTTCCCTTAACATATGGAAGCTATGCTCCATAAGTATTGAAACAATCTAAAGTTAAAGGGGTGCATTTTTAAAATGTCTTCTTGAATAAGCTATCAATATGTATTTGTAGATACCAGTGATCTTTTGGGTTTAATATTTTAGATGACAGAAGGCAAACAGAAATCAAATTCTATATTTTGAACAGCAGAAACTATTGAAGATTGTCACGATTGGAAAAGTTACTAAGTGATAACCATATTTATTTTCTATTCATTGTTTTAGAGTTTTATAAAAAATACAACAGTAGATTCATTTGCCTGCATGTCGTTATGTGACCCAATAAAACGCATTTTGGCATTTGTTAATTTCTAACAGCTTATGGAAAATTAAAGATATAAGAGTGATGCAAATTTATTTGTTCGTTGTTTGCCGGTTTATTTTGTTTCAACATATTGTGTTAATTTGATTAGATTGTTTCTCTGTGATAATGCTTTTCATAAGTTAAAAAGTCTCCATGCGAACTAAACAATGTTTTTTTTTTTTTTTTTTTTTTTTTTTTTTTTTTTTTTTAAAAATAACAAAACAATTGTTTCTCTGTGATAATGCATTTCATTAGTTAAAAAGTCTCCATGCGAACTAAACAATGTTTTTTTTAAAAAAAACAACAAAACAAACATAAACTAGGGTGAAGATTTGGTACCAGTAAAATGCATTTATGCCCGCACCTCCCACAATGGCTAAACCTGCTGTCCGTTCTAAGGCTGTGATTTTATTGCTGTTGATTCATTCTTTAATACTTTAATGCTGCTCCTATTGTGTGTGGGTGTTCTGTGTTTGGTCCTTGCTTTGCTACGCAGTACTTAGTGTCCTTTCTAGTTTTGCAGTCATATTGATGGAGAGAGAGAGAGAGAGAGAGAGAGAGAGAGAGAGAGAGAGAGAGAGAGAGAGAGAGAGAGAGGCATATGGTTGCTTTACTTAAATTGTCTTCCTGAAGTATTTTATCTGTTAATGTTCTGTGGCTCTTCCTCACTGTGCCGTGGGTTGGTCTGCAGTGTGTGATTATGGTATTTCCTGATCATACTCACATTTTTAGGCCAACTTTCCCCATTGATAAATGTTAAACAGTTCTACCTATCATTGATGTAGTTATTCCTTGGTCAATATAATCAAACAGATCATAGTTTTAAGATCAGTTTTTAACCACCACCAAGCATTATAAAAGAGTGAGATTATAGCATGTATGCTATGCAACAGTCTTAATGCCTGGTAAACACAATCATGGCTTATAGCAATGGTTTCCTCTTTAACTGCACGACGGTGAGTCAGACCTCAGACTCAATGACGGCACCGAATTAAATGTCTGATATTTGTCTATAGCTGAGCCCAACGTGGCTCAACAGGGGGTTATCTTAAGCTCTGACAGTTTGTGAGTTGAGAGCCATTTTCTTTGTTTCATCACAGTATTTTAATTGAATGGGTTGTTTCCCTGTGGTGATACATTGCATAAGTTGATTTAAACATAGTTTATTCAAATTAATTTGTACATGGTAAATACAAATTGAAACGAAAATATGAGGATAAGAACGGAAGCATTGCATAAGTTAGGAAGCCTCGACGCGAACTTTTTACATCAGCAGAATCTAGTGCGAAGATTTGGCTAGTAAAATAATCTTAAACCCGCCAGTGGCTTTGTCTTCCTTCTGTTCTAAGGTGGTGGTCCTGTTGTTGTTTATTGTTGTTGAATGTTGCTCCCATAGTTTTCGGGGTTTTTGTGTTAGGTCCTTGTTTAATGGTAGAGTTTTAGTGTCCTTTCTTGTTTTGGAATCATCTCGCTGGGAAGAAAGAGAGAGCTTGTTGCTTTACTTTTATGGTCTCATTGATGCCATTATGCAGGTATTATTCTTTGCCTGTTCCTCATGGTACCTAAGGTTGGTCTGCAGTGTGTGGCAGTGACATTTCCTGGCCATACTAACTTACTTTTTAAAGTAGTCGAAAGGTTACACCAAGACCAGTGGCAATTAAGTTGCCACCAAATTTGGTGTAAATTAAAGCTTATTTTATACATATTTGAGAGATCATACAAAACCAATTTATACAAATTAGAAAAAAAGTAAATGAACAAAACTAGAACAGTAGGACTTTGACTTAGGGTCCCACATAATGCCCTGCAGTGAAAAGGGGATATCGGTTTTGCCGACAATCTTGATTATCGTTCATCGGTGAAAACCCATAATCAGACATGAACACTAGTTTGATGAAAGTAGTCCACTATATGAAATTTGGAAGATATCTGGTGATAAATGGCGAAGTAAGAGTGTCCAGAAGTGCAAACTTACAGGTGGTGGCCATTTTGGCGGCCATCTTGGTTATCGGATAAAGCCCATATTCGAACTTGCACGTGAGTTTGATAAAAGTTATCTGTATATTTAGAAGCAATCGGGTGATAAACGACCAAGGTAGAGTGTCCACAAGTGCAAACTGACAGGTGGCGGCCATTTTGGCGGCCATCTTGGTTATAAAAAAAGCCCATATTCAAACTTGCACAAGAGTTTGATAAAAGTAATCTGTATGTGAAATTTGGAAGCAATCGGATGATAAAAGACGAAGGTAGAGTGTCCACAAGTGCAAACTGGTATGCGGCAGCCATTTTGTCGGCCATCTTGTTGGTTATCGTTCGTCAGACAAAACAAGCATGCGAACTTGAACTAGAGTTTAATGGTAGCAATCCATATATGAAATTTGGAAGAAATCCCATTTAAAATGACTAAGTTAGAGTGACCGCGACAGCTGACAATGAAAGGCGGCGGCCATTTTGTCGGCCATCTTGGTTATCGTTCATCAGACAAAACCCGTATTCAAACTTGAACGAGAGTTTGATGAAAGCAATCCATATATGAAATTTGGAAGAAATCGGA
This sequence comes from Loripinus fragilis, assembly GCA_964019695.1. Classification (NCBI taxonomy): domain Eukaryota; kingdom Metazoa; phylum Mollusca; class Bivalvia; order Lucinida; family Lucinidae; genus Loripinus; species Loripinus fragilis. The sequence continues at coordinate 35,595,572 of OZ026520.1, read as the reverse complement.
TCAAAAATGACTGAGTTAGAGTGACCACGGACAGACGGACAGACGGACGGACGGACAGACGGACGGACACGCTGAAAACAATAGAGCTCCGCATTCGTTGGCGGGGCCCTAACAAAAACAAAAAACTGTCAAACAAATCCTATTGGCAAACCAACACATGACACCGACATTAAAGAAACTTTGGCACAATTTGATGTTGTATAATAGTACAATTGTTAATTTGTTGTGATATACGAGACTTTGAACATCCTGATAAAATCATAGAAATCATTTTCATACATGTGTAAGCATATAAATCAAACACAGATCTCGTATGATGATATTAAAATAAAATTGAAATCACTATGCAACAAGGATCAAAACGTAGCACAATCGATAAAGTCGACATTATTGTGTACCCAAATGTGTTGACATGCTTGTGAACTGATAGGTCTTAATCAATTTTCTAAAAGTCGTTGTATTAACGTAAATAAAGATTTCAAAATCAAAACAGCTAGGTTGTCGGTACTTATGAGAACAGTCTCTGCATTGGATGAGGTGAAAAATGAAAATATTATCATACGTGTGAAGAAGGGGAAGGGCGTATTGACGGTTTAATGATATGCATATCAATCTGTTGATCACAGCCATTCGTCACAGTGGAGGGCTCGTGGCAAACAAGGGATATGGGCCAGTACCAATCGGAACTGCCTAGGCCAGTTCCGCGAAACTCCGTGGAATCAGACCACGGATGTGCATGGAGGATCTACTTTAATAACGCGGGTGATAACGTGACGTTGACGGTATATAACGTGACGCTGACGTCACAGAAACCATGTTAGCACAATAACAAGTGTGATTGCAGCAAAACAAACGGCTTAAATGCTTAAATGAAGTTATGTTTTTTTCAATAAAATATCGCTATAGCGATATTTTATTGAAAAATCATAAACTTCATTTATTCTACTGATTAAACTTTTCAGATTATAGGCCTTGAGCTGGCTATAGACCCCCCTCCCCCCAGGGGGAATTTTGTACACTATTATTATTTGAAACAACATTATATAAGACACAAAATAAAAGATGTTAGCCATCTGAGAGTGGCAGCGTTAACGTGTAACAGCACGTTATATACGTTACCCCCCCCCCCCCCCCAAAAAAAAATAGCATTAAACGTCACTGATAATGTCTCAACCATGACATGTTCGTACATATTTGCATGCTGACGCAGGTTTATGAACTTCTTATAACACAGTTACATATTTTTAGTATCAATTTTATAAATGTCCTGAGTAATTACCGTTGTATACGTTACTTAGTGTTTACTGCGTTATTTCCGAGTATCAGTATGGTATTTATTGACTATACATGTATTACATCTGTCATAGAATATAGTAAATCTATAAGGCTGCTGCTTAAATGATTTAAAGTTCTTTATCATGGTCGTTTACACTGTTTTTCAGGTCCAAGTTATGTATGTTACCTTCAAAATAGCACTAAACATTTTTAATTTCTCTAACAAGCCCTATTTATACTTATTTGCATGCTTGCACAGGTTTATGTACGTCTTTTAACAAGGTTTACCTATTTTAAGTATACATTAAATAAATGCCTTGAGTTTTAACTGTTATGTATGTTACCAAATGATACATAAGTTATTCTGAGTATCTGTATAGAAGTTGTTGACTATACATGTATAAAGTCCGTCAGAGAATTTAGAAAATTTATAACGCTGAAATAAATTGAAGTTTCTTATTAATTTATGGTGACTTAAACTAATAATATAATGTGATCTATCAACCTTTGCTGTTTGCTTACATAAACAGTATAGATTCCATGCATTCCAATCGGAAGTTCTGAAAGACAGTCACTGTGAAACAGCTCAGTTCTGGACAAGGTATATGGATATGATTCAGATGGTGTTGACACTGATTAGGGCTACAAGGAAAACAACTTTGAATTGCATGTCATCTCTATCTGTATGCCTTGTTCCCAATGTCCATTGCAAACGATCACAACAACTACGAACAATATGTACCTGTGTAACTGATTACACTCATAAATTTGATACACATCGCAGATGCAAAGAACTTCTCGAACAAAATGGGTTAAGTGTGTCACAACCATTGGTTTGCTTGAGAAATGCTTTTGACATAACTATCAGGCAAACAATAAAGAGGTATTATAGGCTTCAGCAACTAGAACTACGCTTCGTACTACAGATGGAACGGTGTATTACTCATCACATCAGAGCTCAATATATTGAAACAACTCTTCAATGCACTGAAATGAAATATTCAATCTGCTCAGATGCAAAGTAGAATGAGTACTAGAGGCAGTTTCAGGCTTCACCAACCCTTTTAGTTCTAGTTTTTGAAGACAATGAACTGTACTTTTTGTCTTTCGGTGTGCCTGCTAAGCCTGGCATAGCTAAGGATCTTATTGAGGCTGATGGCATTGGCAGGAAGGCTGTTGCAGACTTCATTGACTCACTTTTAGTTAAAAAATCTGTCTTTCACATCCCCCATAAAATACTACAAGCTAATAAAGTTTTGATGCTAGCCAGGTCAAGCAATAAGAAATTACCCAATTTACAAAACGTAAACAGCCAGATGAGAGCTTAAAGGAGCGTCTTTGGTAAGCATGACCTTCTTTCTATTGGACATAATGTTGACCTCGAGTTGACACTGCCGTTCCTTCTGGGGCCTGTACCATGCTCACTGTCAACTCCTGATAGAATTTCCACCAAAACTGACAAGTCCAAACTTCAGCATGGCTTGCAATCACAAAATGAACCAACATTAGATTGACCATGTAGTGCTGCACATAACGCTGATGTTAATGCCGTAACTGCAGAGCACAATAGCTTTTCCCGTCACCTTCATGGATCTGATGGCACCAATATTTAACCAGGCACTAAAGGCAGGGCATCTTGGTTTTGTCACTGATACATATATACAATGTATAAGCAGCAATCTACAAAGTCTTACGAACATTCTGGCAGAGGATAACCTAGGTGTTTTGTTCAACAATGGTGTAAGCAAGAAAAGTTGCACCCTCTGAATGTCATCATCATTGGCCAGAATATGGGGGAAGAGATCTACAGTATTACACTGTTTAACAGATTGTGACACTACCAATCTGCTGATGTGTTAGTACCACGGAAAGGTTATTCCTATCAAACTGATAGAGAACCCCTCCCCCACTAGTTCATCAACATTCTAAGAAGGGTAGGAAAACAAATAAAGAATTGCTCTAGGCACTCATCAGTATTATGAAGCCCTAACATGTGCTATTTATGTAATTGTGAATAAGCTGCAGTACGACATGTTTCTGAAAAAGATACCAAAGCCATACACAAATACTGACTATTTCGAATGGTATGAACATGAGCTTACCTCAACCCTGCTTTTCTGTCCTTAAGATGTTCATACAAAGATTGAACTATCAAGTCTTTCCCATGAAAACAAGTGAGGTTTTTCAGATATGGACAAAATGTGTTGAAAATAAATGGGAAGGAAATCGAGTACCTCTGGGTGAAAGAAAACTTGATTGTACCCTAACAAAAGAGCCACAGAATTATATTTCACATTTTGTGTGATATCGGGCTACCATGTTCAAAACTCAACAACTCAAACCTTATAAAAGATAGAAACATAATATTTGCAGTTTCCAAAAGGTACATAAACATTCTTTAATACAAAATGAGTTAGTAAGCACATTCACATTAAAAAAAATATCAAACTATATTAGTTTCATAAATCATTTATATAGGAATAATGAAAAAAAAAGTAACACACGTAACACTTTGGGGTGCTTTTTTTTCAAAGGTCCATGTCTGTGATGCAAAAATAGCTTACTTGGATGATATAGCCAATTTGGAAATCTTACCTTATGGTTTGCACTTTTCAGAAGTCATGTCATTTACTAAAATTATCAAAGATGTTGATGGTTAATATATATAATTGGCTGTTACAGGGTAATGGTGCCTTTACCAGAGTGCTAGCATATTGCAAAATACTTGCAAGATAAATCTGATAGAAGATTAACAAGTTGTATAGGAAAATTCTTTAAAACCCTTGGATAATATATGAAGATTTGTTCTCGAACTTCTACCTGATAGGTTTTCTTTGATAATTTAAGTTGTTACTCGTACATTGCACTGTATGTTACAAACGTCCCATGAGTATTATGTCAACTATATTTGATGTTTCTATAAAAGAAAAGAGGGTTTATTGTAGTTTATGTTTTGAGTTACTTCCTCAGCAAATGAGCCACAGTAAAAAGAAGTACATGGACATGTGCCACCATGCAAATAAGTACAAGCAGGTCGTGTTGGAGACCATATCTTGAATGTTTAATGGTATTCAGGGAGTAACGTATGTAACCTAGGCTGTAAAATAGTGTAAGACACCATTATAAGGAAGTTTAATTCATTTGAATAGCAGCCTTATAGATTTTCTATATTCACTGACAGATGTAATACATGTATAGTCAATAACTGCCATACTGATACTTGGAAATAACATATGAAACACAAAGTAACATATACAACGGCAAAAACTCAAGACATTTATAAAATAAATGCTAGAATTATGTAACTGCGCTATAAGAAGTTCTTAAGCCTGTGCCCGACTTAAAAAGGTGTGAATATGTCATGTCAGAGACATTATCAGGAAAATTTAATGTTATTTTACAGGTAACGTACGTAACATGATGTTACCCGCTAACGCTGCCACTCTCAGAGGGCTTACAAATTTCATTTTGTGGCTTATATAATGTAGTATCTGGAAATCATAGTGCACGAAATTCCCCCTGGGGGGAAATGGGGTCTTTAGCCAGCGTGAGGCCTGGACAATTACATTTTACATTTTTCTGTGATATGGGGGTACCATGTTCATCATCTAATAACTCAAAAAGTATATGAGATAGAAACGCAATGCTTGCAGTTTTGAAAAGGTAAATCAAAATTATTTAATGCAATACAAAATTAATGAACATAAACTGGTTTCAATAAAATTTAAGACAAACTATATTAGATGCATTTATGATTTAAAAGGGGGTTCAATGAAAATATGTTACATACACTACATCGGGGGTGACTATATTTGTTTTCAAATGTCATTATCTGTGGCTTAGTAATAGCTTATTCAGAAAATATAACCAATTTGGAAATCTTACCTTATCTTTTGCACTTTTCTGAAGTCTTAAAAAGAATTTTAGTTATCAAATATTTGTGGGGTAACGTATGTAACAGGCTGTTACGGCTTAACGCTGCCATTGTCAGAGGGCTAACATGTTGAAAAATCCTTGCAAGACATTGGGCTTCAAGAAAAATATGGTCCACAAAATTCCCCCTGGGTGGGGGGGGGGGGGGGGGAAGGTAAACCATATCCAGCCAGTGGCCTAATAAGAAAAATCAATTTTAATAGAGCTGAACCCACATGTTACAGAACTAATTTTCCATACGCCAGTTCCGGCTAACAAAATTGAGCTTTTTGGTACATAGTACTACACGTAATGCTCCTTACATACACCCGAGCAATGATTCGATTCCCGAATTGTGGCGGACTTTCCGGAATGGGGCCAGTACATGAGAATTTGGTAGGTACCACATTGTCAAGCAACGAAGGCTCATGTGAGCCTGTGCAATTGCACAGACTAACCAGAACCTTCGTTTGGTTAGCATTGCTGGATTAAACAAGTGCTTGTTATCAATTAAGACATCAGCCTTAAAGCATATTCTATGTTATGATATAAAATATCTATTATTGTAATGTGGAAGTAAATAAGAGTGCAAGATCAGGAATCGATACAATCAAGTGCCACACCTGACCCGCGATACCAATTGGAAGGTGACAATCTCACAGTTAGACACCACAAACGAGAGCCAAGAGGTCAGCCCTTTCCCAGCAGGTGACCACAAAGTACATATAAACAGACGCACACAAAGACATAGCAAACACAAGACAGAACAAAAAAAAAAAATAAAAGATCCACAAAAGAAGTAAAGCCTTTTAAATGACTTGTCAGAAATACAAGGTATTATGTCAAACCATGCTTTTTAAATCAGCCATTCTTAAACCAACATCACTTGCCATAAACTACTCTGATCAATGGTGATTACGTATAATTTCATTATATTAATCTTCCTCTTAGATAATGACAGATTTAGTATCATTTAAATCCACTGTACATGCATGTTCACCTATCTACTGTTGAAACGCATTTTGGTCTACACTGAACCTTTAACTACTTAAGAACTAACATATCAGCTAATGCATGTTCTATGTTTGATAAAAACTATTTATTATTGTATTATGAAAGTAGGTAAGGGTGCAAAGATCAAGAATCGATACAATCAAGTACCACACCTGGCCCATGATACCAATGGGAAAGTTACAAACTCACAGTGACAAACTTTTTACGCATGACATGTCACAAATACAAGGTATGAAGTCAAACCATGCTTTTTAAATAAGCCATTCTTAAACCAACATCACTTGCCATAAACTACGCAGATCAATAATAATTACGCATAATTCCATTACATTAATAGTCCCCTCGGATAATGACAGGTTTGGTATCAACATGCACGTTCACCTTCTGACTATGGAATGCTTTTGGTCTAATTCTGAACTTTCAGCTACTAAACAATTAAGACATCAGCTAAAGCATGTTCTATTTACTGATATAAACTATTTATTGTTGTAATATGAAAACCTTTTATACATGACATGTCACAAAAATACAAGGTATGATGTCAAATCATGCTTTTTAAATCAGCCATTCTTAAAGCAAGATCACTTGCCATAAACTACTCAGATCAATGGTGATTACGTATAATTTCATTACATTAATAGTCCCCTCGGATAATGACAGGTTTGGTATCAAGATGTATGTTCACCTATCTACTGTGGAATGATTTTTGGTCTGATCCTGAACCTTCAGCTACTAAACAATATCAAGACATCAGCTAAAGCATGTTATATTTATTGATATAAACTATTTATCATTGTAATATGAACGCTTTTTATATGACTTGTCACAAAAACCAGGTATAATGTCAAACCAGCCTTTTTAAATCAGCCATTCTTAAATCAACATCACTTGTCATAAACTACTCAGATCAATAGATAATTACGTGTAATTCCATTATATTTATCGTCCTCTCAAATAATGACACTTTTGACATCATTTAAGATTCCACTGAACATGCATCTACAACTATGCACTAGTGCAACGCATTTTGGTCTTTGTCTGAACCTTCAACTACTTACATATTTGGTCAATGCGAACATATAAGACTATGACGAGACTGTGCAGCTGCACAGCCTCGCAATAGCCTTACTGGTCACCTTTATCATTTGCCTATTTCGTTCGACCTGGTTCATAGCCGTTTAAACATTTACTGCTTATGATTGCCGTGTGTACAATAGGGGCTGCCCGCTGGGGATTATTGTTTCTGTTTCTGATTTTATGGATGACAAATCAAAAGAGACGGATGTAACACCGTGCTGGGTGGAGGATAGAGCAAAACATCATTTAAAGTACATCAACCCATAGGCTAACTTGTTTTGAGGGTGTTGGTTATCATACCAATTATGACTAAAAAACCTTGTTACTAAATCAAAGGAGAGTCAATATGTGTGTGAAAGAATATGTAAATAAATATCTTTAGATAATGAATTGGGGGAATGAATGAACTTTTTTGCCTGACAGTTTTCCTTAATTTATTTACCAGAATTAACTGCAGAATCTTGGATGCTGTCTGTTTGGATAATATGGCGCTTAACCACTTCTACAAGTTTCGTCGTCAAGACCATTTGCTCAATAAAAGTTATCCCCAAAACTCTATGTGAAACAATATAAAATTGGTTTATGATATTGTATTAAGTGCCAGTTATATTTGGGAATGCTTGCTTGTTTTAAAATATTTATGTTTCAATCTTTCCTGAAGCTGAAGTAGAAGAAAGAGGCATAGAAGAAAAAGAAGAAGAATATAAACTAGCTGGTGAAGAAAAATTAAAACTTTAAAATGTTATTTTATATTTTTGAATGGCAGTATGTTTTGACGCATACATCAGCTGCACGTTGAGTATGTATGGTTTGATTATTCTTCTTCTTTATAATAATAATAATAATAATAATAATAATAGTAATAATAATAATAATAATAATAATAATAATAATACATTCAAAGCATGTCTAGGAAAAAGAAAATTAACATATCAATTCCTGTCTGAGAGTAATATTAAGCCATGATGTCCATATTAACGTCGCGTATATATAACGAAATCATAGCGCTTTCACGCCCTACCCCAAAATGTAATTTCAAAGCACGTTTTGTGTAATGTCAGGTGATAATAAGAGCTCTGTGTTAACTATTTTATTATAATCGTTGCGAAAAAGGAGATTTTCTTAATCCTAACATTTTATCTTTTTTCTCAACTTGTTTAATGCATCAGCACTTATATCAGATCCTCTACGTGTAATTCGAGTTTTGTATACTGTGGTCAGTTGGCTAGAGTACGTTAGTTTAACAGGTGAGACGACAGTAAACAAAACACAAGCTCATATACTAGAAAAATGCATCTTTGCCATCACATTTATTTAAGCGTATATACATGAAAAATAACAATGTCCGTCTACTTTAGGCAGTATATAACATTTGTTTAAGTGCTGCATTACTACTTATGTATTTATTATTTAAAACGCAACATAAATTATGAGTTAAATGATAGAATCGCTTTTTAAAGTAAGAACTTTAATATAAAAATATCATTTAATGAGTATAATCTGACAAAGGAAATATATTTTACTGGCAACTGTACATTGTTAATTAAGCTGACAATATATTACAATATGCTCAAAAGAATAATGCTTTTTTCAAGCATCCAGAAGATCAACCAGACATAAAATATTACTTGTGTTTTAGGGGTCTTTCATGCAAACCAAATATCTATGTGTCTTGATCCACATCTGAATTAAGGGTGAGGTTGGCGCCGTTAAACCGGTTTAAGTCCTCCAGTAAAATATTTTACTGACCATTCCAAGGCGGTACTTCTTTTGTGGATATTTTATGTTTTTGTTCTGTCTTGTGTTTGCTATGTTTTGTGCGCGTCTGTTTATATGTGCTTTGTGGTCACCTACTGGGAAAGGGCTGACCTCTTGGCTCTCGTTTGTGGTGTCTACTGTGAGTTTGTCACTTTCCCATTGGTATCCTGGGTCAGGTGTGGTACTTAATTGTATCGATTCCTGATCTTTGCACCCTTACTTACTTTGCAATAAAAGGTGCTGTGAACAATAAGAAGAAAAACACAACTGTTTAATTTAGAAATAAAAACAACAGCAAAACGTACCTTAAATAATGAACACAAATAAAAACAAACCATTGTAGCTTCATAGCGTCATAAAGCGCGGTTCAACGCTTTGGTCTGTCATTAGGTTATATCCCTACTCAGTCATAGACAGCTCGGCACATACATTACGTAATAATTTAAAACAAGAAATAGTCATTTATTATTATTTGCATTTTTGATTGAATATCATTTTTTAAATTGCTTTTTGTGTAGCTTCTTCAATTTTAAATATTGAAAGAATATATGTAGATCCTAATGTATATATTTGTTTATATTTAGCACTTCATAATAAAAATAAAAGCACGATGGTCCTTTTGAATATCATCTAGTATGATGCAATTTGTCATGTGTATTCTTTATTTAAATTATGATCATATGTTCGTATTTGTTAGCTGATGGATACATTTATTTATAATTTCAGAATTATATATAAAGAGCTGAGAAAATATAACAGTGAATTTTGTTTTTCTTTATCACTTTTATGTATTTGTCTTGTATGTGGTGTTTTCTTGTGTTTTTGTCACTTTCCCATACGGTGTGCTTGGTCAGGTGTGGTACTTAATTGTATCGATTCCTGATCCCTGCATTCTTCCCTATTTTGTATGCCATTTTGAATTATTTGAAATGAATCAAGCCGTTTTGAACTGAAATGATATTAACAGTTTTAGAATACTTATTGGAATCGCATGAAAATACACAAGTGCATTTTCATTATTTACAAACGAAGATCTATTGTTGATCAGACTTTAAAAATGAAAATGTTAAACCATCTAAAGGAAAGTGCCATTTAGCATTATCAAGATGGTAAATGAAGACACATGCTATCTTTATTTCCATATATTTTGTGCAAATTTAGATTTATTATCTTATACTTTAAACAGCTGTCAGGACTAGCATCAATCACTTTTTTGGGACTCCTAAAAATGACCAATCGTATTGCAGATTGATATCGCTTAGTACTCAAAAACGGGTCCTTCAGAAATACAGAGAACCTGCAAAAAGTAAGTGAGTATGATTAGGAAATAGCACAATCACAAAAACTGCAGACCAACCCATGGCACCATGAGGAAGAAACTTGAAAACGTCAGACATGGTTTCATTTAGTCTATTTTGGATATCAAAGTCAAACTATTTTTATCACTCTATTTTCCATAATATTTTCAAATACATGATATCTCAATTACGTCAAAAGACGTTATTATGGAGTAAAAAGTTAACCATTCTCATTATGGATACTGGTAAACATGTACTTTGGTAAACAGTTAAGACCTACATGAAGTGAAGCGACATTCCATCAGTGTCTGCACAATTTGTTAAGATAAAAACAGTATTCAGGACAGAAATACATACAAATACATTTTATAGACATTTTGATTTGATATGATTATTGTATCAATATGTTTACGGTATAGTCCATCAGATTTAAAAGAGTAAATGCCTTCAAATAGAATCACAATCTTAGCTTATTTATTTCATATTTTGGCGATTGTGGAACTCTGTTGGTGACAAAAATATCATTTCTTGCTTTATCATTTCATTACATTTGATTTGGAAGAGCATCCGTAAATGTGTATTGTCCGTGTTCCAAAGTGTACTGTTACTTGCTTTGCCTGTTCTTATACTTTTATTTGTAGTGAAAGTTAAGAAAAGAAACATTCCAAAATATGTATGTGAAACTACCCAACTCATGTGCATTAAGCTTTTTGCATACAATTAATCACAAATTGACAGAGAGTTAGCCAGAGAGATTACACAAATAATTTAAAATACATATATATTGTCATCGAACATCTATATCCATAAAACGAAAAAAAATCCTTGCAAGAAGACCTACACAGAAAAGCATTATCACAAACAGCTACCACTCGCTATAACTGAACTGAAATTGATATTCACGAAATATTTATTCATAAATTCTTTTATCTTAGTTTGCATGTAAAAGGCGTTGAGATTTAAAGGCAAAATTCTTTGAGATAACGCTCATATCAGGCCATTGTTAAAATACAAACTCCGATAAGAAGCTCGTTATTGGTGTACAGTAGCTTTGTATAAATTCGGTGTTAAATTCGTTTTAGTTTTATGCTAAACAAAAAGTGGAGCGTCGGTCGGTAATGCTAAATGATTAACCCATATAAACCTAGCGTCCTTTTTGTGGCACATCGGCAAACAGTGCAAAACCAGAGTCAGATGCCGCAAAACGCGGCATCTGATCAAGTTCTCCGCTGTTTGCTTACAGAATGTTCTGGTAAAATTTGGATAAAAATGAAAAATACCAACCAACAACCCTAAAATTGAAAATGGTGTCGTCCCTTTTATGATACATTCGGCATAAATGGGTTAAAAACAAAACAAAACAAGTGCATGTGACGCCAAAATGCCATAATCACAAACCACAGACCAACCCATAGCACCACGAGGAAGAGACACAGTAAAACCAGAGAGCCAAATGCCACAGCAAGAAGAATGATAAAGTAAAGCAACTAGTTCTCTCATCCTCAGCAAGGTGATTGCAAAACTATATAGGACACTAAGAATAACACTACAAACACAAATACAAAGACAAAAATCCCACATACCAAGGGGCAACTTCGAACAATAAATCAGAACTACTGCCTTAGAATGGATTAGCAGCCGATGCCACCTCGGAGCTTAAATGTACTTTGCTGGCCAAATCACGATTTTCCCTAGATTATATTTTTGCTTGAGCGCAAAATTGTTAAGCTTGCATTGAAGCTTCCAAATCATGGAAGGGAAACAATCCAATCAGTTTAACTTTCTGTGATGAAACTTAAAAAGAGCTTATAATTCATAAATTAGTCACAACAAAAGACAAACCCTAGTTGAGCAATGGTGGGCTCATCTAGCGACAGAGCTGCAATCCACCGATTGAATGTTTAGGACAGGGCTGTCATTAAGTCTTGGAAAACAATAGCTATAACCATAATATATCATGAATGGGTTTCGACGTTATATATTCTGCACACTTATAAACCATTTGCACCACGTGTGTCATTCTGATTTAAGATTTGTTTTCTTGCTTTTCTGCAAGGAGCAGCTTATACTCTTAAAATGCTTACTTATGTTGGACAACAAATGGTCAGTTTAAGACCAGAGTTGTCTTGCGTTTAGCTTACGCCATCTGGAGAATCAAAGATTCAAAATTTCACATTTGCTGAAATAAACATTACACCGCCCATATTTGAAATGCAAACTCATTAGAGAAAGTAATTTAGCTAATGGTTCTATTTGGTAATTGTGAAAAATAAATTCTTTAATACTCTCAAATAAATCATTTATTTCTTGTTCGAAAACATAACTCGATGATTAATGACATCAAAACTAATCGAATGAAAAATTGACACCTTATCCAAGGAGAAATACATATATCGGATTTATAAATAGTAGAACCAGAACAGCCATGATACCTAAACAACTTTAGACCTGACGTGACTATCAATATTGTATAACCATCAGAGGCCTATGGCACTACCAAATGCATCCATATAAGCCTGGCGTCCTATTAAATGGGACATACACAAATATTGTAGGCCCTGTTTAGGGGCCGTGTGAGGCTGAATTTGCACTATAAAAGAACATGTAATGTCACCATTCGGGAAAGTCCAGCATGTGCGTTCAGCCCTATTGAAATCCATTTTTCTGATTACCCAAAAAGTTTAATCAGCAAAGTAAATGAGGGTTATGCATTTTTCAATAACATATCGCTAACATAAACTTCATTTGTAACCGTTTTTTTGCTGCAATCACATTTGTTATTGTGTTGGCATGGTTTCCATAGCGTCAGCGTCACGGTATGTAACGTCAACGTAACGTTATCAAAGTAGAGCCTCGATGTACGTCCGAGGTATGATTCCACGGAATTGTATGATTCCCCAGAATTAGCCTAGGCAGATCCGATAAGTAGTGCCACAAACACTGACCACAGTTCAACCCTCAGCACCACGAGGAAGAAACACAAAGCACAGATAGTTACACGGCAACAAAAATTAAATTCAAGTAAAGCAATCACCCCTCTCCTGCTATAACTTAAACTAGGATACTAAGAACTTTAATACAAAACAAGAACAGACACACAAAAAACTTAAAAAACCCTAAAAAGTCTCCGCCTTAGAATGGACAGTATAGGCTGTTGTTAAACACAAAAATGTTTAGCCACAGGGAAACAATCAAATCAACTTAACTTGCCAAGTAAAAATAGGAAGAAGGCAATATCAGGAATCGATACTATCAAGCACTACACCTGACTTAGGACACCATTTGGAAAAAAGTGACAAGAACACGAAAACGTCAGTCAAACAGTCAGCCATTTGCAGCTGACCACAATGCTGCAAGGAACAGACAAGAATGTATGACATTCAAACACGAAACACAACTTACAAAAAGGATCCACAAAAGAAGCATCGCATTGGAATGGCCAATATGAAAATTACTGGAATGCCATATTGGACAAGGTAAATAATTGAGACTTTGATTCCTGAAACTCTTGATGATGATTTAAAGGTCATTCGAAATATGGCCAAAGCAGTAAGAAATGGAAAAGTATTCTCGTAAAAATAGGAAAATATCATTAAAATAGACTGAAAGATAATTGTGTTAAAAGTTAAGCCCTCCATTAGAAGTATTTTTACTGACCTATCCAAGGCGGTGATTTTTTTTTGTGGATCGTTTTTGGTTCTTGTTGGTGTGTGTTGTGCTGTGGTGTCTGTTCCTTGTAGCCTTGTGGCCACCTGCTGGGAAAGGGCTGACCTCTTGGCTGTCGTGTCGTTTGGTGTTTTGTCAATTTCCAAATGTGCCCTGGTCCACATCAGAATTAAGGGCGAGGTTGGCACCATAAAACAGGTTTAAGTCCTCCAGTAAAATAGTTTTACTGAGCGTTTCAAGGCGGTACACAATGTTGCACCCCTATAATATTTGTGTCACTCTTCTTGTGTGTGGCCTGAAAATAAAAGTTCAAATCTTGTTATATGTCATTTTACTTGGTACGAACGACCTAACGGCGGAAGGAAGATCTTATGATGAATTATAAGGATCTGTCTCTTCAGTATAAGAAACCGGAAGCTGTTGTAGGTTGAACGGCAGTAAACCGGAACTCATCGCTATCTCATACAATTAAGGCGTGAAGTGGAAGGCTGTTGAAATTCTAATAAACTTCGCTACTTTTTGTGCTGCATGTTAGTACCGACCTAAGACAAAAGGGTCAGCCTAATGTATAATGGGCCCATATTTTGGTTTGCATATATATATATATGAAGACACTCTTTTAACATGCGTATGCAGCTACTTAGTTGGATGAAAGGTCTTAGTCTTTGTATTAGCATGTCTCTTCTTCTATACATTGTGGAATCAAAAAGTTAAGGCTCTGATGAGACTGTGAAGATGTACAGTCTGAGTTTTCACTGCCCTCTAAAGCGATAAGTATCAAAGTAAGTAAGGGTGCAAAGGTCAGGAATCGATACAATCAAGTACCAAGTATCAAAACCCATGTTCTGGCTCTGGCAATGGTGCTTTACATACATGTACCCACTATATATATTTTATAGGCAATAAAGAAACTTACAAAGCAGGCAAACGCTTATCGCTCAAACTTCTTTGCAGAAATAATCTGGTATCGTGGACTTCAAGGTAATGAGAGTCGACTGCATATTAATAAGAAATGGCCAAATGAAGAGCTGTCGATATGCCAAAAAATAAGTGGGTATGGCCAAGAAATACCACAATTACGGACTGCAATGCAACGTATTGCACCGCGAGGAAGAGACAACGAATACAGATAGCCAAAGCATAATACAAATGAAGCACCCAGCTCTCTCTTTCGCAGCAAGCAGGATGATTGATAAACTAGAAAGGGTGCTTTGGATCACACCACAAAACAGGACCCAACACAAAACCCGGACACGCAATGGGAGCAATCACAAACAAAGAATAAACAATATTAGAATCACTACTTTAGAACGAGGAGCAACCTGGGCCACCACCAGAGGACCTTAAATATAGTTTATGGAGCAAATCTTCGCTCTAGCTTCTGATGCTGTTAAAGCAAAAAATAATTCAGCTGGAGGCTTCCTTACTTATGCAATTCATCATCATAGAGAAACAATCAAATCAAAATAACATACTGAAACGACGAAAAAACATCTTAATCTGATATAATAGTAATTTTTCATTAATGAACAATATCATTTAATCTATTAATCTCTGCGATGATGTTTGTTTTTCAGCTTTGCTTTGACAAAATTCGATTGGCTGGTACCTGGTCACGGGTATAGCCACCTGGTGAAATTATTCAGATTAGAAACGCTGATGAATCGATAATTAAATCGATAGCGGATTGAATACTTAATCGAATTTTGAATACATACTCATTTAAATATCACTTTTGCAATTCTACAGAGAGCAGATACGCCCTATTTGGTGGATACAGTTCAACATTTATAATAATAATAATATGGTTATATGTAAAATATGAAAATAATTCGCATGCATCGACGAAATCGCCAAGATGGAGTATGGTGATTTTCAGCGTTAGAACTCAATGGTAACCCTATACATATGGTTATAATCCATGCGTTCAAAGGGTAGAGTTTATCTGTAATTTGGACACAAACAAGTCAGGAATCAAATCTACATATGAAAAAGATGACAACCAAGGAAATCCTCGATAATATGATGTAAAATTTGTGAGAATCAAGTGCGGATCCAGAGGGGGGGGGACAGGGGGTCCGGACCCCCCCTGAAAAATCACAAAATAGGGTTTCTTAGCAAAACAGGTCCGGATCCCCTGAAAAATCACAAAGCTACCAAGCCAGCATTCAATGTTAGGCCATCATCGGCCCGCCAGCGAAACGCACTACTACTACTTTTATAGTGTTAACATATAGCACAGAACTATATCCACATGATCCAGTAAGTTAATTTTGCAAGGCCAGCCACGGTGACCTCGGAAAATACTTCAATCAATCATAACCTGAATCAATCCACTTTATGACCGTAAATCTCAACACTGATACTATCTATTAGCACTGTTTTGCAGAAATCGACGGGCATCCATCAAAATCATAACCGGCTCCCGAGTTCAAAGAATCGCTGATGATTATTGTTGATATTTATAATGAACAGGCGTGAAACTATATGTACTGATAAGGGTTGGATTGGGTATTGATCAAAAGGAGTAAGTTAATTGTGTACAATTCATCGCATACCAGGAATGACAATAGCAAAAGGGTGATGTATATGTTTCATGATATATGTGTGGGGAAGACAATCATTGTACGTCAACAGGGAAAACAGCTGCAGAAATGATATGCACCTGTTTGAAAGTGCTTCAATTTACATGCGACCTAAAGACAATGACATTTCATGACATTGTATTGAGGTCGCATGCTAATTGAAGAGAGTTACATGGATAGTCAGGGAACATTTAGGCTGCATCAAGATACAAACAGTGTTTTTTCAGATGTTTTGAACACCTTAAAAAACCTATATTTTCATAACAAGGTTGTCGAGGATGTGTTAGTCTACAGTTTCGATGGTGGTGAGCGTAGGTAACGAGTTCTTTCAAACCATTTGCCAGCACAGTTCAATGACCAAACCGTTCTAGATACCATTTCATTGTTTAACTTGACTGTTACAGTATTGCTTTAGTTCAAAAACAACTATACGGTTTAGTTTTGTTTTTAGTTGATTGTTATTAGACGAATCGTAGTGAATGGCATTGATACCATGTACAATATTAAATTGTTTGATACATATAAAAGTAGGTAAGCGTGCAAAGATCAGGAATCGATATAATCAAGTACAACACCTGACTCAGGATACCAATGGGAAAGTGACAAACTCACAGTTAGACACCACAAACGAGAGCCAAGAGGGCAGCCCTTTCCCAGCAGGTGACCACAAGGCGCATATAAACAGACGCGCACAACGGCATAGCAAACACAAGACAGAAAAGACACTGAAAGATCCACAAAAGAAGTACCGCCTTGGGACGGTCAGCAAAAATATTTTCAAGGCGCCAACCTCACCATTAATAGACTTGAAATAGCGACTAGAAAACTATTGTCAATCTTAGAAAAGTAAGTGTTTGTGAATATACGAGAAGCTTTTACATCGTTGAGTTGTTCACATTTGCTCAATAGAAAAATATAACATTTTACTTTTTGGTACATTAGATAGTTTGAATTACTCAAAACCCAATTAGTTCGAACAAATAACCAGAGACCTAGAATATGCATTGTACAAGTTTCAATTTGCATCTTACTAGTTTATCTTTGACTTTCCAAATTGCGAGTGAGTGTGTTGATACCGATGCTGGTATCAACGACGACGTTACAACGATACTGAGGATGACAACAACGCCCGTGACGACGAAGTTGATACGGTAGCACCATTATACGGAGTTAGAGGTCATCAGTTCTTGTTTGTATAAAAAATCAGATTTAATAGACTGTCATTTGATCTGGACCACACCACAGCACCAGCTACAGTAAAGCTTACAAACAACAACCCAAATAGAAAAAACACCTTGTCCATGCAAGCACTCTGATTTAAAGACTGTTTCTTGAACCAATACATGTGTGTATGGTTCCTATGAAAAGCGAAGTTTCAGATCAGCGGGTGCTAATGCACCCGCTGATCAGAATCTTCACTTTTTCACTCCATCAAAAAGTGTTGATTGGGTTCGTTTATCGGCTCATAAGCGTTAAAACAGTTTCTCGTACGTACCTATGAAAGTTAAGGTGTTGACACAAACAGCGATATATTTCAGTGTATAGCGAATTAATGTGATTTATTGGGCTATTTTATATCCAAACAAATTTAAATACAACTTTTAATGGTACTAGTATTGCTCGAAATCTCTGAAGTGCGAAGTGCGAGCGAGAATTTATTTTGACACAAGATTTTGGTGGTACAATGGATTTTATATTTTATGTATGAGAGTTTCGTATGTTGAGCTCCTCAGAAGAAATTCGACCTGTTAAATACAGGTAGAGGCCATTAGTCCGTAAGAAATATTGCCACAGAAAAGCGATGAACGCCCTAAAATGATAATAAATGTTTATTCTGGCGCCGAAACCTTTTCATAAAATATGAATAAAAAGCTTGAATTATCATATTTGAAAAAAAAGTTAAGGATCATGTTTTAACGCCAAACTATACCAAAAATAGTGCGACAAAGTTTGTTTCTTTCTAAGCCTCACAACGAAAACAAAGGGTAAATTTGCAAATAATGATTATTTTCAAATCACGATTAATTAGTAAATTAGATTTACATGAGATACAGATTCACAAATTACTTTCTTCTGAATCCCATTTTTATACTAGGATTGTATTGCAAATCTCTCTTTATATGTTTATTATATGTTCAAAGTATGCAAGTTATAGTATGTTTAACCCTGTATTACATGATAACGCCTATTGACGTCTTTGAAATATACTATGTATTTGAAAATATTATGGAAAATTGAGCATTTGCTCCTTGGCTAGGCCCACCGTAGCTCAACTTGAGGTTTCCTTTAGCTTTGACTATCTGTGAGCCATGAGTCCTTTTTTGTTTTATCATAGTGTGTTAATTTGATTTGATTGTTTCTCTGTGATGATATACTGTATAAGCTAAGTAGTCTCCATGCGAGCCAAACAATTTTGTGCTTAATAACAGCTGAATCTAGGGCGAAGATTTGGTACCAGTAATATGCATTTAAGCCCCTGCCAACCGGTGGCTTAGGCTGCTGACCTTTTCAAGGAGGCGGTTCTGTTTTTGTTGATCTGTTGTTTGATGTGCTTCCCATCGGTTGTGTGGGTTCTGTGTTTGTGTTTGTTTTGTTGTGCATTACTTTGTGTCCTTTCTAGTTTTGCAATCATCTTGAAGAGGAAAAGAGAGCTGGTTGACTTGCTTTTATTTGTCTTACGGATGTCTTGTTACTATAAATGTTCTGTGACTGTTCCTGACGGCGCCGTGGGTTGGTCTGCAGTGTGCGATTGTGGTATTTCCTGATCATACTCACTTACTTTTTAAATCAAACCAAACACAATGATCAGGAAATGCCACACTCATAGAACCATTGAACTAGAGCAAAGAGGATATTACATGAGTGCTCATGTATTATTGAATTTATCAAACGAGTTGGGAAAAAGAGATGATGTGATTAAAAAATGGAGACATATACCCAACATTTATTTAGGATTTTTATTATATGACGTCGACAGGGAGTGATATAACGCGACATATTTTGCAACGTTATAAAATGACGCCAATAAAACGTCGGGGAATTATGGCAAAATATTTACGTTTCGAACAAAAACACGATTTCAGTATTATATCGCTCTTCCCTAACTGGTTTAATAAACTCAATAAAGCATCAATACTCTTGTAACCACTGATATAGTCCTAGCCTCCACCTTTAATTCCTTTACAATAACCATTTCATCACCTTTTAAATTGTCATCATATGTGTGTCAATTTATTTATTTTATCAGCTTTGTTGCTTCGACTCATCATACAATTCAGTTAGTGGCATGTTCTCGCGCATAAAAGGAACGTTCCAAAATTCATACAATTTGGTTAGTTTTGGCAATTTCTAGAGCATGTTCTCCTGTTTAAAAGGAATGTTCCAAAAGTCATACAATTCAGTTAGTTTGGCGTTCTCCTGCATAAAAGGAATGTTCCAAAAGTCATACAATTCAGATAGTTTGGCCATTTCTAAAGCATATTCTCAAGCATAAAAGGAATGTTCCGAAAGTCATACAATTAAGATAGTTTGGCAATTTCTAGAGAAGGTTCCCCTGCATAAAAGGAATGTTCCTAAAGTCAAAAAATTCAGTTAGGTTTGCAATTTCTTCAGCATGTTTTCCTGCATAAAAGGAATGTTCCAAAAGTCATACAATTCAGATAGTTTTGCAATTTCTAGAGCAGGTTCCCCTGCATAAAAGGACTGTTCCTAAAGTCAAACAAATCAGTTAGTTTTGCAATTTCTCCAGCAGGTTCTCCTGCATAAAAGGAATGTTCCAAAAGTCACACAATTCAGTTAGTTTGGCAATTTCTAGAGCAGGTTCCCCTGCATAAAAGGAATGTTCCAAAAGTCATACAATTCAGTTAGTTTGGCCATTTCTAAAGCTTGTTCTCAAGCATAAAAAGGAATATTCTGAAAGTCATACAATTCAGATAGTTTGGCAATTTCTAGAGCAGGTTCCCCTGCATAAAAGGACTGTTCCTAAAGTCAAACAATTAAGTTAGTTTTGCAATTTCTCCAGCAGGTTTTCCTGCATAAAAGGAATGTTCCAAAAGTCATACAATTCAGATAATTTTGCAATTTCTAGAGCAGGTTCTCAAGCATAAAAGGAATGTTCCGAGAGTCATAGAATTCAGATAGTTTTGCAATTTCTCCAGCAGGTTCTCTTGCATAAAAGGAATGTTCAAAAATTCATACAATTCAGTTAGTTTGGCAATTTATAGAGCAGGTTTGCCTGCATAAAAGGACTGTTCCTAAAGTCAAACAATTCAGTTAGTGTTGCAATTTCTTCAGCATGTTCTCCTGCATAAAAGGAATTCAGTTAGCTTGGCAATTTTTAGAGCAGGTTCCCCTGCATAAAAGGAAGTTTCCAAAAGTCATACAATTCAGATAGTTTTAAATTAGCAACTTCTAGACCATGTCCTCCTGCATAAAAGGAATGTTTCAAAAGCCACAAACTAGCTTTCTAGGCCTAAAGGCTATATCTCATACGTCCCTCTATTTGCACAGACATGCAATTCATTCTAAGGGAAACAATAATGATAATGGGAGACTACACGATGACAACGCAGTGCTTTCAGGTGTATGCATTCACAATGACTACGTTAAATTAGTCAAGCAGCTATCAAATATTCACCGGAGAAAGTAAAACATTCAAGGAATTTTAAAACTTTTGCTTTATCTATTCCCTATGATGATACCTTTAATAAGTTAGTGCGCACCCATGTAAGCTAAACGATTTTTGTGTTTTAACTTAAGCAGAATCTAGGGATAATGATAATGATATTGTTTCTACCAAAATTTATGATAAACGTGACGACTTTGATTTTGAAATTGTCAATTTTCCATTTTATATGGTGATGTTCCTCGCTCTACATCCTTTGGAGTCTATATCTCTAAAACTCATTCGTTTGCTAGAGCATCTAACTATGTTGCTGACTTCAACACTCATTATATTGTTAACTCAGAAACTTCTTAAACAAGGCTATCGGTATCATAAGCTTTGCAAAACCTTTTCTAAATTTTATAGACGATACTATGATTTGATTTTTGAATTCCAAGTTGGCCTTAATTCTCTCTTGCGCGCCAAGGACTATCGGAACCTGATTTCTATGGTGCCTTGGTGTATAAGTTGAAGAAGATTGTCGGCTCTAATAAGTTTTCAGTGCAGCTCGTTTACATAATTTCCAATTATAAAAAGATTGGCTATAACATTAATGTATTGCAGCAGGCTGCATGCTTGGTGGTCAAGCCAATCACGGTTGGCAACTTTGCTTTCCTCATTATTTGCACGCTGGTGGGTCGGACTTCAGACTCTATGACGGTTCCGACTTAAAGACTTATCTATTGATGAGATGGTGGGGGCCTGATGCTTTGGCTGTTTGTCTGGCCCACCGGGGTTTACCTGTTGGATTTCCTTTACTCCAGTATTCAGTTTTATTTGCTGTTGAGTCCTTATCTTTGCTTTATCTCCTTGTTATATTTTGATTTATATGTTTTAGGAGATGATGCATTGATAAGTCTTTCAAACCAAATATCTATGTGTCTTAATCCACATCTGAATTAAGGGTGAGGTTGGCGACGTTAAACCGGGTTAAGCCCTACAGTAAAATATTTTACTGACCGTTCCAAGGCGGTACTTCTTTTGTGGATCTTTTATGTTTTTGTTCTGTCTTGTATTTGCTATGTCTTTGTGCGCGTCTGTTTATATGTGCTTTGTGGTCACCTGCTGGGAAATGGCTGACCTCTTGGCATTCGTTTGTGGTGTCTACTGTGAGTTTGTCACTTTCCCATTGGTATCCTGGGTCAGGTGTGGTACTTGATTGTATAGATTCCTGATCTTTGCACCCTTACTTACTTTAAAGATATCCCACCCCTGGTGGCTGCAGCTGATCCTTTCTGAGGCGGTGATTTATGGACAGATCCAGAGGGGTGGGATGGGGGACAGGGGCTCCAGACCCCCCTCCCCCTGGAAAATTACAAGTTGCTATACGTTTCCTTAGAAAAGCTGGTATGGACCCAGGGGGTCCAATTGCTTCACAAGGGATCAGTACTGGATCCAATTGCTTCTCGAGGGGGTCTGTACGGCCCTTTGTGAAATACGTTGGTGACAAAAAAAAATAAATAAAATACGTTTTCATGACCCCCTCCCTGACAAATTTTTTCTTATCCTTTGATTACTGTTGTTAGGGGTAGGGGTGTGTATTTGATCCTGGTTTAGTTATATAATCATTTAGTGTCCTTTCTAGTTTGGCTCCTGTATTTTCGTTTTCGTGTATATGACTTTGTATCTTTCTCTCGGTGAAATGGGTCAGTCACTGATTTGTGATTGTGACATTTCCTGGTCATTTTCACTTGTTTTAAATAAATAATTACACCTAATTATCAACATTGCACTTTATGTACTGCGAAATGTATAATTATCTTCATTATATTGCTGTGAATATTACAAATACAGTAAAACATGTGTAAAACGGCCACTTAAAAATAGACAAAATAAAGATCTTTATGAAAATGGTAGCTTAATGAAGGTCAGAAGTATTGCAAAAAGCTCCCCTTAGAGCATTCTGCAATACTTTTGACCTGCATTAAGCGATAATTAGTATTGAAAACCAATTCGTGGTCTTTTTGAGAGTTACACAAAGGTATTACTGTACCACCAACAACCCTTAAATTGGAAATGGACTCCGGCGTCCAGTTTATAAGGTTTGGCAAGTCCATTTGGCTTAAATGGGTTATTTGAATTTTGTTTAGAATGTTAGAGATTATCTGGACCTATTCACACTAGAGATTTGCCATAATACTCAAAACACCTCGTTCTTTACTTGGTTGAAAATTGCAGGGTGGTAATGATTCTGCTCTGTTCCACACGTGGCAGCCATATTGTAAAATGGGCTTCTTGCCCCAAATACCCCCTTATTTGCAGTTCCCTACTGAGAAATGACCAATGACCTTAGCACATAGGAAAAGCAACTGATGGGTCAAATTTGACATCTAAAAGATTACCCGAAGAGCTTGTGATCAACAATGAACGTATAAATGATGCAAGCGAAATTTCAAGTAAATTACATGCTTACTTTACATCGATTGCTGATGGTCTAGCGGAAAACGGACCAAATGGAAATACCCTAAACACTGAAAAAATTGGTCAGTTTGTTGAAAGTAAAGTCCCTGGACATATAAAGTTTAATATCTCTTTTATAAACACTGAACAGGTAAAATCATATTTCATTAAGTTGGACCTGACCAAGGCAACAGGACTCGATGATCTAGGTCCAAGAATAATAAGCTTGCCGTCGATTCATTATCTTCATCTATTGCAAGGCTTATAAATAAAAGCATTGAGAGTGGAGAATTTCCATCTCAATTGAAAATTGCAAAGGTTTTCCCTGTTTTCAAAAGAGGCGATAAGTCTGATCCATCAAACTATAGGCCAATATCAATTCTCCCCACTATATCTAAAATTTTCGAAAAGCATGTAAATAAGCATTTAATGGCTTATCACAATAAATATAAGCTCTTGCATAAAAGCCAGTCAGGCTTCAGACAAAAACACAGCTGCCAAACTGCCTTAGTCAAGCTAGTCGACGACTGGGCGAAATGTATTGATAACGGGGAGACGGTTGACGCACTCTTCATTGATTTTCGCAAGGCCTTTGATCTTGTCGATCATAACATCTTATTAAGAAAGCTTTCGTTGTAAAAATGTACCCCCTCTGTTTTAAACTGGTTCAAATCATACCTGAGTAACCGTAAACAAACTATTGAGAGTGAAACAGGATTTGCTGATTTTGCATCTGTGCGCTCTGGTGTCCCACAAGGGTCCATATTTGGCCCGACACTACTTCTAATATTCATAAATGATCTTCCCCTCTACTTAGAACGCTGCTCATGTGCTTTATTTGCCGATGACGTAACCACACATACTCATGGGAAAAGTGTCCATACAATTGAAGACATCTCCAAAGTGAATTTGAAAATACATTAACATGGGGCAAAGAAAATAAAATGCAAGTACACCTCACGAAAACCACATGCATGCTAGCTGGGACAAGACATCAAATACACAAATCTCGTCCACTATCAATTAAAGCAGAAGACGTAAACATACAAACTCTCTCTAAACAAAAGCTACTTGGCGTTTACATTGATGAAACTTTAACATGGAATCCCCAAATAGACTATTTATGTTCAAATATATCATCTAAAATTTCTCTCTTGAGACAATTGGCAACATATATACCGACGCATGCTCAAAAACTGTATTATCAAGGATACATACTCCCCCTTATCGACTACGGCTCCGTTACTTGGGGAGCAGCCTCCAATGGAAATATAGAGCGTCTATCTAAACTGCAAAAACGTGCCGGAAGGATAATACTGCATGCAGATTCCACTACCCTGTCTGTGCTCATGTTTAAAGAGCTGGGTTGGCTCTCAGTAACTGACAGGCTTAAGCATAATAAAGCCACGCTAGTATATAAGGCACTTAATAACAAAACACCTGATTACATCACAAATCTTTTAAACCAATGTCTGAAGTACACGTCCTAAATCTACGGTCAACAGAAAATGGTACATTATATGTTCCGAGGTCACGGACATGGCTATATGACGGATCATTTTCATGTTCTGCACCCCGTCTATGGAATTCTCTTCCTCAAACAGTCAGAAATGCTGGCTCCTTACCAACTTTTAAACACTCTCTTAAATCATGCTTTTAAAGTGTACAGGTCTTTAACATACATTTTTGATAATATTATGCTGCAGATTTCACTGGAATGATTGGCGCTCTGCTGAGTATGCATCTCTGGATACAGCTGATTGGGCATGAGAATGCTGTCTGGACATTGGTATCCGCCACATACCTCCTCTCCATCAGGGTATCAAACTATGCTGTTGCGTCCACGGTACAAGAGCGACACTCATTCATGTTCTGTAGTATATTGCATAGATATATGCATGCAATTTTCATAGTTTTACACCAAAGCTTATTAACTGTTGGTTTTTAATGCATTGATTTTTTAAAAAAAATCAAGTTATGTTTTATGCGCTCGAATTTTTTTAACTTTACCTGTAAGGTATTTTTGAATGATGAATTTATTTCACACATCACATCATGTACCAAATTTGTTCTTATCCTGAGTTGTTAAACCTGGATATCTTAATATGGAACATGATCATTCAAATCAAAGTGATTCCTAAGCTGATTTTTTATCATTCGTTTATCGTATGTAAATATATACATATCTGTTTTGTATTCTGAGGGCCACAAGGTAGAATAGTTATTTATAACTAATTGTGCCAACCTCATTAAACATTGTATAAATAAATAAATAAATAAATAAAACATTATTGACCAACCCTCAAAATGTAATAAGATTAACCGCAAGTTACTGGTAATTACGGCAGTGTTTCATTCACGATTTTCACATCACCTGTTTTTGATATATCAGACACGCGTGAAACAATAAATTTTCTACCATCAGACTTATAGGCTACCTTTTAAATCTTGCAGATACAAATGTACTACTAAATGTCTGAAATAAATGATCTAATCATGTGAAAATCGCAAACCAGATGAGGCCTTAATCGCCCAATGCATTTGGTGTTTTGTTCTTAGAATGTATGTGCAGGTTCAATATTGAATCACTACAATGTATAGTTTTAAGTCCCGATATGACTGAACAATGTTGACTGTCCCAGTCAACATTGTTCAGTCATATCGGGACTAAAATCTTTGTAAAGCAACAAAAGAAGCAAATATTTTTTAAAATGTTGACCCGTCACTATAAGTCGATGTCCATCAATGGGTACAATTTGGCATGTGCGCCCATCGACGACTCAGATCAGCCTGCGCTTTCGCGCAGTCCGATCAGAGTCTTTGATGGGCGCTCTATGTGTAGACAAGGGCCCAACGTTTCTTCAGGTTGAAAAATAAGATTCTGATCAGAATGTGCGGATCATTTTTTTAAAAAAATAGTGACGCTGTCGTCATGTTACATTAAGGGTTATCTGCCAGTCATAGCACGCTGAATTGTATTAAAACGCAAGTAAGTTGGTATTATATATCTGATATTTTCGACATTATATGGACCCGTCAATTGTTATTTATTTTGGGTACAGTTCAGAATGTTGACGTTTCTTCATTTCGTCAGTATAGTACGTGCAATTATATAAAACAAGCAGAAATATCATCATATAAAACGAAATTACAAGGTAAACAGGTTTATGATTGATTTGTATGTCTGTATGAGATAATTCAAAGGCTCATATGACTTGCACACGTGGGTGTTACCAAAATATATGACATTATTAATCAATAAGTTACTCAATGCTCATGAAACAAGGGCAATAAACAGTAATAGATGCGATAAGAGCAGACCATCATGAGCCTATGACCGCATTAATTCAATCAAAATGGATTTAGCTGACTAAAGTTAGGTTAGTGTCATAAGAAAACCACTGTTCTTCTTATAAGCCTCTGTGCTTATTCCGATCAGCATGGGCGCAAAGCGAATTGATCTGAGTCATAAAAACACTGTACAGTAAAACCTCTCTAAAGCGGCCAGTCAAGATTGACAAAACAAAGGTCTTAACGACAAATGGCAGCAAACTGAATGTCGAAAGTATTGCAGAATGCTCTCTTGGAGCATTCTGCAATACCAAGAGAGCATTCTGCAATACTCTTGACCTCCATTAAGCGATAATCGGTATTGAACGCCTTTTGAGTGGCCGCTTAAGACATGTTTTACTGTAGCGCGGACAGCGAAGACAATGATCGTTCTTCCCTGGTTCAGAGCCATATTTCAAATATTATATGAGATTTTGGTGCTAATCGCATTTGCCTCTTTTGTGACGGTCCAAGAAGGGCTAGAGCTGGGTCTATATTTACATTCATAATTTGCTTGCGCTAGCAGCGACGGTTTTGGCGGTCTACTCATCGACAAATGCGAAAAGTACCAAAATCTCATGTGCTGAGCTCATGTGGTTATAACTCCTACCTGAAAATTGTACTTTATGGATCACATAGCGGATCAGTGTAGACTATTTTGAGACTGTCCCTCTGTGCAGTCTAGCCAGAGCATTCACTTCTGCAAGTCGTACACACAGAGTATGATTGCAATTGTAAGTTCAGAACGAAATCTAGTCATGCAGTCTCCCTACATAGCTGTGCGTGTACGTTTAAAGTACGACTAAACAAACGATTAAACCTGCCGTTTTCTCTTGTTCAAAACTAAATGATTAATTTTCGATATCGATATCTTACCGATAATCAGTGTTAATAAATAATGTAGAGAATAGGAGGGCAATGCATAAGACATATATCATTTGATGTACGCTACGTAGTCGACTCTTGTGAGTTACGTAGTTCTTCTTGTTTTTTGTACTGAACATGGGGTAGCACATGCATTCGAGTACTTATTGTACATACGATAAACAAATGCTCAACCGAGACTGCGCATATGCGCAGTCTCGGTT
This sequence comes from Loripinus fragilis, assembly GCA_964019695.1. Classification (NCBI taxonomy): domain Eukaryota; kingdom Metazoa; phylum Mollusca; class Bivalvia; order Lucinida; family Lucinidae; genus Loripinus; species Loripinus fragilis. Next base: position 35,567,506 of record OZ026520.1, on the reverse strand, counting down.
GAGCATTTAATTATCGAACACATAAACTTAAAAGTATAGAAGCAGATGGCGGTTCAAACAAATCACTAGACATCAATTCAGCAAATTCAGTTTGAAGAGTGAATTTACTCATTAAAACGCTATACACCATCTCATAAGCTGGAGCTTTAAGGTGTTGATCATTGTCTTAGAAAGTAATGAAAGAAGCTGGATTATCTTGATCGTTGATTTATGTGTCTGTAGGAAAGAAGAACGCATACATCCCGCATTCTTCGTTTCAGCAAAAGCATTGATAGCGACATTAGCATCTTGATAACATGAGCATTACTATAACAAGAGAATTGGGTTAAGATTTAAGCATTGATATATAGAATTGATACTGTTATTGGACTGATATTGACAAAGCATTTGTACTGATTTATTATATATATACTTGGACAATCTGATTGTTTATTTGTTGATGCATATTCACATTGGTATGACATTGGCATGCATCTATTTCAGTGGCATCATGGATGTTTCATAATGTCATGTTGTAGCACTGATGCATGTATGATACGTGCTGAAAATGACCATCGTGACATCATGAAATATGCGATGACATCACCTTTTTTTCTATTTCGACATCCGCTACGATACTGAACACACATGGAAAATGTATAGTTTAAAATCAGCCGAACACGATTTTAGAGACTGAGGGATGATGAACTGAATTATATGGAATCGAATGGTGAATCGATTATTTCTAAAGTTGTTTCAACAAATAATATATCAAGCCGAGAGACTCGTGCTGCAACGGTCCGCACGGTTGGATACGACATAAACCGATGGATATTCCAGTTCAAAAACGAAATATCTTGTCTTAATATTTTTGATTACTTTGCTATAGACATCTCAATACGCATGTGCCAGCTCATCAAAGTGTAGGCACATGTACTTACCGTAAATGCGACCCATGAAGTCTCAGGCGATGATGTAAAGTCGCACAGTCTCACGTGAATCTTGACTGCTCGCACATTCAAAACACGGAAACAAATGAAGCCTATAAGACAAAAAGTGCACTTCCGACCCACAACATTGTTGAAGAAGCCAGTTTGCGCATATGGAATAAGTTTCATTTTCATATGGGCGGGTCCTTATTTTTTATGGTTTTCATATTAACTCTTTCCTTGCAAGCGGCTACTTTTGTCGTCAGCGGATAACCTTTACAAGCAGTTTGGAACCAGATCAGGACCGACAGAACGTCAGTCTTGATCTGGATCCAAACAGTTTGACACTCTGAAATTGTTCCTGAAATATTTCTGTTTTTGTTTGAAAAAGTTAATTTAAAAAAAAAAGTCAGCGAACGGCGACTATAGCATGAAAAAATACCCAGCATGCAAAGAAATACGGCGAGAACGTCAAGCAATGAGATTTACGTCCGTGTTGCAAACTTGGGAGATCATCAACAGTAGAGGGCTATCATTGCCAGCATGGCATCTCAGATGAGCGTATGGTTCGCACTCTTGATATAGTTGAAACTGTTTTAAATAAGGTATGATCATATATGCGCAAAGACAATATTTATCTCTTAATTATGCGCATATGCATGTAGCGTGTATACGACAGGCCCAAATATTGCGTTGAAACAAGTAAATGCGCCACGTCAAGAACTTTTGTTCATTAGTTTTAAATTTTAAATACTGATTATACAAGTAAAAACTTTTCAAAAAACTTGCCAGCACGGGCTGTCGTCTACTGACTGAAAGAACAGAAGCCATTTGAGAGCTGTTTCAAACGAAAGTGATGATCTATTAAATGGCGATGAGCTGGGTGGGTCATTTTAGTCTGTGACACCATGAGAAAATACATACAGGTAATTTTCACATGCAGCATGCCACACCACTTAGCCTGCGCCACCATACAGGTTGCAAACGTAGTCAATAATAATTGAGCCAGTGCATGAGATTTCCAACAATGTGGTATGTGCGACCAGCAAAGCCTCAGATCAGCCTGCGCATACGCGCAGGCTGATCAGAGCCCTTGCTAGTCGCTTGACCATTCTATGATTGCTGAGCTACTGACTGAACACCATTTGGAGTTTCTAAGCTTGAAAGGAGGCTGCAGAGGCTCGTCCGAGTCTATACATGTCAAAATGCCAAATTGTTTGAAATCTCATGTCGCGGCTCAAATGACACCCTCAAGAGGACGGCAATAATTTTATCCTCATTTAGCAGTATTTGAAAAAAAATTGTTTAACATCTTTTCTAAAACTGCCCATAAAACATCTTTTCTGGAACTACCGATAGCTGAAGTTGGAGTTTGTGGTATAACGTATATAATTACCACAGACAGGAATACATAGACAGAATGCATGCACTTTATTATTTTATTTGGCATTTACATGTAACATGCGGTGGTGACTCCTAAATGGGTACTTTAGCAAACAGTGAAGACCCAGATGGAGACAGATAATACCTGTTAGAGTCAACATATCCTAATGTAATTGTGCGATGTTTTGTTGCTTTGTTTAAAGCAATTAGATAACCAGGATTTTCACAGGTGTTCTGACTTCACAGTAATCCGAATTTTTGTACGCAGAAATTTAAACTGGCACTATGCCTATTATTCCTTCATTTGAGCCAGTCCTTGAGATTTGATACTTACGGAATAGGCGACCTGCGACCTGCACATCCACACAGTCTCGCCAGAACCTTCGCTGCTCGCACATACAAGTGGAAGACGTAGTTGAAGGTTCAAGCCAAGCTCAGTTGGCATCAAGTCCCATTAGATATCTGCGCATGCATGTTTGAACCATTAACTTGGGTCCTGGTGCAGGCTAGGCGAGCGGGTGTGGGATCGCGTGCGGATGTCAAGATTGTTTCACCGGTGTTATCTCGAGCAGAATCACGCTGCGGGGCTGGCAGAGGTTCATTTTCAGACATGAATTTGAGCCACTGCTGTCCCCGGTCTTCTGGCAGAAAACAAATCTCACAACAGATTTCCTTGTAATACATGAACTTGAAACATTGCTGAGAGAATAACATTGAGAATATGGTGGTTGACCCCCCACCCCCACCCCCCCCCCCTCTCAACGATTAACACTACGCTGACTAATGAATGAGAGCAACCCAACGTACCATATCTGTATAACAGCTTTGTATTTAGAAGAGAAAAAAATACCAAGTCCTTTGTAAATTACATTTTGCTGTTCACATTGTATCTCTATGTCATGTATGTGGCCTGAGATTAATAAAGATACTGTTCTGTTCTGTTCTGTTCTGTTCTGTTCGGCATATGCGATAGACCGCATTATCATGAGCTGGTCCAGTTACAGGGGCGGATCCCGGATTGCTGGAAATGGTTTTCATATGTATAAATGTGTGGGGGTTCTTTAATATCCAATGAAAATGAAATAATTTGGTCTCACTGAGACCAAATTATTTCATTTTCATAGGATATTTAAAATTTGCAGACGGAAGGGGGGTTCAAAACATCAAGCGAGCCCCCTGAACCCCCACTGGATCCGCCACTGATTGACTTCAAAACGCCAATATGGTCAGTGGTCAGCCCAGTTGGAAATAATGCATCGCCCATCATCGGTTCTCCATCATAAACGCTTTCCCATTAGGTTACACGGCTAGTTATGTCTAAATCAAGCGCCTGAATGACAGCTCCTGGGGAGCGCAACATATTTAAAACCAAACGGTAAACCGGACTATCCACTGTGAATTTATGGCCGCTGTTCCGCCTCGTGGAATCAAGAATGTAAATATTTAATGATTGCTGTTTTAAATAGGAAAACCTGCTGAGACTGGTGAAGTGTGTTCAAAAGAAACACGGTTATTACTCGACCCCATGCGCAGTGAGGGACGGTGCTCGAGCCATGTGATTGACAACCTCTGAAAAGAGTTCAAATCGATTGAACTTTGCAAAGTCTCGCGTAGTCTCATTTTTTATGACGTCGCATGTGGTGAAAGTGACTGATGTGTTGGTCTTAATGGCGGAATTATAGCTTCAGAGACACCTTGCTCTTGTGGCGATGATGGATATGTATACGTCTCTGGGTATACGTATCCTTCAAACAGATCGATATTTTTGAAGTCCAGTTGGATGCACGTAGTTTGAAATTGTAAAGCTATTTGGCCATTATGTCTGTATTTTCCAACCTTTGCGTAAAATAAATATCTTGAATAAAATCATGATGTACAAGACCATTTGCCAGTTAAACGTCGACTAAATTGTTTTGACTTAGTGCCTTTATGTATTATCTCTTTATCTAATAACTGTTGGCATTTTATTCAAATTCAAAATGTAGATGAGTATGACAAGGAAATGCTACAATCACACACTACAGACCAAGCCAAGAGGCAAAGAACGAAAACAGTGCCATGACAATTACATTATTTATTATTACTGTTTTTTACTTGTGCCTTTATGTATTATCTCTTTATAATATCTGTTGGCATTTTATTAAAATTCATAAGTAAGTGAGTATGACTAGAAAATGCTGCAATCACACACTACAGACCAAGCCAAGAGGCAAAGAACGATAAAAGTGCCATGACAATTACTTTATTAATTATTACTGGTTCTAGAATTTGATCTATTATCTGTAAAGGACCTAAATACAGGTTACCTTCGCCGATACACTTCACCAAATGTTGTGTAGACATTACTGGTGTCCTACAAGACATTTGTAGTCGATGGTGCAAGCCAGAACATGTTAAATCGCATGCTTTAAATGTGAATGTTTCAACATTATTGATAAAAGAATTTCATTTTATTGCAATAATTTAAATCATCTTCCGCCTAAACCTAAATTTACCTTTTAACATTGAAAGGAAGATGTCCAGGAATTCCATATGAAGTTTGTATTAGAGCATGCAGATCAAGCTACTAGCAATAGTGTGATTGTTTGAAGAATATACGAGCCATGACATGATTTTTGGCATTTTGACAAGTGTAGAATAAGACGAGCCTGTGCAGTCTTCCTTTAAACTCAGAAACTCCAAATGATGTTCAGTCAGTAGCTTAACACTCATGGGAATATTCAAGCCACTAGCAAAGGCTCTGATCAGACTGCGCGTATGCGCAGACTGATCTGAGGCTTTGCTGGTTGCACATACCACATTGTTGGATATCTCATGTCACGGCTCATGCTATATCAACAGCCTAAAGCAAGGACTTAGCAGCGCTAAAATCTATGAGCATTATGTATGTCATAGGCATCAGTATCATATGGCTGTTCAATTTGGTGCATTTGTTGAAGAGGATCGTGCCAAGCTACATGTATCAACTTTATACTGTTCATAAGCTTCCTAAAATACCATATACGTCACGTTATCTTGTTAATTCTAGTTTGCGTACTTCTACTGAGTTGTCATACTTTAACTTCTTGCCTCACTGCGATTTTATACCATTTAATAAAATTTTGTAATTGGTTCTGTTAATAAATCAGGTGAGATTCTTAATAAATCAAAACCTAAAGTTTTTCTAGCATCTAGTTTGTCTACATATGGCATCACGTCGGAATCTAATACATTTTGTAAAATAAATCGTAACTGATTTAAAAGAACTAACTTTCAATACAGAGGGCTCACTTTATTTGATTTGCAATGAGCAACGCACTATTTCACTTCTGAAAATCCTAAAAGATATTAGCGGTCATTTCAAAGCGACTGTGACGCTCTTCATTATAATTAGCATTGTTGTATTTCCTGATCATACTAGCTACTATTTTAGTAAAACGAGGCTATCGACATGATAAACTTTCTATAGCAGTTTCTTAATTCTACAGCAGACACACATAATTGATTATTAAGTACAATATTGGTTTGAAAAATCATCTCCAGCAGGGCATATCAGAGCCAGTACTTTATGATGATTATTTTTTTTTCTTTTTCAAAAGAATTGATGGAAAGCATTCTTTGACTGATGAATTCAAAAATATAATTAAACGTTTTACAAAAAGTTGGACAAAACATGGATTTTTTGTGACTGTATGCATGCCTGATTAAAAATCCAATTAAGGTTTATAGCTAGGGGTTCCTCTTAAATTACACGGCGGTGGTTCAGGCCTCAGACTGGATGGCGACTTTTGCCTGGTGCTTGTCTTTGGCTGGACACATCGTGGCTCAACTAGGGATTTTCTTTAACTTTGACTGTATGTGAGTTAAGAGCCACTTTCTTTGTTTCATCATAATATACAGTAAACCCTGTCTAAAACGGCCACTCAAAAATAGACAAAACAAAGTCTTAAAGACAAAAGCTTGCTTAATGAAGGTCGAAGTATTGCAGAATGCTTCCCTTGGGGCATTCTGCAATACTTTTGACCTTCATTAAGATATAATCGGCTTTGAAAGCCAACGCTTGGTCTTCTTTTTGAGTGGCCGCTTTAGACAGCTTGTACTGTATGTAGTATGTTCATTTGATTTGATTGTTTCTCTGTGATGACGCTTGGCATACGCTAGGAAACCACGAAACTGGTTGATTTTGTAGTCTCCCTTTTGCGTTGTGTGCCTTTGTCTGTGTGCTTGTGTCTCTTCCTCGCGGTGCAATGGGTTGGTCTGTGCTCTGTGATTGTGAGATTCCCTGACTTTACTTTCTCGCTGTTTTTATTTTATTTTATTTCGTTGAACAGCTATATTTGTTGCTTAGTCTAAGACTACACTACAGATATAAATGCTCGTAAAGCTGGGCATGTTTGACATGTTACATTTGCGATACATATTTCTAAATGAAAATTCATATAATATGTCATTTTTTGCTGCTTTTTTATCTTTACATAACACAGAAACCATTTGATAGAGTGATTTATAAAATATGTCAGATAGTTTAAACACTGATTTATTTCTGCTAAATACTTTCCGAACTATACTGTGTATCGACAAACAAATGCCAGTGAACTCATTTAGGTAAACAAACCTGCAGCATCTGCTAACTCTTATCAGTAAGGCAGATTTACCTTGAGTTTCCATAGAAAATGTGGTGTGTTGTTTCATTAGTACCGTTAGATTATTTCTAATTATGGTGTTTTACTGTTGTGTCTATGGTAGCAAAGGTTCTAGGTTTGATGAGAGTGTGTCTATGCATGGGTTCCCAACAGATGAAAAGCGAAATGGTTAAGTGTCACCAATAAAAGGCTTTACTTTCTCACCAAATATTGCTCAAAATATTGTACTTGCTTCATATTCAACAATGTTTTTCACTTTTCATCTTACATTTTGTTAAAGAAAATTTTTCTATCTGCATTTTAACTTTGCCAGCAGTGACTTTTGTCGTCTGCTATATATTCTTTGCAAAGAGTTTGGACCCAGATCAGGACCGAACGAACCTCTGTCCTAATCTGGATACAATCTATTTGTACCTTTTTTATCATTTCATATACGGGAAAGTAGAGTAAGGAGACAGCCAGTAACCCCCAAAATGACCTCAAGATGACAGAAAGCACACTAGTCTGCTCCAAACACTTTTTTCCAGATAGATCTAATTACATAAACTTTTCTTCAAAGAGAAGGGCATTTAAAGACGATGCTGTGCCCACTTTTTTTCCGTGGACCAAAACAAAGCGAAGAAAGGCTCCTAAAAGACGATACGAGACAAGTGAAACAGAAACGGCCTCTGAAACGGAGCAATCTGGAAATATAAATGACAAAATATTCAAGTGGAATTTCCAATCGGATGTACACTCCAGTTTTCAATCGAGATGATAAAAAGTTCAGATCAGACTGTTCCCTTTGGAGAAGTATGGTGAGGGTTCATAGTGTTCGCTGCCATGATGAAAATAAACTGTAGCACATTTGAATATATGCAGCAGACATATTAAGCAGACACCATTTTTATAATTAGAAATATTATCAGGATAAGGGATAATAATTATAATAATTATTATTATAAGACATAATGATATAATACCTATAGATGTGCATGAACTGTAATAATTGATGCAATCATGTGCTCTGAATATGCTCTAAAAATTGAGCAAATATTTTATTTTTATTCAATGGTTATTTAGCAAAACACGCTAACATGCCTGTGCTATTTAGACACTCTCGACCGCCATTTGTGCATAGTAAAATTCGAGTTTGCAATGGTATACATTATTTTTCTTACTTCTGTCGAAAAAAGATTGTGGGTACTCGTTTAAACCGCCTTAACGATGCAGTTGTCACAATTATACACAACTTATTTTGTAAAATATCACAATTTGTCATTTTACGCTTTAAAGTTGCAGTACATTGCATAGGCGTGTTATCGTCATGATTATATTATATGCATATAAATTATACAAAAAAATGGAGTAAATGCTAGTAAATGGACTTACACAACCTTACATGAACATCTTCCGCCAAGAACTGTCCCATCATCAGCGCTCAGGTCTACAGTCAAATTTTGGGGTTTCTCGTTTGCTTGTAAGGCTGCGTTTTGCAGTGAAGATTGTGATTTTATGAGTTACAAACACGTAATCAAAATAAAATGCAAAGCATTTGTCTTTTTCTCTGTCTTTTCCATATGATATCACATAGTTACTAATTTGTAAAATTGAAAAATTTGGCAGATTATCTTATATAGTCTTTTTGTCCACTTAGTATACTTTGAATGCATTGTTAAGCAAACTACACTCAGATTTTAATGCTACATGTATGTAATTACTTTAAAGTACATGGCACACAGCTGCTTGTTAAATAAATGAAAGTTAACTGTAAAATATTATCTCAGATTATCAGAAGATAAGACGCATGTAATGTCTAGAGTTTATTTATCAAGTAGGGCAATGGAAATACTACAGTTAATCTGAGCGTGTGTATTTCTGCTGCTGATTGTTTACCTAAATGAACCTGGCTGGCTCTCTGTCGATACACAGTATAGACTACATATACTGCAATGGCATTGTGTATAACGTGGAATGGAATGGTTTGAAATTGGAATTAAACAAGTTTAACAATTTTACTGGGCCCGCTTTTTTGAGGGGCGTGGTGCATGGTCTGTCGTGGTTGGTATGTGGCTCAGCCCCTCGTATATATTCCGTAACCAACATAAAACATAGTTTATACCACCCTAACCAACCTTAGCACGAATTATTTCTTGACATGCGATGCCTTCACTGTTGTAGGTGGTATAAGCTAAAAGCTCAAGGATTATCTCCACGTACAGACGGTCAAATCATGGCATAACTATTACATAGCCTACCCACCCCTGACTCAACTGTTTCCTGTTATGCTGACATGCAAGATTTCGATAATGAAATATACATGTTCTGCAAATGCGTCCTCTAATGGTCAAGCCTGCCACCGATTTCTCTTTTAACCATATATCTGTACAAATGGGATAACATGTATTTTGATACCACCATCATGCAGGGAGGACTGGGGGTCCCGACCCCTCTCCCGCTGGAAAATCACAAAAGCTATAGGTTTCCCTTGGAATACTTGTCCGGGCCCCCTGGAGAGTTACAAAGCTACCCAGCCAGCATCAATGGCCCACCTTAAATGGCGTTTCACTTTTAGTTGTATCCCTAGAAGCAATTGAACCCCTTCCCCCTCTGTAAGATGAGTTGATGACTAAAAATAAAGGTTGTCAGAGCTGAACCCCACCTGACGAAACTGTCTGGATCCGCGGATGATCATGTGGTATTATTACAGTAAAACCTGGCTTAAGCGGCCACTCAAAACGAACACCAAAAATTGTGTTTTAAGACCAATTATCGCTTAATGCAGGTCAAAAGTATTACAGAATGCTCAAAGGGGAGCATTCTGCAATACTTTTGATCTTTATTAAGCTACCATTTGTCTTTAAGACCTGTGTTTTGTCTATTTTTAGTGACCCCTTAAGACAGGTTTTACTGTATGTATTTTTGCAATGTTACCTCAGCGTTTCACTGAGCACATGGTACATAAGAATAAGCTGATCAGAGTTTACAGTGTTTGTGCATTTCACGCTGAAGACTCTGATCAGCGTATACATCCTGGTGCTGTTTAAATAATCTGGAAAACGGATCCACCAGAAATAAAGAGAACAGCATACTCGGTTTCCTTGAGCCTATTCAGTAGAACAACTCATCTGCAAACTTTTTGCATATGAAATTGATCCAGAATTCAGCATTTCTAATTAGTGAATATTGTTTTTCCTGTAATTTGGGGTCCTGTAGGATACACATATTTTGCACAGAGGATCCAAGACATGGTTTAAGGCGTCTGTGAATCATAGCCCTGCTTCAGGGAAAAGCATGTCAATTCAAAGATTGCTTTCTAAATATTGAAAATATGAGAAAAAAAACCTGAGATAGGCATTGGTCAAACATTACTAATGTATTTCCAGGTTATTAGTGACCCCCGTTTTTCTTTTTTTAAACAGCTTTAAATTGAACTTAGAAGAACGGCACTTAGCATGTGGATTTAAATGCACACCGCGTAACTAAAACTTATTTTTTGGGAGACGCCCTTATTTGTATCTGAAGCCCCAGTCCCCTGTACAAAAGAATAACTTAGTTGTTTTTTCCTGTGAATATACCTATGTGTACCCCAATAGATACACGTGGTATATTTGCATTGCTATGATGATATGTACTAGCCTACAGGACTATCTGTATCCGATGATTCAACGAAAATCTATTTCGCAAACCTCACTCGTCATCATTTTGACTCACACACGCACGCACACACGCAATTATAAAAGTCTATAGGGGTCCTAGACCGTGCCCTATTGAAAGCAGGCACATATAAGGCTTAAGCATGAAACATGCATGTACATTTCTATTCATTGACTCTTTTTGCCTACGAGGTAATTTGTCATGATTTTGTCGTCTGCTGATATTTTTTTCAAAATCAGTTTGTTCCTTGTCGTTGCTTTTTCTAAATGATCTTTCGGGAATATCAGTAGCGTGCTAAGCAGTTTGGATCCAGATCATGCCCGACGTTTTGTCGGGCCTGATCTGGGTCCAAATTGTTTGCAAAGGTAATCAACAGACGACACTAGTAAGTAAAGAGTTTATGGCGACAATTCAAGTTTAGAGAGTTGACGAGAAATAGCGAATTAGGGATATACATTAAACTTAAAAAGCATCAACTGTTTGCCTGCTAAAGCTATTTCGCTGAACTGCTTAACTGTTTTACCGAAGGCAAGTTAAGGTAAAATGTTGGGCATTATCTGGATCCATACTGAATGATAACCTACTTGTATTCCTGAAAGACATATTTTTAGGAAACAATGATCTCTAAAGGAAATTCATCCATTGTTTAAGGTTCAGACAATACTGTTACTTGGATCGTTTTTTTAACTCAGGCCATTTCAATGCATCGCCTTTAGATGTACAGTGAAGTTTGTGAGTCAGTATAAGCAGTGAATCATAGCTTAATGCACGAAGATTGTGCCAGTTAAGCAATTTTAGCGTGAAGTTGCGATTGTTTTTATCAGTTTAAACACGTGTTTTGGGTGCTCAAAAGAACCATATCATCGAGACGGTTGTTTTGAGTACACACAACATATTTTTTGGTTGAGAAATAGGACGAATAATTCTCTGTTACGCACTCTTATCTTTGGGACTGACGAATTACCTCCACTGACCTGCATAAACCATGTTTTATTTATATCGCTAGGTTCACTTGGGGACTAATTCAAAGAAGAGCAGCAAAAACACACCAAAATTTCATCTAATTCCAGCCTATACAAAAACTCATATTTATGTGGAAAAAATAAATTCAATTACGCGGTATGTATCTAAATTCATTTCTCTAATTAATTTTTCAATTAAAATCACCATTAAAGAATAATTAGCAAAAAACGGGAGTCACTAATGTCCTGGAAACACTATAGTATCCAGTAGTTATTTCTGAAAGAATCATTTGCTAATATGCTCGCTTAAATGTCTCGAGAGGCGCTTCTAATTATCACCGAAACAAAAGAGATCTTGGAAAAAAAGGAATAGGTTATTTATCACATGACGTCGCGTCTGCAAGTGATATAACAGCATATATTACATGTTTGACAGGAAAATACCATGATTTATCAAACAAATAAAATCGGTAATTTTGTTTATGCCTAGAAAGATTTATTTCCTCTAGGGAAATAAATCCCTTTAGCCGGAACTCTTTTTTCCTGACCACAGGTGACCCAAGGCATCGATGAGATGAAACGCATGTCATATTCAATTTCGTTTTATTATTTACAATTTTAAACACGCATAACGTTTCTCTGCACTTTTGACGTCACAAGCATTAACAAATGACGTTATTTGCACATGCGATGACGTTGCATAACGTTTCCGTCTTCCAACACTGAAACTGGAGGATCGAGGAACAAAAACGAAAAATTCTAGAAAATCAAAATGAATTTAGCACCAAAATGTTCGTTACGATCTAACTAAGAAAATGACTACCCACACTTTATGTTTTTGTTCACTAATAAAAAAAGTTACAGACGTTTGAAATTCTGAGGTGGACTCGATGAAGAAGATTTCCAAAATGGCGGACTTCCAGGGAACAGCTAGCTGATGTATTACTACTCGTGTTAGAATAAGACATGTCATGATCCCGCTAGTTTTACTACATCGCATACCGTAGTATTTTCTTGATTTGAGCAAGCAGTTCAAGCAGAATACATGTAATATACAGTTTAATAAATCGTTCCATTTATATATATATATATATATATATATATATATATATATATATATATATATATATATATATATATATATATATATATATATATATATATATATATATATATATATATATATATATATATATATATATATATATATATATATGTGGGATTTATAAACCTCGGGAGGTGGCAAATCCAATTGAGAAACTCGTGCGCAACCGCACTCGTTTTTTTATCGGATTTACAACCTCCCTCGGTTTATAAATCCCATATTTCAAATGGACCGATTAATAAACTCTATGCATTGAAATCGATAAACCACTACTGACTTACAGATTTTAAAAGTAACGTAATGTAATGACGCCCATTTTAACGTTGCGTAAAAGATAACAAACCTTGACGTATTCACGCCAAAGATGCAATTCCAAAGTAGTTTTAATATCATATGATAAATAGAATCTAACATCCATGCTCCTGTATTATTGAATTTATTTAGGCAAGGTCTGCTACCAGTTAACTGGCAGCAGCGATTTTACGTTAAAATCGCTGCTACCAGTTAACTGGCAGCAGCGAATTTACGTTAAAATCGCTGCTACCAGTTAACTGGCAGTAGCGAATTTACGTTAAAATTGCTGCTGCCAGTTAACTGGTATCAGCGATTTTAACGTAAATTCGCTGCTTCCAGTTAAATTTTTATTTTTATTTTGACAAGAAGGTTTGAGTCGGTAACACATGGTGCAAACCAGTGTTTATACATGCAATAATGTAAACCTGGATCCAGAAATGTGTCTCAGGAGGGGAGAGGGTGTCTAGTTGGAGACCAGGGTGGTTCAGACAAAGTTGCACAATTTAAAATTGAGGGTCTGAGGTCCGGATCCGCAGTTCCCCCATTGGATCCGCGCATGTAATTATTCACAGAGGGTTTGGAAACAAAATGGGATTTTAAGTTTTATTAATTTTATTTTGCTTTTGAAGAAAATATATATATATCGTACAAACATTGTATAGAAAGCAACAATAAAATTAACGACTAATGTTAGCAAATACATTAGGCCCTTTTGTGACATAATTTAAACATATTTGACTACGATCGTCCTGTGCATCCTGCATTACGTGAACGTCTCCGTACTCATAAGTTTTTTTTTTTCAAAAAGAACAGCGTTTTACCTTCATTATCCTAAGTTAAGTTTCCAATAAGTTCTCCATAAAATAATATGAGTTTTGTTTTCGCTATACGGATAGTAAAATCCCTCTACTTCCTATATACGAAATTTCAAGCATGTAGCCATCTTGTATGGTTGTACAGCCTGGTTTGTGTGGAGTCTGGTCGGAAATCCCGAAGACCGGTTTTCTCACGACGAGACTCATATGTTGTGGATATATACCAGAATCGCCGCGGTGAGGAGATTCTAATACCTATCCACAACATATGATTTTATGGAGAAATTCTGAAAATTATCACGTTTTATCACTTTAATACCAACCCCAATTTTCCTCTATTTTCACTTTGTACAGTTAAGTTATCAATAAGTTCTCCATAAAATCATATGTTGTGGATATGTACCAGAATCGCCGCGGTGAGGAGATTCTAATACCTATCCGCAACATATGATTCGGAAACACGTTAAACAACTCATTAAGTAAGGCATTCACTAACATTTTGCTACTTCAGTCGATGCAAAATAACTTTCTATTCACACTACAATAAAAATACTGAAGCGAACTGGCAGCAGCGATTTCACGTTAAAATGGCTATAACCAGTTAACTGGCAGCAGCCATTTTACGTTAAAATCGCTGCTACCAGTCAACTGGCAGCAGCCATTTTAACGTAAAATCGCTGCTACCAGTTAACTGGCAGCAGCCACTCCGATTTATTTAACGAGTTGGGGGAAAGAGATAAAATGCAAGCCTCGCGTTTTATCTCTTTTACTCAACTCGTTTAATAAATTAAATAAACATGAGCACTCATGTAAGATCTTCTGTATCTTGTAGCATGAATTTACTAAGCTTACCGATTTAAGAAACCTTTCCGTGATGCAATTTCAACCCAGTCCGTGTTTTACAAAATGGCCTAGGTGTAGGATAAACACAGTTCTGTGTCTATTTCAGAAGTTTTGATAGTTTGTTTCCCAAAGAGTTGATAGACATGATGCTTTACAGAAACCAGTTTGTTAATATTTTTTGTAAATTTTAGCTATAATGCTGTCAGATTCACGCTGTGTTTTGGAACATAGATACTACACACGTCACGCAAAAGGCGAGAACTAGAGCAGGTCCTGAAGAAAGCCACAATTATCACATAATAAGGCCATAGCCCTCTGGGCAAATGTGTACTATCGGGGCCGAAGTGATTTTGTCATTTTGCTTTTTTCAGGGGCCCGCATCTTGTCTACGAACTTTTACATAGTACTCTTTCATCCTTTCAATGCCGGAAAACGAGGGCTCTGATCTACAGATACGAATGCTCAGCCTGATCAGGAGTCACATTGACCACCAAAGCTGTAATAGCTAATTTCAACGCTGCTCAGTAGCTGAACAATCTAATGCCAAATATTGGAAACGTACATAACCTCGATAAAAGGGTACATGTACATGAACACTCGTATAAAAGCCTAATATTTGGCCAGCACAATCGATTTTGGTAGAGCAACTTAGGCTCAGGCGAGCCTGCTCATCTGCACAGACTCGATAAAGCCTTCACTGCTCTCCCACACAGAGATTGGATGCCAGTAGATGAAGACGTAGAGCAAAATTTAAATCTCTTTCCCCACTCGATACACCAGTATTGGCATTTAAAGCGCTTTTGCGCATTTGCGATAGGTACCAAAGTCGCATGTGCTGGCTCATATAAATAACGTACTGGCTGTTCGTAATGATATATTAAAACTAATATTTGGCAGCACAGCTTGAATCCAGAAGCAAGTGTATTATGTCATCTGATCCTTTTTTCTGTAGATTTGTTATAAAATATGATGTGTCGATGTTCAACATATTTCAGCATGGTTTCCCATATTTCTGGGTGGGCGAATAGTATATGTTGATGTCCGTTTTCCAGACTATTTGAATGCCAGGTTGCCAGAATGATTAGGGAACAAATAGTATACAAGTAACACAATAATTAAAAAAAAAAGCTTGTGAAATCCGCGAACATATTGTTAAGAAGTGATTTTGTAAGCAATATGCTTTTGCGGCAATATAGTGTGACCAGTATGGTATGCTTTGCAACCACCCGTCACCTGTGTTATGGCATGTATTGCTTATACCAGTACTAGTATACACGCAAGGGGGTCAGTTTGTGACCCAAGTCCTGCGAGCATTGATTCATCTACAACACCTTCTGGGCGCAACTTGTTTTACAATTGTTTAAAACCTTTTCTAATACTTGTCACTGCATGTCTTTTGAATTGTTTAAAGTAATGAAACAGACAAAGATCAGGAATCGATACAACCAAGCACATCACCTTTCCCAGGGCACCATATGGGAAAGTGACAAAAACACAAGAAATCATTACACACAAGAGAGCCAAGAGGTCAGCCCTTTACAAGCAGGTGATCACAAGGCTGCAAGGAACAGTATAAGAGAATAACAAAGACAAACACGAAACACAAACGCATGATTCATGGTGTGTAAATGATTCATAAATACGTCATATTCTCTGAATGCTTTAATTTAATTCGAATTAACGGGTATTTCGAACTGTCGGAGTTCGAACTATCGAGGTTTTACTGTATGTGCTGGAGCCGAAGTTTATATTTAGGATACACTGATTTCTAATCATGAGGCTTTTCTTTTTATGATGCCAAATTGTGTGTTTCTAGTTTTTAAAAGAACTGATAACTCGTGCGCATACATTCTGGGTACTTAGGATTTAGCACCTTTGGCTAATCATTTTGCTGGGGAAGAGAGAGAGCTGGTTGCTTTACTTTTATTGTCATCTTGATGTCGGGTGGCTGCTATTGTTCTTTGCCTCTTCCTCACGTAACCGGGGGATGATCTGCAGTTTGTGATTGTGGCATACTCACTCTTACTTTTTAATAGAACCAAATCTATTAGATTGCGGTTCTTCTTGCTGTTAATTGTATTTTATAAGGCAAGTTCCAACGAAATGACAAATATCAAACTAGGGTAATTTAGATAACAAATCATTTTCTGGAATCCTGTTTTTTTCATTATGGGACATACTGGCGGTTTTCGTTCGTAATTATGACATGGTATATAACTGAATGACGTTTCTCAGTCAAAAAAAGTAATGGTTTAATTATGAGAAACCTGCGAAAGGTATTCGTTACACTGAGTCGTTGTAGGGAGTCCATTACACAGTACACCGGGTCAAAGAACCTTGTGCAGCCAATAATAACGGCAAAATTCTGAGCAATTCTGGGCAGTTGTTTTCACTGATCAGTCCGATGAAGTACTGTAAATTCGGAAATTTTCGCGAGAATTTTATTTTCGCGAATAGCGTTAAACGACATATTTGCGACCTAAAAAATCGCGACTATGACATGATTTACCTTCATAAGTAAACAACAGAGTGATTTCGCCATTTCGCAAGGATTTTATTTTCACGAAACTTCGCATATGCGAAGTTTCGCGAAAATAAAACCCTCGCGAAAATTTCCGAATTTACAGTACTTCACCATTACAGTGAACGGATGAAAGATCCTGGAAGTCAGGAGGACGAAAAGCAACCATTGTGCCAGGCGGGTCAGAATCCTTGCTTTCCTCACATATTTCTTGACTTTTCGCTTACTGTAAAGGCGGCAACTTTAATATTCAAATATGGGTGTGGTTCGGCTATTTCATCTGCTAAGGAAGGGAAATCAGGTTTTATATATGATTTTGTAAAGAGTTAATAAGCTTTGTGAGCCGCGCAAACATGCGTGCATTTCATGAAAAACCTAACCGTATACACACTGAGCTCACATTTATTAACCCTTAAAGCGCATAATCACAAAATGTACGTTTTTTTCGTCCACTAAACGATTTGAAGCCTCATAGATAAACAGTGTGAATCCAGATTAGACTGCTCCTGTAGGAGCAGTCTTATCTGGGTCCACAATGTTTGCCTCCCTGCTTATGTTAAATGCAGTTATTTTGCTGGCGTTTTAAGGACTAAATGATGACTGAGGTTGTGGCACAAGATGATACAGTTACTTTTGAATAAAACCACGCCTCCTTTTCAGCTTTTACCTATGCCTAAGGTTGACTAGTCCTAATTACTCATTCATGAGGCGCCGCCTTTACAGTCAGCGAAAAGTCAAGTTATACCTTACTATGATTGACTGCGTCCCGGCTCATATTTCAGTGACTGGTTGGCATACCATCATGGGAAAAGACAAATACAATAGTTCTCGTACATTTTCTAAACTTCTAACAAGCTTATATACATAAACTAACGACATATGCCTGGAATTATTGGGAAACCTTGTCAAAATGTTACGATATCATAATTATGTTTAACATATACCAAACTGTCTAGACATTAAATGGCAGCAAAGATATTTGATGCGAGAGGAAAACTTTTATTTTTTTCTGGACGAAGTATTCATATTTTTGTATTGAATGAAGAAGGGGAACATGTTAGGCAAAGGTGAGCATTGAATAATCTGGAAAAACGGATCCTTCAGAAATAGAGAGAAACTACAGAATAAGAAAACAGCAGATTCGGTTTTATTGAGTCTATTCATAAAAGTAATGGAAAGTGCAACAATTCTCATGCCCCCTAGCTCCGGCTTAAGCGGTATTCCGTTTTCCGTACAAACCCAATATTCCTTAAGGACCAGAATACGAAAACATACCAACACTATATCGATGTAAGGGAAGAAGTTTTACCAACTCCACGCGGCACAACGACAGCTGTTGCGACCTCTAAATAATCTGGAAAAAAAACGGATCCTTACTGAAGTTAGGGATGAAATAGCACCCACAGTAGGCCTATAATATTATGGTTAGCTCCTACTGGCTTAAAACTAACAAGTTGAGATACTTCAGGTTTATATATATATATAAGAAAAAATTAAACAATATAAGCCCATGGACGATTTTTTTATATGAGTATACAGCGTTGTCCCAGTCATATCAAAATGGTTTATACACTCGATGATTGGCTAAGGGCATATGGTTTCTTTAAGCGGTCAGTAAAGACCATGCTCAGAAAGGACGGATTTCTTATTTTTGAAGAGTTGATTTTCTAGTAAATGATTATATGTAAGATATTCAATGTTTGTTTAAACCATATAAGTCTGGCGTCCATTTTATGGGACATGGGCAAACAGTCCAGAACCAGATAAGACGCCGCATTCTCTGATCTGGTTCTGGACTGCTTGCTTACAGAATGTACTTTAAAAATTTGAATGGAATTTAAATTACCACCCAGTAACCCTTAAAAGGTAAGTGAGTATGATTAGGATATACTACAATCACACACTGCAGACCAACCCACGGCACCATGAGGAAGAGCCACAGAATATTAACAGTCACAATACATCAGGAAGACAGTTAAAGTAAGGCAACCAGCTCTCTCTTTCCCATCAAGATGTTTGCAAGCTAGAACGACATAAAGCACTAAATACCAAAACAACGGCCACACACAGAGCCCCCAAAAACAATGGGATTGCAAAAAGTACTGAATACCAAAACAAGGACCAAACACAGAACCCCCACAGACAAGGATTGCAAAACTAGAAGGACATAAAATACCGAATACACAAGAAAATATATGGCATTAAGTGCCATATCAGTGAACTCGGCTTTAGCAGATAAAGAGTTCGTTCTTTCATTACATCACAAGCTACATGTGATTACATGTATCAACAAACCGAATGATGTACACAAACACAATCAATCAATTATTCGCTCAATCAATCAATCATTTTACATAAACAACAATGAAACCTCCCTCCGTGATGAAACTATCTCCAGGTATGTATTCGAAGAAGGAGTCTTATAAGACAGAATCGCATAAGGCAAATCTTACCGTTTAAGTTGAGGCCTTTAACTGCTCATATATGCATGTAAGGAACTTATAGAGCATGGTTTTTGGCTCTGTATTTGAAAACAGAATAGACCTTGAGATTATCGAAATTTGCTTTATTTACCAGACGCCTATATAATGTTTAAAGCCGCGAGAACCCCGACTTTGTTAAAAGCAGGGACCACCCTGAGCGCCCACACAGTCCCATCGGCGCCCTTGTTTTTACATGTAGATTCAAATGTATGTTAAAACAGGATGGGTAGTCACGTGGTTTTTGCTTGGATACACTGTACGGATGTGCGAATACACTGTACGGACATTCTGATCGAATGTAGGAAGATTTCTCTATGTTTTCTCATCTATACCCAGAAAGTTATACACCATTTTACAGCGCACATTTTCCCCTATCAAACGCTACCAGGATAGCATCTTTAAGCTTCTTACTTTGAGTACTAACTCTGTCACAAATGTTGTCCGTATAGCTTATTTCCAAATTCAGGCCCGATCTGCGCCGCTAAAAAATTTGTGACAGAGTCTGTACTCAAAGTAAGAAGCTTTATGAGGATATCCTGGCATCGTTCGATCGGGGAAAATGGGGCAAGAAAATGGTGTATAACTTTCTACGTAAAGATGAAAAAAAAACGCGCAGAAATATCTACTTACTTTTGCTTAAAACATCGGTGTGGAAAGAAGTCCGCCATTTTTCCGTACAGTGTATCCTAACAGAAACCACGTGACTACCCACCCTGTAAAAGAAGTCAGGAAAACCGTCAGGTTTGATCAATTTTAAACTCTTTTTCGGACCAGATCTGGGACCAAACTTTCTGCTTATGTTATCAGCAGAGGCTCGCTTATAGCAATGTTTAAGATCAAAGAAGCCGCTATGGGTTCTGTTTCACGACGTGGTAGCAATGACCAGTGACCTATATATCGGTCACTGCCTTGACGCTGGAAAGATTCATTAAACATAGGTTTCCGGCCGTGGGTAGTTTCGGCTGGGTCGTTTTCGGCCTGGTTTTAGGGTGGGTCGTTTCGGCATATTCTGACAGGATCTGATTGTTTTATAAACTTGCCAAAATTCCGACTGCATTAATTTTTCCACGAAATCGTACACGCGCGCATTCCCGCAAGAGCGTTCACTAGTACAAACTGGGCTCTTTTCTGAAATGATTATTATGTACAAAAATAGGTGCTGACTTTCTTTTATTTATTTATTTCTTATATAAATTTCCAAAGATCCGTCTGCATTAAACACTACCCAGGCCGAGTACCGAAAGCTCAAGAATAGACTGTACATGCGTGCATACTAGCAAGAACACTTACAGGGAAATAACTAACAACAATTGGGCAAATAATGTTGTGGACAAAAAATATGTACTGAAAAGAGAGCATTCCAGGCCCGACTCTATTGAACACTTGGAGTTTGCCTCTGTACTAACATAAGCAAATAAAGTTATCAACTATGTGCAGCAGACGACTTAAGCAGGCACCATTTGAACGAACATATGGGTCGAAAATTAGGTGCATAGACCCACTTGATGGCTGTGCATGTATGATTACTTCACGCATGTTAAATGTATTACGGTATCTGCCGCATTTATGTTTATATGAACAGCGTACACGCAGGAAGAATACAGAGACCGAAATATAGTGGATGGCTCCGCTTTCATGTTTAAAGGGTGTGATAAATTAAATGAGCTGGCCCATTACTATAACATTTACAAGACATCTAATCAAGGAACGATGTGAAAGCGCCAGGTCATTCAGTTTATGACATGTATGCGTGACTGAGACATATCCTTATGCAATGACCAGCATGTGCACACTGCTGTTGGTTATACATGTAAGGTATGATAGCTCAACTTGCGACATCACATTTCTGAGAACTAACTATAGCCCCTGTATTAAACAGAGTACACAGTCTTTTAAAATTCTGAAAGGCAGGTTTTATCATGAAACGGCTTATTTCCATTCATTGGAATACACTACGAGGCGTGGTTGACCTGATTAACAGCGATATTCATACGCGCATCACGAAGGTATGCAGTGTCCATTCATAGAAAACAATTCAATAAGAGTTACTGTTCCTGAAATGACCGAATAACCATTAAAAAGTGACACGGGAGCTTCCCAGTTCACAAAAACACCATTAACTCAGTAAAAGTTCAACTTTCGAATGAAAATCGGCAACAAAATACATATTTTTGAATAACTGCTCTGTGGTTTATGTTTCACTCACTATCATTTCAAAGCAAACAGCCATTTTAACACGAACTATTTCTTCAAAGTGTAGAAATTTCGAAAACAGATATAACTCTCTAGAATAGCTGATATTGAACAGATCCCGAGTTCCAAAAAGAAGGACCAAACACAGAACCGCCACAAACAATTGGTTTGCAAAAATAGAACAACGTAAAGTACTGAATACCAAAACAAGGACATAAGACAGAAGTATCACAACAAATTAGAACAACAATAAACAATGAATTAACAACAACAGAACCACCGCCTTAGAATGGACATTACCCTAAGCAACCGGGGGGGGGGGCTTTAATGCATTTTATTGGTACCAACCTTCGCCCTAGATTCAAAATTGATTCGTCCAATTGATAAGGGAGGGGTATTCCATTGGGTATATTATGTATATGCCTAAGGCGAAGGGACCGCGGCACACCGACATCATAGCCGAATAATGTATGTATTGGGTATAAATGGGTTAATAGCCTAGGATAATATGTGGCTGTACTAAGATGGTCTTCATGGTCGACCAGCTTGACTCAAAA
Organism: Loripinus fragilis; assembly: GCA_964019695.1. Lineage (NCBI taxonomy): Eukaryota > Metazoa > Mollusca > Bivalvia > Lucinida > Lucinidae > Loripinus > Loripinus fragilis. Next base: position 35,545,184 of record OZ026520.1, on the reverse strand, counting down.
TTTAAACAGATCTTATACACTCTTAGTTTATATAATCGATATAGAAATCACTTGAAGCTTTTGAAAACGATCATAAGTGATTTGATGGTCATCAATGATACGGATATCTGTTTATCAATTAACTGATAAGGTCAATATCATAAAGACGGATCTGCTATTGAAAGAGGATATACAAATTATACATGTATATGGTAGTCAATGTACAGTAAAAGTGGCCACTCAAAAAGAAGACCAATAATTAGTTTTCAAGACCGATTATCTCTTAATGCATGTCAAAAGTATTGCAGAACCTGTCTTAAGCGACCACTCAAAAAGAAGACCAAAATTGGTTTTAAGACCGATTATCGCTTAATGCAGGTCAAAAGTATTGCAGAATGCTCCAAGGGGAGCATTCTGCAATACTTTCGACCTTCATTAAGCTACCATTTGTTATCAAGATCTTTGTTTTGTCTATTTTTGAGGGGCACCTAAGACAGACTCGTTGTTGATTGTTGCTCCCATTGTGGGATTCTGTAGTTGTTCTATGTTTTGCTGTGCGTTACTTTGTGTCCACTCTAGTTTTGAAATCATCTTAATGGGGAAAAGAGAGTTGGTTGCTTTGCTTAGTTTGTCTTCATGGTGTCTCGTGATTGTGTTGCTCTTCCTCGCGATGCCATAGGTTTGTCTGCAGTTTGTGATTGTGGTATTTCCTGATCATACTCACTTACTATTCGCTGTAACGGTAAATAATCTCCTATGAGTAAATTGCAAATATCTGCCTAGACTGGTATCAGACCAGTAAAAAGAGCAATAGTAAAATATGTGCACATACAATGTACAAGCATACACAACCTCTTTAAAAGTCTTATTTACTGTCTGTATTTATGGCTATTTTTTGTTTGTTTGTTTGTTTTGATTCTTTACGTCCATTCAACAATCTTTCAGTTATGCGGGACGGGTCTTCCTGGGTTGAACCAGTACTAAGCTAGGATAAATGTTCTTGCTCAATGACACAACACAGTGACGACGATGAGGCTCGAACCCGCGCCCCTCGGTCCCGTGTCAAGCACTCAACCACTGAGCCACTGTGCTCCCGTATTTATGGCTATGGGTAAGTAATAAAGTAACATATATTTATCTCTGTAGTAGTCATAGAACTTTCAGCTTAAATAGAAGTCTAAAATACAGGGCCTGAAAACAGGCTAAGGCAGTAAAACCTGTCTTAGGCGGCCATTCAAAAATAGACAAAACAAAGATCTTTATTACTAATGGTAGCTTAATGAAGGTCGAGAGTATTGCAGCATGCTCCTTTCCCTTGAAGCATTCTTTAATGCTTTTGACCTGTATTAAGCGATATTTGGTCTTTAAATCCAATTTTTGGTCTTCTTTTCAAGTGGCCATTTAAGACAGGTTTTACTGTATCTGCCTTGAGGTAAGAGGTCCAGTGTGTGGTCTAAATCTCATAGTGCCCTCATACTTCTTCCATGCGCAAATTGACAAAAGGTAAGTACTGTGGATTCCGAAATTCTCGCGAGGGCTTTATAATTGCTTTATTATGTGGAGTTTCGTGAAAATAAAACCCTCGCTAAATGGCGAAGCTACTATGTCGTCTACTGATATAGGTAAATCATGCCCTAGTCGCGAGTTTTTGATGTCGCAAAACGTCTTTGAACGCTATTCGCGAAAATAAAATTCTCGCGAAAAAATCCGATTTTTACAGTAAGTATGAGCAGAAAATGCCACAATCCCACACTGAAGAGCAACCCACGACACTATGATGAAGAAACACAGAATAATAGCAGTCACATGCCATCCAGCGGACAATTAATGTAAAGCAACCAGCTCTCTCTTCATCACCAAGATAATTGTAACAACTAGAAAGGACACCAGTACTGCACTACAAAACAAGCAACAAACACCCCAAACAGTTGGAGCAACATTAAACAATTATTCAACAACAACAGTACCACCGCCTTTGGACAGACAGCTGCCGAAACCACTGGGGGCTTAAGGGAATTCAACTGACCAAATCTTTGCAAGCATAAATGCCAGCTAAACAACGCACTAGTTATAACAACATATACTCATGCTAATAAAAAGAAGGCCACCCAAATTCTCCGGCTTTATTGAAAATAAATACAGACATGAACATGCTTTAATTATAAATTATATATTGTAAGTCATCCTTTGTATGACCAACGCCTTTATTAATGCATTCTGTGATGCTTTTATGCATGCTCAAAATAAGCCTTGGGTTGTACCCTACCCCTCGTGGAATGCATGGGCACTGTTCAATTATCTTGTGTTCAAACTAAGGAAATGTGACAGATGGGTTGCGATACAACCATGTATCTGCCAGCCTAGAAAATCCTAGGGCTAGCCAATCAGAGATTGATTGGGACCTGAAAGGCCAGGCAAGGGAGTATGACATGCCCAGCTTGCAAACAGTTCCTTGTCATATTGCAGGTATGCTGGTATTGTCTTGCTGGAAGAGAGAAATGTTTCTAACAGTGTGATAAAGTTGCAGGACATGTGGGTGCAGAACTTCATCTACATAGCGTTGGTCTGTAAGTGACCCCTGTATTACTATGCAAATCTAACAAACCTTATACAAAGCTCACGGTGGCCTTCTTTTTTTTAGCATGAGTATAATCTAGCGTCAAGATTTGGCTAGTAGGATATATTCAAGCCCCACGCATCACCAATGAATGTGGCTGCTTCTAGGCTGACTTAAGTACACTGAACTTAGGATAAAGTCGGGTCAATTCGGTCATACACCTAAATTCGGACAGGGACCTTATTTGTTTCAAACTTAAATTATTGGAATAAAAAATACGCTAACTAAGCAAACAGTGGAAATCCAGATGAGACGGCTCATTAAGAGCAGTCTCATCTGGATTTCCATTGTTTGCTATTGTATATCCGAGTTTACCTGATGTCCGAAGTGACTTGACTTTACACCTACCTACATCTATTAATCGAAGTTCACTATTGTCGATCTAATGGAGGAACATAACAGCCGGTATACAGCAAACGGTACAAGTTAACATTTGCATCAATCGAGGGCTCAGGTCCGCCTGCGCATTCGATGGGCACTCTATTGATAGCGTTCAACGTTTCTTCAGGACGAAAACAAGACTACGATCAGACTGATGTGGATGCCAAGACTGATTTGAATCTTCGCTGTACCAAATACTGGATACCACTTCATATAATATAATATATAGATGATTGCATAACTAGACAGACACAAAGAACTGAATATCAAAACAAGGACCAAACACAGAGCCCTCACAAACAATGGATGCAAAAATAAACAATAAATCAACAACAAGAGAACCACCACCTTAGGACGGACAGCAGCCTAAGCCACTGGGGGTTTAAATGCATTTTAATGGTACCATATCTTCGCCCTAGCTTATGTTGTTGTTAAAACACAATCATTTTTAGCTCGTATAGAGGGTTCTTCACTATTGCAATGTATCATCAAAAAACAATCTAACCCAATTAACACACTATGATGATACAACGAGAAGGGCTCATGATTACAGATAGTCCTAGATAAAGAAAAGCTAAAGTTGAGCCACGGCGGACCCAGCCAAAGACAGGCATCAAGCACCAACCTACCGATTAAAGATTTACGTCAGGACCATCACTAAGTCTGAGGCCTGACCCACCGTCGTGCAATTGAAGAGGAAACCATAGATATAAACCGCGATTGGATTTACAACCAGATATGCAGACTGTCGCATGATATTCATGTTACATCCAACTTTGTTTTAATAGTAAATAAAGTGTGACTAACAATTGCACAATTAAATTGCTTTATATAACACAATTATACAAATTAAACCATCGATTGTCCCAGTTTTTGAAGTATGAATATTCCAACGAATATCTTGATATCAAACATAGCTTTACAATGTAAACTAGTATGACCAGGAAATGCCACAATCACAGACCACTGAACACACCACGACACCACAAGGAAGAGACACGAAGCAATAATAGCTATACGACAGGAAGAACACAATTAAAGTAAAGAGACCAGCTCTCTCTAGCTCAAAATGACGATTGCAAAACTTATAAAGGACACTTAGTACTGCATTACCAAATAAAGACCAAACACGAAGCCCACACAAATAATGGAAGCAACAACAAACAATGAATCAACAACAACAGAACCACCGTTGTAGAGCGGACAGCAGTCGAAGCCACCGAAAGAGAGAGAGAGAGAGAGAGAGAGAGAGAGAGAGAGAGAGAGAGAGAGAGAGAAGGGGTAGGGCTTAGACATATTTTACCAGCCGAATCTCTGCGCTAGGTTCTGCTTTTGTTATAACACAAAAATGTTAAGCTCGTGTGGAGGCTTCTTAACTTATGCAATGTTTTATCACAGGCAACAATCAAATCGTATTAACATACTGTGATGAAACAAAGGAAAGGGCTCTTAACTCACAGACAATCAGAGCTAAAGGAAACACTAGTTAAGTCACAGTGGGCCCAGCCAAAGACAGATATCATGCACTGACCCACCAATGAAGTACTTGCATAATCAAGATGCCCTATATAACATTATCATGCACAGTAAACCATAGATTGTGCCAGATCTTGATTTGGGAATATTTACATGTTCATCTTGATATCAAACAAAGCAAGCCAAAAATAGTAAGTGAGTATGATCAGGATATACCACAATCACAAACCGCAGACAACCCCATGGCACCGCAAGGAAGAGTCGCTCAACCAAGTCTGAATAACACTTGCACAATCAAATTGCTTTATATAACACAATCATACTTTGAAAACAATCGATTGTGCCAGTTTTTGGAGTGGGAATATTTCAAAGGTTATCTTGATATAAAACAAAATATGCGAGGTCTAACTAACATTTTCACAATCCAGTTGCTTTATATAATACAATTATACTTAGTAAATCATCGAGTGTGCCAGTTGTTGAAGTGGGACTATTTTCATTAAATTTCTTGATATTAAACATATCATTACAAGTCAGATAAATACTAACATAATCAAGTTGCATTATGTAATATCATCATGCACAGATAACCGTCGATTGTGCCATATCTTAATGTTAGAATATCTCCACGAATATCTTAAGTTTATATTTAACAACGTACGCCAAGTGTGACTAACACATGCACAATCAAATAGCTTTATATAACACAAGCATACATAGTTAACTATAGACTGTGCTAGTTCTTGAAGTGGGAATATTTTCGCGATTTATTTTACAAATTTCTTGATTTTAAGCATATCATTACAAGCCTGATACATACTTACCATATCAAGTTGCCTTATATAATATCATCATGCACAAGTAACCATCGATTGTTCCAGACCGTGATGTTAGAATATGTCCACAAATATCTTGCTATTTCACGAAGTACGCAAAGTGTGATTAACACTTGCACAATCAAATTGCTTTATATAACACAAGCATACATAGCGAACCATCGACTGTGCTAGTTCTTGAAGTGGGAATATTTTCGCGATTTATTGATATTAAACATATTATCACAAATTTGATAAATACTTACATAATCAAGTGCCTGATATTACTTTATCATGCACAGATAACCATCAATTGTTCCAGATCGTGATATTAGAATATGTCCACGAATATCTTGCTATTTAACAACGTACGATAGGTGTGACTAACAATTTCACAATCAAATTGCCTTATGTAACACAATCATACATAGGAAACCATCGATAATTTCAGTTCTTGAAGTGGAAATATTTCCTCGAATTTCTTGATATTAAACATATCATTACAAGTCTGATAAATACTTACAATATCAAGCTGCCTTATATAATATCATCATGCACAGGTAACCATCGACGGTAGCAATCGATTATCAAGCATGCCAAAAACCAAGCATGCCAAAAATAGTAAATGAGTATGATCAGGAATTACCACAATCACAAACTGCAGACAAACCCATGACACCGCGAGAGAGCCACACAACAATCATGAGACACCAGGAAGACAAACTTAGCTAAGCAAACAGCTTTTTCTTCTCAATCAAGATGATTGCAAAACTAGAATGGCCATAAAGTAACGGAACAATTACAGACTACCACAATGGGTGTAACAATTAACAACAAGTCAACAACAACATAATCACCGCCTTAGAACAGACAGCAGCCTAAGCCACCGGGGGGGGGGGGGGCTTAAATGCATTTAACTGGTACCAAGCCTTCGCCCTAGATTCTGCTGTTGTTGAAGTACAAGAAATGTTCACTTCGCATGGAAGTCGTCTAACTATTGCAATGTATCATCATGGAGAAACACTCTAATCAAATTAACACACTATGATGAAACGAAGAAAAGGGCTCACGACTCACAGATAGTCAGAGCTAATGAAAACCTCCATTTGAGACGGTGGGCCCAGATACAGATAGGCATCAGACACCAACCCACTGATTAAAGCTTTACGTCAGAGTCGTCATAGAGTCTGAGGCCTGACCTGACGTCATGCAATTAAAGAGGAGACCATAGCTATAAACTGTGATTGGGTTTAAAACCAGGCATGCAGACTGTCGCATTGCATCTAAGTTATATCCAACCTTTATATAACGTTTGATCACTAAAATTAGGTTTTCCAACAATTCTTTTGAATTAATAAACTAAATCACCATAAAATATAGGTTCTGATATGCATTGTTGCAGAAGAGTTTTTAACCCAATGTTGTATTTAACAATTAACTCTGAGTGTCTGTGGTAGAATTTAGAAAATGCTTTTTGAATTTTATGATATCTACGTATAACCTTGTTTTAATAACTTAGCAGTAAAAAGTAAGTTTCTGTTGTTGAACACATTAGAACACACTCTTGCAAAACGAATAAGCTGAGAAATATATACTTCATAGATAGGGGAGCTAGGAACATCTCCATCAAGAAATGGGAAATTGACTATTTCAAAATTAAAATCATCCGGTTTATCATAAATTTTAGAAGAAACTATGCCATTTGTTATGGACAAGTTCAAGTCCAAAAATGGAGCTTCAGTATCAGAAGAATTCGCCTTATTTAACTGAAGCTCAATATGATATATCTGACCTACCATTTGTTCAAAATAAGGATTATCAGTATTAAGTAAGTCATCTAAATATCTGGAGGTGGAGCTAAAAGCTTCACTAATATCAGTTTAATTATTGTCTGACAGAGTCAACATGAAGTATCTCTCATAAAAACATAAACAAATCTGCAACAAGAGGAGCACAGGTAGTACCTGCTGGAATACTTACAATTTGTCTACATAAATTCGAGCCAAATCTTATAAATATATTGTCCAAAAAATTATGGAGAGCATCACACAATTTCTGACATGACCACAACTCATATCGTTTAGGTTGTTCAGAAGTAAAAGAGGGCATTTTTATCATTACAAGCCAAATAAAGTGAGCCCTCTCTGTTAAATGTTTGTTCAATTAATTAAGTTAGTTTTTCTTTGATTAGATTATGAGGCAATGAACTATTGACAGTATAGAAATCATATGTAGACAAACTAGATGCTAGAAAACCACTAGTCTGACTAACACTTGCACAATCAAATTGCTAATTGTAACACAATCATTTATAGTAAACCATCGATAATGTCAGTTCTTGAAGTGGGAATATTTCCACGAATTTCTTGATATTAATCATATCATTACAAGTCAAATAAATACTAACATAATCCAGTTGCCTTATATAATATCATCAAGCACAAGTAACCATCGATTGTTCAAGATCTTGATGTTGGAATATATCCACGCATTTCTTGATATTAAACATATCATTACAAGCCTGATAAATACTTACATAATCAAGCTGCCTTATACAATATCATCATACACAGGTAACCATCGATTGTGCCAGATCTTAATGTTGGACTATTTCCACGATTATCTTGATATTTGACGAAGTACGCAAAGTGTGACTAACACTTGCACAATCAAATTGATTTATGTAACACAATCATACATAGTAAACCATCGATTGTGCCAGTTCTTGAAGTGGGAATATGCTCATGATTTTCTTGATATTAAACATATCATTACAAAAAGTTTGTCTGATAAATACTTACATAATTCATTTGCCTTTTATAATATCATCATGCGAAGGTGACCATCGATTGTGCCAGCTCTTGCAGTGGGAATATGTTCACGATATTCTTGAATTTAAACATATCATTACAAGTCTGATAAATACTTACATAATCCAATTGCCTTTTATTATATCATCCTTTGAAGGTAACCATCGATTTTGCAAGTTCTTGAAGTGGGAATATGTTCATGATTTTCTTGATATTAAACATATCATTACAAAATGTTAGTGAGTATGATCAGGAAATACCACCATCACATGCTGCAGACCAACCCACGGCACGGTGAGGAATTGCCACAGAATATTTATAGTAACAATACATCTGTAAGACAATAACAGCAAAGCAACTAGCTTTCTCTTTCTCTTCAAGATGATTGCAAAACTAAAATGGACACAAAGTAATGCATAACAAAACAAAGACAAACACAGAACTCACACAAACAATGGGAAGTACCTTAAACAATAGATCAACAACAACAGAACCACCGCCTTAGAACGGACAGCAGCCTAAGCCACCGGGGGGCTTAAATGCATTTTAATAGCGCTACATCTTCGGCTCAAGTCTGATAAATACTTACATAATCCAGTTGCCTTTTATAATATCATCATGCACAAGTAACCATCGAGTGTGCCAGTTCTTGAAGTGGGAATATGTCCACGATTAACTGGGTATTAAACATATCATTATAAGTCTGATATATACTTACATCATCAAGTTAACTTATATACCATCATCATGCATAGGTAACCATCGATTGTTCTAGATCGTGATGTTACAATATATCCACGAATATCTTGATATTAAAAAAGTACGCCAAGTGTGACTAACACTTGCTTATCAAATTGTTTTATATAACACAATCATACATAGTAAAACATCGATTGTGCCAGTTATTGAAGTAGGAATAAAAATAGTAAGTGAGTATGATCAGGAAATACCACAATCACAAACCGCAGACAACCCCGTGGCACCGCGAGGAAGAGCCGCTCAACCATCACGAGACACCATAAGACAAATTAAGCAAAGCATCCAGCTCTCTCTTCCACATCAAGATGATTGCAATACTAGAATGGAAATAAAATAACGTACAACAAAACATAGAACAATTACAGACACCCACAATGGGAGTAGCAATGAACAAAAAGTCAACAACAACAGAACCACCGCTTTAGAATGGACAGGAGCTTAAGCCAAGGGGGGGCTTAAATGCATTTTACTGGTACCATATCTTCGCCCTAGATTCTGCTGTTGTTGAAGTACAAAAAATGTTCAACTCGCATGGAGGCCATCTAACTAATGCAATGTATAATCATGGAGAATCACTCTAATCAAATTAACACACCATGATGAAACAAAGAAAAGGGCTCATGACTCACAGAGAGTCAGAGCTAATGAAAACCTCAAGTTGAGCCATGGTGGATCCAGCTACAGATAAGCATCAGACAATAACCCGACGATTAAAGCTTTACGTCAGAGCCATCATAGAGTCTGAGGCCAGACCCATCGTCGTGCAATTAAAGAGGAAACCATAGCTATAAACCGTGATTTGGTTTAAAACTAGGCATGCAGACTGTCGCATGATATCCAAGTTATATCCAAACCTTATATAACGTTTTACTATCTTTTTTAATTGATCACTAAAATTAGTTTTTCCAACAATTCGTTTGAAGTTTTAAACTAAATCACCATAAAATATAGGTTCTTATTTGCCCTGCTGCAGAAGAGTTTTTAACCCAATGTTGTATTTAACAATTAACTCTGAATGTCTGTGGTAGAATTTAGAAAATGCTTTTCGAATTTTATGATATCTATAACCTTGTTTTAATAATTTAGCAGTTAAAAATAAGTTTCTGTTGTTGAAGTCCTCAACATTAGAACACACTCTAGCAAAACGAATAAGTTGAGAAATATATACACCATAGGAAGGAGAGCGAGGAACATCTCCATCAAGAAATGGGAAATTTACTATTTCAAAATTATAATCATCCCGTTTAGCATAACTTTTAGAAGAAAATATGCCATTTGTTTTTGACAAGTTCAAGTCCAAAAAAGGAGCTTCAGTATCAGAAGAATTCGCCTTATTTAATTGAAGTTCAGTGGGATATATCTGACCTACCATTTGTTCAAAATGAGGATTATCAATATTAAGTAAGTCATTTAAATATCTGGAGGTTGAGTTAAAAGCTTCAATAATATCAGTTTGATTATTGTCTGACAGAGACAACATAAAGTGTCTCTCTCATAACAAAACAAAAAAAATGTGCGACAAGAGGAACACAATTAGTACCCATTGGAATACCTACAATTTGTCTATATAATTTCGAGCCAAATCTTATAAATATATTGTCAAAAAGATAATGGAGTGCATCACACATTTTCTGACATGACCACAATTTATATCGTTTAGGTTGTTCAGAAGTAAAATAGGCATTTTTATCATTACAAGCCAAATAAAGTGAGCCCTCTCTGTTAAGTGTTTGTTCAATTAATTCTGTTAATTTTTCTTTGATTAGATTATGCGGCAATGTAGTATAGAGAGTAGAGAAATCATATGTAGACAAACCAGATGCTAGAAAACCTCTAGACTGCAATTTATTAAGAATGTCACCTGAATTTTTAATAGACCAAAATAATTTTTTACCATTTTTTTCATAAACTGCTGTGCAATATTTAATGACATGGTTTTTAATCGCAGTGAGGCAAGATGTCAAAAGAATAGACAACTCAGTAGTTGTATATGCACTAGAATTAGCAATAAAACGCGATTTATAGGGCCGTTTATGAAGTTTAGGTAGCCAGTATTACGTAGAAAGCTGGTTATGGTCCTCATCAACAAACAACGCAAACTTAGCTGCCATATGGCATCGATGCATACCAACGATCGACGCTCATCAAGCCTCTTATGCTCGTATGTTTTTTTCAGTGCTAAGTTCTTGCTTTAGGGTGTTAATGTAGTATCTTTTTCAAACGACCACAGCATTGTTAGCAGCCTTATCTGCGGGGGCCAAAACAAACCTCCTATTGTATTCTTGGATCCCTTTCTTCAAGTGTCTAAATGTGAATGTAGGTTTAAAGTGGTTAAAATTATTACAGACACCATATCCACTTGGTTTTAATAATAATATTTACCATGAGGGTAACATTTCTAGATTACCTGATTTTGATGTTTTTTCTCTTTTAGATATCTGTAAACGTAATAACCGATCTCATGGTAAACGCAAAAATGGAAATTTAAAGCGCAAAAATAAACATGTTTTAACTCTTTCAGAATTAAGTATCATCTTAAAACATTCTGGCCTACATATGGCCCTTTCAAGTTTAGTAACTCTTTCTATATCTTCACTTCGTAATTTGGATATTGAGGCAAATAAATTCTATGATAGAGCTCATCTACTTTATGATGCAGCAATTCTTACCCGGTGTTACACTCAACATGCTCTTCGGCCATATATAGATTCAGAAATTAATCATATTAGACATTTTATTAAAATTCAATTTGTCAACAAGGGGATTGAATTCATTAACTTACCCAGTATATTTAAAGATAAATCTGTTATCTCTTCTATTCCTACTTATTTTGAAAAGAAGGAATCCCCTATCATTTGTTATAAGTATAAAAAAAACCTATTTGTAGTACTGTTTTTAACTATAACTAATTAGTAACAGAACTTGATATCGAAAATTCTATTCCTGACTCCTGAGATTGCATAGACTCTTAGTATTGCTATCAACCTGCTGGTCATATAGTCACAGGAGATTTGAAAATCATAACTGATTCAAGAATTCGGTCTATTATATGTAAGGGACCTAAATATAGGTTTCCTGTGCCAATAGACCTCAAATCATGCCGTGAGGAAATTGCAGGAGCCTTACAAGAATTTTGTAATCGCTGGTGTAAACGAGAGTATGTTGAGTCTAATGCCTTAAATAGTTGGAAACTAAATACTTTTAAAATTATTGATGGTAGAATTTCATTTTATTGCAACAATTTAGATCTTTAATACCTAAACCTAAATTCACTTTTAGACACTTGAAGAAAGGGATCCAGGAATTTCATAGGAAGTTTTTATTTGTCCCCCGCAGATAAGGCTGCTAACAATGTTGTGGTCGTTTGAAAAAAGATACGATATTAACACCCTTAAGCAAGAACTTAGCACTGCCAAAACATATGAGCATAACAGGCTTGATGAGACGTCTATCGTTGATAGGCATCGATGCCATATGGCAGCTAAGTTTGGGTTGTTTGTTGATGAGGACCATGGCAAGCTTTCTACGTTATACTGGTTACCTAAACTTCATAAACAGCCCTATAAGTCGCGTTTTATTGCTAATTCTAGTGCATGTACAACTACTGAGTTGTCGATTCTTTTGACTTCTTGCCTCACTGCAATTTAAAACAATGTCATTAAATATTGCACAACAGTCTATACTACATTGCCTCACAATCTAATAAAAGAAAAACTAACAGAAATAATTGAACAAACATTTAACAGAGAGGGCTCACTTTATTTGGCTTGTAATGATAAAAATGCCTTTTTTATTTCTGAGCAACCTAAACGATATAAATTGTGGTCATGTCAGAAAATGTGTGATGCGCTCCATTATCTTTTGGACAATATATTTATAAGATTTGACTCGAAATTATATAGACAAATTGTCGGTATTCCAATGAGTACTTATTGTGCTCCTCTTGATGCAGATTTGTTTTTGTTTTGTTATGAGAGAGACACTTTATGTTGTCTCTGTCAGACAATAATCAAGCTGATATTATTGAAGCTTTTAACTCTACCTCCAGATATTTAGATGACTTACTTAATATTGATAATCCTTATTTTGAACAAATGGTAGGTCAGATATATCATACTGAGCTTCAGTTGAATAAGGCGAATTCTTCTGATACTGAAGCTCCGTTTTTGGAATTGAACTTGTCAATAACAAATGGCATAGTTTCTTCTAAAATTTATGATAAAGGGGATGATTTTAATTTTGAAATAGTAAATTTCCCATTTCTTGATGGAGATGTTCCTCGCTCTCCTTCCTATGGTGTATATATTTCTCAGCTTATTCGTTTTGCTAGAGTGTGTTCTAATGTTGAGGACTTAAACAACAGAAACGCTTTTTTAACTGCTAAATTATTAAAAGTAGGTTATAGATATCATAAAATTCGAAAGCATTTTCTAAATTCTACTACAGACACTCAGAGTTAATTGTTAAATACAACATTGGGTTAAAACTCTTCTGCAACAAGGCATATCAGAACCTATATTTTATGGTGATTTAGTCTATAAATTCAAACGAATTGTTGGAAAACCTAATTTCAGTGATCAATTCAAAAAGATAGTAAAACGTTATATAAGGGTTGGATATAATTTGGATATCATGCGACAGTCTGCATGCCTAGTTTTAAACCCAATCACGGTTTATAGCTATGGTTTCCTCTTTAATTGCACGATGGTGGGTCAGGCCTCAGACTCTATGACGGCTCTGACGTAAAGCTATAATCGGTGGGTTGGTGCCTGATGCTTATCTGTAGCTGGACCCATTGTGGCTCAACTTGAGGTTTTCTTTAGCTCTGACTATCTGTGAGTCATGAGCCCTTTTCTTTGTTTCATCATGGAGTGTTAATTTGATTAGAGTGTTTTCCATTATGATACATTGCATTAGTTAGATGGCCTCCATGCGAGCTGAACATTTCTTGTACTTCAACAACAGCAGAATCTAGGGCGAAGATTTGGTACCAGTAAAATGCATTTAAGCCCCCCGGTGGCTTAGGCTGCTGTCCGTTCTAAGGCGGTGGTTCTGTTGTTGTTGACTTTTTGTTTATTGTTACTCCCATTTTGGGAGTCTGTTATTATTCTATGTTTTGTTATACATTACTTTATGTCCATTCTAGTATTGCAATCATCTTGATGGGGAAGAGAGAGCTGATTGCTTTGCTTAATTTGTCTTCCTGGTGTCCTGTGATGGTTGAGCGGCTCTTCCTCGCGTTGCCACGGGGTAGTCTGCAGTTTGTGATTGTGGTATTTCCTGAACATATTCACTTACTATTTTTAGGTGGTAGAAGATCTAACTTGCTGCAATATAATGAAATTCTACCATCAATAATTAAAAAAAATATTTAGTTTCCAACTATCTAAGGCATTAAACTCAACATGCTCTCGTTTACACCAGCGATAACAAAATTCTTGTAAGGCTCCTGCAATTTCCTCACGACATGATTTGAATTCTATTGGCACAGGGAACCTATATTTAGGTCCCTTACATAAAATAGACCGAATTCTTGATTCAGTTATGATTTTTAAATCCTATGTGACTATATGACCAGCAGGTTGATAGCAATACTTAGAGTCTTTAAATCTCAAGAGTCAGGAATAGAATTGTCTTGATATTAAACATACCGTTATGAGCCTGATAAATACTTACATTATCCAGTTGCCTTATATAATATCATCAGGCACAAGTAACCTCCGAGTGTGCCAGTTCTTGATGGGGAATCTTTTTTACGATTTTCATGACGTTTAACATATTATTACAAGCCTGATAAATACTTACATAACCCGGTTGCCTTATATAATATCATCAGGCACAAGTAACCATCGAGTGTGCCAGCTCTAGAAGTGGGAATATGCTCACGATTTCCTGATATTAAACATATCATTACAAGCCTGATAAATTCTTACACAATCCAATTGCCTCATATAATATCATCAGGCATAGGTAACCATCGAGTGTGCCAGTTCTTGAAGTAAGAATTTGCACACGATTTACTTGATATTAAAAATATCATTACAAGCCTGATAAATACTTACATTATCCAGTTGTCTTATATAATATCATAATTCAAAGGTAACCATCGATGGCTCCAAATCATGATGTTAGAATATGTCCACGAATATCTTAATATTTAACAAAGTACGCCAAGTGTGACTTACACTTGCACAATCAAATTGTATTATATATCGCAATCATACGTAGTAAACCATCGAGTGTGCCAGTTCTTGAAGTGGGAATATGCTCACGATTTTCTTAATATTAAACATATCATTACAGGCTTGATAAATTCTTACATAATCCAGTTGCCTCATATAATATCATCAGGAACAAGTAACCATCGAGTGTGCCAGTTCTTGAAGTGGGAATATGCTCACGATTTTCTTGATATTAAACATATCATTACAGGCTTGATAAATTCTTACATAATCCAGTTGCCTTATATGATATCATCATGCACAAGTAACCATCGAGTGTGCCAGTTCTTGAAGTGGGAATATGCTCACGATTTTCTTGATATTAAATATATCATTACAGGCTTGATAAATTCTTACATAATCCAGTTGCCTTATATGATATCATCATGCACAAGTAACCATCGAGTGTGCCAGTTCTTGAAGTGGGAATATGCTCACGATTTTCTTGATATTAAACATATCATTACAGGCTTGATAAATTCTTACATAATCCAGTTGCCTCATATAATATCATCATGCACAAGTAACCATCAAGTGTGCCAGATCTTGAAGCGGGACTATTTCCACAAATTTCTTGATATTAAGCATATCATTACAAAGCAAGTGAGTATGATCAGTAAATACCAAAACCACACACTGCAGACGAACCCACAGCACCGCGAGGAAGAGCCACAGAACATTTATAGTAACAATACATATATAAGACAATAGTAGCTAAGCAAACAGCTTTCTCTTTCTGTTTAAGATGATTGCAAAACTAGAATGAACACAAAGTTATGCATAGCAAAACAAAAACAAACATAGAACTGATTAAGTCTGATAAATACTTACATAATCAATTTGCCTTGTATACTATCATCATGCACAGGTAACCTTCGATTGTGTCAGATCTTGAAGTGGGAATATTTTTATGATTTTCTTGATATTAAACATATCATTACAAGCCTGATAAATACTTACATAATCGATTTGCCTTATATAATATCATCATGCGCCAGGTAACCATCGATTGTGCCAGATCTTAATGTAAGAATATTTCCACGAATGTCTTGATATTTAACAAAGTACGTCAAGTGTGACTAACACTTGCAGAATCAAATTGTTTGAAGTGGAAATATTACCATGATTTTCTTAATATGAAACATATCATTACAAGCCTAATAAATACTTACATAATCCAGGTGCCTTATATTAAATCATCATGCGCAGGTAACCATCGATTGTGCCAGATCTTGAAGTGGGAATATTTTTACGATTTTCTCGATATTAAACATATCATTACAAGCCTGATAAATACTTACATAATCAATTTGCCTGATATAACGTTAGCATGCACAGTAAAAATACAAATGCCTGTGACCAGGAAATGCTACAATTACTGAACACAGACCAACCCACAGCACTGCGAGGAAGAGACATAGAGATGCATTGATAAGTTAGGGGTCTTTCATGCAAACCAAATATCTATGTGTCTTGATCCACATCTGAATTAAGGGTGAGGTTGGCGCCGTTAAACAGGTTTAAGCCCTCCAGTAAAATATTTTACTGACCGTTCCAAGGCGATACTTCTTTTGTGGATCTTTTATGTTTTTGTTCTGTCTTGTGTTTGCTATGTTTTGTGCGCGTCTGTTTATATGTGCTTTGTGGTCACCTGCTGGGAAAGGGCTGACCTCTTGGCTCTCGTTTGTGGTGTCTTCTGTGAGTTTGTCACTTTCCCATTGGTATCCTGGGTCAGGTGTGGTACTTGATTGTATCGATTCCTGATCTTTGCACCATTACTTACTTATAGAACACTAGCAGCTCATAACAACAAGAACACAACTAAAGTAAAGCAGCCAGCCCTCCATTCCTCGGCAAGGTTATTGCAAGACTAGAAAGGATACTAAGTACTGAATTACACCCCCACAAACAACGGTATCAACATTAAACAATGATTCCACAACAACAGAACCACAGCCTTAGAAAGGATAGCACCAAAATCCACTGAGGGGCTTAAATTAATTTTACTGGCCAAATCTTCGCCCTAGATTCTGCTATTGTTCAAACATAAACAATGATTAGCTCACGTACTTGTGCAATATATGATCACAGGGAAACAATCAAATCAAATAAACTTAACCCTTTACTCCATGATAACGCCTTTTGACGCCTTTGAAATACTATATATTTTGAAATATTATGGAAATTTAAGAATTTGCTCCGCTCCTCTTGAGCAAATGCTCCTTTTCATAATATTTTCACAAGTAATCAAAATTTTACTAAAATTTTTCTTAATCATTTTTCAATGTTGTCTAAAATAGAAAATGATGTCATTATCTAAACATAGCCTATGGAGTAAAGGCTAACTTACTGTGATAAGCAAAAAGAGGTTTTTAACTCAGAGGCAGTGAAAGCTAAAGAAACCCCCATGTTGAGCCATGGTGGACCCAGCGAAAGACAATGATCAGTCACTGACCAACCGATGAACGTTTTAGGTCAGGGTTGTCATTTAGTCTGAGGTCTGACCCAATGCCATGCAATTAAAGAGGAAACCAAAGCTATCAACCGTGATTGCGTTTATAACCATGCATGCAGAAAATTTGTTGTAACAAAGAAAAGGCTCATAGCCCAAGATTCTTAAGCATACAGTTCATCCGATCTGAGAACTAAGAATGCAGTGTTAAGAATGACTTACACCTAATCTGCACTTTTATATAAGATTGCTAAAATATTTAGGTGTTTGTTTGATTCCTGGATCTTCTTTTAGCCTTCGATTTAATTCTTTTTACATTCAAGTTTCAATCAAGATAAATAAACGTAATTTTTGGTGGATTCGCAAATATTTACTAGTTGTATAAACTTCAAAAAAGATGTACGACCACATTGTCCACTACATTTGTCTAAACATATAAACGGCTTATTTGCCATTCATAAATATGGTCTTAAAAATGTAATCCCTTGGAAGCAAAGAATGGGCCAAAGAATTGAAAGTGTATGCTGTGCAAGTTTTCAAGGCCAGACTGGAAAAAACTGGAATTTCAAAAATAAATGCAGAAAAACCAGTGCATTTCAATGTTAATATGATAAAGAATACACAAAAAAGGGGTTTATTTCGGCTTTAACCATGAACCATTCGCTTGTGAAGCGAGAATTTTGAAACCAGAGTAGGCTTTTAAATCGTCACAAATTGATAGTAGGACACATTTTGAGACTTTTTATGCCCCCCCCCCCCCAGTATGAAAAAGTTGAAGGGCATATTGTTTTGGGCTTATCCGTCTGTCCCTCCCTGTATCCGCCCATCTTTCAAAATTTAAGATATGCTTTTGAAATTTCATAGATATACTTAGCATCAAAAATAACTGACAAGTGTTTTTTTTTAATCTGGATTATCTCCCTTTGTGGTCACGCCCCTTTAGTTTAAACATATTTTATTGCCAAATTTTTATACAGCAATGGGGTTGGGTCACAAGTTCTCACAACCTTAGTTACGACCCTTCCCCTACAATCTAAACATACATAAAAGCTAGTAAACATGGCTAACATGTACAAATACATATGAATACATGTACAACTACATATGAATACAAAACAAATTGTAAATTATTTAAGTTAAAGCAAAATAAACGAAGAAAAATACATGGTAAATAAGTAAATAAATAAATAAATAAGATAAATAAATAAATAGCAGTCCTTTGATAGGTAATTGAATATAAGATGAAAAAAAATATAAATATATATATATACATGTATATATAAAACTGCTATTAAGAACCCCTTCAGTTTGAAATTTAAGTTTAAGTTGTCAGGTCATCTGGTACAGGTTTCTAAGTATGTTTCAAAAAAGAGTCATAGAAGGTTATTAAAAGCGTTTTGAGACATGTATATTCCTATGCACAGCCCTGAACAAGACCACATTAACTCCAGTATTCCAGTTTTCATTGCCGTTAAGGAGCACATTGATATTTAGAGGATGAAAGCCCCTAACTGTATCATTAAAAACCTGTCTTTCAACAGTATATTTTCTGCATTGAAAGAAGTAGTGGTAGGCATCCTCTACCACGTCACACAAATCACATAAAGGATTATTACGAATATGATTTCTAAAAAGATCACTGTTTAGAACACTGCATTTATTTCTCAGCCTTGCATGTAGGACAGACATATATCTATTTCCAACAGTAAAGTAGGGAGGAACATGTGCTATGCTAAGTTTTGAGAATATATGCTTTTTAAAGGTTGGCAATGTTGATATATCTTTAAAGTTATCATCAAGAGAGTTCCATAGCCGAATGGCTGATGGAATACAAGATTTCTGTGAAATACTAGTTCGATTAAGAGGTACAGATATGTTTTTATTGTTTCTCAATGGGTAATCCGAAATTTCACTTACTAAAGGAAGAATTAAATCTTGTATGTAAGAAGGCACCATACCACTGTTTACATTATACATAAATGATAGTTTATGTTGCTACCTTCTTTGTGATAGAGTTGCCCAGCCGCATTCTTTGTACAGGTTTTCCAATGATAGTGACCTAGTCAACCCAGTAACAATTCGGGCTGCCTCATTTTGAATTTTTTGAAGTGTTTGTGAGTCTTGTTCAGAGAAACCATCCCATACAACTGACGCATATTCAACAACTGGTAACAGATAAGACATATACATCTGGTTGAGGGCAGTTCTACTAATAGAATATTTCAGTTTACGCATTATTCCCAAAATTTTTGTTGCTGAATTGACAATATTTTCAATATGAGTGTGCCACTGGCCATTACTACTTAATGTTACACCCAGATGTTTATGACTATCTACAAAGCTAATTGCAATATTATCAAAAATAAGATGTGGTAATATCTCTAGTTTTTAAGAGTAAATAAGACAGCCTATGTTTTTAGCGGATCAAAGGTAACTAACCACTGTTTAGCCCAATTTGACAACAGTTGTAAATCATGGTTGATAATACCAGCTATGTCAGCAATATTTGCTGCAGCATAAAAATGTGAACTATCATCTGCAAACAGCCTTGTCAAACTAAGAAGTTGTTTAGCTATATCATTAAGATATACTAAAAATAAAAGAGGCCCTAGAACAGATCCTTGAGGCACACCAGCAAAGATAGATTTTAAGCCAGAGTAACATGATTTAAAACAAACTTTCTGTTTTCTTTGGCTTAAATAACTATTTAACCACTCTAAGAGTTTCCCATCAATGCCATTTGTCTTAGCTTAAACGGGAGACCCTTGTGCCAAACTCTATCAAATGCGTTTGACACATCACAGAAGACAATACAAGAAAACATGTTATTATCAAAGGCTTGACATATACTATGAAAGATGTCGATTAACTGAAACACTGTTGAATGATGAGGTAGGAAACCAGATTGATACTTATATAAAAGATTATTATCTATTAAGAAATTATACATGTTCTTAAAAGCAATCCTTTCATGCCCCTTTCAAGGGGTCATAATGATATTTTGTAATCAGGATATACCAAAAACTAAAACAGCTAGGAGCTCTAAACTTTGTCAGCTTATAGAGGATAAAGAAAACTTGTTTTTACGATATCTCGAAAAATTTCTATAGCTATCAGCTTCAAATTTGGTCAGTTGACAGACGATGATAAGTAGATTCCCTGGTAAAAAATAAAAAAAATATGTTATTTTATTTTTTTTCGAGAAATTGTCCTTTGCAAATTTGGGCATTGAAAACTTTTAATCAAAATATTTCAAACATCATGATAGCTAGCAGCTTCAAACATGGTCAGTTGGTAGAAGATTATAAGTAGATCACATGGTGAAAATTAAAAAAAAGTTAGCTTTTTTTAGTTATTGCCCTTTGTAAATTTGGACATTGAAACTTCATTAAAGATATCTCGAAGCATTTTATAGCTAGCAGCTTCAAATACTGGGTGAAATAATTTACTTTAATTCTAATTAGGCCAGCCGATAGAGGATATAGACCATTGTGTTATAAAACATATCCGACCTTCTCGCTAAGCAAAGGGTTGGGGGCATAGTGTTTCAAAAACATCATTTCTAGTTGGGTGTTATTTTTCATTGTATTCAAATTTTGATAGACAATTCTGTAAGCAAACAGTGGGGGTCCTAATCAGACGCCGCGTTCTGCACTGTCTGATCTGAATCAGCATTGTTTGCCGATGTCCCACAAAAAGGTCGCTAGGCTTATAATTATGGGTTAAAGATTTTTTTGAACTGCTTGTGACAGTTCTAGTGCTTAACGTACTTAATATGAGAGCTGTGCAAACTAAAACAGGTTTCGTATTTTGCACATTTCATGCATGCGTACCCCTTTTAAACACATGTGAATTTTATGAAATATTCCCGTTGTCTCGTGATTTCAGAATGCTCTAAAAGAAGGAAAAAAGGAAGAAATTAAAATGAACAGAAGATGATAAGAATCGACCATGATTGTCGTGAGCCTCTCTATCGTGTGATAGCAATCTTATAGCACAATCAATGCAGCTATTATAATCTCTAATTTTATTGCATATTTAAATAATATAATAAAAAGATCGTAAACAGTTCCGTTATTGCATTTTATTCATTCAGGCAGGTCGTACGGCTATTTGTTGATAGTTTATGCCGGGAGCCAGAAGCAAGTACTTGAGGTCAACATATACATGTAGTTGATGCTGTTTCACGGTCCATTCAACGTCAATCCAGCTATCTTGGAATAGTGCTGCTATTGTATACCATTATTTCATTATTCCTTCTGGTGCAATATGCATTTGTTTTATCATGCAATGCGTATCTAGGACACAGTTTTAATGAAGCAGGTAACTTATTGATAAAGCATACACGAATATCCCATTTTAACACATTCCATTTCAAAGACCAACCAGCTCACCATAACCCTAATCTTACCAAAAAATGACCTCCAGATATAGTGTGTCAATTATTCATTGTAAGGGGGTTATTTTTTGCAATATATTTCTTTTCGCGGAAATGTTTTTTACCCTCTCTTAGACCGGTAACCCCTGAATGGGTACTTCGGCAAACATCAGGGTCTGCACTGTTTGCTAAGTCAAAATCGATCTTCAGAGAAAGAAATACACATTTCTTTGAAATCATTACCTGCATCAACTGACATTCCTGACTTAAAGAAGGCTAATTCCTCTGATACTGAAGCCCCCTTTTGGGACTTGAACTTGTCCATTACTTATGGCATAGTTTCATCTAAAATTTATGATAAACGGGATGATTTAAATTTTGAAATAGTTAATTTTCCATTTCTTGATGGAGATGTTCTTCGCTCCCCTTCCTATGGTGTATACATTTCGCAACTTATTCGTTTTTTTTTTTGCGAGAGTATGTTCTCATGTTGATGACTTCAACTACAGAAACAAATTTTTGACTTCTTAGTTATTAAAACAAGGTTATCGAAACCATAAACTTCGTAAAGCTTGTTCTAAATAATTTTATTTCAGACACACAAAGTTGATTGTTAAATGCAATATTGGTTTAAAAACTCTTCTGCAACAAGATATATCAGGACCTGTATTTAATGTTGATTTGGTTTATAAATTAAAAAAGAATTGTTGGAAACCCTAGTTTTAGTGATCAATTTAAAAACATAATTAAACGTTATGAAAGAGTGGGATACAACATGGATATTATGCGACAGTCACGGTTTATAGCTATGGTTTCTTCTTAAATTGCATGACGGTGGGCCAGGTCTAAGTCTCAATGACTTAGCTGACGTAAAGCTTTAACCCGTTGGTTGGTGCCTGATGCTTGTCCTTGGCAGGGCCCACCGAAGCCCAACTTGAGGTTTTCTTTAGCTCTGACTATCTGTGAGTCATGGGTCCTTTTCTATGTTTCATCACAGTGTGTTAATTTGATTATATTGTTTCTCTGTGATGATGCATTGCATTAGTTAGGAAGTTTCCATTTGAGTCAACAAGTTTTGTGTATTAACAACAACAGAACCTAGGGCGAAGGTTTTGCGCCACTTAAATGCATATTTCAGCCCCCCACCCCCGCTTGTCCTTGGCAGGGCCCACCGAAGCCCAACTTGAGGTTTTCTTTAGCTCTGACTATCTGTGAGTCATGGGTCCTTTTCTTTGTTTCATCACAGTGTGTTAATTTGATTATATTGTTTCTCTGTGATGATGCATTGCATTAGTTAGGAAGTTTCCATTTGAGTCAACAAGTTTTGTGTATTAACAACAACAGAACCTAGGGCGAAGGTTTTGCGCCACTTAAATGCATATTTCAGCCCCCCACCCCCGATAGCTTAGGCTGCTGTTCAATCTAAGGCGGTGGTTCTGTTGTAGTTGATTATTGTTTTATGAACCTTCCATTGTTTGTGGGGGGTCTGTGTTGGTCTTTCTTTTTGGAATGCATTACTTTATGTCCTTTCTAGTTTTGCAATCATCTTGACGAGGAAGAGAAAGCCGGTTGCTTTGCTTTTATTGTCGTTTAGATATCTTGTTACTATAAAAGTTCTGTAGCTCTTCCTCACGATGCCGTGGGTTGGCCTGCAGTTTGTGATTGTGGTATTTCCTGATCATATTCACTAACTTTTTTTAAATGCGTCAAACTAAATAAAAAAGATCCATTGGTCGGAAAAGAGTTATTTGACTATAGTAAAATCTTATATATTACGAACTTCGCGATCATATCATTGACAACATGTAGACTGAAAGGATTAATAAACCTCGCACATGAGCGCATTACAAAAATACCAGTTATATTTGGTTTGCTCGTATTTTCACTTCCAAGGCCCAATATTACAATGCCTCCTTAAAGTTAAGGACGACCTTAGTTAAGAATTGAAATTCCAACATGATATTCTAAATATCAAATAAATTGCCAGGATGGTTGCAAAACATATAGTTAAAGATGTAATTGAAATCTACAGAATACATGAAACAATTTTGTTTTAATAAGTTTAAAATGTTATTTTTCGTTATCTGAATAATCAATACTTATATTAACTAAAGTCGTCCTTAACTTCAAGGAGGCATTGTAATTTTGGTCCAAGGTGAGTACATAAGTAGCTCAGACACTTGCCCTGCAAAGTGCTAAAGAACTTCATTCACCTGTATCAAGCACAGACTAATCAAAGTCGGTTTTGTCGTTATCGTCATATGCCTCAGAGCAGTGAACAAAAATCTTTAAAATAATTCTTGGGTGAAAGGTCAAAGATAAATATTAGCATGTGTTACTTATTATATTCAAAATCTCATTTTAGGTAAGCATATGATACCAATAAAATGACATAGAATTTTAACGTTTCCTTTTTTGAGTAAGCCTGTTTTCAAGACATCCCAATACCAAAGCAAAATGATTCATAATTGACCTTGTCCAAAACTAAGTCACACTCAACAAGGGATCTTCATTTGAACAAACTTAAGTATGTTTATATACTCAAAGCTACGCAAAATGTCTATGGTCTTTGGAACTTTGCTTCTGCGGAAGAGAATTTCACGGCAGGATAACCCGTTTGGTCATGTGACATTAGCCATACATGTATGTTTTATTAACATTGCCTCATTCAACGAACGCCATTTTGAAATTTGACTTGAGTTGGCCCAATGGTTTCTGAGAAATTGATATTTTGATACGTTAATTACAGTCCATTATTGGCCACCTTGGACGGACCTTGGCCATTGAAGCCTTTATATAGCCATAGCCTCATTTGGTTAAATATATATCTTGTAAGTATAATGAATTCCAAAAATCTAAATTTCAAGATTTTTTCAATGAATGCAGAAGGCATTAAAATCATTTGCCATTTTCGTAAAGTATGTCAAGATCAACCTAGTAGCATCAATTGAGCAAACCTTATAGAGATTACATCCCCAAGGATACATGCCATGTCAAGGTTATTGGAGGAGACTTTTGGAAATGTGTGTCAGCCATTTGTCAAGTTGCATTGACCGGATTGGCATACTTATATATATTATCCAAATGAATATACTCCATATAAATTGACTTCAGTTGGCACAATGGTTTCTGAGAAAAAGATGTTTGAATATGTTGATGGCAGTCTAGATTGAGCTACATTGACGGCGAGGTCACAGGTTTGACCTTTTTCATCTAGCTTCGTGTACATGTTGTCTTGCTGTTTATGTGGCACAATCAAACTGTGTTCAGCCTTAGCCATACATTTCTATTGCAACCATGTGCCTTCGGCTCAGGAGAGCTCAGTAAAACAAATGATATTATTTTCAAACTTTTCTTTTACAATAATCTACAAATAAATCAAAGCACAACTTTGGTTTTATTAAGCGTTGAGTTGCCGAGAGCCGAGATGATGGGATGTTCAGCTATACGCAGTGTGTATATTTCACAAAATGATCAGTTAGCACATTCAATTTGATGAAAAAACTGTCAGAAAAAAGAAGGCTTATAATACAAATGACAGTTCTCTAATACAGCTACCATATAGTTGATTGGCACCTTGGCATGTCTGTTCTATAATGACAATGTCAATTATGCCTTTTTTTGTTTTGTTTGTTTTGACGTTTAACGCACTTATAACTTAGTTAGGTTATATAGAGAATTGTCTTGTTGTGGTTGTGTGGCTTTGCTTTGGTTGATCCTTAAGGTGCCAATCACAACAAAAGTTGTCTACATTGATGACTGCAGAAATGTTAAGAAGTCACAATGTAGGCCCAGATCAGAATGCTCATGTAGAAGCAGCCTTATCTGGGTCAACACTGACTGCTTCTACATTACAGAACAACATGCATACGATAACACTCAGATATTCACCCGTACCATGCTAGACCATGACATATCCTGTTTTCACATCAATTGTAGTAGATCATGATCAGCTGATCAAGATTTACATTCCCTTCTCTGCTCGTTCATACATGCTAACTAATTGAATTATACACGTTAACGCATAAAAATGCCCAGCAGTGTTAAAATAGTTTTAAAATATGCTTTAGCAAATAAAGCATGCTTGACGCAAATATGAAATCTCTACTAATTTGTAGCAAGCATAGTGTGACATGTGTGCATTGATGTTGCTTTATTTTCTAATAAAACATGATGATGAAGTCTTGACTTTTCCTTTAATTCATTAAGTTCATTTCTCATAATATAGAGTTGTCCGTTCTAATGACTTGGTTATATTGCTGTTGCTTCTTTCTTACTTGTGTATCGCATTGTATGTGGATAGTATTCGTCTTTGGTTGTAGTTTTACAATGCGGTTATTTGTGTCCATTTTAGTTAGGCAACTATTTCGTTGTTTTGTTCTTACTTGTATATATGATGTGCTTGTACTTTGTATACTAATAAATGCTTTCATTTAGGTTAAATCAATGAGTCTGAAAGGGTTCATTGTACTCAAGGGGTCATAGGTTAGAACTTCCAAAGTAAGATGTACTTCAGTCCTTGAAGATTGTTTGTATCTTAGCACATAGTGCTGACTCTGATGAAATGCCACGTAACGCGGCATTTTATCGAGGTCTTCACTCAGTCACTGTTTGTGAGTTTGTTACTTTCCCATTGGTATCCTGGGTCAGGTGTGGTACTTGATTGTATCGCGTCCTGATCTTTGCCCTCTTTCTTACTCTGTTAAAGTATTCATTTAGGAGTCCTCAGGGTTAAATGCATTTTAGCCTCTTTCTCATGGAAGTACATGAACGCTTTGACCTTTCTGGCCAGATTTACTTTGTTTTGTTTTATTTTGTCTTTTGTTTGGTTTATGATGAGCGCGTTGGCTCAGTGGTAGAATGTTAGGTTTGAGGTCGAAGGTTCGCAATTCACGACTCAATGAGAAGAGCTGCAATGTGTCTTTGAGCAAGACACTTTATCCACTACTTAATACGGGTTTAACTCAAGAAGATGGGAAACTGGCACATGTCTGAACACGTGTTGACTGGAACGTAAAGCATTAACCCTTAAAGCGCCAAGAAAACAATTCATCTTAAAATATCGTCTGCTGAAGTCGTCTGCTGCAAATAATTGCCTAACATTACTGACGAATTAAGTATAGAAGCAAACAGCGTGGACCCAGAACAGACTGCTCCTATAGGAGCAGTCTGATCTGGGTCCACACTGTTTGTTATTGAGGCTTCTTAAACATTTCAGCAGACGAGAAAAGCAGACGACTTTTGTTGCGATTGGCGCATTAAGGGTTAAAACAAAAACAAAATGTTACGTATTGTAAGAAGGTACTATTCGCCTTGTTTATGACATAATGCGCTGCTCAGTAGACTGGAGACAATAATTGTCTCATGCTATTGGTCGCCAGACGACAGGCAGTCCCTAGAGAGAGATTTTGTATTGTGGAACTATTTCATTATCTTGAAAACCGATACAAAGCTACCTTTAATTCTATTACATTTAGCACTATATCTATGTCAGCAGATTACCAGCAGACGACACTCATGGAATTTTACATTCAGAATCGGTTTATGAAGTATGAACTGTTAATTGCACGGGTGAAAGTTCTAAAGTTCGGGAATCCTGAAAGGGGCTCTTGCATGTTATTGGAAATTAACATGGGAGTCTGCCCACGCTTGGATTTTGATAATATTATGTTATTTAATTTTCTGGGGTATTACTTTAATATTTATGGTGCGTTTGAGTTTTTATGCAATTCCATTGCTAATTTATGACGTCATGAATGATATCACTATAACACTTTAGTGTACCCAGCTATAATCATTTCTAAAGTAATTGACATATCATGTAACGGGCGGAGAAATGTTTTATTAAATAGCTATATCATTGATAAGTTCGTTGTTACTTAAAATTGCTTTGTATGTATTAGGATATTGGGTGGGCATTCATTTTTATAGCATGGTACCCCAATTTTCGACTGTATATTTTGTATTCAGTCAAATTTGGAATTAACATTTTAACAGGTTGCGGTCTTTGTCAAGATACCATTTCAACATATAAACTATCCATATATGTTAAGAATATGTAGACCAAATCTCATGAAATTCAAGGACCGGTAACATAATTTTTCAACTTGATGTAAACACATGGCCCTAATTCATCGATGTAAAAATACAATGATTATGTTTCAGTGTAAAACATACTTGAATACTTGCTTAGTTTGAATCATCATGCTCGTACATTTATTGGTATAAGTTGATATGTTCAGTGTTTTCCCCTATTATGGATTGGAAAAAGAAAAAAAAATATTCTTTGATATTAAGTGCCACGATTCTTATTTAATGAAGTGCTTACACAATACTATTAGCCAAAATGATACAATATATTGACACCTGTACTTAACACATCTAGTTCCTAACAATAAAACTACATCTAGCCAATATTACACTTGATATGTAACATTATTAAGAATTTTAATTCATATAGAAGAGAAACCTTATGACAAGTCAGTTCATACAGGAAAAGAACCTTATATCTATGATTTTATAATTGTAAGACTCATTAATAAACCTGCTTCACAAAAATACCCCGTGTCAAACCTTTTGGTTAAAATTAACCATTTTGGTCACAGATAACGCTTGGCTTCAAAGGGTTTTGCTAATCTAATGCTTAAATCTTCTCTGTTCATTCTGTTTTGTGAAACTGATGCTGATTTTCATCAAATAGCAACATTTATACTTTAGCTGGCTGTATATTCAAGGCATACAGTTTTGTTTCTGGACCTCACTTATTCATGCAGAACACTGTTTTATGATACCTTTGATAATATTCTGTTACACGTTATCCTGGTCACTGCACCAAAATGTGGTTCCTCTAGTTCAGTTGGGATGCAAAGGTTATATTTAGTCTTTTTGTTTTCACATGTTTAATGTTAGGATATTATGTTTCTTAAACAATATTATGCAGGACTTGAGGAAGTGATACACATTGTCTTGGCCCCATAGTGCCATGACACAGGGCCATGACCTTCGGCATTTCTGACCATTGAATCATTTAAAATTGTCTAAACATGTCTTTCTTTAAGAAAAGTGGAATTAGATTTAAAAACAACCTCCTTATGAGGAGTTATTGATTCATTTGAACTAAATAATTAATTTTGCTAAAACTGACCTCTACCCATAAGAGGTAGGAAATGACAAAGTTACCGGCTTAGGATTTTCATGATATTTGGCTCAGATCAGCAGTATATATATGGCATGTTTTTGTGATAATATGATATCTTGACAAAGACTGGAACATATCCATCTTTTGAATTGAATGTTGAATGTTTTGTAAATTTTTGAAAAAATATATTGAAATTTTACAATCACTTCTTCTGAAAACGTAAACCATAATTTATCCAAATGGTTTCGTGGAATTGAAATAATGTCTACGGTATTTTGGATTCAATCTAGATGACAAATCATAGAAATAAACAAAACTATAGATTTAGTACATGAATATTTAGAGACAGGTACCACCTCAAAGGTGGAGTACGTCAGGGTTGCTTCCTAAGCCTTATTCTTAACTATCTAATTCGATAAATACATTTTCATAGTTCGTTTATAATGAGTTATTAATATGCAAAATTGAAGAAAATCCATGTGTGGGCACAGATGAAAGTACCCCTTTAGATATTCAATTTCTGTAGAACAAACATTATGATAATAATTATGGTCTTCCTGATTTTCGATAAGGGAGACTAACTTGTCTCAGAACTTAAATCCAGGAAGATTATACCAGGAATTTAAGGTTTTGTGAAAGTCATCCCCGAAATCCTGAATTCAGGATCAATTCTGAATATATTCCTGTTATTGTTAATATTTAAATATCACAGGTAACAATTCTAACTGATAACTTCACAATATTATAATAAATAATCATATTACAGCCATATTTTCTAATATTCCATCTCTCTGGCAAGGCTATGAGTTACAGCCAAGAAAGGAGATTATATCAGAGAAAAGTTTTGTCCAGTGGCAGTAGTTTACCTTGACCTCAGAGCCTTACAAGTCGCAAATTACATACTGTATTTTGTCCCAGAAGATGATTTGCATCTTCCTACTGGTGAGATGCCAAATCTCTAGGGATGTAACAATACAGCAGACTATCGATAATATTATATTGCAATAGTAACCTAGGCAATGTTACTATATTGACAAGAAAGTTGTAATGTCAATAGTATCTACAATAGTCTTTTCACTATCGCAATAGTTCCAATAGTTTTAAACCTAGAGATTTTCACTAAATATTGCTTGGTTTAAACACAAAAATAAAGTTTACTGGCAGTAGGATATACATGTTTTAGCATCCCATGCATTTCAGCAAGGTTAGTGGACATTGACAGCATTCTGATATTTTTCTGTTGTTTCAATACAAAACTGGTACCCATACATACAGAAGTCCTATCATTATCTTAATTCCTCCTTTAAACAAGCATAAATGTCTCAGACAATAGTATCACAATAGTATTACAATTGTAGCCCACAATAGTTATAGTATCGCAATAGCAATTCCTACAATATCAATACTACCCCAATAGTCATTTTTGGCCACAATAGTTACCCCTACAAATCTCATCCGGCATTTCACTGTTTGCCAGTGTATCTGTTTGGTGGTTGCTCGTCTTAATGTAATCTTACTAACATATTAAACATATTATTTTACTCACAACTTGAATCTCTTCCTCTTAGTACAATGTGTCAGGCTTTTCCGGTTTTTTTTTCTTAAAGACGTTTAACTAAAGGGAGAAGATGGCCGCTTTGCTTAGGTAATGTTCTGCTTTTGTAGTGCATGTATTTGTTTGTGGTTTGGTTTTATGTTAAACAACAGATGAATCCAGAGTGAATATTTCGCCAGTAAAAATACATTTAAGCCCCACGGTGGCCTTGGCTGCTGTCCGTTCTAAGGTGGTGATTATGTTGTAATATTTATTCACGATTTGTTGTTGCTCCCATTTGGTGAGGTGTGGGGTGTTTGATCCTTGTTTTATTGTATAGTTCTTGGTGTCCTTTCTAGCTGTGCAATCATCTTGTTAAAGGAGAATGAGCTGGCTGCCATGCTTAAGATTCAGTCGGAACTGACTCGACCAATTCCGTGGAATCAGACCTCGGATGTACATCGAGGGTCTACTTTGATAATGTGACGCTGATGTCACAGAAACCATGTCAATACAATAACAAAAGTTCGATTGTAGCGAAACCAACGGTTATAACATTCCACAAGATGCTATAAATGAAGTTTAGATTTCTTCAATAAAATATCGCTATAGCGATATTTTATTGAAAAACAAAAACTTCATTTATTCTGTTGGCAGAATAATGGATATTATTAGAGCTGAACCCACATGCGACAGAACTAATGTTCCTTACGCCAGTTCCGGCTAACAAAATACAGCTTTTTCATACATAATACTAAGCCTTACATCGATTCGAGGCTTGATTCTAGATTTGGGCCAAGATTTTCCGATTGGCTTAAGATTGTGTTATTACTGTCATGTGGCTGTCTGTGTTATTTGTCTCTTCCTCGTGGTGCCTTGTGTTTGCTTATTGTCTGTGATTGTAGCATCCTGGCCATACCCATTTCTTTCTTTTTTCTCTTTGCGAGGCCAGATTCAGAGGAATAATTCAATCCTTAATCAAGATGCACAGATGCAGGGTCTACTTTTCTACTCAGGCTGGAAGTAACGTTGTCTTGTTGTGTGGGTCATTAAATATAAATGGGTTAAAGTTAAAAATTACAAAAATCCTGAACTTTCAAAATTCAAATATTAAAACTTGATGTATGCCTGCACAGTGTTAACAATTCCATGTTTAAATGGAGGTCAATGCCCAAAGATGAAGTGAAAATAAATTAGAGAAGCTATTAAAGTCTGTCTAATTCAGCATTTTGAGGCTAACTTTCTGTGGAAAGTCAGCCTAAAAATCCAGAATTAAGGAATAACCCTGAAAACGTTCACCCATGCATATACCGTGTGACTCTTTGTTGCAATGAAACATATACTATATAAAACAAACAAGTTTTTTACATAACTGCATTTATTTCTTTTTGGAACAATTTTGTACATTTCTAAAACATTTAATTCATGTACATATTTAATATCAATAATTCAAAACAATTATGAGATTCTTTTTAACCTGTAACCTGCTGCAGACGAGGCATCTGCCTGAAACACTTCAATGAAAGGTATTATGTTCTTCATATAAGAAGATTAACGTGAAATTAGCCCATAAAGCGCCACCTATAATTTGCAGCAGACGACAATTTAATTTTGCTGTTTTTGATTTCAAAAATAACAAATAAGGCATGATATTTCATGAGAATCGTCTGGTAGACGATTCTCATTAAATAGCATACCTTATTTTATTTATTATTTTTTCTTGTTTTGAAAATAGGAAGGATGTCGTAATTTTGTTTCGTCTGCTGCAGTTGTGATTGTCGCTTTAAAGTTTAATATTCTGCTCTGCCTTCAGTTTTTAATAAATAAATAAACCTTAACTAAATATTTATTACAGTTATGATAAATGTCGCCTGCAGCAGATTTTGTAGGTCAAGGTCATAGAGTAACTGAGTAGCAGCACTAGATTGATTTCATCGTTACCTTCGGACTCTCGATTCGTTACCAGTGTAACGAAAGTCTCATCTGACTGTAAGAAATGAAATGGGTGATGAACATGAGACTCTGATCCTTGGCCTCGCCTCTTCCATATTGTAAACAAGACAAGAATTCTTAGTGAGCGCTCTATACATCAGAGATATATAGTATGATCTATAGCATAAACGATATATTTACCCTTCAGGTGCCAATCATGATTGCACTGACGACACATTTGATAACATTTTTCTTGTTTTGGTGGATTCTTTTCAAAATATATGAGTTGCAGGCGAGCCACATTACAACAGCAAGCCTCAGCAACTGTCAATTCCACTTTGCACGTTTAGAGCTAAGATGACAATATCAATCATGTTTGTTATTTCCAGTAAAAATTAAAATATAAACATTATTTTTCCCAATGGCGAATTCACCAGTTTCGCTATGCTGAAGCAATCTAAAAAAACTAATACTCCAAAAAAGAGTCGGAAATATTAACTTTTAAATTTATATTAAATTAATATTTGAAGTAAAATCAAGATGTAGTCACCACGGAACAGTCCCTTTAAAACGATATTCGGTATAAATTAACGATAGTCCTTATAACGTCAGTCCTTATTAGGATATTTTGACGCCCATGATTAAGGGTTTTAGAATAGGATAATATTATTTACCCTGTTAATTCTTTTTAAACCACGCTAATTGAAAATTTGTATCGCTCCTTAGAACTTTACTCAAAGCGGTACAAAGGGACTGAACTGTACTGCAGGTATAATTTATTGATCAGCGGCTGGCTGCCACATATCCAAAATCAGATTGAAAGAAAATGGGTCATCAACTAAGTAATAGCATATAAATATAACAACAAAATCATTAAACGTAAGTTGGTCTTCTATCATGCAAATATGCATTTCCAAATATGGAATATCATCATTTGCATAAATAGTGCCATTTGGATTTCAATTTGATCCGCTTGTACATGGATTCAATATGTAACAGATTTATTTATTCACTTAATTTGATTGAACAGTTCATCATATTCTATACATAATTGTAATAACACTATATTCCTGTACTTTTGAAACATTTTTATTTTCTATCTATGTAGGGACTTTATGGTATCTTGACGAGTTGAAACAGCATTTCAATTCGCCAAGATGTCATAAAAGCCATACATTGTACTTGTTTCATACGAATTCTTGTTCGCAGATGATATAAACACATTTACTTATGATGTGACTCAATTAAATATTTCGCCAATTTTTCTCAGAAAATATCTTCAAGTTTATCATATTGCACTCCAAATGGCCGAACTCAATAGAGGTTTGGTCATTCTGAGTGCAATAGGCCAAACCCTTGCTGTGGATCTGGACGAAAATTTACGATTTCGTTTTCTGAAAATAATTAGCTTAATATCATTATTTTAGAGTCCATTCAATGAAGCTAAGGAAAGGGCCATAAATAAGTTCCGATAAAATCCACTTGCAAAATTACGGGGTTCAAACGGGTTCCATTCAGAAATTACAACATACAAATATAGGCCTATAAGTTCGGACAATTTTGAATGATTTTAAAATGCTTGTATCATTAACAAATATCTTATGTTTTAAAATGAATGTATACTGACTCAAATGTTTTAAATAAAATGAATAAGGGTTTAACCGGTGCCTTTATATGAACCACGTGACAAAATGAAAAAAAAAGTACTTTGCTATACTTTTTTAAATTTTTGGCATTTGCAAACTTATTGTGAATGTAATGGCAAATATATGACTTGTATATCATGACTCACATGTATCTGAATGTATGTCCGAATGAGTTGAAAATGTAAGTTGATATGGTATAACTCATGCTTATTAAGAATGGCCCCAGATTCAAAAATGTCTTTTTTTCTAAGAACTTGGTCATGACTTTGTATAACCTTTGCAAACAATTTGGACTCAGATAAGACCCGACAAAACATATAGAGGGTTTATTTTTTTCTCTCTTTTTTTCTGAACATGCTGAAAGCTTTATTGGAAAAGAAAAGTAACAGAGTGATAATAATTATAAACTATACAATCACAAAGGCGGATTAAAAGAAATGTTCTGAAACCTGGAGCCAGTAAATGCCTATATTGTTATGGAGACAGGTGTCTATTGAGACGAAGATCGGGTAAGCTTACAGTTGACCCAAAATAGATGCTTTTGCGATATTAATATGAGAAATGAAAGAATGAACACTCGCTGAACGTTTTCAAACGCACAGTCAAAGCTAGATGTATATACATGTATGTCTGGAACAAAGTTATGGCACTTTCTGTTGGAATTACAGTAAATAGAGCGCCAACATTTAATGCTACGGACCGACAGTTTAGAGTGTTTTCTATGAAAATATGAACAAAATCAGCATATTTCCAGAGAAGTCTTATTTTTAATGTTTAACCCTTTGTATTCTGGTGGATATTCCCATATACGTATTGATACAATAAGCATGGAACTGCTAATTGTACATTTATAGGGTATAAATGTAGAATTTTCTATATCACGATGTATTTGTTCCTGAATTTTTCTTTATTGCTAGCAATTAGTGCAGACCCGTATGCAATGCAGCATCATGCTGCATTGCATCAGGTTCAGGTTCTTCACTGTTTGCTTAAGTACCTGATAAGGGCTAATTGTGATTATTTTCTTATCCATCAGCCCAAGCATGTCCAAAGAACTGTCTTATTGAAGTGGTTCGTTTGAGTAGCCACAACATTTATTTGGCTGAGGAATAAGCAAATCAATATGTAAATCTTCACTTTTTTCGCAAGTTCTAAAAAGTTTGCTCAAGGCTGGTCCGTAAATGGCATAACTGCCGCTCTATATTAGTCTGTGGAAATAGACAATGTACCGGGACTAGACATTTGTGTGAGAACACATGGACGCCTGCCCAACGCCATATTTTATCACATGTAAGCTGGAAAGTTCTGGAATTCTTCATGTTCATAATTGCAGCCAAGGCCACTTTTAAAGAAATTGTAAATGCTTTGCACATTGTCAAACACAAAATTGTAACAATCTTTACTAAGAAAAGCAATTGTTTCAAAAGTTGATAGATCGAAAAAACTGCAATTAAACCAATGCTATTAAAATGTGTTAAAAAGCACAAAGCTTTGCCTTGCTTTATTATGTTTGGCCAAATACAATTGAATGTTTACCCATCTGTGTTAAAGATGGACAAAGTGTAATGGTTCGCTGACACATTCTTCCTATAGATGTTTGGCATACCGAAGATGTAGCTGGCAGCAAACATGAGAATGCATTTCTTGCAAAACTTTGAGTACGATTTAACTGCTCATATAAGACTAGTCCGAGTTTTCTCTGACGTTTTAGTGGCTTTTCTTTATTTTGATATTTGCCACTAGTGGCAAATATCAAAATATGGAAAAGCATCAGAGAAGGCTCGGATTAATATAAGACCAAAACCTAGTGATAAGTGATTGCCTACTGATATCGGACGTTGTGCGTGCGACCGTGTGTCTCACATGTTTATATAATTCATGAGAAACATACAATAATATAGCTCATTTTGAAAATCTACCACCCAGCTTGGGGTATTCAGATTCCCTCTCTGGTCAACATTAAATAATTTAATATGTACAGCCTTATAATGTGTAGCCATATACATTCAAACATGCCATCAAATGTGAAGAAATCGAACCCCTGTTAGGTACAACTGCACTAACTTCATCCCCGCGGAAAGGGGCATAATAAAACACAGTATGTACATGGCTTGTTTCCAAAGCAGGTCACCACATGTCCTGTCAGCAGCTCTAGTTGACGTCATATAACGTCATCAATTGTTCATTCAAGTAAGTAGCAAGAGCAATATACCCTTTTCAGTCCAATGGATTATTCCTTACAGCCATGTACCATAAAGTCATGATCGTCCATTTTATATAATGAGGGATCAAAGTATTTAATTTCCAAAAATATTGTATTTCTTTCTCTGGATATCAATTTTGTCTTGGCAAACAGAGAAGACACTGATTAAATACCGCTTTGTGCGGCATTTCATCTGGATCTCCACTATTTGCAAAGGTGTCTGTTTCGGGGTATCCAGTATCCAGTCAACCAAGTGTCAATAGCAAAATATGCTTTCAATTTCATTTTCTTTTCATTCTGGGTGCTCAAAACAAGTGTCCCAAAGAGACATTTCTTTGGAGAACCAACAACATATCTTGGTTTAAAAGTAAGAAAATTTAATAATCGTTGATCCCCGGTAAAAAGCAGCTAAATTTAATCATTTTTACACAAATAATACCTTTTCCACTCTATGAAAAATAGGGTTGAAAATGTATTATTATTTTGTTATAATAAATTCCCTTTGGAATATTTATTGAAATGATTATTTATCATTTTAGACACACAAATGCATTTTGCAGTGCTGGATACTGAATGTTCTATCTTTCGTCAGGATGTAACATTATCTATACTTCTTTTTATAAAAAAAGCATGGTGTGCATACGAAATTCTTTTTAATGGGAAATAGATATACAACATATACTTTCTTGGAGAAACAATTGACAATATTGTTCTGTTCAAACGTCTAAACTAGAGCCACATACGTACGCCAAATTCAGAAATTGAGCACCGCAATTAAAAAACACCCATTGTTAAATTTGAGACATTTAACCGCAAAAATATTGTCCGACAACACTATTCACTGAATCGCCTCAAAGATCAAACTTCTCGTGGTCACCTATCTGTTAATATTCCTGAGTAGCACGTGATTATGTTTTAGTCCTCATTTCAACAAATTCAAATTTGGTGTCCTTCTGATCTCATGTTACATGCGATACAATTTACCCTAAATCCCCGTAGGGGCCATTTCTAACGCCCTATAATGTGAGGCAAAAATATGACAATCTAAACAAAATTAACACTGTTTGGAGCGCTTGCATCTCCATATAGCTGTTGCTAAGTCAAATTTTGAGCATGAATATTTTGATATCTTTTTCATCATCAAAACATAATATATGGTGTGAGTACTCAGAAGAACCGTCTCAACGAGAGCTTCCATTTGAATACTCACACCATGTGCATTTTTGTATAATAAGAGGAATAATTAAGAACATCATCATGCAAAATTGAAACCCTCGATTTATACTATACAGCCCAAACTGGCGTCTATGGAGAATTGCTACGGTAGGGATATATAGTCCCTTTTATAAGGTATTATATGGTACTTTCGAGGTCAAACAATGAGCAGCTCGTTGAATGTATGAATGGTCCACAGTGTGTCATTTAACTCATGTCTCGCCTTCATGAACAGCCCATTTTTCAACCGTGATTAGTCTTCAGTCTTGTCATATTACAGACTCTTTTATGCCGGTTCAACCATCTTGTAACACAATACATTTTCATATAGAAACTAGCGCATTATACATCGCTTAGTTTTTGTACTGTATGTTTTCATCCCAGTGAATAGTTTGCTCTAATGAGCGTTCATCACGCACATAAAATTTCTCATTGTCCTGTCTTATACGTTCCTTTTTAACTGTTTGTCTGTTGGTGACACTTTTTTGTCGTCTGCTGATAACTTTAGCAAACAGTTTTGACCCAGATCAGGCCCAACGAAACGTCAGGTCTGAGCTGGTTCCAAGCTATTTGACAAACTGATGATTTTTCTGAAATCAATTTTTGAAAATGTTCAATTTGAAAAACATTAGCAGACGACAAAACATGCAAAATTACCCAGCATGCAAAGAGTTAAACGAACGAATGTTTACAGGCATTGCACATTTTGTTTTGCATAATGAAACGTAAAAATGATTCGATTCCGTCTGTATGGGTGACTTCTCGTATGGTACCTTTCCCCTTTTGAATAATGATCACAAATGTAATTGTATGCACTATGAAGTCACGTGCTATTGAGCACCAATAAGTGTCACGTCATGAGATTCATGGTTGAAACACAGTTTCCGTTGCGTGTAAGTTCACGAGAGTTGTGTCCCTTCTATAGTCATGCCATGGCGGGTCCCACCATATTTGATGACGTCGATAAATTCAGCCCGGATGTTAAACCGGATGTGTAGCCTGATGAGGGTATATTTGGTATGTTACTGAATGACGAAGAAAAACTGGATTGAAGGGATGATGGGAAGGAATTTCCGAATCCTCCTGGCATTCCCCCTGCCGATCCCTGCATGTGATGGCCGCTATGAGACAAATATGATCCCCCGAATGATCCGCCACCGGTCATGTATGTTGGCATAGGTGCGTGCATGGGGTTCATTGAAGGGAAGCCAGAAAACTTGTCTAAAGGTCCTTTAAGAAGGTCAGACATGGCCGCTAGTTTCTTGTTTTTCTTGCTTTTGGTCGACATTTTTCGGTTTCTCGTCTGAATGCCATCTTTCTTCATCGTCAATGGACGACTGACCTGCAAAAGAGAGACACAATATTACTCCTTAGATCAAGGATAAACTTTTAAAGCACATCAATGGGAGGTTACTATTCAAAACGAGGTAGTGTTTCTCTCCCGTTGCGTCCCTTTATAAAATGATGGCTACCCTTAAATGAAAGAATTTGCTCCCAGAGGGTGCGAATTTTTTCCATTAAATATAGCCAAGGATCAATTGGAGAGTATTGAAACCAGCAGTGCTTCTCTCCAGTTGTGTCCCTTAAACCAGCAGTGTTTCTCTCCAGTTGTGTCCCTTTATAAAATGGGGGCTACTCTTAAAGATAAGAAATTGCTTCCATAGGGCATTTAAGTGGAGCAAATCCCTACATGACCTTCCTTGTATAAGTACAATTCTCACTACGCATGTGCATATAGTTCGTTATATGCGTTACGCATATGTTGCAAATCACTGTGACTAAATGGGATATTTTGTAAGACATGTAGATATTTTGTTAGAAGAAAAATGCGCATTCGGATGATG
Source organism: Loripinus fragilis (assembly GCA_964019695.1). Taxonomy (NCBI): domain Eukaryota; kingdom Metazoa; phylum Mollusca; class Bivalvia; order Lucinida; family Lucinidae; genus Loripinus; species Loripinus fragilis. The sequence goes on along the minus strand of OZ026520.1, from coordinate 35,505,784 downwards.
TTATCAGCAAGAGTTTTGATATAGGATGTAATATAACCCTATTAAAGAGTTATGAATTATTCATATATTAATATACAGTTGTGAGCAAAAAACAAGGGTGTCAAGCGAGAACTAATCCAGCTTTCGCTTTGACATAGGCCAATCAAAGTCATCATTAATGGGATGAACCATTGCAAAATCCCAAGAGGAAACGGTTGAGAATCAGTTCAGACTGCGTGTACGCAGTCTGAACTGATTATTCACCGTTTCCATCTGTTGGAGTGTTATTTTCGCGGTTTCCGATTCGTGTACATTTCATTCATAATCAAGGTTCCTCTATATCAATATACAAGCCACGTCCCCATAAAAAGATCCCTTATTGCAATGTCTAGGCTACAAATATCTAGCCCAGCTTGTGCACAGGAGCAAGATTGGGTCGGTGCTAAATATATGGTGGCGTCCAAGTTGATAAATTTGTCAAACATAATTCACACAACAAAAACTGTGAACGTACTGAATCAGGAAGTATCAGCATACACTATATTGAAAGGGCCTTTTGGGCTTCAGCGCTAATTCACATAACATACCACAGTAATGTTAATAGCCTGGGTGTTCTTTTTCTCGGTTTTGAGTGGAAACTTTACGGAGCCTCGGCGACATTTTTATATACTATACTATTGTCACTATACATTAACATGTATGTGTGAATACACATAGCTTTCACTGGATATATAAATTATCTTCTCAAGTCCGGAAAAAGTCTCGAAATTATTTTTCTATAATAATAATAATAATAATAATAATAATAATAATAATAATAATAATAATAATAATAATAATAATGTTAACAATTGCAAAATCAGATGTTTGTGTTCGTTTTTGATGATATTTGTATTGATAAATCGAACCACCCGTGAACGAGCACTTTGATGGCCAGTGTTAGACCCAGATCTCCACTGGGTCTTACATGGTTTAAAGCTTAAGAATTGAACTATCTTCTGGGACAGATGACACATGTGATTTTTAATCACAATCTGAGACACTAAAAGTATATAATGAGACATCAAAAATTTATTATACCATACATGTACCTGATGGAATATTCCACCAATTATTCGTCAGACCATGCTCTTTCACTGGCATGCTTCAACAAACCTTGGGATACCCTATAACAAGTTACTATTATAAACATGAAAAATTTAGTTAGAAATAATCTAAACGCACAACTTCTTACTGCCTTAGTATTGTGTCATGCAAAGTGAAGATAATATAACATATTGAAATGCAAACCAAGCTCGAAATAAAGCAGTCTATTGTATTTTTAAAGTCTAGAATGCACCACGTTTGCTTACAATGAGAATTCTTGGGCTTGACGTCTTTCTATAGTAACATACTCTGCTAAGTTACATTTTTGTCTGATGCTAACTGCTGAGAATTTCCGCACCTATGCATTACTTACTCCTACGAGACAAATCCAATTATAGAACATTCTCATATCCCTTGAGTGTAACTGACCATGACGGCACCAAGGAACGGCCACATTTGCCAAGATATAATGTATATACTATATTCCACAAGCTAACAAAACTCACTTCAGTCTAGGGAGCTGCCAGGTACTGGTGCTAATCGCTTAATGGCCCCTATACAGCTATATAATTTTATAGACCGTTTGTTAAATAAATACCAGCTGTGAGAAAGGCGAGATCTTTACCTTTAGCCAGATGAAAATATAGATCTAGATAATATTGTGCTGTTCATTAGAATATCCTTGAGGAATATCTCATTCATTTTCAATATCACAACAGATCAAAAATTAAAGTTTACAATAAAAAAATGTTCCAAAAACATTGACAATTACAATTTTATGGATAGAAATCACTAAGTGAAAAGGAAAAGTATTATTTACTATTTGCCTTCCAATGGCGAATTATGTCGTCTGCTGCTGATCTTTGCCAGATACATGAACATCAGGCCTGATCTGGATCAAAATTGTTTGACGCTGAATGTGTTCCTGGAAGTTTTTTAAAGTAAATTTTGAAATAAAACCCCAGTAGATCCTGAAAAAATCCCTGCATGCAAAGAGTTAATAATAATTTGCAATAACTTTATGTCTATATGTTGAGGGATTTATTAGAAGAACCTCACTGAGGCACTTCTAATGTGTACCCAACACATAGCAAAATATATGTTAACTCTTTGCCTACTAGCGCCTAGTGCCGTCTGCAAACAGTTTAGACACAGATCAGGATCTGCATGGACATGTGGATGTATTGTTATTTTTTGCATACCAGGTAATTTTTCATTCTTTTAAGTCGTCTGCTGATTTTTCTCCCCCGGAAAAGTTTGTTTTCGAAAAAAAAATCAGGAATACCTTAAGAGGGTCAAGTGTTTTGGATCCAGATCAGGTCCTACATTTTGTCGGGCCCAATCTGGGTTCAAACGTCTTGCAGATGTTTTCAGTAGATGACGACAAGAGCAAAGTGCTCTGTGGTAGAGAAAGTTATCTCTGAGAGTTTATGACCTCATCCTGTTACTGTAATGGCTCTCCAAGAGGCTATTTAAAACCACAGAGATCATTATCACAATCTGTGTAAATAATCAATTTCATGCCTTTAATGCCAGAGGATTTTGTCTAAAATTTGCTAGTTGTAGTTTGTGGTAAGAAGTATATAGCACTGTGTGCTGGCAGGTATATACAGTTTCCAAATAAACTTTACCATCTTTTAGAATACCGATATGCACAATACATTCTGGATATTCCATAGTATATATTTAGGGTCATGGGTTATGATTACTAAAATCATTATATTCTTTATCTGCCCCTGAAAACCTTTTTTTAACCAAGAAAACAGTACATGTCGTGATGAAATGTTTTGCTTCCATCTGAATTTGGTTTGTCAAAGTTCCAATTTGCAGGGTTTCCAATCAACGATGCGTAATTCGTTCATAAGCGACAATTTCACTGTTGTCAATAACTGAATCTATTTTGCTAAACAGTTCAATTTTATAAGAAAGTACGATGCGGAGCCTAGACGCATCGTTTCGTCTTTGCAAAAGCACGAAGCGTTGCATTGGTGTCATAGACAAAGTTTTCGGCGATAAAGTTCGTCATGGTACGTCGAAAACCATTTGCTTGTTTTATTTCCTGACAGATAATATTGACAAAGCAATTTCTTTCAGACTGGCTACTGCAATGAATGAGTTTTTAAGCATTCCAAGGAAGGAAGTCTGAAACAACTCATATAGGTTACTAGAGACTGAAATTGAATACAAGGGAATGCATGACATGGTAAATATGAAGCTAACTGGCCCTGCTTAAAGAATACAGACCACATTTAATGTTTAAAGTCATGTAATAAGAACTTTAGAAAACTAAATTTAAAAAAAAGTTGAAGAATTGTTATATTGTTAATTATATTTCTTTGATTATGGCAGTGCAACTATACATCTATGAACGTAATCGTTTTCTGGTGAAACTAACCTACATAAGTCAGTATCAAAATTAGCTGATTTTAATACTTTTAAACACTAGAGAATTGCTGTCAAATTGTAGGGAGTACCCACCACTAACAGTCACTTAATCATAAGTTAAGAATGTAAGTGAATCTTAAAATTACTGTTTCACTTTTATTGCTTGATTTGCCAGCAAGAGAATAGGTCGGCGCCATCCCAACCACTTAACTATCGCTAACAACAATATTTAACCAAGGCTGTTTGAACCATGTCACGTAAAAGCAGTTTATACCATATATGGACATCAAAGATGCAGCTCAGGCTGCGCTCAGCGAGCGCAGCCTGGTCTGCGTCCTTGTTGTCCACAACGCTGTCAATTTCAGTGTCTACAGGAACAAGTAGTTAATCAGCGATTGCAGTCAAACCGATCGTGGTACTGGCTTTGATTGTTGCTCCCTTATATGATTTGAGCCCATTCATGAGATTTTGTTTGGTACTTATTGCATATACTAACAGCTAATGCTCAGACAAGCATGCGTAAAGCGCAGCCTCACCAGAGATGTGCTGCTCTTACGCACAAAGAAGATATATCGAGGAAAATGCATGCCAAAATTGAAGCATCTAACCTCAGTAGATACATGTAGCTATGCATGTAAGTTTAGAAAGTGACTTACGCATATGCAGTAGGTACCTTTATTTCATAAACCTGTCAATTTTGTTTATTTATATACCAGGAAAATGACAATTGGGCATGGGATGTCCTCTTATTTCGGTTAGAACGATGTGGCGTTTTGTTGCACGTTTGGTCCCCCCTTTTTGCAAAGCTATATTGATGTCATGAAAGAATTAGATGACAGACTAATAGAAATGGAATGTTTATTGCTTGAAAAATTGCTGATTATGTTTATCGTTTTAGCATCGTTGCGTTAAATTTAAAAGTAGAGACATAATATATCCCTAATTTGTTTAAAAATTGCCTTTCGTTAAAAAGCAAATACATTCATGCATACAAGGGGTATAAGCTTTAGTGTTAAATCGTTGAATTCTTAACCATGTCAACCGGTAATTATTTCGACCTAAAACACAATGGCATAAAAAGTATGAAAACATATATACAGATATCTATATCCATATGAATAAACATGCTCAGTTTCCTGGTTTGAAAGAAAATGAGGTGGTTTGTGGTGATAGTATGCGAAACTATTTATTAAATTATTTTATTGTTCCATTTCATTCAAATAAAATGGAAAGCATAATCACACCAAATAAGTGTTCGTGCCATATTTTGGTAACAACCTTCTTAATTCACTGCCATTTACATTTTAGTTCCTGAACGACCAAACAATTCTAAATGTGTTATTTCATATCAACCATTTCCTGTTCAGACATTGATTTCGCTTAAAACAGCAAAAAATCGAGAGATTTCTGTTTTTGTTGTTAATACATTTATTTTGTTAAACTGAAACGGATAATTTGTACAACAAAGACCGAAACTAGCCAAACCACTCACCAAAATGCATCCGCAACAAGAATTAGGGAAGGAAATACCATATTAACGACCTCTATTAAGAAAATTCTTTATTTGTTGATTTTATAAATTTGTTTTCATAGTACTGCCTTGATGGTTCATGAACCGTACTGTTAAACAAGCTTAAGTGTCCAAATATTAGGGCAAGCTTCTGAGAAAAGGGATTTAACGTTAATGCAAAAGCGATGGTCCTCATCAGACTGCGCATGCATGCGCAGACTGATTAGGAGCACCACTTTCTATGAGAGTTACTAGAGCCTAACGAAACCCATAAGATATAAAGAAATCCAAAGCTACAACGTACACTGGATGAGATTGGTCCATAAACATTAAGCCCACATTTTTGCGTGTCCAGACCCCATGTTAAGATAAACTGGTACCCATTCATTTATAATGGACGTCTGAGCTCAACCATCAGCCACTTGGAACTAACAAAATAGTCGACTGAAAATTAGCATCCTCGTACAATAGCATTATGTTCTCTCTCCCTGGTTTGTTTTTCTCTTTTATTCAGGTTAACTCATGGGCGTGCTTATTAACTGAACTGAAAAGGATGGACGTGTCTTCCTAATTAAGTTAATGGTTCGAGACCATTCACAACCGGTGGTCATTTTTCACTGTCGCCAGTGAATGAGCATCTCTGTATTTAGGTACTTCAAGAGCTCGTCGCCGGTCTTTACATGGGCGAAAATTATTCTGTCAGCTAGCCGTCAATTAACTGGTCATATAAAATTGTGGTGGACTTGTCGAAATTAAATAAATGTAAGATTGCATGGCTGACTATGTTCTCTCAACAAATTGCGACATAAGAGCTGTATCTCAAATATTTTGATTTCACTTTGACCTGGTGGTAATTGCAAAATTGTAAGGGTAGAGTTTTGCTTTTTAACGTTAAAGCGATTTTCCTCAGTACTGCCTCGGCCAATTCCGTTGAATCAGACCTCTGATGTACATCTAGGGTCTACTTTCATAACGTGACGCTGACGTCACATTACGTGATGCTGTAGTCACAGAAACCATGTCCCGGCTGACCAAATGCAGGTTTTTCATACACTCAAGGCCTGATTTCAAATTGGGCTGAGTTTTTTTCTGATTGCAGAGGATCGTCAAAGCATATGCAAAACATACCAGAGTCACATTGGCTGGCTCAATTAATTTCTTACGGATATCAACATAGTTCTTTAGGGTAATATACATGTATAATACCAGCGATGAAGTCAGCAATAGCCATTTGAAATATCTACGCAAACAAAACAATATCCTGGAGAATTGAATTATAAAGCCCTTAAAGCAAACATTCCACCATTAATAATTAAAACGCCAGTGTATGTGCTAGTACAAATTCCCAAGTGACCTCAACCTAGTATTGACATAGCCGCTACATATGAAATCCAAGGTAGTGTAGAGAAATTTACAGTATTGTTTCTTGCAATATAAACCTTGTATAATAATAGATTGGATTAGATATGTTTTACGTCTACTGTAGCATGTACGAATTAGATGGGCGAAAGTTAAAAAAATCTTACATATTCAACTAAATGGATGCCTACAAAATAATAACAAATGCAATTTTAAATTGTCCAATGCCTTTAGATAAATTAAATAAATAAGAAGCTATTATGATTTGCCTAATTCAACCTCAAAATCTTGAATTCAGGAACAGTTTAAAAACTTGCAGCCCTTGACATTAGAACAAATAAAAAAGGGCTTCAAGCTTTTCACATGAATCTAGTGACGGTAATCTTAGATATTATAGGGTGATTTTGTTTTAGCTTGGCGTCAGACCTTTCTTTTTTAAATATGGATAAATATTGAGTGACCTTTCTGATCACAATACTATTATTTATTGAAATCATTTTATTGCCATCAGCAAAAATTGAGGATTAGTAAAGGTAGGTAGATAGAAAGTAAGAGAAAATTCATTTATAGAGAAAATGAAACATTGTCTGAAAACAGTCTAGTTTCGCTGTGGCACACCTGTAACGGCAGAAATCTATGTGAAAGCTAAAACTAACTAGAAGCGAAATTAATAACCAAGGTAGCGAAAATATCACTTCTGAATTCTATAATGCTTTGAACGATTCTATATTCATTATTAAAATGGAAATGTTAAGTTTATGGGGATGTTTATTTGAGTAAATGAAGCTTTGATTAAAAACTAAAGCCCCTGGGCAAAAGGTCTGCACGATATTACTTTCTAATTCTAATCGACAAAGTCATCATTGTCTGTAGACGTGTGTATATGGTGGTTGTAAATGGTTAATGTGTATCAGTTTTGACTGCTCATTCGAAATTGGTGCTGTGTGTTTTGAGGGCTGACCTCTTGGCTCTCGTTTGTGGTGTCTTCTGTGAGTTTGTCACTTTCCCATTGGTATCCTGGGTCGGGTGTGGTACTTGATTGTGTCGATTCCTGATCTTTGCAACCTTACTTACTTTTGTTCGCCTGTTGCTGTATTGTTTTTGTGTGTTTTGTAATAATGTCCATTTGAGTCATATAAAGCTATGCATTTTTTTTTTTGCAGCAAACTTGTTATATGTATTTGAATTTTGAAATAAATACAAGTCAATTAAGGAATTTAAACATTAACAAATATTACTCAAATAGCATAAAAACAGTATAGGCTTATTAATGAAAAAACAAACAGTATAATAACCAATTTCTCCTACTCTTGAACATCAAGTGGAATATATACAGAGAACGTGTTCATTTATTCATTCGCTGGCGATATTCTTGCTTAATTAGTTTGTCCTATTGGTGACGCTTTATTATCTACCAGTATCTTTAAACATTGTGTTATTCGATTTTGAAGTCTTCATTCAAATGCTCTTTGTTGGCTGACTTTTTCATCATGGTGCAATAATACATAATAGTTCTGCATTTTCATGCTTCAAATTCAACTTGGTCAAATTATAAAACCATGTCAGCCACGTGTTGCCTGAGGCCTGTGATAAGCTAGCTTCATTATGCCAATATATACTCTTCATTAGTTCAATAGACACACTTTCAGTGTGAAAGAAACCTAGTCAATGCAAAAAAGGATTCATCCAACACAAGCAAAGGAGAAAATAATCAAACTATGCACATGCTTGTTATGCAGTTATCCTTTCCTTATTCAGAAGGTTGGTCACCTTGGAATATAATAACAAGTATTTTCTTTGTCAACTCTTTTTATGAACAAACTTGTCTGTACCATTACTTTTATGACTGTGTTATTTATTTTCCCTAGATGCGAGTTACATGTGTCTGTGTTTTGATCAGTTAGTCCAGTAAATCTTTCACTAGATTATCTATTCTAGCATCAGACTGGTTCATCAGATATGGTCTCAGCTAAGTAGCTACTCCTGACAGGCAAGTATTGAAGCTAAATTGTCTGTACAAATATCAATTCAATGTTGTTTCTTAGTTGTTTTTTCTGGGTCTGATTTATCAGATCAAAGGTTTCCATTATATGCAAGATCATTTATCTTTCAATTGAATTGAAAGCAGTATTTACTTAATTGTTAGGTCTGAAATATGATTTATGGAAAATGAAATCCATCGATAAAATACTTCTATTGAATATCCAGTTTATATATGGAGTAACTTAAAATTTATGGGATACATCATTTAAAAATCGAAATATCATTATAAATTTATTTCATAATGTCAAAAATCTAAAGACCTGATTGAGTCTCTGACAAGAAATATACAGAAAATAGTTTACATAATCCTGAGTTGAACATGCTAGAGAAAAAATGCATTAAATGCTGGTCTGTTGAAATGTGCCTTTACTTAATGGACCCTTGTTTTGGACTTATTCTTTAATTTCATTAATCAAATTATCCTAGTTTTAGGCAGGTACAATCTGATCTGAGATCTTTCTACGCTGTAGTTCATTTGTCATAGGGTACTTTCTATGTTGGCACTCTTTTCATAAAATACGGTCTGACTAATATATCCTTCAACTTAACTACAGAGGTCAAAATATTGAAATTGCAGTTAGAAAGTCAAGCTAATGCAGGTATTCAGAATAAGTAACATTCAAATACGGAGAAGGATTATTATAAACACTAATATTATTAAAGCAAGATTATGGTGTCATTTGCGACTAGACAAAACGTGTCTCTACAAATTTAGTCATTAACTGCAATTTAAAAGAACTGGTTGACATTCAACCACATACAATTCGCCAAACAATTTCAATATTTGTCTGGTGAACAAACTAAAATTAAAAAGCCGGAAAGCAAAATAATTTCCCAATTTGACTGAACATTTCAGTTTATAGACCTGTGCACATTTCAAATGTTCTACAAGAGTCATACGCAAATGCATTTGTGACTATCTGTAGCTTAAAAGCGTGGACGAGCTTGGAGGATCACAATGGACAAAAATAAGTATAGCTCTTATCCTTAGCAAGACAATCATTTTGGCACACGATTGTGTTTGTAATTCTTGTGTTGTTTTCATAAACTATTTCCTTTTCTTGAATTAAGTATTTACACTTTTGTTTCCGTTCTGTTGCGCGAGTTTAGTATACAAATTACTTGCATTGTAAGATAAAACGATTTTTCAAATAAGTTTCACAATAAGAAAAAGCCATTTTCAAAGGAGTGCATTTGTAACAAATCAATGCCAAATTTGAACTGATCAAGTAACAAGCTGCGTTTTGTAGGCAGGGCTAACAAAATGTCTTCCCTTTTGGCATAAAATAGCTTTTCATTTTCATACCACCGAAAATTACCTTGATCTTGTTATCAAATGTATATTTGTGTGAAATTGAAAATGTCCATTCATAACAGATAAAGTGTCTTTGAAAGGGTGAATTTGTAGCTGATCTACAGAGTTTTGTGTCTTGTGCATGCATGTGTAATACTCATCAACCAAGTCACAATGTGCAAAACCACTTTATACATACAGTAAAGCATGTGTAATATAGCCACTTTCAAAAAGACCGAAAATTGGTTTTCAATACCACTAATCGCTAAATGTGGGTCAAAAGGGGAGCATTCTGCAAAACTTTGGACCTTCATTAAGCTACCAATTGTTATTAAGATATTCGTTTTACACAGGTTTTACAGTAATATCCAAAGTTTACCATTGCTTATAGCACTAACTAACCCAGTCAAGAGCACATTAGAGTCCATGTGCTACTTGCCCAGTTGACCTTCATTCCCATCATTATGACCAGCCATGACCATTTTCAAAGCCTTATATATGACCTGGGCCATTCAAGCGATGACCGCTGTACACACTTGTACTTAGCATGTCAACAATGCCACTAAAGCACGGAAAGTAATTTTCTCAGCCCCATAAATCATACTTATTTTCTTCCACCGGTATATTTCATTTTATTCTGTCTGGAAAATATAGGACAGGAAAATCTCACATGACATATGCCTTTGATTCTTTTAATTATATATCATTTTACTGAAGTTATATGAAGTCGATGGTCTGCTTTCAGGAAGCATTGATCATACAGCCCAATGGCAGAAAATAGCTTCGTTCAAATAATGATAAAAATTGGCATTACTTGATCAGGGTCAAGTATTTTTCTTCCTATATCATTATAAAGAATAGGTCAGTTAAAAACTGGCCATTGGTTAAATAGGAATAGGCATACATAAATGTGAAAAAGCTACTTTTTGACACAAAATTTTAGATGAAATTTGGTCTGATCTGGATAAAAACATATCATTTTTGGGTTGGGCATTATCTCCTGTTTATTAGGGCAGTAAACTGGGTGCCTTGTTTGACTTGCTTACTCTATTTAGCTTGCTAAAGTGATACAGTTATCAATACAGTGGATGTCTGAATTGGTTTTGTTTTGTAAGAGCAAAATGTGAAAAAAAGTTCCTCGTCTGAGTCAACACTGTTTGCTAATGGTATGTTATTGTAGGTCATGAACAGAAATTTTTAATGCACAATCTCTATTCAAAAGGATTTGCAAGAAAATACTTCAAGACAGAGTGATACTTAAATGGATGATTTACATGCACTTTAGAATGACTCTTTTCATGTAACTTCTTTGACAGACATCTATTTGTCTATATGACGGAACATGTGCCAGAAAACAAACGGTTGTGCATACACATAAGTATGTGATGAGAAAATAATAACTGGAATAAGTGATCTACCAAGTTGTAGTAATAGACGTGGAATGGAGCGTAAAATTGCAATGTTTGCAATTTTGCCTGATGACCTAATAGCAATTACAAATGTAAAGCTAGTATTTAACAATCTGCAAGGACATGGGATGCCTTGCTTTTTCTCTAAAGTACAACATGTTACAATGTATATAAATATGTTGGAAATTTACTTCTTGTCTAAGCAGACCCTTCTCTGCCATTTAGATGATCTTTATCTTTCTTGATGGTTAGGTCATACATTAACTAATTTATTTGTAAAGGTTTATTTGTTTGTTTTTTTAGTGCACACTTATCCACGTGGCCTGAGTATTAGTTTAAAAAAGTTGCCTTGACTAAGTTTGAACAAGTATAAATATTCAGACTCCGTTTCGTCAACGTCTTTCATCTTCATGTTAATATTTGAAAAGCAGTGAAAGGGGTTGTCTTGTAAATGTCAACAAGAAATGAATCTTCATAATAATTATTACTTTGGTGCCAGAATGAATGTGTTCATGTCTAGAAATTTATTTTTATGTGAATCTGATGTTACAGGCCATCGATTCAGAAAGGGGCAATATATATACATTAATTTTTTCAAGTGTTACTGTACCTGGTACGGAGGCAAAAATTAAATGTCATCCTTGAGGGATGGGACATTAGCTGAACTCTAGATCAAACAGTCAGAATGTCAGAGTTTTTGTTGATCATGAGACAATACACTATTGTTCTTGTAAGAATCACATTGATTATGCAATGGTAACAGCATTTGTATTAGATAAAACAGAAAACATACAATGGTATTTAGGTGAAACATAACATGGAGTTTATAATGATTTGGAATTTTATGCAGAAAACTTTCTAATATGTGAGTTCAACTTTAAGCTCCAATTAAAATTTCTCGTTAACGACAGTTTGGAAAAAATGTTTCTTTTTAGTACATTATAAATCTTGGTATTTCAACTGCCAGCAAATCTAACCTTATTTCCACTAAAAATAAATGCGATGGCAAGAATGAGTTACCTGCAATGATCGTAACTGGTGCTCTAAGTGTTAACCTAAGGCAATATTAGTTGTCACGCATGAAAGAAATGCATCCGAATATTGACTACATTTATATGACTTATAAGTATTCATCCTCTGGTAATTTATTTCATTATAAATGGCTGAATTCACATTAAAAGTGTAAATTTCCCATTTTACCTATCACTATATGGAAGATTTACAATTTGAAACGAAGAATACTCTATGAATTATAGGACAAAATAGATTTGGAAACTACCAAAATGTGTAGTTTCCAAATTATTATTTTTCATAAACAGGGTAATTTTCGGAGGCAACTACTCGTAGAAAATTGCTTTGGTGTAGCTTAATTATCGTGGCGGTGATATTTTCTGTGGATATGCATTTTTGATACCATATTTTTTGTGTGAAACGGGGCTGAAATCCATTTAGTTAGCTGATAACATCATACGATATATTTTACATTGAATAATTCCTGAAAGCTTTTATTGAATTAAAAATATCATTATTATCATTTAATATGGTATCTATATTGCTATAAATAGTTTCAAGACAAGCAGGAAGATGTGCGTATGACCATTATATATGTATGAAACTAACAACATATTTAATAATAATAATCAATATAACAAACCTTTAAAACAGAAAATGGCCATTAAGACGTACGCTCCTATATGCATGGGTGTATGTTCAAAAGTTTGAAAAATCCTTAGTGTTTGGAATTCAAAACATTAAACATGCAGTGTACCTACACATATTAATAGTTTAAAGTTTAAGTTGTCAATTGTCCTCAAATTAAACTGAAAATAAATTTTAAAAGCTACTTTTACTACCGAATACAGTGTTTCGAGGTTGACTTTCTATGGAAAGTCAGCCTCGAAATCCTGAATTCAGGAACAATCTTGAAAACCTTCGCCAATGAATAAGCTAGCATTATCAATCACTAAATATGCAGGACCTTTACTTTTTCAAATATAATCTTTAGATTTTCAGAAAGAATGCGACTTACATTATGTAACTTGTAATAGAGACCACATGCATTACACACTGGGTCACCATTTTGATTCCGTCTCCATAATGTGGTCGTGGAGGTTCCACAGTTGGCACAACTTGTTCCTGCTCGCCGAGCCGCCGACTGCAAAAGACAATAAGTTACTATTACCAATTTATAACTGACAATTCTGTTCAAACAGTTTTTGTCATACCTATCTTGATATAAAACGGGGTTTCCCTTCTCATTCATATTGCTTTGAAATATGAACCTAAACATGTGAATTACGTGCCTCTAGATAGGTGAGTGTAATTGATTTTTTTTCTCAAATAAAACGTATGTTGTGGGTACTCAAGAGAACCGTCTCGATGGTTCTTTTGAGAACCAAAACACATGTTTAAGTTAATGGGTAAGACAATAATTGCAATTTTACGCTTAAACACTTTCCTTAACTGGACCTATGTCGTCACTTGGAAAAACTAACAAGACAAATATAGTGATAAAACAAGCAAATATAATAATATGTGATGAGCATAGCAACAACCGCCTTCCATTGCGAGACGATTAACAACCTACTAAGGACTCAAACCATTTCATTTAAACATTGTGAAGGCTCGTCTGAGCAAACGCTGGTCGCCTGTTCCAAAATTATCGAAACACGGATGAGCGTGACTATATTCAGAATTTACATTTCATAAACAGTGTGCTTTAAAACAGTAACCTGTATGCTTCAAGGCATAGCAAAGTATGCCTGTAAAGAAATATTTTCAATTGCAGTCGCTAATGACATGTATTGGTAACAATAAACACTTTCTTTTTTAAACTGAACATTAGTTTCGTATTCCAACCGACAATTAGTTTCGTATTAAATGCCTAAAGTTACTTTTAATAGTCTTCTATAGGAAATTCAAAGGAAAGAATGCTCTAAAGACAAAAACTTCAAAGGCTTTAGTCTTCAATCAATTTCAGAAATACTATTGTTCTCACAAAAACTATTTTAAATATATCTTGTTAGCTGTAACTAGAATATGGTAGATTTGAATCCCAGAAAATTGTCGTCTTAAAATGCAAGAGAAGAGACTTTCTAGAACCGCTCATCCTGTTCATATTTGGATCTGTCAAAATGCATTGCTCGTTTGCTGGTTTCGTTCAGCAGTAATGATACAATGCAGAACAGCGTGAACCCACATAAGGCAGTGCAAATCGCGTTTGTGTGACATTTTACCATTTTCTACTGTTCCTTCATTTATAATTAAAAAGTAACTGTAAAATGAACGCTAAACCCAATCTAAGGTCAATTCAAAGCAATAGGAACGCTAGATGAATTGAAAAGAGTGCCGGTATGGTGTCGCCACGTTTTGCATCCTAAGGCTTAAAGAGCTAATAAAAATATTAAAAAGGTATTCGCCAAGGTTCGGTTTTAGTGACATATGAGTACGTTGTATTCTCCAACACAATGAAATGTGGACCATTAGGATGAATAATGCCTTGTGTTGCCTATTCAACGAACAACACTCATAGTTTGGTTTAAAGTTTTAAAGTATTGTTCGAGTATATATCCGATATCTAAGCCAGACCTGATGTCATTTGATTGAATTAGGTGCATAAGCAGCTCTAGTGAAAAAGGGAGAACTCATGAACCAGGAATCAATTGAAATTTGCTTGCAAAATGCAAAAAAATCAGCGTAAACTTGCGATTATTTGCTTATCCATCAGTTTAAAAATTTGTTTTGGGTTCTCAAAATAAACTGTCTCATTGAGACGGTCCTTTTGAGTACCCACAACATATATTTTGGTTGATAAAAAAAGAAAATAATTTTCAATTACACACTCTTATCTTGGGGTGGGGTGGGAGCTGAATGTGCTTGCAAAAAGCAAACGCCCAATGCTGTTTTTCCTCATACTTGCAGATTTTCTAAGAAGCCATCGCATTTTTGTACCCGTTCAGGCAACCGTGCACAAGAATGAAAAGATAAAAATACAAGTTTGTTCTGTGTTGAAAACTTGCTTATTGGTGCATGGTGTTTTCAGGTTCTTGTGTGTTTAGAAACAATAGCGGGCTCAGTTGTTAAGCCCGCGTGTTTAATATGTTAAACCCTTCATATGCCATCAAAAAAGTGCAGCATTCGACATTTTCAAACTGTGTCCCTACTTTAAGAGACTAAAGACTAGATACAGATAGTCCATATAATTCGGTTCACGTGTAGTTTTCGGCCTTGTTTTTTTTTCCGAAAACAAACAAAAAACGATGAAACTTTTTTTTCTGCTATGGTCGTGCTTGGTACTTTAAGGGTTAAATCGCGTGACATCTCTACCGCCGAAGAGCAGGCGTTGAATGCGACCTGTGTCAAACAAACGGACTTAAGTTACATGTTGCTGTTGAGCTTTTGATCCACCCCACTCGCCCAAAATTATGATACTCTGAGTCTCAGTGAGCACATATTCATTAAACTTGCTGGTCTGCGATCTATGATCATGGTATTTCAAGGTCATACTCGCTAGTTGTTTGGACCAAAATTTTAAACATTTACTTTTGCTAGAAAGTTTGTATGTCCAAACACTAATAGCATTCCTGTAGTATTGTTTTACAGTCATTTTTGAAGAAAAAATCAGCAGTTGACAAAAAGTATGCACAAATTCCCAGCATGATTGAGTTTAAAAGGTCATTACTCCTATTTGTTAATGTTTAAGTTGATATTATTTCAAATATAGCAGCCCTCAAGATAAAAGTCCACAATTAAAATTAGTTTTCTTAGTTCTCAACCATAACGTATGCTGTGGGTACTCAAAAGAACCGTCTTAGTAGGACGGTTCTTTTGAGCACCCAAAACATTTGTTTAAACTATTTGGTAAGAAAATAATTACAAATTTATGTTCTATTTTTTTTTTATAAACAGACCTATGCTTCCATTTGTTGTTATTACTGTTGATTTTTTTCACAACCAGTGAAATCATCTTGTAAACACATTTTCAGAATGTAGACAGATGTAAATATGAAACAATAATAATAGATTAATATAATCTCCAGCTTACATCAAACCAAATACTGATTGATCAAAGAAGACATTCGTGTCAATTTTGTAATCATTTTTTCTACCTTGTTCGACGTTCACTGCTTGATGCTCATATTTTCCTATTAATTACAACGGTTAAAATGATCCCTGCTCGGCAATGGATGTAACAGTTGGCTTTAACCCTTCAAACGCCCCAAAAAAATTTCCAGCAGACGACATTTTTTTCGAAATTTGTCACTGCTTGGAGAAACTAAATAAGACTCGATTGTTCATGTGAAAGACGATTTAGATGAAATAGTAAGCCTTATGATTCCTTGAAAATCTAGGAAGGTATCATGAAATGTGTCGTTTGCTGTAACCATGATTGGCACTTTAATGGTTAAATTGGGAAAACATGTATGAATTTTTCAGGTAAAAAGGGATGACAAGCTAATTTGCATACACAAGTATTGATGCAAATGATGAACGAAGATGATTTTTGACAGTTAACGCAAACGCTACTGCTCTTCCATTTAGAAAACAGGGTTGGTACTGATCAAAGCGCGTGCAGTGCACGCACTTTGATCAGAACCATCGCTGTTCCATCAAACGTGCAACCTCCACCAGCAATGCGGTACTTGTCTAAATGTACATTCTTGCTCGACTCTGACAGATATTCTATGTATACTATGGCACAGGGAGCTGTATTCTTGGTAATAGATTTCACGTTCAATTGAAGATTGGAAGACAGCGTGGCGTCTCCGCTAAACAGAGCCAGGGCTGAAGGCCACAGACAAGATTGACTATGTCATTTGGTCTTTGCGTAAATTGGCAAACAAGAATATAACCCATATTTTACACGATCGCAACAAAAGCCTAGTATTTGTAGACATGTTATCAGAGATATCAAATCGTCTCATCTAAATATGAAGCAAGAACATGTGTTCCAATGGCTAGCGGGGAGTGACTATGGATTTGTAAACAGTCCGGCTCATTCCCAGGTTTTAATTACAAATCAACAGATGCTGATCAGGGGAGATAAGAGTGACGCAACGCGCTTACAGAGTTAAAGTTACAGTAGACTAAACTCGCCTTTTGCTAATGAAGACTGAACAAAGTGATATAAGCTTACTGGGATTTGATCGGATTAGTAGGAGTGTGTGCGATGACGTAATACGTCGCTTCAGCATCACTGATTTCTGATGCGATATGATTACCTCCCTGGAGAAAGTCTGACACCACTTTATTTTGCTGCTGTCCGACTTGCTTCCGGTCTAGTTAATCCCTCGTTATCCATTAGACGCTTTAACAAGCCTTTAATTATTGTATAAAAGGGTATGCGGGCAGTGCATGATGTTAGAAATTATTTCACTCCTCCCCGCAAACCCCAATGTTTCCACATTGTAGCCAATGCATTGTTATGCTGCCAAATGTTCACTTATGGAGACAATCTGGTCGTCTTTATAGCTACAAGCAAATAATGTGTCCCTGGCGAAAATTGGACTTTATTACGTTCTTTCCTGTACAAATGTACACAAAGAGAATTTATCATTTGGACCAGTTCATGCGAATTTCGGTCATGGTCTGCACTGTTTGAAATTAATAATGATCAGGTTTAAGCTGTTTTGAGCATTCATGAGGATGGTCTAATTACCTAGCAACCCCATTTGATTGGCGATTTGCGCAAAAACATTCAATGATCTTGGAACACACGGTAGCTAAAATACATGTTTTTGCTAGTATGGATGCAATGGCTGAGTCTGTTTTCTTCCTCATTGCTAGAAACTAATAATGTAAACAATAGACCCGTCACTCATGTTTAATTAAGTTTCTATCTATTACGGAGGCCAACACGTCAGCTACTCATTCATTCGGTATGTTACACCAGCAAGCCCAAAGAAAATTCTCAGAGTATCAGCAAAGGCTCAAATCGGCCTGTGCATAAGCACAGGCCGATCTGAGCCTTTGCTGTATGCGTTATAGATGCGCAATGGTATGAGAACTAGCAATGCAACAAACGCCAAATGGAATGGATAGAAAGACAACAATAGGTCTTCGGAGAAATTGTTTTTGTTCTGATACTGTTTTCTGTGGTTCGGCTTAATTATAGACAGTAGACTGAAAATTACACGTGAGATTCTCAGATTTGAAGAATTTCTTTTTAACGTTTCACTTACTAACCTGTCCTTTTCTTAATGACATTTTGCGTACTCGTGTTTTTTTCTTCTCTTGTTTTCGTTGATGATTTTGGTGTATGAAGCGGAGAGAGAGGGAGAGAGAGAGACTCCGAGTGAGCAAAAATCCTAAGTGAAGGTTCAATTCGGTGGAACAATGCGTTATTATGTCTATAACCAAACGGTCATGTTTATAGCTATAGCGGTGAAATTAGGCAATATGCGATTCTATCAATCCTAGCGTTTGTTTTTGAAAGAAGTTCGTAAATGAAGAAAATGTATACACAGCACGAACGAAAATAAACCCTTGCCTTCAAGTAAAAGGCTTTTAAATTTTTACCCCTTAGGTCACACTATACTGTTATGTAAATAGTAAGTGAATATATAAACCCCATTACATTAGAAATGGATGCTGTTAAACAAAGAATGCCAATGTCTGCCGGCGTGTGTTTATTGTTTTAACGTATCGAATTTGCCTTAAAACCTGTTCATTAGAAAGATTTTAAAAAGAAATAGGTAATGCTAAGTCATTCTGCCATTTCGAAATTGAGGTTTAATGAACTTTTTATTTGGTCGTTTTACATACATTTGCTACCACAACCAAGCCTTGTGTCTCTGTGTATTATGACAGGTGGTTCGGCCAACTTAAACAGAGTAAGCTCAGGTCATAATGCGCCTAATCTGGGTTTACATTGTTTAAGTAGTCCTATGGAGCAGGCATAGTCTGTCACAAGACCCAAAGTTAACAAAATCTTGATACAGAACTCAACGAAAATCTAATTTTCTTATTTCTCAACCAAAACATATGTTATGGGTACTCAAAAGACGGTTCTTATGAGCACCCAAAACATACGTTAGAACTGATGGGTCAGAAAATAATTTACAATTTTACTCTCACAAATTTGTTTATCTAAACCTGTGTTAATAGTCAGCCCATGCCAATAGATTTTGGTACTTATCTCATTGTTGAACAACGAAGGCTCAGGTGAGTCTGCGCATATGTGCAGACTCACCAGAGCCTTTGTTGTTTGCATATACAGAGTATGGATGTAGATAAAGACTCAGACTAAATTGAAGACCTCTAGTTCCCCATCGTGGGCGTGTATTTGAGGCGTTTGCGTATATGCGATTGTGGCAAAATCTCATGTGCTGGCTAAGACTTTGCTCAGTTAGTTTAGTATAAATGTATTTATTGCCAATATAAAGCAAGGAGTTGGGCCACAAGTTTTTCCAACATTAGTTACAGCCTTTTGCTCAGTTGCAATTGCTCCATCGACTAGTCGCCGAAACTCCCATCAATTGCACAAAGCGCCTTTCTAAGCAACACTTGCAATGTGTGTCTTAAAATTTGACTAATTCTTTTGACGCATGTATAATTCATAAGCACTCAAAGAGGCAGATTATAGCTTCTTTTAATTGGTCATAAGCATCGTATGACAACGGGGATCCTAAAAACGAAATAAAAATTGTAATTGAACAACGCGTGCTTCTGAAACTATTAACAAAACCAAACATAAAACCGAACTCGCCCCGCCTTCTAATTTCTTCAATCACACGAACGCGCTTCAAACCACACTATGATTGAACATAAATACGTTCCTGAGTGAAGTTATAATCTCCCCAATTTAACAGATTGTCTGACGAAACATTTTCCACACTGTAAAAGCGACAATCGAAAACTGTCGTAAGAATCGCTGAGTGTTTTCGATTAGGAAAAGTTTAATCAAAGCAAGATGTTGCGCTGCTTTTACATTTTGCGTGGTGACAGAGCTTAACAATGTAGACGTTTATTTTTTTTAAAAAAAATCAGGTTTTGCTTTCAAACTTCTACACTAGCTTAGACTGACAATAGCTCTATACACTCAGTCAACCACAGTGCTTGTCTGACCGTACGCAAGCCTTCCTATGCCTTTTGCTCTCCTTTTGCTTTTCCTTTCAACCACCCTAACCAACTTTTTCACGAAATATCTCGTGATGTGCAAGGTCTACACTGATGTGGGTGGTATAAAATAGTTATACCATGTTTGTCCACCTGTACGTAAGATAATCCACGAGCTAAAGCTCGTGGATTATCTCCACGTACAGGCGGACAATCCATGGAATAACTATTACTTAGCTGATGGTGTAACGTTAAAGCTGCATAGTCTGTAACTTTTGATCTTCTAATTTTAAAAATAATGTTTTTATTTTTCAAGAACACAGTAAAAATACTCAAATTCAGGTAAACATTTTACCATTTTCGTAAATCTTAACAAGTTATCACTATCAAAACAACTGCATTTATGTTAAAATTCAATGGTCTAGAATTATTGGAGGGACGCAAATAATTACCAACAAGAGAAAAAAAACACCTATTTGATCAGATAATTCACTTTTCCATGCAGTGTTCAGCTGTACTGAACATTTTTATAGTGAAAACATAGCTTAATCCTACTTTTACAAATGATTTAAAAAGAAAATATTTTTTTTTTTGAAAAATGTCATAGTTACAGAGTATGCAGCTTTAAGGATACACAAGTACAATCCATCGTCACTACCCTCAAAATGGTATTATAAAGGAGATACTAACATCTTTAGAGATATGATACATAAAATCTTGGTGTCAAACATAAATATCTTTGACACTTTTTAAGATTTGAGAATCTACACCATTTGATGTTATCTCGCTTTATAAGTGTAATCTATATACAGGACACTTGTATTTATACAAAGTGCATTTTCACAACTCTTCTTGTAATATCAAAGCAGAAAAAGTATGTTATGCAAGATCTGTGTAAAAAAAAAAACACTTTTTCACATTGATACGCTTTCAAACTGGTCCAGAAGTGTATAAAAGGGGTTGTCTTTTCAACGTGTCAAGATTGTCGCTTTGACGATTACATTGAACTTCATTTTAATTAATAGATCTTTATGAACACTTACAAGTAAATTAGTAAGTAAGTTAATTAACTGATAGACAAATTAATAAATACAAAATATAGTTCGTGACAATAACAGTAAGAAAATATTTGACAAATTCACAAGACCACCTTAAATGCTGAAATTAAATACGCGTACATATCGGACCAAGTATCTTTCATAAATTCGCACAATAATCATACACTTGGGATATATCTTAATTATCGCAGAAAACAATACCATGAATTACAACTTTATCTTTTAACTCATCTTAAGCCAAAATGTTATTGTTTATTAGTAAACTTTATGTTTTGTCAGTATATAAAAGACATCTCGAATGAGGAGTCGTCAGGCAAACAAGGATAATGTTGATCACAAGATACCATTGTATACGATTTAAACAAGGTGTATGAAATAAAATATTTAAATATTCATCCTCAGATCGAGAGATAGCCGGGGTCTGTGAGTTGTATAACAGGTTTTCAGATTTTTATCAGATTTGGACTGAAGTCAGATACGCACAATTAGCTAAGTGCTACATTTTGTTCAAATTTGTAGCTTTGTTGTATGAAGTGTATTGTATAAAAGGATTAGGACCACCGAGCAATACACGAAGAACGTAGGACTTGAATCACAGTGTGCATGTACATGTAAGAAGCATGGTCAGTGTCATATCTGTTCAGCGCCATAATTGCGCCGGTAACCAGCACAAGGTACAGGTTGGCAGATGCGTACAGTGAAGATTCAAATCAGTATGTACATCCACACTGTCTGATAAGAGTCTAAGTTTTCCGCCCGAAAAAAAACGTTGGTTCTTTGGCTACTCATTGAGCGCCCATCGCAGACTCTGATCAGCCTGTGCGGAAGCGCAGGCTGATCTGAGTCTTCGATGAACGCACATGCCAGTTTGTACAGGCTCTAAGTTTGTTTACCAGTGATACTAAGCTTTGTCTATTCTGATGTTCCAATGTCCTTTTCATGGGTTGCGCATATAGTGTGTAGCATCGTAAAACTCTTAATAAAAAGGAGGCATTGTGTGCACAAAATATTCATTTATGATTTAATATGATATCATATTTTTCACAAATTTGAAAAGCTGAACCGCATGACATTTGACTTAATTAAGACGATGTCATTAAACACGCTGCCTATCTCTTCTCAATACCTATAGTTTGAATATTTTGATCAGAAATTTGAACCTTATTACGCGCCGTCCCCAAAAAGGGACAGCGTCAACGGGAATTGTCAGCCTGAGTATATTGATGGATTATTCCATCTAAAGTTATACAGTTTGGATGGTCTATTATACTTTCAAAGGGGTCACAGGTAGGAATTTAACAAAAATATGAAGATTGTTTTGGAAGCAAACAGTGCAGACTATCGTTAAGCATTTTAGCGTAAAATTGTAATTATTTTCTTACCCATCAAGTTAACAAATGATATAGAAAGGCATATTCCATTTGGCTGAAATGGGTTAAACAGACAAAATGCCAACACACAATAGCGTATAACAGACGGATATGTGCAATAGTCAGTATTGCAAATTGCACTGTGAACTAATGGTCTAGCGTCGCAGATTCTTATCTCATGTGAAAAATGTTAAGTATTTATCTTCGAAATCAACAAAAAGGCAAAGAAACCCTTCTTTTTTTACTTGGTAACGGAAAACGTTGTCCATAATGAAGAGACTATGTGTATGACCGCGAGACATTAACGAGCCATTCTCTCAACGTAATGTTTTCAAAAGTCTGATTTTATCTAAATGTTCCATTGTCAAGCTTGAATGGCTTTCGACAAATGTAAACCCCGAAATTCTTTTTGGGGGAACGAAAGACCGTGTATAACGATGGGAAAGAATTTTAGATAAGAATCAAAAACATGGGTTAGGTAACATTGCGAATTGACATATCAATCGGGTGAATTCAATTTTAATGAAGATGATTGTGAAATTTACAAATGGCAGGTGTCGGACACTTTTGTTTTTAATAGCACTGTCAACTGGACAAATAACTTTTAATTTGACAAGTTTATTAAAACAAATATCTATCTTATTAATTTTGATGTCTACCCTTCCCCAAACATTCATGCAACATAAAAATCAAATTGCATCGTCGTAGCTTCCAAGTGGTAAATTACGTCTCGAGGAAGGCCATTTTTGCAAATAATGTGTAACCAGATCAGATCAGGTGCCGGCTAACATTGTTTGCAATAAAATGGTCACTATTCATTTTTCTTATTCACAAAAGGATTGTTCAATGCTGATCTTTTGATTTTTGTATGTTTTTAAATGAACTTACATCAGAAATGTGGGGTAAACGTTGACGTACATTGTAAAGGATCAAAATAATTTATCCTTGGACTCTTATTCTGTTTGAGACAGCTCGTGGCTGACTGATGTCGCAGTTCCGTATCTCCTAAATCTTTCGACTGCAGCATCTTCCTAATCATAAACTCTTTCTTTCAGTTATATGAGGAGCCGACATGAATCTTTCAGATTCTGTGCTTTATGGTGCACAGTTTAGGGTTTCCTTGTTAAAGACTTTAAACAATGCTTTATCGTAAACTGGTGTTTTAGCCTTGAAGTCTTTGGCATTCATCACTTCTATATCAGCATAGGCCGTGACATATGATAATGGCACTGTTTGTCCTCCGTATTGATGTTCTTAAAACGTGCATATACGGCTACCCATTGGGGCTAAATTTTTAGAGCTTGGATTGAATATACATTTATTTTCATGTTTTTTGTGAATATGCGAATAGTGAATGCTCTGGCGAGTCTGCACTAATGTGCAGACTCGCGTGAGCATTCGCTGGTCCATATGCGATAAGCACCCGTGAAATGACACAACCCCTATACAAAATGTAACCATGTGTTTGAATCAGCTGACATATACGTTGAGCGGTCTCTCGACGTCGACACGCGTTTCGCATCGACTGCGAAGCTTTGTTTGGCAACTGAAGAATCCTTTATGAAGTCTGCGCAGCTCGTGTTTGCCTCTTTTCGCGAGGCGAGAGCGATCTAAGATTTTTGATAAGATACTGAGGGCAAACCTTGTTCAATAATTCACACCAATGTTCTCCAGAACTTTTCCCCATTAAAGATGAACTCCATCAACTTTGAAGAATAATAGAGCAACAAAAACAATCTGATTTGATGGACAAACCTATCAACATTGGTCTGAGATCTTCCTAAAAGTACATGATTTCTTAAAAGCCAGATTTAAAGCAACATTGTCATTCGCAATGCAACACAAACGCACGGACGGTTCTCGTGCATCATCGTATATGTATGCACGACATTTAAACACCATTAAAAATACACTACAGGTTTCAGTTTTGGAGATGCAATGCATTACAGTTCAATATTCACAGAAGTCTTATTGTTCAACCAAAGCATGTGTTGTTGGTACAGTACTCAAAACAAATGTCTCCATGAGACGGTTCTGAGCACAAAAAACACATGTTTAAACTAATGGATAAGAAAAAATACAATCGCTAAGCGAGTCCCATGATCCTCAAAGGTCACGTGACGTTATCGTGAACCCCTGTTCGGTAAATATGTAACCCATTCTAATGCACTTGCTTTTATAACGCGACGTCTGATTGGATAACGTCAAAAATTTGCGACAGTATATCCTGCGATATACTGTCGGAAATAGTTTGACGTCATTAATTACGTCACGTTTCATTTTATGACGTACGCCTTTGGGCGGCTTTATGCTGCTTGCAATGCTCCAATTTGAGACGAGACTGTAGAAGCGCATTAGAATGGGGATAACCATATTTAAAATTTTAATTTGGGGAGGTATATCGTCGGATATACGTTCGGAAATCACGTTTTACGGCTCCGCTCGCGCGTCGCCGTAAAACAAAATTTCCGACCGTATATCCGACGATATACCTCCCCAAATGAAAATTTTGAATACAGTTATCCCCTAAATGATAGGTCTGGAGGCGGATGCCCAGAAAAAACGAGACATCAGACGCACGCGAGCTCTAATGTAAGGTCTCTATCAAACTTGATATTTTGAAGTCAATTAAGATTTGGTAAGAAAAATCAATTCCTGAGCAGAAATCCGACAACTGGTCTATTTATCAAAAATGATAAATATCTTCGAAGGAAATCTCCGTCTCCAATGTTTGCTTTTCATTATCTTGTTAGCTGAAGTTTATCTAACATAAAATCAGCTGTTTTAAAACCTAGACCAAGCTAACTATATGAAATGATGCTTGATTGCACTACACCAAAGGTCATTACTCTTTGTGTGGCGATGATTATTTTTGTTTTGTGTGGAATTACGGTCTAATTTTACATGAAAAATATGCCACTTACAGACTCCTTGCACCAATAATTATTTTCAGTGAAAACAATTCAGTCGGTGTATATTTCACGTATAAAAGTGAAATGTACCATATTTCTGCACCTGTTGGGTAAAAGCGAATGTTGCCATTTTGTACATCGGAATTGTCCTTTGGCGACTCTCAGTTTGGTACAGTGAGCTCCGCTTTGTTCCGTTGTTGCTGGGGTTTTATAGTATCATGCTATAGCGGTCTAAATTTTTTTAAATCATATCACAAATTAAAAGATCAATCTTATCAACTTTTCTTTTTAACCCTTTACTCCACATGCTAATTTAAGATCATGACATCATTTTCTATTTAAAGACACTGTTGAAAAAACGATAGAAAATTAAGTGAAGTTTTGAATACTTTTGAAAATATCATGGAAAATGGAGCATTTGCTCCAAAAGAGCAAAAGCTCCATTTTCCATAATATTTTCAAATACGTGATATTTGCGCTATTATGGGGTAAAGGGTTAATCCACTATTTTCTGTGAAAAAATGCGCTTGTTTTACATGTGGTTTGCAGTAGTAAATCTAGGTTGATCGGTGCCGATATCCACCACTTCTAGAATATTGGTTAATTCTAGAAGTACCACAACAGATATTAACAATCGATCTCAGCAACGAAAACCTTTCGAATTTAGATATTTCGTCGGATCAATTAAATGGTCGAAATTATAATAAATTGAAATAGCACCATTCGAATTATTTATGTTCATATTTGAGATCAAATGGGCGTTCCAATGAGTGTTTATTACAGAAGCTAACGCGAGGGCCTTTATTTAATACCCATTAATTTCACCTCCCCCAATATTTGTATAATGTGGTTAAAATTGAATATATAAACATTAATGTAAATGGGTAAACTGTGGGGTGTTGCGGAACCCATTATGCTTGAAAATTTGCCAAATAAAAGAAGGCGTGAAAATCTCAGTTAGTGTTTGTTTTGATTATTAAACCCGCACTTGAACCGAATATTCGAACGGCAAAAAGGCCCTTATAAACCATTTCACTGGGGTGGCCTTAGACTGGCTCCAGTCCTTGAAACAATTTTTCATCAATATGTCATGTCATATACTTGAAGCCAGTCTAACTCTGATGGCTCTGTTTTAAAACAGAGCCACCAGAGTTAGACTGTCTACAAGTATGTGATATGACACATTGATGAAAAATTGTTTTAAGGAATGGAGCCAGTCTAGGGTGGACTTATATCATGGAAAACAATCCTTATGCTAAATAGTATGCCTAATTTTGGACACTGGGATATCCGTCATAAGAACTTAAATCATAAAATATTGAAGCTTATATATTATGTCCTGGGGATTATGTCTGAGTTGAGGATTTTGGGGACTGACTTTCTGTGGAAAGTCAGTCCCCAAATCCTGAATTCAGGAACAACCCTGAAAACATTCACCAAAATGAATTTTACAAAGAACCTGTTAGCTTACAGTACCAGTAGTCAATGACATTGCATTAGTGTATTGGGTAACGCCTTCGTGATCACGTGCTAAGTGGTAAAACTTGGAATATTGCTTGGCGATGATGTCTCTGTTAATGGACTCAACGAGCTGTTAACGCCTTATCATCCGGACCCGCTATCAATTAATTACCAACTTGCCAAGAGATCTCCTAAGTAATTGCATCAATACATGGGGTATTATATAGTTGTGAAATCTATCAGGTGCTTCATATAACTAATGCACTGTTCTCGACATTAGGTGGTATTTATATAATAAATTTAAACCAGTGCATGCCAAACCCAACAAATTCAACTATGTGCCCAACAAACACGCAATAACACAGTCCGATTAGAGTCTCAGTTGCGCCACATGGGTAGCAACCCAACCAGCATACAGACTCGGGCCACCATCGGCCCGCCCGCGAAACGCCATTCGTTTCGCTGGTGGGTCGATGGTGGTCCGCTTTTTGATTCCCTTACTGGGGAAGGAATTGTCGGATCTTCATGCTAACAGCAAATACAGATAGATTTGAAATATACACGGATTGGTAGAGGTATCAAAATCTGTCCTGAATTTTTAAATTTTGCTTGGTACATGGTTAATGCTAAAATGAAGACATGTACACTGCATGAAGTACTGTATGTGACATATCATCCCGAATTTGACTGATGCCAATAAGTGAAACGTACACAGAATCTGTCATCGAGCGATTGGCAGACCGGTTCCGCGGACTGATATGTCATTTTGGTCACGTTTCTATTAAAATGTTGATGGAAAAATTCTGGAGATGTAATAGTCTGGAATTTGAAAGCCCATCTCAAGATTTTTAAAGATAAAATATGATATAATTGCCAGGACAATACTTTAGACTGTTCAAACGAGAAAGAAGATAAGAGGGCCGCATAATAAGAACCTTCTGCTTCAGACACTTGATTGAGTTGGGGGCTCTTTTTTTCCTACGCTACGTAGACCTGAACATTCATCTCTTTCAATTCTGTGCGTGTGCGAGCCTGCGTCACTCACGTGAGCCTTCACTGTCCACGTAATATGCTAGTTTCTATAAGTCGGATCATTTGTTTATTTTCTTTCGTGTGTCAGGGATTTAAACTTTTCTTATATGAAGGGTTTCCAGAAGCGCAGCATATTAAAATAAGCAAACTTGGGGTGTTAACTTGTACATATCAAATATGATAAACAAGAATGTTTAAAAATTCGAGATTTCTTCACGGAGTTGACATGTGTCGGTTTTGAAAATAAACAGAAATAAAATTCCTTAAATTCAGACATATTCTCAGCACTTTCCGTGGAGAAATATAAGAACATCTTCATGCACTGATAGAAAATAGACCTCTCTACAGCAAGAGGGATAGACTGATATTGGCAGTCCCCAATGCCAATTACATTTTATTTCATAACTCTGACCTCTGAGAACCAAAGCACAGGGGCGGATCCAGGATTTCTTGAGAGGGGGTTCATCTGTACAAAGGTGTGGGGGTTCGCTTCGCTGATTATATCTCATTTTTCTTAAATATCCCATGAAAATGAAATAATTTGGTCTCACTGAGACCAAATTATTTTATTTTCACAGGATATTTAAAAACGAGGGACACAGAGTGGGTTTAAACCAACCCCCTCTGGATCCGCCGCTGATGTGCATCGGTTTAGTCTCGTCAGAGTCTCTGCTGTACGCATTGATTGAATACGGTAGTTGAAAGTACAGAGAAATAATCTGGTTCCGCAAGATATCTGCACACAGTGCAAGTCTAATTTGGGACAAAAAGTGTTGTTATCTCACACCAACACAGACAGTCGCACAAATCAAATCCGGATCCAAGTTTAAATGGGTAATGTCCATTTTTTAATGTGATGCTTGGATTTCATTTTCATGTTTTCACTATAGTACCAACTACTTGTGTCATTGACCCCTGATAACGGTGCCATACTGTTAGGGCCCAGCATCCCGGAACCAAAATCAACATAAAGCACCAAAAATCTTGTAAGATCATCAAAATACCAAAGGTGCGATCGTGTTTACAATATTTTCTCATTTTTTCGTATCTGACATGATTAAATGCTAATGCTATTCCCAGATTCTGAAATTTACATCTTTATAATAATTGCACGGTGGAAATTAGAACTTTGGTGTTTATTTCTAACGGTGTAAGATTGACACATTTTCCAGATGGCGTTACGCATGCGCAGTGTGCAATCAACGCAGAAACGAGTGTTTTTGTCAGACTGGAACCAAGATAAGGGGTAATAAATCCAAATTAAGTCAGTTTCTCGGAGATTTGCGACTTCTTAACCAGCTTGGTATTATTAATCAGCTGGCGTGTCATAGAATAGATGGATATATACTTGTAACCTAAAAATACATCCCTTTTATTGGCGCTACTCTTTTAAAATAAATAATTTTAGGAATAGTACAGTATTTGGGCTGTATAAAGGGCAATTGAAAGACAAATTTGATAGTTATTTTATTGATATTTTTCCTTTTCGTCATTAATTAAGAATGACATAGTTACACCCTCTATTCAATAAGTGTAGAAAAGCCACAAGGAGAAATATTGTTCCATATTTCCCACCCTTGTCAATTGGACGAGTACATTTCTATTTTTTTCTTCGTTTTTTTTTTAAATTTTAATAGAACATGATTTAAGCAAACAGTGAATGCCCCGATCAGACGCCGCAATCTGCGGCGTCTGTCTGGGTCTGCACTTTTTGCATGAGCCCATAAATAGGACGCTATACTAATCCAAATATTGGTCAGCTAAAAAATGTTGGTACTTATTGCATTACTGGAAAGGCTTTTAAACATGCAGACGTACTAGCTATCAAGTGGGGCTACAAATGTATTTGTCAAAGTTTGGCCTTCCTCGACTTCCATACTTAACTTATGGAGGACAACGGGTACCAGTATGTCACGACACGGCTAATATTATTTATTGCCAATTATCTATCTGCGGCTACAGCCAATATTCTAATGAATGAAGTGAAACCGATTTTCAAAAGTGGGGATGAAATTTCACTCTCATAAGCAGTTGCACCGGGTGAGTGCATAAATATATTTATCTCTATCACAAAGGCCCTCCCTGTTTTATTCTATGAAATTGAGAAATACAAAAAGGGTAATATCCTTGGTGTTAAGAAATGAGAATACTGCATAATATTCATAAATCATAACGGGTGAATATCATACAGTGACTCGCTTTATTATGGATATCAAATCGAAAAGCACTTGATTTCATCTGAACTATTAGATTTGCTCTACTACTACGACCCACGGTCTTGTTGGTTATTTTGTCACACGCGGTGTTTTATCCTGGACTACACCGAAAGACTGATTAATAGTCGTTCATGGGCATGTGAACGTGAAAGGTTGCAGCATGTATGGGCTCATGCACTCTTTCAAACATCGACTATTTTCCGGAATTCACACTTGCTCAACTTGATATTGAATGCTCAAAGTCCCCATACCCTGGCTTTTTTTGGGTGGGGAGTGGGGGTGGGGGGGGGGGGGGGTAGGAGGGGGTAATTTTATGCTTTCGTAAATTTAGTGTGTATGCTTCTATAAGCGAACACTGATATGAATTTCAGATGCCAGCTGATCTGAATCGACATTGTTTTCAGAAAAGGCTATATGATTTTTGAAAAAAAAGTTGGCTACACTTTAGTTCATTTGGGGAATGCGCTTAAACATCAGATTTTAAAGTTGCTCCAAAAGGTTACACGCACAAGGCGTTTATTATATCGAGTACGGTATAATATTCAAGTTCTCAAACGTGACATAATTTTCTTCTTTATATACTTGCACTTAGCAGTATGGTGAGAGACAAATTGCACACTTTGCTCAATTTAAAGGAATACAAGCTTTCTTTCATGAAGCGCAAGCGTCTGCTTAGACTTGATTAATTTGCTTACATTGTCAATGGAATGTAACCTCTATACCAGACATATTCACGAACAAATTAGTAATTTTTTCTAAATATATATAATCCGAAAAAAGAATATAATTTTGAAATTCAGACAACAAACGCTTTTAAAATTGGGGAAAAGCAACAGTTGATGTTTTGGCTGGACCGCACGTCACGGCTCCCAAGAACCTGCGTATTAAGAATCTTGTGTCTGTCTGTATGTCTGTCAAAAACCAGCATAGCCCTTTGTTTAAAACATGACTTGTACAGATTTTTTTAAATATATGCTTAGCGTAGACTAAGTTTTTTGTGAAAGCCTATACTTGTTAAGAATATAAGAAGCAGCAAATCCTTTCAGATGCCCATAGATAACTAGCAAAGATTGAACCTTGGTATGTTTTACCGGGTGTTTTTGTGGTTTAGCCTTTCGGTCTGTCAAATAATTAAAATATGCCCAAAGCTTTGGAATGGTATATTCTGCTGTACAAGCATTTGTCAGTCTTACAGTTTCTTATAACTTTGTGAGAACAAATTTACAACCTTATTTGGTACTGTTAATAATCTGAAACCATTCCATTTAACCTTTGTCCCATTGACAAAATCAATATACCAGTTACAAGTTTATTTTCCAGCCAGTCTAATGACCCTATTCGTTTATTTCGATGGAATAACAGACCGCAGGGAAAACAGTGCGGATCCTGATCAGCTGGCTTCTAAAGAGAAGCCAGCTGATCAGGTTCTACACTGTTTAAGAAGAGGATAAGTTCAGATTCATCTGGACAAGGGTTTAGAAATGAAGCATGCCTATTATTCTTGCTTCAGAATTACCAAAGGAATACGTTGTTTTACTGAATGATTTCTACAATATGGCGAACTGGCGACACCAAGGGCGAGATTGAAATGAACCACGTCATGAAAGAAAATCTGTCTTTGGGTATGAGCTAAAATCGTAATTATTTTCTTATCCATCCGTTTTAAAATATTTTGGGGTGCTCAAAAGAACCGTCTAAAAAAGAGGCGATTCTTTTGAGTACCCACATCATATGTTTTTGTTGAGAAATGTGAAAAATATTTTTTTCAAAAATGGCACTCTTATCGGGAGGCCTGTATGAGATTAGGTAGGTACCTTTTTACACCGAAATACGTAATACCGTTCCTTGGCCCCTTGAGGAACGGCATTTGCGTTTTCGATCTTTGAAGATGAACTTTCTTGTGTATGCAAGGACAACTGGTTACTCTGTCAACATTAATTGGTATTTAATTGCATGTAAATAGCTTTTAGACATTCATTTTACTTTGTAATAGGCGAGGTATAGCCTGGGAATATATTCCTGCAATCCATGTTAAATTTGATGGGAATGAAATATTTGCATGGAGGGATATTTCACACAAAAAACTAATTTAAAAATATATATGCTGCAATCTATGTGGCCGAATGCGCACTAGATGCTGTAAATTGTGCGCATTAGAATACCAACGAATGCATAATCAGTTTTCGCGTGAATATTTATATCTTGTGACGCCATTGGCTCTCAATGTTCAAACATTTAAACTGAAAGTTTAAAAAAAATCAGAAGTTTTAAAGCTACCGTTTGCATGTTAAACAAATATAAACCTATCTCACAAACCATTTTTCTGAATGGACACAACCAGAGGCGGATGATACTACCTACAGGGTTCGCACAGGCTTGAAAAGTACTTGAATTTAGAGGGCTTTATTGAAAAGTCCTTGGAAATTAAATCTGCCTTGAAAAGTACTGGAAAATCACTCAAAAGCCTTGAAAAGTCATTGAATTCTACTTTTTTCTGTAGGACTTAGCACTGTTGATAGAGACCTAAATCAGTATAAAATTGTTGTGTCCATATTTGGTGCAGCATATGCTGCACCAAATATGGGCACGGCAATTTTATACTATTTTTGCAGTACTAATGTCTCCATTAACTCAGTCTAGCATTCTGAAGTAGACTTTAAACACTTAGATCAATATTTTTCATTATCAATAAGTCCTTGAAAACTGTTGGAGAGGCTTTTAGAAGTCCTTTAAAAGTCCTTGAATTTTACTCATGCTTGCCTGTGCGAACCCTGACCTAGTATTATCCGCCTCTGACACAACTCAGTGGATGCTTGACCGTTTGTAGAAACAATAATATAAACTTACCAATCTTCGTTTGGGTTTGATCAACGGTCTGTTGGATCCGTTCATTTTATGGTAAAGCCCACACGCGTTGCAGAGATAGTGCCCTGTGCCATCTCTTCGCCACAATGGCGTTGATGTGGCACCACAATTCACGCACTCTCGACCCTCTGAAAAGTAGAGAAGGTGAAAAGATTAGAAACCGATCTTTAATCCGGTCAACATCAAAAGTAAGTA
The DNA here is from genome assembly GCA_964019695.1 of Loripinus fragilis. Lineage (NCBI taxonomy): Eukaryota > Metazoa > Mollusca > Bivalvia > Lucinida > Lucinidae > Loripinus > Loripinus fragilis. Next base: position 35,472,553 of record OZ026520.1, on the reverse strand, counting down.
TCCAACACTTATACGATGTTTGTCACATTATTATAACACCTTAGCGAAAGAAAAAGAAAATTTGGTGGTGTATCGGAACATAATTTTGTGACTAAATCTGAAATGAAGGGACCATTTGGAAATATTTCGGTGTTTTGGATTTTGCTTTTGTTGCATTTTAGCACCAAGCACAATCTTGATGTAGAAATATCTAACGTAATTAAGCAGCCTAGTTTACAGGGAATCGCCTCATACTGAGGTTTTCAATAACCCTATATAAACTGGACCCTATAAACGGGTACTTATGCAAACAGTAAAGACCAAGATGTTATGCTGCAAAAAAAAAAACAGCACTTCATCACGGTCGACACTGTTTGCTTGAAGAAAATAATCCGGTTCAGGAAAATCAATACAGTACAATTGTTTAACCTGTTTTCTATTGACATGTACATGTACAATAAACTGTACGAAGATTATTGTATCGAATCAGATGGAAGAGCACAAATGACAAAAGAAAAGTTCAATAGGATGGAGTCCCTATAGTCCCTGTTTTATCCTCTTCTCTTTGAACTTCATGTATTGCCCTTTTTAAGTGCACCCTAAGCCTTATTTTCAACATGTATATTATATCATATTTTCCCAATTTTATCACCATTTGGCATGATGGTCCGAAACAGTCTCCACTTCGAACAAAATTGTTGAATTTTATGTATTTATATGCACTTATCAAATGAATTGAAAATCTTTGGAAAAAAGTGGGAAGGATGAAAATGATACTGATACTCACTGCTTCCCTTATTCTCTGAAAATACAATCCATTCATTGGCTCCCTCCATTTTTACAGATTTTAAAAAATATATATTTGAAAAGACTACCACATTTGCGAAAAAATACCAGAAAATGCCTATTTATAATTGCATAAATAAAGCACCAGCACTTTGTAAATAATACCCTAATTATATAATTTTCTGGCCAATAATTAACGGACATAAATACACTGTATATGAAAATTGATAATAACCCCGCCACAATCAACTCATAACCAGCCATGGAAGCAAGGTTTGTGTAAACACCGCAAATCTGTTAACCTCCCCCGGGGAGAAATAGTGATCGTTAGTAAAACGCCAGGAATTAAACCATGTATCACTTACTAGAAACATAGGCCACCAAATAAGATGAGACCATTTTTAATTGCTTTTTCGTATTACATAACCAATTCATACGTTGTGCGTACTCTAAAGAACCGTCTCACTGAGGCGGTTCTTTTGAGCACACAAAAAGTATGATCGGGCTAAGGGATAATCAAGTATGTAACCCTAATTTTGAGCTCAAATATTTTTCTTTTCTGGATTCCACGGAAACGGATGCGAATTGTGCATGATCATGTTTCAATTTTTATGCGTTGCACTTAACGGTCAATTTGGACCAGTTAACAGACAATTTATTGTCGTAACTGCTGGTTACTGAAAGTTACAGACCAACCAACAGCATTTCAGTCATGTAAAGCCTCGAGAAAATAGAGATAAAAGAACATAGGGATGGCTGAAAATGGTCCTAGTTGGAGCCTATAATATATAATTCCAAAGAAAGGCCATTATTAATGTTTAATGACTCCTTAATGTTGGTGTAGATCATTTTACTTTACTCTGGTTAGAATGAATTATCCAAAAATAATATTCGAAATATTATTAACAATGTATCATTAGCTATAAGTCACCCATGCACCCGACCTTATATAACCACGACTGGACTAAATTGTCCCCTTTATAAATCAACTATCTGGTGTATGCGGACCTCGTATCCATCCCTAGTCCACCAGTTTCCGTTTCCATAATAGTATCAACTAACTGACGTAGGTCTGTAACGCAATACGAAACCGGCATCCCAAACTCCCCAGCCACCGTTACCGATCCAGTGCTTAGTGTGATGAACAAATAAACTCGCTGATTGGGTTGCATGCCATAACATTAAACAATAGAATAACGAGATTAATACGTTATATTACAAATAGGGCTAATGCTCTTTGAGAAATTTCCCACTGGTGTCAAAAATTCACCGCAAAATGCTTTAACCTCTTCGTGTGAAAACATCTTTTTTTTACCACATTAAATTGAGGTATGGGAGCCAGCTACTCTGGAATTTTCAGGCGCCGTTTGCAAAACTCATGGCGTATTAAGGTAAATTGAGCTGTTAATTGGGCCAGCTCATGAGATTTGGTTTCTATCGCAAATGCATTAGACTGGCTCCAGTCTTTAAAACAATTGTCCATCAATGTGTCATATCATATACTTGTAGCTAGTCTTACTCAGAGTAAGACTAGCTACAAGTATATGATATGACACATTGATGCCTTTAGACTCTTCGCCTTTTAGTAATGTCGTCTACTGTTTACCTTTGCAAACAGTTTGGACCCAGATCAGGCAGATCAGATCTGGATCCAAGCTGTTTGATACTCTGGTGGCATTCCTGAAAAAGTTGATTTTGACAAAAATCTGCAGACGACAAAAAAGAATGAAAAATTACCCAGCAGGCACGTGTATTTAAGGTTATATATTTATCCATCAATTTTTTGACATGAAAGTAAAATGAACTAGGAACATACATGTAAGCAAGAAAGCAATTTGCCGAAAATGAGAACAGAGAGCAAGAAAATGAAAATTACAAAAATATGAAAATACTATTTCCATCAAATGCCTATTTCAAAATTGCAAATTAATTTTGTAACTGTTAATATAGCGTGACCTTGACCTTTCACTCCCCTTCACCAATTGTGTAACGCGGTATCAGAAAACATCTGTGTCCCCAAAAATGTAAACAAGAACAAGTAACCAGTGAAAGTGCTAGAAAAAAACAGAAGCGTTTAAAAAATAAACTTGCTACCAAATAACGACAAAAAGACTCAGCAAATTATCTAGAAAGTGCTACGGGTCTAACGTATTCCCTTAAAAGGGCGTCTGACCTGTGGATTGGTTCCCTAAAGTATGGTCTCCATCATAGCGCTGAAACATGACATCTGTGAACGTGCGAGCAGGGAACCCTAAAATAATGAAACACCGCCACTAGTTTCGTACTTTTGTTGTATTACCTCCCTTATATATCTAGCTGAGCATATCAGATTTCGATTGTTTTACAAATGTAATTATGCACAAATTATTTTAATAAAGTAAATATGTTGAAAACAGGAAAATTTGATATAAATATGAATGCAAATTTCGTTTATGATAAATTGAAAGCAAAGGAGCGTATTTAAAAGTCAGGCTAGTGATATATTGAATCTTTTTTGAGGCATTTATTTATTTGTTTATTTTAGGATTGATACCTGAATGCTACAACAGTTTCAGTGACAATGCTACTTTATCAAAATGATACATGTATCTATCTACGTTTGTGAAATTCAAATGAAAGAAATTAATATGCATATGTTTGACAATTCAAATACCTTACAGGTATTTGAATTGTCAAATATGCATATGTTTAATGTAGCTTTCATTGCAATATTCGATTGCAGGGCTATATATAAAGTTTTGATTTTATCAATAGAGCCATCAATAGCATGTCAGAGCATTTGTTGGCAAAAGTGGCTTTTATTACGTGATAATACAATCCATCTCTATTGCCCGCCCCTCCGATCAAACAGCGAGATAAGATTCCAATCTGACAAACCTTACAATCGCACATACTTGTAGGAGATTACTGTATTACCCCGAATGTAAGGACACGGTAGAATTTTGTCGAAGTTACTACGAATTTCATATTGCATTAGACTTGTACGTCTACAGGAAAGTGCACATGTACATTGTAACAACTTATCAAGGACACAAAACTGACCATTGCTCATACCTTAGAGTTAACTGGTAGAAAAACGAGGTTGATTTTTTTAAACACACACACGCAAAATATTCATGTAACAGTAGTATATTTGTTCATATCAGGGGCGGACCCAGGATTTCTGGAACGGGGGTCTGTATGTGTAAAGAATGGGGGTTCGCTTTGCTGATTTTATCTCATTTTTCTTAAATATCCCATGAAAATGAAATAATTTGGTCTCACTGAGACCAAATTATTTCATTTTCATAGGATATTTAAAAAACGGGGGCGGGGAGGGGGTTCAAACGACCCCCCCCCCTGAACTCCCTCTGGATCCGCCACTGCATATAGAGTTCTTGTTTCTCTGAGAACATATTTGTGCAAGAGATAAATGGATACTTATGATATTCTTAAAGAAAGAAAAAAGATTTTAAAAAATCCAGAATTCCATCAAGATTTTACCAGGATTGCCAATAGACTTTTCAGAAATGCGATTTTGTGCTGTTATATGAGTTTTTTCACGGTGTTGTATAAGGTGTATAGGCTATAGCTTTGCTTACATACAATTTAAACGACACCTAAAATGTCTTGTAAAACTTAAGAAACGAGCTTTCGGAAGTAAAGATGGTCATATACCATGGTTTGGCTGATAAACGTTCCATTGTATATGTGCATACATAGTAGCATACAAGTAAAACACCCATTTTTATGAGTTGTTATTTTCTATAGTGTGGTCTTAATTGCCTATTAAAGGCATAGATTTACATGTATAGATCTTTGTCACAGATGGCTATCACCGATCTTCCGTTTGTTTGCTTTTCATAGGTTTTGTTTGCAAAATATGTTTTGGAATATTAGCCGCTTAGTTTTAACTGGGAACCCAACACCGAAATTGCTAATATTGCGAACGGGTGTCATTTTACACAGACCAGCCCAGAGCGTCAGATGGACTGGCTTATTGAAATTTGGCGAAAACTACCGTTAAAAAATAAATTGCATTCTAACCAGCTTAATTAGAAATCAAAACTCTTTTGTATCTTAATTGACAAAAACGTCCGCACATAGAAAACATGGCGTTCAATATGCCAATATTGCTGAAATAGCCGACTTGTTCAGAAACACAGCACAAACCTCTCTGACAGGTTTAGATGACAAAAAATTTCAGCGTAAAATTGTTAATATTTTCTTACCCATCAATTTTAACATATGTTTTGGGTGCTCAAAAGAACCGTCTCATTGAGACGGTTCTTTTGAGTACCCACAACATATGTTTTGGTTGAAAAATAAGAAAGTTAGATTTTCGTTACGCACTCTTAACTAAAGTCCTGCTCTCTGATTGAGCGTTAAAATGGTAATTTTCTGGTAAAATCTGGCTGAATAATGCGGAGAAACATCATCTGAAGGAGTTCAGCACAGCATAGAAAGTCATTTAGATTCTCAGAAAACGTGACAGCTTCATCAATATATGGATTCACATAGAAATATTAAATGTTTGATATACGGCAATTATGCCTACCGGTAATTGGTTCAATAAATTGTCATTGTATTAATAAAGTCCCCGGTTTGATCGAAGGCGATCTTTCAGAACGGTTCAAGAAATCTTTATAACGGGATTGACTCTGCAGAACGTTTCTACAAAACCTTATTTGCATAATGATTTTCTAGAAATACAAGTTGCCGCGCGCAGAAGAAAACGCTATACGATTAAAAGTAGAAAATACGTAGAGAGAGAGAGAGAGAGAGAGAGAGAGAGAGAGAGAGAGAGAGAGAGAGAGAGAGAGAGAGAGAGAGTTATACGTTTGACAGTTAATGTAGGGCCCATCAAAATGGATTCCAACATGACAAAACAGCAAGGAAGTGAAACAAATATTTTCGGCATTAATGGATTAACCAAGTGGTCTTCAATGCATTGCTTCACATTGTGCATTCTAACGTTGAGCCGGCCATCTCACCGAAAGTCCACTCCACACTCAGCTCCCCAATCCAGTCCGCGTTTTTGCAATGGACGCGGTGTTGACCATAATTTTATGTTTGAACGTCTTATTTTCAGTATATTCTTTCCGTCTCTTCGGGGTTTTCTTCAGCCGCCTCTTATTTGTTCTGAGACTTTGCGGATTTTCGCCGTATCAATGGCCAGCAGTGGTTAAGTCGCCTTTAGAGACTTATTGTCGACTACTGATACTAAGCCGGCAATATGATCCTTTCTGTTTACTTTAAAAATTACATGCACCGCGAATCCACTTTAGAAATTGCACCGCGTGAAATCGTATATTAAGAAACGGTCTATTATGTCGGATTAAGACTTAATGAAAAGGATATAAGCCAAGTTTAAATAATAATTATGTACTTCCGAGTCTGCTGGTCTTGTAAACTTGTTTGACCACTGCATTCCTTGTGAATGAATGTTTTGGGCTGTAATGAGATTTTTTGGCAGTATGTTTTGGGGATTTTGAGAAAAACAATTTTCATGAATTAAGCTTTGTAAAAGGAACAACCCCACAATTTTGAATCGATGCATAACAAAGAAGACGTCTTTTAAATAACGTATATTGTAGGTAGTTAAATAATTTGCATAATACTTGATGAATGGTCGTTATAAGTAAACAGTGTAGACCCCGATTAGATGCCGCTTGTGTGGCATCTCATCGTGGTCTATACTGTTTAGTATTGTCCCATTTTCTAGATGCGAGGCATAAATGGTTTAAAATTATAAACGAGTGTGGCTTATTATTTGAACTTCCTGTGGTCCAATACACGGATTCATGAAAATGTCTATAACAACATCAACTTTTGCATTGTATATTGCTGCATCTTGCACACCACTGCATACATATGCATATGTTGGAACCCTAAGTGTCCGGCTTTTCGAATCTTATCATATCTTGTCGCTTTCATGTTTTACACATATATTCAATTTACCAAACAATAGATTAGAAATTAAGTAAATAAGTATACATGTATTTTCGGAAGTATTTCGCCTGATGCTCCAGGATGCTAGACTATGACTTGCAATACGAGGTATATATCAATATCTTTATGTGTTAATTAATAACAATCAACGACCACTTATGTTAGTAAGGACTCGGAAGTTTACCATCGAAATTGGCAGATGCCAACTAAGATAAAAACATTTGGCCAGCCTCTGCCAACTGGTAAACTTAACAAGTAGATCTAGGACTGATCATCAATTCAAAAATGCAAAATAGCATAAATGTAATACATAAACGAATTATGGCGTCTTTATCTTAAAAATAAAGTATCGAAATGCAAAATCAATTTGTCTATAATTCGTAAGCTAACAACTAAACTTTAGGAAAGCCTATATGTGTGGTATTTTGTTTTGTACAAGGACCCTGCCACACGAATCTTGAATTTTGATTGTCAAAATGTGTTTGGATTTTTATAGTTTTGACTCGTTTTGGGCAACACATAAGCTCACTTTGTCCTGGTACAAAACATAATGCCACACTATAGGATATAAACACATCACATAAACATATCCATGCTCAAGTAAACCCATGTCTAGAGAAAAAAAAATCCGCATAAAATTTTAAATATTTTCTTATCCATCAGTTTTAACATTTGTTTTGGGTGCTCAAAAGAACCGTCTCAATGAGACGGTTCTTTTAGGTACCCACAACATATGTTTTTTCTTTGATAATTGAGAATTAAAAAAAAAACATTTAATCTAAAGACCGTGTCTCTTTGAGGCAATTCCAATGAGCACAGCAGCAAATGTGTTGCTGAAGCATCATATAATTGCACACCATCACATTCTTTCTTCTTCACATATTTGATAATCTGTACATTTATGAAAAAACATACTTGCGCACAAGTTTAGGAGCATGGCTATGTTCAAGTAATGCAAAACAATATCACATATACCGGCTTCGGTTAATAATAGAACATTTCAGTAAATAAGACTTGATACTCACCTGCACTTGACCTAGTTTTACTTCTCGGTCTGGATGATAACGATGATGATGTGTGTTTAAATACGCTTGGATGATGAAACCCTAAGCTGCTACCGTAATCCCCTGACGTCATATACGGGGGATACGTGGGCACGGGGTGCGCAGTATGGCCACTAGAATTTGGCGGTAAAAATGGAGATAGTCCGTTTTCCTGTTCGTCTTTTGCCACAGATTTATCTGAAGAATAGTCCGTTGACGAGCTATTGTTATTATTATTTACATTGTCTGGGGTGCCGTCTTTTGGCGGCGTCGGGGGGAAATTAAAAGAACTTGACGTAGCTATTGATGATGCGGGGTGCACGGAGAGGGGTGTCGTGGCGCTGTGACTGAGAGCTTTGTTGTAGTTGCTGAGACTCCAGCCCGTGTGGGCGGGCACTACGGGTTTAGTGTCTATGGCGGCCCAGTGGTGGAGAGGGTGTTGAAAATGAGATCTGTACACGTTACCGCTCCCTGAAAAAAAGAGAAAAAGACGTGTAGGCATTCTTGAAAATGTGCTGAACATATATCTTTAAAAAATCACCAAAATACACTATATCTACTACGTGCACAGTTATATCTGCGTGTAATTGCCGCAGCATGCGAATGCTTATAGATTCTAAGTGTTTAATAGATCCTCACAGTGTTTCCAAACATCATGTAACATCATGCTAGATAAAATGCATCTTAATATCTGAAATGTGTGTATCTTCTAGAAAGACGATTTTTTGCTCACCAAAACTGTCATGTAGACATTTCTAAAATATACTGTAAACGTACTGTCACCAGTAAGAAAATGAGAAAAAAGGATTTTGTAAGGGGTGTGGGCCTTATAGAGATGGGCTTATCAGTAATGCCGGAATCATATACCACCTTGCAGATATGTCTGTTTTTCATGAGCCTCTTAGAGGAAACCTTGTTGACTTTACGTGAGCCTGCAGAAAAGAAGCCTTTCATGCGTGAATATCGAGTGCAATGATCAGCCCAGTCCGCAGGGGCGGACATGGCTGATCTGGGTATTCGATATTAGTTATTATCATATTTAAAAGTTATCATTATCATTCAGTCTGCTGGTGTAAGGCGAATGCTTAAATATATTTCATAATATACGTATGCACCTGTGCGTCCACATTGTATCTGACGGGGTGTTTTAGAACGATAGGCACCACATAACGGTATTGTATGTCTATTTCTCATGTCGAGTATTAAAACATTAGGATGCGACAGCTTCAAAATAATTTACATAAAGTTCTAGCGGAATCAAACTGAAAACGAATTCAAAGGCAAACAGACAGGCAGACAGACAAACGATTACTACGTATAAAAAAGTATTTCTATATTTTCTTATTTTTTTCTTCTTTTTTTTAAATAATATTATTTAACTGTTCTTCATTTTTATACACATTGCTCAAGAAAGAATATAGGAACCTAGAACCGCGATTATATTAAGCAGAATCGCGATAATTGTTTATGAAAGTTTCAATATGGAGAAACTTACTTTCGATGATGATGATGATGATGATGATGATGATGATGATGATGACAGGGGAAAATACTGACGATGATGACTCATACAGTGCCCTAAATATATGTCAAATGAATGTAATTGTAAGTTAGGGTTATATGAAATTAAGTAAAACCAAATCACTTTTATGGGAAAATTGCGGTTTCATATTCCACCTTAGAATGTGCCGTAACTCACAACTTTAAACATAATTATGACAGTCAAACTATCATTTTAAACATTCACTCGTAAATATACCGCTTCGAACAGTTTTCCCTTCGCTCGAACTAATTAGGTAAATTGCAGTTTGGGGATAAATTAGTATAATTTGACATGACACAGTAGCTTATGTTTTCTTTCTACTTCCCTGGCTCTTTCGAGGGAGGTATATTAAAAATAGTTTTGCGGGTTAAATCGGGCGTTGCGAGTGAAGAACACTACAGCTCATTGTCAGCAGAAGATTGTTCGGTATTTTTCTCAGTTTTTTTTTTCTACATTTATTTTTTAAACACAAGTAAGAAACTAGGGCAAACTGATGGGTGAAAGTAAAAACTTTCCAAAATCCTGAACTTATGAAATTCAAATTTTAAAATCTTAGGCTTGCAGGATGGCTACAAAAATGTTTAATTTAAAGTTAAAATGATTAATTGTGTTTAGATAATCTGATAATCAAAGAAGCTATTATAATCTCCTTAATTCAGCATTTTGAGGCTGACTTTCTGTGAAAAGTCAGCCTCAAAATCCTGAATTAAGGATGAATCCTGAAAACTTTTACTCATGCTAACTTGATTACGAATTTCGAAGGGTTTTATGAATATTATAACGTTTTAGCGGTAAACATTGTAAAAGCCCAAATCTCTTTACTGTAAATGGTGGGCTGGTTATTTGGATATGAAATAAATCAGACAAAAAGTAGATCCTGATGAAACGGCTCATTAGAGCCGTTTCATCTGGATCTATATTTTTTCAACTATAAATATATTGGTTTCGTTTGCAGGCTGTCCGGGCATTTCAGTTCTTGTTTGTTTGATAAACGCTATATATAATGTTCTAAGACACTGTTATCATAATTTTTATGCTACCACTGTGTTGCAGCCGCTGCTCAGTAGCTGCACAAATTGCCCACCATTATAGCAGCATCCAGTGTTTAACATTTTTACAGACTTCTAAAAAACCGCCTCTAAATTTAATAACCTCAGCAGTCAAGTGTGAAATAATCATAATTACGAAAATTACAGCCGATGATGTCAATTTCTGAAGTCTCTAATTTTAGACACGCGTTTTTGAATATTTATTCATTACATTCGGCGTTTTATTTATATTTGTCTTTTGCGTGTTGAATATTTCGTTGATTAGACCTATATGGTTCATGCCTTTAGAAAAACCAAGCAGGGAAAAGGTAGATTTGAACCGCATGCAACCGTAAAATACGCAATTACGCATCCTGATGGCAATAATTGGCGACAATTTCATTTTTATGGCTGCGATTTTCTACTTAATTTTTCATTAAGTGTCTATGTACAATTGTTTGCAGTAGTTTAGAGTCAGGAACGACAAATAGTCGCCGCCGAACTACTTAAATTTGTTGAACATTTTTTTCAATATTGTCAATTTTGTCATAGGGTCGGGTTAAGTGGGAATTGAAAAAAATGCGTACAATATTTTTTTACATAAGTGGTAGAGACGAGACTGACACGAGAAAATGACTTCCGGTTGCTTAAGCATCGACTACCGAAAAGATGACAAAAATCGGGGACCAGACAAGTTAAAAGTTCAAGAGATAACATGCTATATGTTCAGTTCTTTTTTTGCAACAAACTAAATCTTGAGGAGTCTTTGGAATCGCCTCTACGAGGCGATTCCAATGACTCCACATGATTAGTTCCGACCAAGAAACATAAAAATTACCGATCAGTTTTGTTCCATATATCTAGAACTACATTATAACAACAACAGTATCATAAGAAGCTTATTTTAACATGTTTAGAAAGTAAACAAACACATCCGTGTTTCAGACAAATTACTGGGAAGATTTTACTCTAAAAATACATGCTTTGTGTTCGGTCAAAAGAAAGAAAGAAAAGATATGTACTTGAAAAGTGCACTCAGACAATAGAATGTGTAGACAATATGACATGTTTTACTGGCTTAAACAATTTACAAGATATCATATTAATAATTTGACATGCGAATCTAAAAATAAACGGTTGTTGTTGTTTTTTGTTTTGTTTTTTAAACGAAATGTAAGCATAATACTCGAAACTTAGGACTACCAACACAACCGTACCGTGATTTACTAGATTCGCTACTACTACTACTACTACTACTTCTACTACTACTACTACTACTACTACTACTACTACTACTACTACTACTACTACAGCTACTACTACTACTACTACTACTACTACTACTACTACTACTACTACTAGATATGTACTTGCAATATCAGTTTAAAAGGCAAGTTTTCAGAGGCGAGTAAAAGTTAAAGCTAAAGCTATTTTTTTCCCAAGAACAGTCTCTCGGGGTGATACACTATGATATTTCAAGAGATATGAGATAAAAAGTACCCGAAATTTATTCCAGTGCTTGGAAATCTTGTACAGCGGCTCGCTGAAGGATATTTTTTGAAAACGATCCTTCTGCGAACTGTTGTATAAGATTTACCAGAACCCGTTAAAATAAAACAGTCATTAGCGAGGAAACGAGGCATTTAATCAACTAAGCATTTGAGCGTAATTTTCCAAACACTTTCTCAACTTTCTCATAAAACACACAGAAACTCTTCGAAGCCACACAAACGGTAAATATTTTCGTCTGCTACCGTTTGTTGTTGAGAAAAGAAAGACGTCTTGTCTACGTTATTGCTATGCATGCTATACATTGCAAACGAAACGAAGAAAAGATACAAATTAGAAACACCTTATGTGAAACTGTAGATTTCCAATGAGAGTATGCACGTTATTTTCTTATTCTGACATATCACCTCTAAAATTATCAGACAACATTATATATGTTTATTTTTACCAAAGAATACTGATGCTCTTGGTCCGAGTCAAATGCCCTGGGCCCAGGCCCATCCGACGGACAGCAGAAGCGGACGAAACTTCGCTAAAATGCACATCGCTACAGTAACGTCAAGTGAGTTGTTAACTCTTTTGGCGTCTTTAAATACTGTAAAATGTTTCATGTTTGTATGTCGTATGCAGATATGTTTTTAAAATTTACTTTTTCAAAAAACAAAAAAAGTCTTCCAGGAAAACGATCAGTGTCTAACAGTTTGGATCCAGATCAGGCCCGACGTTACGTCGGGCCTGATCTGGATCCAAACTGTTTGCAAATATCATCAGTAGACGACTCTGGCAGGTAACGAGTTAAATCAGTTCTCGGTATATCTTCACAAATAAGTATAAGGTATTACCCGTTCTCAGAAGACCAGTAAAATAAAACGACCACAAGTCCAGTGGTCATCGAGGATATTCGCTGCTTATAATCATTATAAATCATATAACGATGCTGCAATTTAGTACATGTAGAGTAATTTCAAAGTCTGCACCAGAGAGTTAAACCAATAATTAATAAAATATGTTTAAACCAAATAATGGAGACAAAAATCACCCGAACGACTTTAACATGAAAATATATTTTAAAAAAGCTTGGAAATACTGTAGAAAATTTAATAAACATAATAACAGATTGAATTTACTGCAGTTCAGCCAAGAAACGACTTCAGCGACAAATACTAACGAAAACTACATAAACATATCAGCAAAGAATCTAATAAACGATCAAGAATCTACATGTATACTGACAAAATTAAAGATAAAACAATTAAAAACAAATATTAAAGATAAAATTACCATGTGTTGATCCATATCCCATTGCTCTGGTTGAGTTTGAGTAGTAACTTCTGTTCATATGAGCACCATTTCCTTCCATAGGATCAGGGAATGAAAACATTTCACTTAAGTCCGCGGGGGGAAGTATTCCTGATTCATAAGGGTTTCCAACCCGTGGACCGTCCGGCCGAAGCCACGCGGCATGCTGCTGTTCCGTCAACTCCATAGTGTTATCAAATTTTATCAAAGATTTATCAAAAGTTTCACACCTAAATTCAAATCCACGAGAGTTTATCGCTAACTCTCCACAATCTAGGATCTTCTGATTATCACTGTAGATATCATCAGAGTCGTTAAAATTCGTGGTTTGTTAAACTACCGAATTAATCCAAGGAAAAAATTTCCTTAAGTCCAATCTCGATGCATTGGTGGCTGACTTGAATGAAGTCCTTGATGATAATGGTGATATTTGGCACTACCTCGTCTTATCTGGAAAATGAAACAATAGTTGAATGTAGAAATAACATTTGAATAATCATCGCAATATTGTGTTGTTTTGGCGTTGCTAATCCGAATACGTTCCGATTTTATCTTCTAGATTTGCAAAACAATACAAACCATTTGAATTTAATCAGAATCAAAATCAGTACGATTCGTATGCAAATCCCAGAGTCAATCTAAAATAGTGTCGTCACAGTGTCAATATCACATCACAGTATATCTAGCCCAATTGTTTTGATAAGACTCATTCAGATTAGCCATGAGATCCAACAGCAGCGTGTAGATTAGGCAGTTTAGATTAATCTACTCAGAAAGAAAAACCTTCTTGGATCTTATCTACCAGTCAGCATCAGTAGACCCACGTGGTTGCAGAGAAGGTAAATCCGGATACTGAATTTCTACTGGCTGCTCAATAAATCACAATTGCCCATAAAAACATATGAGCTTCTGTAGATTAGCTGACCAAAATCTCCGAGCGTGCGCACACTTATAGAAATCACTAAGAAATAGTAAGTATTCCAAATAAAATCGCTGATCACTGGTTTGATTTAGCAAAAAGTTAAAGAAATGTTAGATCATTTGAGTACAACAGACTTTGTGTTTATGATTTAAGCAAACAAATGTATATTTGTTTCATACATAGATTTGTAATGGTAGGCCATAGGCGCCATCGTGACTCGAACAAGAGACGCGACTTCAAAGTTATAGACCAATCATGCGATGAGAGGCAATGTTGATTTTAAAAATGATTACAAAAATGACCCACGTCCCGCCCACATTTTCTCCACATTATCACAATAAAACCGTTGAAATACTAGATATTTTCCACTATTTTGCCTTTCGCCAAAGAAGAGCTGCGCGAAATTTGATCGCAGAGATAACGATAGTAGCACGCGATTGGCTGGTAGGCGGAGCATAGCGAGCGGCCATATTCTAATTTGTAGTACTACGCGATTATTGCTGTTCGTCAAGCTGCGAGGAATAATATTGAGCGGCTTCCACAGAGAATGGGCTGGTTTAAGAATAAAGTCGAACCTCGTTCAATGTCAGCCTGCTATTGTTGACAGAATTATGGTTGTAGTTAATTCTGATATGTTTGAAAAGAAGGGCGCACTCAATAGCGACTCCTCGGCTATGATAACAATGGCCGCACAATAGGTTCTTCATCGGGACATCTACTAACCGTGATGTTATTACTTGAAGATTATGATTATTTGGGGTGGATAAGGATTAATTATTTCAGCTACTTGATTCTTCTTATTTTCGAAAGACACCGGTTCAGATACGCAAACAAAATGTGCGCAAAATTGTGCTTCAGTACATGTATTATCTTATCCATCCGTCAAAGTGTTTGTTTTTTGGGGTACTCAAAAGAACCGTCACATTGTGACGTTTCTTTTGAGTGCCAATAAAACATGTTTTAATTGATCAGTATTTTATTTATCTATAGCAACCTCTCTTATCTAGATGCATGGAAAGAGGGGGAAAGTTGTGGCAAAGATAGCAAAAAATAGCGCGTGTCCTCAACTTTACATCGATATGTTGTTTTAGATCAAGATAGGGTCGGGGTAGATCACATATCTATGATTTAAGATTTTATCATCATATTTTATATAAAAATGAGAAGAAAGGGTCCACGTGTCGAAACTGCGATAAGAACAGATTACATGATCATATCTTTATTTGAAATGGTGTTTTAATAAAGTTGAGAAAGTTAAATCAAGACGTTTCGATAGAAGTTGTAAAATGATAATTCATTTGATACATCTATCCATACATAGGTCGGAATGAAAACAGAAATGTTTTCGGTTGTACTGCATGGAAACTTCGAAATATAATGGAAATGCTATGCAATACTTTAAACATTTTCCTATCCCCCCCCCCAAATCAGTATTATTTAATTTTCTTGTTTATTGTGGTGAGACCTTGCAACCTTCCAGTTATAAGTGAGTTTAAATGCATTTAGTACTGATAAACATGTACACTCATTTGGAACAAGCTTCCATGTACCCCTCACGTTCCTCCTTATTTCTAACCAAGTAAGAAAGTTGGGGGTTTTTTAGAGAGAGAGAGAATAATTGTCTCGAACAAAACAATTTTGCACAGTTTAATCAAATGCTTTTGACATCATCGCAACCCTTGGTCAGAAGAAATAACGCAAGAAAATCTTTGGAAAAACTTCTGAACTAGCTGTTACTCGGCCGTGTCGAGAGAAAACCTGCACAACAACCGTGCGTTCGGTCTACTGCCTACTGGGCAAGTGGCGCCATGTTTTAGCCCAGGATACTCAGCCCTTCTCCTTGGTTTAGTCATACGCCACTTCACGTGCCACATTATCAGCTCAATGAGCAGCAAATACGCTGAACAGACTGCGCAAGCGCGCAGTCTGTTCAGCATATTTGTTGCTCACAAAGAAGATGTAGATATACCATCTCTAAATCAAAAGCTAATTAGTACATGGGAACCACGGCCATCATAAATCACACCAATTTCATAATTCCAAACAGTTTCGCTCCTCAGAAAAAGTTAATCTCCCTAATTCGACTTTATGAGGCTACACCGCCCTTTGGTATGTTTGGTGGTTTTGGGAAGAAATAAAAAGTACACGACACTCTACGGACATGTGGGAAAATAAAACATAAAAAATGTTGATGGAACGCCATTGAAGCAAATGTGCAAAACAAAACCTATCAAAATCATGTTCTGATAAACCATATTTATTCTAATAAAGCCCCATTTTCTTATAAGCATGCCTGTGGAAAAAGAGAGCCAAATGCTTGACCAAATGGCTTCACAACATATAAGTTTTGGCCTATATCATACCATAGTATGTCTCAGATCAAAGAGTATTCAGAATATGAGTGTATACCGCATATTTCTTAACAATTTTAGTGTTAAAAAACCAAAAATACCTTAAAAGTTTGAGTGAAATAATTATTTTTTCGCATTTTGTGTTGATTTGGCAATAATTAAGGACACATGTGTTGCATGCATTCTAGATATGATATAAAAGACCTTGTCTTGAGGTTATAAACAATTTTTCATGCTCATCTCAACTGAGCATGAAATTTCATCAGCTCATTAAACCTAAAATGCTGAAAAATTAAGATTGTTCTTGGGTTCTAACTATGAGATGTTGATGTTGTATTGATCATGCTCATAAATGTTAAAATGCCAACCATTGTTGGCACTTTAACATTTATGAGCATGATAAATTCATGCTTAGTTGAGTTGAGCATGAATTTTTTATAACCTTGGGGCCTTATTATATTTTCGCTTTATTTTATACAGTTATTCGTTTACAAATTGTTTTATTTTATTTACGTATATATACATTTTTTGGAGGGAGGGGGATTTTTCCTCTTTTTTAATAATTCGCTAACATCAAGTTCTGAAAAGAGGGAAAGGCTACCCATAATTCCATAGTTCCCTCGTAGTTCATGTTACCCTAATGCGTTCCACTGAGAGCAAATTGACATAAAATGTCAAAAACGCATACTTGTTACGTTCTGAAGCGTTTTTAGCATTCTTAGGATTATGCAAATTAGACGAGTTTTGCGAAAACGAGCTTTGGCATATGTGCGAGCAGTGGTGGTCACATTCAGCCTGCATATTGCTAAAACGAGGATACGTATAACGTTATTTTGGATTTATCCGGACTGGTTGCGGGAGTCCGTACTTGCGTAACCTTAACATTTCATTCGCTTATCGCAAATATATGAAGCTTTAGTTTTGAAACTGAGACGGATGTATCAATAGGTTTGCGACCATTTTAGACTGAAACCAGGCTTCTAAGCTACAGAGACTATTCAGAATCTCAATAATTTGAAGATAGCAAGTTAAACTATACTAGGCAGTGAACAAGAAGAGCGCTGATCACACCGCATGGAAATCATGTTCGCTGCCTAGTATAAGAGGCTTGGCTATTAGCAAATGGCATCATGGACATGGTTTTCTTGTGAACCTGCTCCTGGACCCCTTTATTGGGTAATTGCGCAAGACTAAAAAGCGCGGGAAAATTATTGTCGAAGACTTTGGGAAAAGAAGTTCTAAATTCGAAAATCTCGCTGAATGTGATCTTTTCTCGCCGAAATTAATTCATTTCGTAATGATGGCATATCATTTGATGTATGAATTAGGCGCCGAATTTTGACAACGTTTCTCTGTCTATCTCGAAATCTCCCCATCACGACTTTGATCCCATTTTGACAAGTTCTGTGAGAGAGTATGATACATATCAAAATGTATTAGCCTGCCAATCAAATGTAAAGGAAACTCACGTGTACTTATGTGCATTTCATTATATTTAAGTCAATTGTACTCAAGTCATGATGGTTTCTACTTTTTGGCCTGTTATACGGCAGAAGTATTTCATTCTATACCAAAAGCGAAGCCTCATGATCAGACTGCGCATTCTGATCAGAGCCTTCGCTTTTCGCAATTTTGTTATGTCCTATTTTTCGTCTCCTAGCCCAGCATAATGATTTGATTTAATTTGATTTTCATAGGCCAAAATATGAATGACTTTGAATTTGAATTTGAAGAATATCAATTAATGTGTGTCAGCCACCATCCTTTGCATCCTTTACATGTACTTTTTTAAAAACTAAATTGGTACATAAATAAACTGGAACATAATACTTATAAACTAAGGAAAATATAACCAATATAGACTTAAAAGTAAATGAATTTAAATAAATTAGTTATCGCTCCTTTCGAGGAATTCCAAACTTTAACATCATAATATTTCGCTTGATGAATATAAATTATTATTATTATTATTAATATTATTATTATTATTATTATTATTATTATTATTATTATTATTATTATTATTATCAATTATTATTATTATAATTATTTGCTATGCAAAATGTGCACGTACATGCTATATATGCAGTATGCTTGTAAAGATTATAGCTCTTATGGATAAGTTTTTCGTACAGACACACAATCCATACAGTATTTTATAATTTACACTAAAATAGAGATCTTTATTATTTTTTATACAGGTCACTGCTTAAATAAATAAACTTTATTTTGCCTGAGTAATGTAGCATTCTAAAGTAAACTAAAAGTCTGGACGTTTAAAATGTCTTAAATAAATTATTTCATCCATTGTGCAAGAGAAATTCACTTTATTTTATATACAATGTATGTATATTTTTGGATAATTTAACAACCAAAATATTCTATGTGATTATCAATAATCGCATTCCGAGTTTAAACAATCTATTTTCCGACAAGATATAATATATATATTAATGTTTATAAATGTTGATTCTAAAATGCAAATTAAGAGTTAATATAGCGCGAATTCAGTGTGAAATGTAGAATGTAAAATTGGCAAGTTATTTCGTTCTCTGCTAAAAATAATTACTACATTTGCACACTTACGTAATGTACACGTTGCACACGGTAGAGTTGTATTTCATAGGCGAAATGCGAGACCACACTCCTTAGTACACATTTCCTCATGGGCTTTTGGGCCTTTTGGAATTTTCAACTTCAGATTCCATCAACCCCTCGTATTGTTCATAATTATTGTGCTGAGTGTTCTTTAGAGTTGCCTGACAATGAAGGTTCTGGTCTACCCTGCGAATGTTTTCATGTTCAACTCAACTGAGCATGAAATTATTATGCTCATAAATGTTAAAATGCCAACAATTTATTAGCATGATAAACACAACATCTGAGAGTTTGAAAGCAATACGTCTTTTATTTTTCAGCATTTTAGTTTTTATGAGCAGTTTAAATTTCATGCTCAGTTGAGTTAAGCATGAAACGCGTTTTATAACCTAGGGGACTGGACCATTATTGTTCGCATATGCTCATAGTGACGTTTGCTCACGCTGTGGCTCTTCTAAGGTGATATACCATATACTAAGTCGTCCATGGGGGCAAAAATCCCATTATCTGACCCTATTATAAACATATTACATGTGCATAAATCAAACTTACCGTTTTAGAGATAGTATTCTGTTATTAATTCCAATCTCTTTAAGTCACATTAACATGAAAAGCTATCTAGCAATTATCAATCTACAAGAAATAAGATTATCCTAACATTATCTGGTCCTCGTCGCGACAAAACCTGTCTTCGGGGTTTCCGACAAAGCGAGTTTCAAACCAGCCTGCTCAGCTACATAGACTAGCTAGAAAATTGAAATTTCACCGGTAGCAAGTTTACATATAATACTTTCTAAAAAGCGAATAACAAAGGCGCTGATCAGACTGCGCGGATGCGCAGGCTGGTCTGCGCCTGTGTTGTTCGCAAACCCCCAAGACAGGTTTTCTCACGTCGAGGCCCATCTGATGATCACTCATTGATCTTCCCATAACGAGCAATGATAAAGCAATGATGCTTTATACTGATAACCACGTGACTTTTATTCTTTTCTCCCACCCGCAGGATATACTTGAACGGCGCGCAGTAATATGGACTATATTATCTTTAGCCTTCCCATTCTTGACATTAGCCAATTATGGAGTTTATATTAAAAACAGTTAAACATACACAGTGAAATATGTATAATCCGAAATGATATTTTAAGCCAATAATGTGACAGGCTGCTGGGAGATTAAGCCTCCTTAAGCCTCCATAATGAATTACTTATTTTGTATTTCTTTTCTTTTTTCACTGTCGTTATGATTCATTTATTGCTTTAATATTTTGGAGTAATAAAATTTAATAGGTATTTTATCAAAAAGGATCAAACTAAATGCTCATGAAACCTCGAATTTCTTATTGATCGGATGCATCTCAGAAAACTTCGAACAGCGATGTTATGTTGCAGAAACTTAACCCTTAAAGCGCCAAGACGACACATTTTGAAACACCTTTCCTAATTTTCGAAAGGAATAAGGAATGATATTTCACGAGAATCGTCTGCAGCAGACGATTCTCATGAAATATCATGCCTTATTTGTTATTTTAGAAAAAGCGGCTAAATTTGAAATTGTCGTCTGCTACAAATTATAGGTGGCGCTTTAAGGGTTAAGAGTCAGAGCGCGTAAAACGGCTCTTCTCATCCAGGACAAGAATTGCGATAATCTGCGTGCCACTGTTTCTACCCATATGAAAATTTCTAAATTTCTGAAATTTTTTAAATTCTATCTCACATACCCATACCAACCCGTGGGAGAGGTGAAAATCGAATGGAATCGCAGTGGCTCACTGGTAGAATGCTTGACTCTAGACCAAGGGTTTGCTTGTTCGATCCCACCGGCGTCACTGCGTTGTGTCCTTGAGCAAGACACATTAATCCTTTGCTTGGTTCTGGTTCAACATAGGAGACCCGTCCCGTCATAATTGAAAAATTGTTGACTGGGACGTAAACAAACAAAAGTTGAACAGCCGCACGTTGGAAGACAAGTGAGGTCATTGTTATGTTACAGCTCGGACTTAAAGTTTATACTAGGTCCTAGGTTAAAGTTATGTCACGTCTCAGCGAATTCAGGAACTTCTGGTAATCTTTTCTTGGTATAAAAAATGCAGTATTAAAAGGCGAGCAAGAAATAAAATCCATTAATCGTGTGCGGATGGGATAGAAAATTCCATCACTTGGGATCTACGTTTACCATCACTCGGCAAGCCTTGTGATGCCAATCGGTGATCCTCGGGACGAATTCTATCACACACTCATTGGTAGCGAATAGAAAGGCGATTATCAGATCTGTCTGTATGGACCTTTGCTGTTCATTTTCCTGTTTGATAATGGCCTCGTCGCAAGAAAATTGCGAATAACAAAGGTGCTGGGCAGTCTGCGCAACCTAAATACTGTCTTTGTTGTTCGCTATAGACAAACTTGCAATGCAAAACTGTAATACTTTAGTTAGTTTCTGAGCCCTCTGGCTTGAATGTTACCTGGTCGCAATTTTTAAACACCGAAGACAGGTTTTCTCTCACAGGGTTCATATACCCATAGGACCGTTTATGTCGAAAAAATGTATCATTTCGCCTATTAATATTTAAACTACTTTGATACTCGTAGTTACATTACTGTGGCCCTTTCTATTAGTTATGGCGTTTTTGGCCATACGTTACGACCCTTACCCTAAATATTAAATATATGAGTATACGATTTGCTCATTTTGAGTATTTTCTTATCTTCTAAGAATCAGTCTAAAAGCCTGCCTATTTTCACACTAGATGATTTGTTTTCATGATATCTTATGTCTTTCGAGATATCACGGAGATATCTCACTTGTTTACCAAATCTTTTCGTGACATCTCCCCCACCGCCCATTCAGCTCCTCCCTGGGACACGCGCAGTTTTCACATCTTCTTGATCGGCGTTACAACATTGGACCCTACCATGTAACAACCACCACTACGACTCTAAACTGACTACGGACACTACATCGAAAGAAAAAAGATATGTAGTGTATATTGGCTTCAAGACACTACCAAGATGACCTAGATGCGTTTCACAACATGCGTGCTTTATCGTTCTATGATATTTCCATATTTTCCCACGTGGACAGCGCATGTCCAGGTCAGCCTGCACATTGTACAGGTTGACCTGGACATTCGCTTTTTGCACATTTGAAAAGGGCTCTTCGCGTTTGGCAGGGAGCTAAAAAATGGAAACAAACTATCGATATTTTACACCTGATTATCGCCTTTTCTGACAAAATAATATTTGTTGATAAAAACCTATTATAATGTTACAGTACAATGTCATGTTTTTGTCACCTTACTTGACTGTTTTCGGATAATTTTTAGATTTATAAATATTTACATTTGTTTTACCTGAAAAGAATAGTGTCTAACTTTATGAAAATGAGAGAGAGAGAGAGAGAGAGAGAGAGAGAGAGAGAGAGAGAGAGAGAGAGAAAGGGAGAGAGAGTCTCTAACTGAGATAATAGTTATGTTTATATTGATTCGAAAATATCTGGTAGAGAGAGAAGAGAGAGAATCTATTAAAGATAATATATATGTTTATTATATTTCGAAAATATCTGGTAGAGAGAGAGAGAGAGAGAGAGAGAGAGAGAGAGAGAGGGGTTTTCTCTCTCTCTCTCTCTCTCTCTCTCTCTCTCTCTCTCTCTCTCTCTCTCTCTCTCTCTCTATATATATATATATATATATATATATATATATATATATATATATATATATATATATATATATATATATATATATATATATATATATATATATATATATATATATATATATATATATATATATATATATATATATATATATATATATATATATATATATATATATATATATATATATATATATATATGTATATATATATATATATATATATATATATAGCATCTAACTAAGATAATATATATGTTGATTATACATTTCGAAAATATCTGTTAGAGAGAGAGAGAGAGAGAGAGAGAGAGAGAGAGAGAAAGAGAGAGAGTGGGGGAGAAATAGAGAATGTATTCGTCACAAAACGCTCGGCCATACGTTTAGATTTATATTGTATCGGGTACATGTAGAAGCTGTTTGAAACCCCATAAACGTATGCACCGACAGGCAGTGTAAACATAGATGACAGTATCTCATTAGGATCTGTGCTGTTTGCTAAGATAAAAACAATTTCGAGGGATCGTTAAAACTGTGCTATTAGCGAGAACATGCGATTTTGAAACTTATTGCATTGTCGACAACGAATGCTCAGGCGAGTCTGCATATATGCACAGACTCACAAGAGCCTTCGCTGCTCGCGAGCACAAAATATGGATTTAGATAAAGATTTAGGCCAAAATTCAGACCTCTAGCCCCACAGGATACGTCAGCATGAGCAGGCACTCTGGGGTCATTTTAAAAAAAATGACCCCAGAGTGCCACCCATTACTAATGTACTGGCCCTTTATGTTAATGAAAGTCAATCCAAAAACACTAAAAATCGCTTTTAGCGAGGGCTTTTAGCTGCAACGCTTGACTTATCCGAGGAATTTTGGGTTGATGTTATCTTGCTTCGACAACTATTTTAAATAAAGCTATATAGCTGCGAGACATAATTCTATTTGGTGGAAAACAATGGAGTTGATTTTATGCATTTTGTTGACATTAAGGTTCATAAATATAGACTTAGAGACTTAGATTGCCATTACGGACGTTAGGAAATAACACCATTAACAACGACAGCCAAAACAAAGAGCCATCACCACCATAATAAAGTACTACTGCCATTCCGAAATAAAGAAATTAAAATGATTTATTCTAAAATCAGAGGAAAAATAGATAAATGAGCCTCGCCGCAAAAGATCTGCTAAAACTTTGACGTATAACACTGGCTAAAAGAAACGAAAATGTCACATTAATAATTTCTTATTATTCTTGTAAAAACCAATAATTAACAAATCTTATTTTCATATTTTTTTTTACTAGGTTTTACGATATTTCTATCAAATTAAGCAATGCCACTAATTCAGGTCACTTGTGTTTGATTTGTTAACAAATGTTTCCTATCGATGTCGCCCACCCCACGTCCCCGCTGTGATGTCACGTTCAAGGGTAGCCCCCTACTGACAGTAATGATCCCTCCAAGATGGCGCAAGATGTCATCATGTGCATTCTAATCTAATCTGATTATCACCAATTAGAGCAAGTTAAACATACGGAAGGCGCCCGTGTAGGTAGGGAGTCGGATTTGTTTCACCTGTCTGAGAAAAGTACTTGGCAAAAGAGAAGATATTGATGGTCTACACAGTTTGACATGACAAATGTGCAAAAATAACACGTTGAGCGACCGTAACCTGTGTAAAACGGCCGCTAAAATAGACAAAACAAAGATCTATATGGCGAACGGTAGCATAATGAAGTTCGAAAGTATTGCAGAATGCACCATTCTGCAATACTTTTGACCTGCATTAAGCGATAATTGGTATTGAAAACCATTTTCTCGGTCTTTTTGAGAGTGGCCGTTTTACACAGGTTTTACTGTAATAAGCTTGTCTGGTTCTTTGCTCAAAATACTGACAAAACACTGGTTTTCCATTTGTGTAATTGGTAATTTTCAGGATTTTTTGTCGTCTGTACACTGTAAAATAGTGTTACTTTAAACCAAATTTGGTGACAAACAGTGAAGACTCTGAAGAAGAGTAGCATAGCTACTCTGGGTCCAGAATCTCACCTACTATCCCATTTTCGACTGTGGCCGGTTATAATGAATGGCCAGCCAAATGATTTCAATAGCCGAAGACTGCATTTGTTGAACAATACCATGCATGGGTTAATGGTGCGTCTCATAAGGTTGTACACTTGATTTCAAAGCGCCGTTTCAGGGGCGGATCCAGGATTTCTGGAAAGGGGTTCGTATTATATATGTATATATGTTATATGACGATGAGCTGTATATGCTTAAGTCTAATAAAATTTATGTTATGTTATGTTATGTTATGTTATGTTATAAAGGTGTATGTGTGAAGGTGGGTGGGTGTGTTGGGTTCGATTTGCTGATTTATCTCATTTTTCTCTAAATCCCCATGGAAATGAAATAATTTGGTCTCGCTGAGACCAAATTATTTCATTTTCATTGGATATATCCAAACGTGGGGCAGGAAGGGGGGTTCCAGCGAACCCCCTGAATACCCCCTGAACAGCCCTGGATCCGCAACTACTTTATATTGAGACGTTTAGTATACAACAGATTATTTAAAATCAGGTCCTGTTAAGCAAAAAACTTTAAAAAAACCCATAAAATTGTGATAAATTTCTTACCCATCGGTTCAAAAAAATGTTTTGGGTGCTCATTGAGACGGTTCTTTTCAGTACCCACAACTTATGTTTTGGTTTTACGCACTCTTATCTGGAGGCCTGGACATGACGGATGATGGGATCGTATGTGTCCTGACAAAATGGGACATTCATATATTTGACTAATTGAAATATTGTCACATCTTAATTTTACATATTTTATCAGTAAAATCTATCTTAAAGAACAAATTACTGGAATTATTTAATAAAATATATATTTTGTTCATTTGACATTTACAAGACAATAATATGCAGGGTCACACCTTACAGCCCGCAGCAAGACCTTATCGGCGGCCATCGACAGCGACACGATGAAGTAACTCGGCATCATAAATTTTGACTTTGGATCTGGTTAATATTTGAGCCAGAACATGTG
This sequence comes from Loripinus fragilis, assembly GCA_964019695.1. NCBI lineage: Eukaryota > Metazoa > Mollusca > Bivalvia > Lucinida > Lucinidae > Loripinus > Loripinus fragilis. Next base: position 35,446,863 of record OZ026520.1, on the reverse strand, counting down.
TTTTGGGTACATGCACTTAGAGACCATCAAACGCACAAACAAGCCTGCACATCCGCACAGTGTAGTCTGAGCCTTTCCTGCTTGTACACATATACACGACGGCAAAAGTTAAGCACCAACTATATTTTCAATCTACCGTGATTAAATTTTAGCTCGGACCCAGTATGTGGGGTCCGAGATTTTAGTGAGCATAGAAAATCTTTATCTGTTGTGAAACTCTGCATAAATATATAAATGAAAATTTAAAAATACATTTGATATCCAGATTTGGTTACAAAGTCATGAGTTTTCGCGACTTATCAATATTTCTTGCTATCGCCCCGAAATCTTAAAGAAGTAACCCCCAACATATTGAAACAGATTTTATGGGGTTTTTTTCACACAAAGTTTTCAATATTTTATTCACGTACACAAAATTGCAACGAAAATAAGTTAACCCCTATGTGCTTTTTGTTGAACTCACCATCACATACTTTGGCAAAATAGCAAGATTGTTTCACTATCTTATCTCTATATGATGCAATTATCTTTATACCACCCTTACCAACTTTAGCACGAAATATCTCGTGATGTGCAAGGTCTACACTGATGTGGGTGGTATAAAAATAGTTATACCATGATTGTCCACCTGTACGTAAGATAATCCACTCGCTAAAGCTCGTGCATTATCTCCACGTTCAGGCGGACAACCCATGGTATAACTATTACTTATTTGTAAGGTTAATTTACATCACATAGACTACGAAGTTAAAGCTGCATAGTCTGTAACTTTTGATCTTCTAATTTTAAAAATAATGTTTTTATTTTTCAAGAACACAGTAAAATACTCAATTTCGGGTAAACATTTTACCATTTTCGTAAATCTTAACAAGTTATCACTACCAAAACAACTGCATTTATGTTAAAATTCAACTGTCTAGAATTATTGGAGGGACGCAAATAATTACCAACAAGAGAAAAATACACCTATTTGATAAGATAATTCACTTTTCCATGCAGTTTTCAGCTGTACTGAACATTTTTATTGTGAAAACATAGCTTAATTCTACTTTTAAAAATGATTTAAAAATAAAATAAAATTTTTCGAAAAATGTTCATAGTTACAGAGTATGCAGCTTTAATGGTTAACTTTTTACGCTGTGTGCACTACATAGTAATTTAACAGGATAAATACGACAGCTGAGAGTTTATAAAGCAAGGAACGTCTTCAATTGTCAGCATTTTAGTTTTTATGAGCAGTTGAAATTTCTTGGTCGGTTGAGTTGAGCATGAAAATGAGTTTTATAACCGCGGGATCTGGTGTAATAGATGACATACTCAAAAATAAAGATATCACGCTGTCGAACAGTGGCTATTAGGGGGCTAATTGAAATATGACCCACCAAAAACTAAAGCAAATGGCAAATTTCAATAGCAGGATCCGTCCATAAAGGGGGACAAATTTCTGAAATTATTGAGTCATTTGTATAAATTGTTCTGTTGACATTTACAAGGCAGAAACACGTACAGCCCGCAGCTGAAAGCTTATCGAATATGATCTGCAAAGGGAGCGGTAGTAACTCACACCTGGCATTGGCCCTTTGGTCGAATACAAATGTACAATGTGTCTGTTGGCCCCTTTGGCAAAACTACATATGCTAGAGTGGATTTAGCACGCATCAAAGGGTAAACTCAGTATAGACATATTCTAACTCTTTGCATGTAGAGTAATTTTGCATGTTTGTTTTTGTCGTCTGTTGCTTTCTTTTTCAAAATAACATTTTCGAAACATCCTTTCGGCATAAATGTGTTACCATGAGACATCCATTCGAAAAGATACCTTTTTTATGTGCGTACATGTATAACGGAGGCCCAAAGTTTGCAAGAGACCGTGGACCATTTAGAGCCTGTGCATGTCCCAACAAGATGATCCTTGTGCCAAGCAAAGACTCAGATCAGCATGAGCATCCGCCCAGTCTGAGCAGAATCTTGGTTTTGCGCGCGAAAAAGCTACATTTATGCCGAATGGAATTTCCCACTCCAATCATTAAGACCAGTACATTTCCGTTTTAAGGGTTGTTCGGTAGTATTTTTCATTTTTATTAATAAACAATAGACAATGCTGTAAGCATACAGTGAAGACCCTGATCAGACGCGACGTTCTGCGGCGTCTGATCTGGGTTTGCACTGTTTGCATATGCCCCACAAAGAGGCCTCTAGGCTTATATGGATAAATGCTACTTTCCATCTTATTGTTTGTGACCTATTTTTCTTAACAAGGGTCTCCTGGCAAAACGTTTTTTTAAAATGAGTTCGGTTGCCGAATAATTTATGGCTTTATGATAGGAAACAGTGCTAAGCGTGATGAGATGCTGTGTTTAGCATTATCTCGTCTGTATCTACGCTGCTTCTGAGAAAAATCAATATCTTTGATCAAAGGGACACAACCCAAATATAGAGAAATGATTTATCGAATGTGCGATAAGAGTTTTCCGTCAACAAATAGCTCGCTCTGGATCAGGTAACAGAACGAGACAAAACTTGATTCTCAGTCTTTGATAATTTCGGGACCATTATCGGCTCGCCAGCACAACGCCTGATAGTGGACCCGCTTTTACAGTCAACTAAAACATGTTCTGTACGATAAGGCATAAATAAGGATGTATTACTTTACTTTTCGCTTACTGTAAAGGCGGCAACTTTAATATGCATATCTGTGTGTGGTTCGGCTATTTCATCTGCTAAGGAAGGGAAGTCAGGCTTTATTTATAATTTGGTAAAGAGTTAATAAGCTTTTTGAGCCGCGCAAACGTGCGTGCATTTCATGAAAATCCTAAGCGTTTACACACTGAACTCACATTTATTAACCCATAAAGCGCAAAATCACAAAATGTATGTTTTTGTCGGCCACTAAACTATTTGAAGCCTCTTAGATAAACAGTGTGGACCCAGATCAGACTGCTCCTGTAGGAGCAGTCTGATCTGGGTCCACATTTTTGCCTCGCTGCTTATGTTAAATAGACATTTTCAGATGCAGTTATTTTGCTGGCGTTTTAAGGACTAAATAATGGCTGAGGTGGTGACACAAGATGATACAGTTACTTTTGAATAAAACCAAGCCTCATTTTAAGCTTGTACCTATGCCTAAGGTTGACTAGTCCTAATTACGCATTCATGAGGCACCGCCTTTACAGTAAGCGAAAAGTCAAGTAATACACTTTGTAAATACATGTACATGTAATAGAATCGGAAGTCGGCTGGTGTTTCCAAAACAGTGATGTTCCTCAATAGGGACTTTGGAAGTTGATGCACAAGGGAACGAAATATTTCTTAAGTGAGCAAATCTTGTGGCTCTTGTATAAGGGGAGTCACCTCTACTCACCCTGGTCCAAAGAGAACGCTAACCATTCCACGTATAGTTGTATACCTGTATGTTTAAACCCTGAATAGCCCGCAAAGGATGCAAACCTCTCATATTATGCAACCTCCGACAGTAAAAGCAGAAAATGTAGACATTCGACTTATTACATATTTAAAACAAACACAATTCTCGCATTTGAAAACTATATATCAATATTGGAATTCATTCAAGATGACTCGCACAATAAGACATCTAACTGTGCGAATTCCATTCACACTGAAAATACACCCTTTACAGACCCCAAATTTTTATGTTAGTGTTTCGACTGCCAGGAAGACACGCCATATTTATATTTTTAAACAACTGACTATAAAATAAGACTTTTGTAGCCACTGTAACCTACGGAAACAATAGACCATAGAGAAATAATGTCGAAATTTCAAGTTTTTCAAAATCAGATGGCAAATCGAAACTTCGAGATATCATTTCATACTTTCGACTTAGCATTTCGTAATTTCGACTAACCATTTCGTAGTTCCGACTTACCATTTCGTAATTTCGACTTCCTAAGTAAGTTATTACGACTTGTAATCTCAAAAGTTCGACTTGGCCACCTTGTAATTTCAGCAGATGGCAAAAACAGATGACTTTTGTTGTGATTTTAATAAAGATATGATCTGTTCTGTTCTAATAACAGTAGTGCCATTGATATCATGTTGCAGCAAAACCACCATTGAGATCAGTGCAATTAACCTGAAACTCTAGCATGGGAAATGATTAGAAGGTATGCTTACAGAACATTAGATATGTTTATTGTAACATTTTGCTTATAATAATACTGGCTTTCTCAAAACTGATCATGGGAACATGTAATGTTTATAAACGGTGTTGTGACTTATGAAAATTTCTTCGCTATCTTGCATTCATCTCGTGAGAAATTTCTTTGTATATACAATAAAGTTGCATTTTCAGTGATTCCAACTCATTAGTCTTTTATTCCAGAAATTATCTCTGGTGGTTGATATACAAGATTATTAAATCTTGTGAAAAATACACATTATGAAAAAGATACGAAACTACCGTTACGAGTCAATGGAAGACTTTACTTGCTGGTTCCGGTTCATTTGGAGACTCTTGGTGTCAGTCGTCACACCTGTTTGTTGATAGATTTAACAAAGCGCGTGTAAGGCAGTTGACCACGTTGGGTTTGTCGCATAGAAAATACACAGAAAATATACCGCGTGAGAAACATGTGGTTGCCGAGTGCCATAATCTTAATGCATGTTGCAGAGATACCGGGTTTCGTCAGCTGTATGCTCGATTAGTCTTCAAGGAACAAGTTCTTGACAGATTCGCTTGTCTCACAAAACATATGCAAACATATTTGTAATGGAGCGAATGATTACTGACAGTTTGTAAATTGACAGAACTCTGACAGAAGGTAATCATATTTTATTTTTGCAGAATTTTGCCAAATGAATATGTCTCTGTCACAAAATAAAGAACACACCCCTTCCACCGTATGGAAAATATCTCGTCGCCACTCAATGCTGGTGAATTTCGAATGTTTTAAAATCAGCTGGCAAAAGTGAACAATTATACATGTACAGCTGGCACTGATTAGCTCAAAGTTTAATAACCTAGAACATTAGTTAAATTTAAAATACCAATGTTATGTATCTATATAAATCTTACATATTGAGCCCTTTTAGCTAAAAAAGAGAACTATGAAGGATAGCGTCTTTCGACGACACCGTATAATTGACAAATATGTCTTACAGTGCAGTATATACTCGCTACAAAACGAATTTGGATATTATACGGTAATGTAGTGGCTCCAATTTTTTATCATGGAATTTTACAAATGAATTGTTGGAAAATGACCATGAAATGGTCATTTTCCTATGTGCCCGCCGTAAAATTAGCCATGTATAACGCGATTCACTTATAACATTGTCCATTTTTATAGACACCAACATAGCTTTGCTGTTTGGGGTTATGAACCCCTGTCTTTGTTTCACGAATAACCACTTAATTTGTCCCGATTGTTTCTTCTAGGTATAAAGTGTGGACTAGAATGGGGCCAATCGATAGGGGTGGGGGCATTGAAAATATAAGAGCTTACGTTCTGCAGAATGCATGTAGTATGAGCACTTTCTATTTTAAAAGAGGAATTTCTCACTTTTCCCATTTCTGAAAAAAGCACACATAGATTTTTAGGTTCATTCTCTTGTAATTGACTCTTTTCAGAGCTCATTTACCTGATTCTTATTTGTTTTTATCAAGCCCATTAGCACTTTCTTTCTTTTTTTATTCAATTTTTTAATAGTGTCTCCAAGGTCATGCCAGCAATCCAAAACCTTTGCATAGGCAAACAGTGTCACGAATATGAACCGCATACATATTCAAACATATAAGAGTTATAAGCCATATTGACTTGACCTGGATATTTGGATCAAAGGTCAAATCAGGCAACTAGTGTGCAAAATATGAACCACCTTAAATCAAAACATATAAGAGATATTTGCTTTACAACCAAGATTTAATTATTTCGACCGTGAACTTTGACTTCAAGGTTGTATTTAGGTTATGTGACATGGGCCATATAATCACATTAGTTTATTGCAGCCAGAGGATGTTCCTTACCAAATAACAATTGGCCTTGTGTGTTCTAGAAAAAGTGTTTGAATGTATTGATGGTAGCACAATATGAGCGACCTTGGCTGAAGGTCAACCTTGACCTTGGTACATATCTATAATCAGTGTCTTATTAAGTTAAGCATGTCCAGTAAGTATAATGAATTAGGCTTCATCATTATCTGAAACATAATGTTATCAAGATTTTCTAAGTGTCAAATTTGACCTTGCCGAAACCTAGGCCAACGTCAACCTAGGATCATCATTTGAACAAACATTGTAGGGCCCACTTCCTTAATGCTGCACACAGTGGTAGAGGGTCATTGGCTCCGGAGGAGAATTTTGAAAATTCTTTACCGTATATGGGTAAGGGTAAGCCACTTCTGCCACGCGACCTAGACCATAAAACAGTAAAACCTCAAAAAGACCAAAAAATGGTTTTCAAGACCGGTTATCACTAAATGCAGGTCGAAAGTATTGCAGAATGCTCCACGGGGAGCATTCTGCAATACTTTCGACCTTCATTAAGCTACCATTTATCATTAAGATCTTTGCTTTGTCTATTTTTGAGTGGCCATTTTACACAGTTTTTACTGTACATAGTTAATTTAGGTTGTCTCATTCTATCTGAAATTAAACTTTATTGGTCTTATGGTTTCTGAGAAAAATATGTTTTATTATGTTGATGGTCCAATATAAATGACATTCATTGAAAGATCAAACGCCCACACTGACCCTTATGTTAAACAAAACAAGTAAGATAATAAAAGTAATCAAAACGATTAACTTCAGGATTATTACAATTTAAATGCATTTGGAATAAAATTTGAGCTTGCCATAAGGTAGGCCAAGGTCAACATGAGACCATCATACATCTCGAGGCCCATGGTCATTTACCTTATGAGTCCCTTCCAGAGAAGATGTTTGGAGGGTTTTTACCATTTATGGGCATGGCGACCAACTGGGTCAGGTGACCAGAACAATTTGAACAAACCTTCGACCCACTACCCTAAGACGTTTCCATATAAAATTGGAGTTGAATTAGCCATGTATGTTCTGAGAACATAATTTCAAAATATATTGATGGCAATCCAGCTGAAAGGTCAAATATCAACTTATCTAAGTAAGAAAGATGGCAAAGACCAGGAAACGATACAATCAAGTACCACACCTGACCCAGGATACCACATGGGAAAGTAAGAAAAGTACAATAAACATTGTCTGATTAGGTGATACAATTCTAGTGAGTATAATGAATTCGGCTCACCATTTTTTTAACTTTTCCCTATTGTTTCCATATTAGTGTACTACGAATGCAATTTGATCTTGCTGTAAAGTAGGTTGTGGTCAACCTATAACAAACTTGGTAGGGCGATCATCCCAATGCTACCAAGTCTATGGTAATTGGCGTTTTTGAGAAGAAAAGTTTAAAACGTGTTATACCATAAAGGGGCGTGGCGACTATCTTTGCCAAGTGACAAAGATCGTTTTAACAAACTTATCCCTTCGCTAAGGAGTTGACTCAATGACGACCCTGACTGAAAACTTTCATTGGTGGGTTTGTGCCTGGCTGGACTCACCGTGGCTCAATTTAAGTTTTCTTTAACTCTGATTGTCTAGAACCCTTTTTGTTTCGTCATAGTTTATTTTGATTCTTTCTCTGTGACGATGCATTGCATAAGTTAGGAAGCCGAGGTACGAACTAAGCAATGCTTGTTTTGATCAGCAGCAGAATCTCAGGCAAACACTTGGCCAGTAAAATATGTTTTAACACCTGGTGGCCTCGACTACTGCCTGGTCTAAGGCGAGGATATTTTGTTGTTGACTCCTTGTTTGTTGTTGCTCCCATTATGTATGGATTTTTAGCTTTTGTTCCGTGGTATGGCTCTTGGTGTTCGTTTTACTGTAAATTCGGAAATTTTCGCGAGAATTTTATTTTCGCCAATAGCGTTAAAAGGCATATTTGCGACGTTAAAATTCGCGACTATCTCATGATTTACCTATAATGACAAGCTGCAGAGTGATTTAACCATTTTGCGGGAGTTTTATTTTAGCGAAACTTCGCACATGCGAAGTTTCGCGAAAATAAAACCCTCGCAAAAATTTCCGAATTTACAGTAGTTTGCCAGTCGTTTCGCTGAGGATGAAAGAGCTGGTTGCTTTGCATCGATTGTGTTCCTACTGTCGTTCTTCCTCATGGTGCCGTGTGTTAGCGTTGTTCTGTAGTCTGTGAGTATGACATTTCCTGGCCACACTCACTTATTTTTCTGCTTTTTAAATTCGACAGTATAATATATGCACCCAGCTAATAGCCAGTAAACCGATTCTTTCATGGGACCCAGTAATTATGATCATATTGCAGTATCATCAACGGTGAACCCGAGCTACTGGGGTTTTGAAAATGATATTAGATTGCTATCAAAAGAGGTTTAATATTGTCAACTTCAGTAAATTATAAAATACATAGGTCAACACGGGAGCATCTGTCAAATTTAACAAATACGCATAAATTTTAGCGCATTACACTGTTATTACAGATTGATTTAAATTACATTATATTATGGTATCATCGAATTTCTGGCAAAATTAATTACAAATTGTTACTATGGATTTGTCAGTCAGAAAAGTTCAGGACGATTACTCGTTGATGAAAAATAAGCAAAATTCCGACCACTGTTAAAAAAGAACACTTAGTATAATATTTTCAGCTCATATTCTATATACAAATAAGATTTATATTCTAATTTGCTTTATGACATATCATGTACCCTTCGAATTAACATATTTATTATTGTACGCTCTGAACCTTCGTTTGCTATGCTTGGATTAATCAATGCTGCAGACAGAGTATTAGTGATGTAGACAGAGTATTTAGTGCTACACAAGTCCTTCTGATTGCACTAACTTCGGTATGTCATTCCGTCCACCCGTGGTCAGTCAGTGAAAAACGCACTTACCCAGAAATTAACTTCATTGGAATATTTCACAAACATATTAATAGTGATTAGATCTAAACTGGTTTGCAAAAAAAATAATTGTCTTTGCCTGAGGAGTTGGCTTTTGAAGCCAAACAGCCTGATAATATAATATTATATATTTGACCTTGACCCTTGACTCAGCTAAGCAGAGGTTAACAATGTAAAAAGAGGCACCCTACCAATTTTTAGGCATATCTCTTTGACCATGTCCTTTTTATTACGAATGGTAGTAAAATGAAGTTTTATGCAATATCTATTGAGCCAAGCAAATATTTACCTGGCCAAAACATATTAAAGGTCATTTTTAGAAGCTCTAGACTTGGACATGTATAGTAGAAAACATCTTTGTATGGCGAAAGCTCTTACTTGTTCCTAAGAGATTCCTCTGATGGTTATCTCCCTTGAATGAAATGCTATTTTATATGCCTTAACGTATCTTGTCTTTGGATAGAGAACATGGATAATAGAATAGTAAGCGAATAAAAAGATTGCCTTGTAGCTCATATTAATATTGCTGCTGTAATTATGTACTGCTTCTGATCAACTATACATTTATTTGATTAGTATTGGTGAAAATGGAAAAGTGTTATATGGGGGTACATGTATGATGATTCTAAAAAGTGTATGCTGGTACTAGATTTATTGAATACTTAATTAGTATCGTCTTGCAGATGTTAACGTTGTACAGATTTGTATGATCAAGAATATATGCCATTTCCCCAGCCACAATACGCACGCGTGTAAACTCGTGCAACTGTTCTCATTTATTGTTGAGTCGGCTCTACTTTCTCTATTTGCGATAACATTCTGGAAAAGTCATTGACGTCAAGCTTTTTGTATTAATTTTAATAAAATTCCAGTAAGTCACACTTTTACAAACGAGACTACCAGATGAGACTGCCATCAGATCATAGTGATAATATCATATATGAGCCGTGATATGTGATTTCCACCAATGTGGCATTTTGGCAAGTGTTGACTCAGGCGAGCCTGTACAGCCTCCTTTTAAGCTTAGTAACTCCAAATGATGCCCAGTCAGTAGCTTAACACTCATAGAATATTCAAGCGACTAGCAAAGGTTCTGATCAGACTGCGCGTATGCGCAGGCTGGTCTGAGGCTTTGCTGGTCGCACATACCACATTGTTGGAAATCTCGTGTCACGGCTCATATACCGTTGATATACAAACAATTAAAATATGCACGGCTGTTGTACGACCAGAAAGATAGCTGCTTCCTGATTGGTTCAGACAACCCTTTGTGCTTACTTTGGGCAAGCCAAAACTTGCTTCATGACGTAGATATCACACCAAAAACCAGAGCAATCTTGACAGGTACTTGACATTAACTTCCGGTCAGCTAAAATAGGCACAGGTATTATACAATCTACGCGAGTTTGCATCACAGCCAATCAAGAATATCGTTACAAAATACATGTCCATTTCTTAGTTTGGAACTTTAGCAGATTTATTCATTGTACTGACTTTACATCATATGCTGTCAATTCACTTTCCTCAACAAAATTTAACTGCGTATAGCATCATGAGAATAATATAGCCTCAGGGTCTTCCCTATTTGTTTAATTGGTGCCATGCTTTTGCATGCATACAAAAAACCTGATTTAAGTATTCTCTATGTGCAAGATCATTATGGTGATAATTTTATTCAGTAAATCCAGTGGAAAGGATCTTGAGTTTCACTTAGTAAGACAGCTCAGCAATATAAAACTTTTGGTCATATAACATCACAGTTATTGACGTCACTGAGGTGGAAATGTAACAGTAATACTAGTGTTTGTTCACCTGTACAGGAAATAATATGTACAGGTGAACAGCCATGATAGTATAACTATTACATATCCATCTACATCAGTGTAGACATTGCACATGACGAGATATCCCATGCTAGGGATTTTGGTGTCTAACTGTGAGTTTGTCATCCTGGGTCAGGTGTGGAAATTGCACGCTTACTTCGGTAAGCGAGGTATAAAAAGTTTACAAACCTTTAAAAGCGTTTTAATAGCATTTGTCCCTGGTAAATATTACTGTTTTAGGTTGTTAAATCCTCATACACTTATTTAAGAATTGAAGTCAATAACTGTATATTATTCCTATTCATAAACACATTTAGCAGGGATCAACTTAGAACATAAAGCAAGTAAGTGAGATCAGAAAAAATATTACTGATTCCAGAATTCGGTCTATAATCTTTCAAGGATCTTCATTTGTAAATACAGACTTCCTTCACCAATAGATTTCACCAAATGACGGAAAGAAATTGCTGATACCTTACACTTTTTTTTTTCAATCGATGATGTAAGCGAGATCATGTTGAAACAAATACCTTAATTACTTGGAAATCAAATATGTTTTAATAGTCTTGGTAAAAGAGTTTCATTTTATTGCAATAATTTAGATCTTCCACCTAAACCTAAATTTACTTTAAAAAAATGAATAACGGGGTGCTTAGATTGGGGTGTTTGGTTATGAGGATAATGGCAAGCTTCCAACGATATACTGGTTACATTAACTTTATAAAATACCATACAAGTCACGTTTTATTGCTAATTCTAGATCATGTACTATTACTGAGTTGTCTATACTTTTGACGTCTTGCATCACTGCGATATAAAACATGTTATTAAATATTGTGAAACTTTTTATAAGAGGAATGGTTAAAATCTTATTTTGGTCTAAAAAATCAGGTGAGATTCTTAACAAATTTAAATTAAACAGAGAGGGTTTGGTTTGATTAGCTTGTAATGAGAAAAGCGCTTTTTGACATCTGAAAAATATAACATATATAATTTGTGATCATGTCAGAAAAATTTTCACGCTCTCCATTATCGTTTGGACACTATATTTATATATTATGGTTAGTACTAATTGTGCTCATTTTGCTGCAGATCTGTTTTGTTTTTGTTTTGCAATGAGAGAGACTTCATGTTGTCTCTTTCTGACAATAACCAAGTTGATGTTATTGAAGCATTTAATTTTACCTCAAGATATATAGACGACTTACTAAATATTGATCCTTAATTTGAACAAATGGAAAGTCAGATATATCCCACAGAACTTCAGTTAGACAAATTCTTTGATACTGAAGCTCCTTTTGATACTTGGACTTGTCTATGACAAATGGCATAGTTTCATCAACAGTTTATTATAAACGAAATGATTTTACTTTTAAAATAGTTATTATCCCAGTTCTTGATATTTCTCACCCCCTTCCCACTATGTGAATATATTTCGCAGCTTATTCGTTTTGCAAGAGTATGTTCTAATGTAAGTGACTTCTACGATAGAAACCATGTTTTGTAAATCCAACCACCGTTTATAGCATTGTTTTCCTCTTCAGTTGCAAGACGGTGGGTCAGGTTTCAGACTCAATGATGAACATGACCTAAACTTTCATCGGTGGATTGGTTCCTGATGCTTGGCTTTGGTTGGGCCCACCGTGGCACAACTCAGGGTTTTCTTTAGCTCTGACTATCTGTAAGTCATGGGTTCTTTTCTTTGTTTCATCAAAGCATATTAGATTGTTTCTTTGTGATGATGTATTGCATAAGTTAGGTAGCCTCCATGCGAGCTAAACAATTTTTGTGTTTAAACAACAGCAGAATCTAGGGCAAAGATTTGGCGCAAGTTAAATGCAGCAAACCTCCCCCTTACGCTGCCGATTACTTTGTTGTCATCTATTGCTGCTCTCATGCTCTGGCTGTTTTTGTGTTTGGTCCTTGTTTTGCTAATTGTCTTCTTTCTGTCATGAAGCTGTTAGCATTCTGTTTCTCTTTCTCACGGTGTCGTGGGTTGGTCTGCAGTGTGTGTGATTGTGGCATTTCCTTGTCATACTCACTTGCCTTATAATGAAATGGAAGTAATTACTTTTAATTAATGATTGATTATAATTAACCATTGTGGCGTTGAACATTTGATTGTCATGAACGTTTTTTTCCCCTTTTTTTTTCAACTGATCATTACTAATAGCTGTAAGCAATGAAACTTCTTGAAATAATATATGATCCTGTTTGCTTGTACGCGCTTACCATGGAATATCAATAATATAGCAATCTTACACACAGATTGGCAAACTCTGATCGCAAACGGGAAATAATGAGCCTGTTCATGACACAAATTGTAGATGCTGATCTGAGTCTTTCCTAATGCACAAGTCAATTTTAATAACAGATACCTGACGATTTCCGCTGGGCTTCATGTCTGTTGCTATCTACATATGAGCCCCAACATGAGATTTCTAACAATGTGGTATGTGCGACCAGCAAAGGCTCAGATCAGCCTGCGCATACGCGCAGTCTGATCAGGGCATTCGCTTGTCGCTTGGATATTCTATGAGTGTTAAGCTACTGACTGAACATCATTTGGAGTTCCTAAGCTTAAAAGAAGGCTACACAGGCTCGTCTGAGTCTACACTTGTCAAAATGCCACATTGTTGGAAATCACATATCACCGCTCAATTTTGTGTGCATTACTGTAAATTCAAACATTTTCGCGATTTTTTTTGCGAATGACTTCAAAAGACATGTTTGCGAGTTTAACAAAATCGTGACTGGAGCATGATTTACCCACATCAGTTAAGGGTAGACTGATTTTGTCATTACGCGAAGATTCGCGAAAATAAAACCCACGCGAAAATTTCTTAACTTACAATACTTTGGCACCGTCCGGTTACACTGACCGACATGTAACTCATCTGACCATTTAACTGGTCATCCGACTTGGAAGATTATAAGATTCACTCATTGATATGAGGGGCAGATAGAAAATCCGTTCCAAGAATCACCGGTTTGCATGACGGGACTTGCTGAATAGGGAAATGTGGGATTGCCTGTATATCACGAATAATATCTTCGTTTATTGCATACCTTTCAAATCCACAATGCTTTTTAAAATGCTACAAGACGTTCCTGAATACATGAGATGCAACACTACGTGTTTATGTCGAATTTGAAATCACAATGTCTTTACTTGAGGACAATGACGTGACTTTCAATGTAACCAATGTACAACCCACACGTAGCATCCTATGCAGTATAGCATTGGTGAGATAGAACACTTTCTACCCCGGGAAAACCCTTCAGAATTCCTTATCCAGTGTGCAAATATAGGTTTTCTCTTGACGGTTCTGCGCTATACCGCTGGTATAGGTGTAAACAAAAGCAGAAAAAGTATGGAAATATCATCCATTGCATGATCTCCGTGGAATGATCAAAGGTTTGATATTAAAGTATATTATTTGATTTCTTATGAGATAGGTAATTCTTGATATTTTCATATGTGTAATTCTCAACGGTCCTACTTGTCCTTACGACAAACATTTCTTAGCACAACATCAAGGGATAACTTTGCATTCAATGATGCTGGAAAAACAGCTGCATTTCTTGTGATGTTTGTCCTAGAAATCAGTTCTTCACAGCAAAATAAACCATGATATATGCACGTGCTATTTGCTGTTCTTGTATGATATGACGTCAGACTGCCGGATCAGTTATATTTAACGAAACATACTTCCTAGCTTATGCAACGCAAACTCGCGTGCTTCCTTGACATCCCAAACCAGATGGACGGATTCATTGCTAACCAAAGGGACGACTACACGAACTTAACAATGTGACTGTTTGCTTAAACAATAGCATACTCTATGACGTAGATTTGACTGACAGTAAAATATAGTTGGCTTTTTTATACCCCGACACTTTAAAAAGTGTGGGGTATTATGTTATACACTCTGTTTAAAAAAAAAGTAAGTAAGGGTGCAAAGATCATGAATCGATACAATCAAGTAAAAACTTGCGTTGAGTGATCGTGCATCCGTCCGTCCATCCGTCAGTCTGGTCAGCCACCCGGTACATAATGGGGATATCCGTTCTGTACAGCCGTGTTTAGTGAGGCTAGGTTAGGTAAAGGTTTGGGTAGCTTGGTGTTATGGGGTTAAACTTTCTGTGGTTAAACCCATTAATTTGTAATAGGAAATTATAATTAGGAACCTCAGAACGTCTGCCCTGTAAGTACGTCAGTCTGGGCAGTCACCGGGAACGTAATGGGGTTATGCAATCTGTAGGGCCGTGTTTAGTGAGGTTAGGGTTAGGGTACATGTAGCTTGGTGTGAAGGTGTCAAAAAGGGCTTGTGGAGTTAACTTTCTGCGGTTAACCACATACATTTGTAATGGAAAATTAACATTACGAACCTCAGAACGTCTGTCCTGTAAGTACATCCGTTCCTCTGTCCATCACCACTTCATTTGGGCTCTCTATCTTGAGCATTTTTTGACCAATATTTTTCATACTTTGTATAAGAGTTAATATATATGGAGTGGTTTGGGATTGTAGATGGGTAATTTTCGTCAAATAAGCACAAAGTTATTGCCCTTAATTGGTGTTGAAAATTCGTTTCCGCTCTCTATCTTGGGCATTGTTTGACGGATTTTCTTCAAACTTTGTATAAACGTTGATATTGGGGAGGAGTGGTTTGTGATTGTAGATGGGTAAATTTCGTCAAATAAGCATATAGTTATTGCCCTTGATCGGTGTTGAAAATTTGTTTCTGCTCCCCATCTTGACATTTTTTACGGATTTTCTTTAAATTTTGTATAAGAGTTGATACTGTGGAGTAGTGGTTTGGGATTTTTGATTATCGTCAAATAAGCAAAAAGTTATTGTCCTTGATTTATGTTTACGCGTTCTATTTTGAGCATTATTTGATCAATTTTCTTCAAGTTTTGCATGAAAATAGATATTAGGTAGGAGTGTTATAAGATTGCATATTGCTTAATTTTGTCAAATTACTACATAGTTATGGCCCTCTATTTGAATTTTGAACAAAGGTAGTGCCCTTGACGTATATGATAATGAACTTTTTATTCTATCTTCAGTTTAAATGATGAAAATATGATAAATTTTGTAGATACCTTGATGTTTATAAATCTAGGTTGAAACACCTGCATTTAATATTTTATAAATTTTCAACTAAGTTATGGCCCTTGATTTTGGATTGTCTTTGTATTGAAAATATTTCATGGCGAGATATGATGCATGCCTACAGTGCTTTTATTCATTCTTATAGACTATCCTATAGCCATAGATATTGCTACAATAAGCATGTAATAGATCATTTTGTATTTTAAGCGGTTGTTGGTCAACATTTCTATACATTTCTGTCACTGAAGATTGCTTTATCTCATCAGCTTGCCTTATTTTATCTGAGTCTTCACTGTTTGCTAAAGCACCTGTTTCCTGGTTTCCAGGATGAAAAGAGTTAAGCGCACCCTGGTGGCTTGGGTAGCTTTTCATTCTAAGGCGGTTATTTTGTCGTTTTTTATTCATTGTTGTTGCCCCCCATTGTGTTCAGGGCAGATCCAGGATTTCTGGAAAGTGGTTTCATATTTATAACAGTGTGGGGGTTCGCATTGCTGAATTTATCTCATTTCTCTTAAACACGGGTGGTAAACCTAGGAACTACCACGAAATTGTGTTAACGTAATTTTGTTCCCAAGCCACATCCGGGACACGTCGTGGTAGTTTCCTGGCCGAATATTGGATAAAGAAAGGTTGGTGTCACCTTCATTTTTGTTTTATTTTACAACTAAGAACAAACAATGGTGAAATCCGACAATGTGGTTCCGTGTAAATATGTTTCAGTGTCCCCTCTAGCCCAAAATTTTTGTTTGAAAATTTATGTTCATTCTTTAGATTCGTGTTTCCCCACTGAGCATCGGACCAACTTTCCCCAAAGTTCGAAGGATTTTAGCCCATATCTGTCAAATTAAATGGAATTTGACGATGGAAATGATAAAAAGATCCTGAATAAATATTCCTCTACAGAAAAAAAATCTGAGCATTTACTCGTAAACGATTCATGCCCGGTTCGTCCTGTGAGGTAGTTTCCAGCTCACAGTGGTAGTTAAAATGCTAACGTGGTAGTTTCCAAGACTTTGTAGGACACGTTTCTGAAGTGTTACAAAACATTATAGTGGTTGTTTGTTTCGCATGATAACCCTCGAACTCGTCAATTAATTACCAAGGTAAACAAATATTCACATTTCAACACCATGAAGAAGCTTAGCTGAGGACTCAAGAGATTCAATGTGATGCTTGACAGGTGGAGATCATGCCCTGGACTGCCAAACAACACCTCTGGAAATCTAAAGCAAAAGAAGGTCATCAGTTGAGCCGTGGTGGACCAAGCAATAGACAAAAAATGATATAAAAAATGCGTCACTCGCTACGTTGTTCCATGTTCAGTCAACTTTAAGATAAAATGACAGGCTAAGACTACTGGCCCAAAGTAGCGTTTGTACTTGCGCTTCAGAAAAAGGGGAAATATCCTCGGGTTGGGACACTTTTTATATACCTGTGAGTGCGGCGATGAACCGGCATGTTATTTGATAATTAAAAAGCATGTTTATTCAAAGACAAAATACATTGTATGTGACTATCCCTTCTTTTCATTCTTCTCAACATTTCAATAGCCCACTAAAATTAAAATTCAGGCAGTCGACATTTGTTATCTGACAAAGGATTGTTTGAAAAGGTCTTCTTTTGAATAAGAGGGGTATTCAAGGTTCGGCCCGCATACTCTGTCTTTATACAAATGAAGTAGCCCCTGAATAGTGAACATCTGCTGATGCGAACTACTACTAAATTCCTACAAAGTCTTGGAAACTACCACGATAGCATTTTAACTACCACGATAAGCTGGAAACTACCACACAGGACGAACGGGGAATGAATTGTTACGAGTAAATGCTCAGATTTTTCTTCTATTTAGGAATGTTTATTCAGGGTCTTTTTATCATTTCCATCATCAAATGATATCAAATTCCATCCATTTAATTTGACAGATATGGGCTGGAATCCTTCGAATTTTGGGGAAAATTGATCCGATGCTCAGTGGGGAAACACGAATCTAAAGAAAGAAAAAAACGTTTCAAACAAAATTTTGGGCTAGAGGGGACGCTGAGACATATTTACACGGAACCACATTGTCGGATTTCACCATTGCTCGTTCTTAGTTGTAAAATAAAACAAAAATGAAAGTGACACCAACCTTTCTTTATCTAATTTTCGCCCTGGAAACTACCACGACGTGTCCCGGATGTGGCTTGGGAACAAAATTACGTTAGCACAATTTCGTGGTAGTTCCTAGGTTTACCACCCGTGTTAAACATCCCATGAAATGAAATTATTTGGTCAGTATATTTAAAAACGGGGGAAGGAGGGGGTTCCCCTGAACCCCTCTTGATCCGCCACTGGTGTTTGGGAATTTTTGTTGGACCCTTGTTTCGTAATGTAGTGATAAGTGTCAATTATAGTTATGCAATAGTCTTGCTGAGGACCAAATAGCTGGTTACATTATTTTAATTGTGCAGTGTGCTCTCTTTGTCATGTGTCTCTTACTTGTAGTGTCGTTGGTTGGTTTGTGGTCTGTGATTGTGGTATTTCCTGGTCAAATTTACTAGCTTTTCTGACAAGTAAGACATAGTTAGGCCTTAATGTGGCTATGTCTGCTGTCCATTCTCAGGCTATGGCTCTGTTGTTACTAGTGTTTTGTTGTCGTACCTAGTATCCCTTTTGCGCCAATCTAGAAATAATGTCAGAAAAAGCTCTGACAACGTTTCTTTTTTTTAGTCCTCAGCTTATTTTACAGTTTTTCAGAGGGGTCCAATGGTTTATTTCAAGGAAAACTATACTTTTGCAAGGTTCCAGAGGGGTCCAACATATTCCAGGGGCGTGGGGTTCAACCTTTTCCAGAGGGGGGCCCAAATAATATAAGAAATATGCTCTGGACACGATTATTCTAGAAACTAGATCAGTGGTCAAGGTTAAGGTCACAGTGACCCCAAAATGGTACGCGACACTCCGCCATAGCAAGTTTTATCCACCCACCAAATTTGTGTTTCGTATTTCAAAGAAAATAGGAGATATGCACCGGACTGAAGCGGGACAACGGAAGAAAGGACACTATGGATGGCCATGGCTATAACTTTATGCCTCCTAAAGTTTCTTTGGGGGCATAAAATATTGGTTGGTTGACTCTTTTCCCGAAGGATCCATTATTGCAGATTATTTAGAGATTTCCAAAGCTGTGGTATGGTTGTGCCTCTTGGCGTTTGTATAAACTCCACCCAATACACTGATATAATGTGTTTCCAGATGATTAAATCCATACGGTACAGGTTGATCTGTGTCTATATTCTTCATCATTGTATGTGTAGTAGATGATCTTATAACATGATAATGCTCTTGTACTATTGAATTTATTATTTATTAAACGAGTTGCGGAAAAATTATAAAACATGTATGATAAAGTGCACGATGTGGATGCTAACATCACCCATCAAAAAACAGTTGATCACTATTTTAAAGCACAATACGCTACACCCTGTGCATCAATTTCTGTGGTCTGTGACCATAACTGTCCTAGTCATACGTTTCATTTATTTTTCTGTAGTTAGTTCGTTCATATGATACCCAGATGGATATACTTTAAAGTACTGGCAACAAGAAAACAATCAACAAAGCAACTAGCTCTCACTTTCCAGTCGAGAGTATTGCTAATCTATTGCACAACAATTGCAAGTCAAGCAAACACCTAATTTTAGTTGATTCTTCACGTCATAGTTGATTCTTTACGTCATAGTCAATATTTTTCAGTCATGTCAGGTTCATTCCTAGGTCGAACCAATACTAAGCAGAGGTTAAAGACACACCAAAGTGCATCAAGTCGGGCTCGAACCAGCGACTACTCAATCTAACTTCAACCCATCTACCACTGAGAAGCAAGCACCTATTTTATCTAAGCCAGATGAATGTCAGAAAGGAAAGGACACAAAGATCAGATTCGAACATTATACATACTGCATAAAACAAAAGCAATAATGGAAAACATATTGGGCATCGTAATGCCGCCACCACAGAACCGCTAGTACGTGCATATATTAATTGAAGCTCTTTAATTTTAGAACCGGAGACTAAAATGCAAACATTCTTGATTTGATGGAAAATAATAAAAACAAATCCGGTAAAGTTGAGAGGGCACGACTATTACCTTTTATCTTGTAATGCCAAATGCGTTCTTGACTATCATATTCCTTTTAAAAGTAATAAGGGGCTACTGGTCTTTTTTAGGTCCCAAGTACTTCTTTTCTGGTTCTTAGCCATTCTTGTTTCTCTTGAGAAAAGATTTTTATCTTCATTTTTATTCTAATTTATGGTCTATATTTCAAGTGCCCAATTTATCACTGTGTCTCCGTTTTATATTACGTTTATCACACCTACTTTTTATATAGTGTCATTGCAATGTAGCTACTGTGTTTGCAACGAAGCCAATCTTTTGGTAACAGTTGAGATGACTTAAAGTCAACATACTATTTTATTATCTGGGAAAGGTTCTGGGGAAACACTGCATGGCTAAAATAAATGAAGAAACCCTGTATATGACTACCATATGTCTTTCTCTGACATGTCTGAGGCTATCTAATTCCACCGCCTAATAAAATCAAGGACTTTGGTCTGCGAAAACAGTCTGCCATACTTCCCCCTTTCTCTCCCAATGCCATGTACTGCATTTTGGAAATTTAAACATGTTAACTTTTCACCTTGCAAAATAAGAGAAAACTTTACACTTCCAACAAAAATCAACGAAAACAAGCGACCATTTCAAATTGTAATCCTACTCAAATTATGAAACGGCCACTCATACAGACTAATTATCGCTAAATGTAGGTCATACGTATTGCAGAATGCTCCCTTTGTAAGTAGAAAAGCAAGTGAGTATGACCAGGAAATGCCACAATTGCATATCAGATGCCAAAAGCCACAATTACATACCACAGGTTAAAACCCAAAATTACATACCATGGAACAACCCACGGCACCGCGAGGAAGACTGGGTACATGTATTTGTAATTTAGAAGTAAAGGCCGAATTACGTATAGAGATGCTACTTTGTGGTCTATGGAAAAATATACTCTTCTTCCGCTATTTGTCACCTGCTGATAACATTTGCAAAAACTTTGGGCCCAGATCAGCCCAATGCATACCGTCGAATTGACCTGGGTGGTCCAAACTGTTTAAACTCTTCTGGTTTTCTTTGTAATTTAAAAATGACACCTGCAGACAAAAACAGTACGAAATGAGCAACGTGCATTAACCACTATGAGGCCCAAATATAAAACATTGCTTTTCATCAATCTGTTTTTATTGATTAATTAGAACAATATAGCCCATGTGTGAAAGTCAGATGTCTGGTATTAATTTGACTTTTACCGTTCCTATGGTAACAAATATGGCCACCGATATTGGCTGAAAATAGTAAAGTGACCTTTTTAGAAAACATTTGAGTCTTTTGACAGAGAAATTAACATAGAGCACAAGCCGATTCCAAAAATATATTCTAACAGATAATAAAACTTAACATGGCACATAACATTTTAAAAGTTTGGATTCTGATATCTGATTCTTAAAAAATTCTCAAATGTGGTCCAAAATGGCTATTTCTCTATTTTCAGCCTAATTTGGTGGCCATATTTGTTACTCTAGCAACGGTATAAGTTAAATAAATGCCAGACCTTTACACTAATTAACCAATCAGAAGAAATTGGTGAACAACAACTTTCAGTTTTTGGCTTCAGAGGGGGTCATTATGGAATAAAAACCCTTGATGCACGTAGCTCTTTACCTTCTATACGGAGGTAATGTTTTAAGCAGTGTGCACGACGATGCCAGTTAAGGATTTATGATTATGCAATATGAAATAACATGTAATGAAAACCTGTCAACACACCTCTTGTTCAAAGACGCATATCAGACATCTAGCTGGCTCTATCATTTGGGTTGACGATACGTTTTTACCATCAAAATTCTGCATCCTAACTGTTTACAACAAAGTATTGTCACTGTCTGTGAAACGTATTAATGCCAGGACGGGTGTCAATGATATGTTATTTAAACTCTAATCATAAACTTTAATCATTAAGTAAAAGAACAGATTTCATTACATCTGGTGTTGATGCTATTTCCATTAAGACTGATATGGTTGAAATGAAATTGTGTAAACATAATGCCGAGATCTTAAGTTTGACAAATATGAAAGTACTATTATAGCAGTAAATCACAATGTCTGTTGATGCCAGATATACGTTTTATATCTGAGCTTTTTGAAAAAAAGTCGGATATCCCGTCTAACTCCTCCTTCATTGTTTGACCGAAGGTGTCCATATTTGGCACAATGATTGCATATAAGGCGTAGATAACAATAGGCTATTCAGATCGCTGATATGGCCTTGGAGTCCAAGGTCAAGGTCACAATTACTAAAATAAGTCTTGCGGCTTGTAACGGGAACTCCTCTTTCATATTGTGACCGAGGGTGTTCATATTAGGCACAATGATTGCCTATTGTGTGTAAAGAGCAATACGCTTTTCAGAGAAGCAGAGCGCCAATGTGACATTTGAGTCACAGGTCAAGGTCACAAATAATAAAATCTGTCAATGACTAGTAAACGTGAACTCCTCTTTTATATTTAATGGAGGGAGTTCATATATATCAAAATGAATGATTATAGTGTGAAGAATAGAACAATGGTTACATAATATCAATATGACATTTGGGACTAGGATTAAGGTTACACATACTTAAAACTTATATACAGCTCATAATTCGAATCCCGTTTTCGTTTTTGACCGAGGATGTCCATATTTGGCACACCCTAACTGCCTATGGTATACAATTAACAACAAAGGTATCAAGGACAAACATGATTAAAATCGGTTTTATTGCTCCAAACGTGAATTCCTCTTTCATGTTTTGATAGAGGGTGTTCATATGTAGCACAATTAACTGTTTATGGTGTGTAAATTACAACATGGGATCCAATTTACCAATATGAACTTGAGTAAACGGTCAAGGTCACATATAGGGAGCGCAGTGGCTCAGTGTCAGAGTGCTTGACTCGAGACCGAAGGGCCACGGGTTCGAGCCTCACTGGCGTCATTGCGTTGTGGTCCTTGAGCAAGACACATTTATCCTAGCTTAGTACTGGTTCAACCCAGGAAGACCCGTCCCTGTTTAACTAAAAGATTGTTGAACGGACATAAAGACACAAAACAAACAAACAAACAAACAAAGGCCACATATACTTTAAACTTGTATATGGCTTGGAACTCAAACTCTCTTCTATTCTTTGACTGAGCGTGTTTATATTTGACACAATAATTGCCTATGGTGTGTAAATTACAACAGGAGTTCCAAATTTGTGACATGACCTTGGGAGTCACAGTTGAAGGTCGCATAAACATAAAATCTGTCTACGACTCGTAACGCGAATTCCTCTTTCATTTGTTGATGGAGGGAGTTCATATATATAGCAAAATAATTGCTCGTTATGTGTAAAATTAAACAGAGGTTCTCAGATTGCTGATAAGACGTTGGAGTCAAGGGTCAAGGTCACAAATACTTGAAACTTGTCTACAAAATATAATGCTAGTTTCGCTTTCATTTTAAACCAAGGGTGTTCATATTTCACAATAATGGCCTATGGTGTGAATATTACAATGAAGGTTTAGATCACTGTCATAACTATGGAGCCAAAGGTCAAGGTCAAATACGTTTCAAATCTGCCTTGCATCTAATAAAGCGAATTCGTCTTTCATTTTACTGATGGTGCTCATATTCGGCACTATAAATATCTCTGTTGTGTAGATTAAAGTGTTAAAGTGAAAAATCCTGATCACTGCTATGAATTTGTTGTCAAATGTCAAGGTCAAACATGCTTAAAATCAATCAGTTGTGTTGCTTTTAACGCAAACTCCTCTTTCATTTTATGACATATGGTGTTCATATTTAGCAAAATTATTGCTTATGGGTGTGTAGATTACAAGGGAGATTACAGATCATAACTATGACCTTGAAATCAAAAATCAAGGTCAAATATACTTAGAATCTGATTTAAGGCTCGCAACACAAATTCAGTTTTCAATTTTAACAGAGGTTACATCTAAATATTTGCGTTATAAGCCATATGGATAGGTTTTAGTAATTTAACCTTGACCTTTGAATCAAAGGCCATATCAGCAGTCCTAAACAATTGGCGACATCTACATACCTTGGAAATCAGTCAACGACAGAATTTTAGTATTTTACCTTGACCTTTGACTCAAAGGCCACATCTCAAATCCAAAAGCCTGCATGTCATGCACACGCCTCAGGCAAATATTGTATAAAATATGAATATCCTCCGTTTAAATGTGAGGGGAGTTGGCATTACAATACACACAGCCTGAATATTAGTATATGTATATTTGACATTGACTTTTAACTCCTAGATCATACTGGCTATCCAAAACATTTGTTATCATCCACACAACATAGGCAATCATTGTACAAAATACGAACCACCTTTAGCAAAAATGAAAGAGGAGTTTGCGTTAAGACATATTTTAAGTATGACCATGACCTGTTAAAAATTCACATCTGAAACCTTCGTTGTAATCCACACACCATAGGCAATTATTGTGGCAAATATGAATACCCATATTAAAAAGATAAAGCCAGCTTCGAGATACAAAATATATAGAAATGATTTTAAGTATAATTGCAATTGGTTTAGATCTAAACATATTTAGTTGTATACTTTGTACATATAACAAACATATAAAGAGAATATACAAAACAAAGCTAGTATACAAATGGAATTCAGAAGAAAGTATTAAGTATATTTGACCTTGACCTTTGACTCCTATGTCATGTTGGTGATCTGAAACCATTGTTGTAATCTTTACGTTATAGGCAATCATTGTGCCAAATATGAACATCCTGCATTAAAAGGTTTAAACCAGCTTTGCATTAAAAACAATAAAAATGGTTTTAAGTAGATTTGACCTTGACATTTGACTCCTAGGTCATATTGGTGATCTGAAACGACGGTTGTCATATATACACCATGGGCAATTATTATGCCAAATAGGAAAACCGTCGGTCAAAAATTAAAAATGAGGTGATGTGAAACATTTATTGTAATCTGCACACCAAAGTAACCATTGTGCCAAATATGAACACCCTCTATCAAAATATCTAGCTGACTTCGCGTTACAAACCATAAAACTGATTTTAGTATATTTGGCCTTGACCTTTGACTCTGAGGTCATATGGGTGATCTGAAACATTTGTTGTAATCTATACACCATAGGCAATCAGTATGCTCAATATGAACACCCTCCATCAAAAATGAATAATGAGTTTGCAGTACGAGCCCTAAATGGTAATCTCAGATCTTCGTTGTGATCTACATAGCATATACGCGATCATTGTGCCAAATATGAACACCCTCTATCAATAAAGGAAAGAGGAGCTCTCGTTATGAGCCATTGTGAGACAGATTTTATGTATATTTGATCTTGACTTTTGACTCCAAAGTCATAGCGGATCTCTGAAGCATTC
This sequence comes from Loripinus fragilis, assembly GCA_964019695.1. Lineage (NCBI taxonomy): Eukaryota > Metazoa > Mollusca > Bivalvia > Lucinida > Lucinidae > Loripinus > Loripinus fragilis. The sequence continues at coordinate 35,421,457 of OZ026520.1, read as the reverse complement.
GTTGTCATCTACACACCATAATAAATCATTGTGCTAAATATGAACACAGATCGTCCAAAAATGATAGAAGAGTTTCAAAAACAAGCCATAAAACAGATATTAAGCATATATGACCTTGATCTTTGACTGCAACGTCATATTGGGAATCTGAAACCCTCGTTGTCATCTACACGCCTAAAACAATCGTTGTGCTTAATGTATACACTCACGATATATAGTTCATGAAGGAGGCGTTTGCGGTACGAGCTTGAAGATATATTCAAAGTATATTTGATGTTGACCGATCCAAAACCTTTGTTGTCAGCAATCATTGTACTTTTGAACACCCACAATGAAAAAAGTTCACGTTATGAGCCGTTCGCCGTAAGAATATTCTGAGCAAAACTGACCTTGACCTTTGACTCCAGGATGAAAGTGGTTATCTTAAACATTATTTGTCATCTATGCACTATAGGATATCATTGTACTAAATATAAGTACAAATCACAAAATGAACATGACCTTGACCTATGACTTCAAGGTCAAATTGGTGATAAGAAACCCTTTTTTAAGTCTACACTGCAATCATGATGCCAAATATGAATATAAGAGGAGTTTGTGATACAAGCCGTAAGGCATAGTTTAAATATACTCAGAAAAACAATTGAAGGACATTTAGATTCAATTCCATCAATTCAAATTGATGTTTATTTTATGCCACGCTTCAATGATTAAAGTACAGTAGAGTTTCAAATGGTTTAACCCTCCACACCGAAAAGTCACAAACATTGAAAAATGATTCAAACATATTTTTATCGTTTTCATTCCATAATGACTCCAAAATCATTGCTGGTTCACAGTCAAAAGTATGACACCTAATCTTTTCGTTTCTGCCAATTTGTTGTTGTCATATTGACTCGGGTATGCCATAGCTGTGCAGTTATGTTGAGGACTTTGTCACCTTATAAAGGTCCATGACTGAAAAATGGGTGTGAAAACTTGTCTGTTGTTGGAATAAGAAAATAAGCAATGGCCAGGTAAAGGTTGTAGCAAACAATATAAAGCAAATATTATTGCTTGTGAACTTTGGGTAAAGAGGGTTGGTACATTTGACGTGGTACTGTATCGTAACCAATGTCCCGTTAATTTCATTTTGCAGTTTGCTGAATTGCATATTAGTACTTCTATCAGATACAAAACTACTTTGTTTGGAAAATATTTTCTCAAATGTAAAATAGTCAAAATAATTTAATATTCTTTTAATTGTTTTCTGAGTTTATATTTTAATCTTCAGATTTGACACCAAGGTCCGCGATATCGGTGATTTGAAACCTTCATTGTAATCTACACAAAACATATTGAGTCAAATATATAATATGAACAACCTCCATCGAAATGTGTACGACGAATTTGTGTTACAATGTATAAAACTGATTTGAAGGATATTTGACCTTCTCCAACGTGATATTGGCGATCTGAATCATTAATCATTATGCTAAATATGGAATCCCTCTGTCAATCAAAAATGAATGTGACACAGAATTTAAGATTATTTGACCTTGAACTTAGACTCCAAGGTCATATCGGTGATTTCTTTGACTGTGACCTTTTCCTCTCATGTCATATAGGTGATCATCTGAAATCCACACCATCGGAAATCATTTGCCAAATATGGAATCTCTTGGCCAAAAATGAAAGACGAGTTCGCATTATGAGCAAAACACTGCTTACAGACGGATGGACAAACACCGATAAACAGGGATCAGGACCGATTTCAATATATTTTGATCTTTTACTTATTAAGGTCATATCGGTGATCTTAAATCTTTGTTGTCATTTACATAACATAAGAAAACATTGTGCAAATTATGAAAATCATCGATCTAAAAATGAAAGAGAAGTTTCCTTTATGAGTCATCATAATTTTTTAAGGTATATTTGAACCTTTCCATCAACAATGGAATAGAGGTCCGTGTTACGAACAGTAAGACTGATTTCAAGTATATTTGACCTTCACTTTTGACTCCAGGGTCTGATGGTATGGTGATATACAAGAGGTGTTTCATGTTTATTTGAACAAATTTGAAAATGCCATTTCAAGTTTATTTTTCGTTAGATTTGGTAATAACTGATTTCCATGGGATAGTCTGATCTCCAGAAATACGCAGTCTTCGAAAAATAGTATTTAACTTTATATTTCTGGTTTGAAACAGTCTCTGAAATTGAGTAGTCAAATTTTAAGAGTTTAAAAGTGCGGTTTTAAACGAAATGTACTAAATCTTTCTCGAAGAATTTCTCAAAAAGATGCTAAGTTTTTCTCTTGGAAACTTTTATATATTGTTCACAAATAATTAAAGTGCGTTCTGTTAAAAAATAAAGCATTCCAGTTGGATATTTACTTTTGGGAAGCAACTTGAACATCAAATTTAATGGTTTACAGTTTCCATAGCAACACTAAATTGTACGCAAGATACTCAAATGCATAATTTGGCGATCAGTTTATCTGCGATAGATACTTAAAATATCTAAGAAATTGATTACGCTGTGTGTTTTGAAAATTTGTTTTTCAAAATTCTTCCAAGACACATTTTATACATGAGCTACCCATTTGGGCACTTTTAAGGAAGAACTTATTAGCCCAGTTGCCAATCAAAAACAGGCACACATAGGCTGGTTCTCATTTGAATAATAAACTGAATGTTCCTCAAAACTTAAAAGAAAATCCCAAACTTAAATACGTATTTTCTTAGAAGATACATCCGTTTTAGCCCTTAAAATCAGGCAAAAGGGGTGGGGATCTATTTAGGACCCCCGTGTTATGACTATGCTTTAAATTGCCATCTCGTCTATTTGGCAATACCAGGGACACGTCTGTTATGTATGAAAAAGCGACATATGTTTGTTTTATTTGTATGCAACCGCAAAATTGAAATTCAAATCTGTTCAAATAAACATGAAACATGTCTTGTAAAATCTTCATTGTTATCTACACACTATAGACATTTATTCTGCCAAAAACAGAACACCCTCCATCAAAACTGTACAACAAATTCGTGTTACAAGGTATAAAACTGATTTAACTATATTTGTCTTCGACCTTTTTCTTCAAGGTCGTATTGGTGATCTGCAACCTTTGTTGTAATTTACAAACCATTATTTATCATTGTGCTCATATGAAATCCTTCTTTCAATCAAAAATGAATGTGGAGTTCGTGAAGAGTGTAAGTGTATTTGACCTTGATCTTACTGTCACACTACGACGTATAGCACCAACGTATGCCGACGTATGAAAAATTCAGCAAGTACGTTGGTATACGCTGAGTACGTTAGAAATAAGTTTTAAACACGTTACTAATACGCTATAGTACGATGGTATACGTTGACATACGACCAAGAGGTCCAACATTTTGTGCATCCATAAAAAATGACAGCGTATGCGAACGTACTGTTTCTATACGCTAGGCATACGCTAGATGTACGCAGCAGGTAAGTTATGCATACGTTAAGGTACGTTAGCACCAACGTATGCGGACGTATGAGAAATTCAGCAAGTACGTTGGTGTACGCTGAATACGTTAGAGATAAGTTTTAAACACGTTACGAACACGCTACTGTACGTTGGTATACGTTGTCATACGGCGAACAGATCCCAAAATTTTGTGCTTGCATAAAAATCTTTAGCGTATGCCGACGTATTGCTTATATGTTAGGCATAAGTTAGATGTACGCAACGGGTAAGTTATGCATACGTTAAGGTACGTTAGCTCCAACGTATGAAAATTCACCAAATACGTTGGTGTACGCTGAATAAGTTAGAGATACGTTATCAATACGTTACGAACACGCTACAGTACGTTGGTATACATTGCCATATGACAAAATGGTCCCAAAATGTTGTACTGTTTAGACTTCGAGCTAAAAAAGGTCCTGCTCCCCCCCCCCCTAGGGAATTTTGCAGACATATCCTATCTTGAAGAAAATTTCAAGCCGCATCTTTTAAGAGATGTTTGCACTCTGTGCTCCGGGGCGTTAGTCTCTGACAGCCTGTTACATATGTTACTGTAACAAACTAAGAAAAAAATCAAAATGAAAGTTTGAGCTACAGATAGAAGACATTAAACCATCTAATTATTCAAATTTCTTATGTAGTTTGCAAGCTGGATGCCTAAGCTACATAAAAGCAGCATTTTAAACAAAATTACAGCCTTCAATGGTGTTATATGCGTTACATAGATTAAATTTCCCTTTGAAAGTTGAAATCGTGACTAACATCATTCACTTTACAGACAATTTGTGCATTTTTACAAGTGTTTTAATCTTAGTTTACTAAAATACTCATTTGACTAATAGAAAAAACAAAGTTTGCTTTTCTATCTCAAATACATTGTTTTATATGAGCTATTAAACAACCCTACCCCCAATTTTAAGTATCCAATTTTGGTATCTATTATTGAAGAAAAATATATGAAAATATTTGACGCTCGTGGATATCTTACATTTTTGGCACTGTCTTGCTAATGCAATAAAGAGTCATACATTTACAAGTTTGACATCAGGATCAGAGCACTTATTAAAACATGTAACGTATGTTACATTGCATAATGAATAAGCTAGGAAATTTTCTTGGAAGTAAGAGGTGATATTTCAGAAAAATACCGTTTTTCACATGTTTTCCTATTAATCTCTAGCCTCTGGTGCCTTAGTCTTAGTAATTACAGTCATTGCTGATAACAAGTCCATGGAGTTGTGTTACCTATGTTATACATAACCTTTTAAATCACATATTTCCTTATGCCTATAATATTAAAATATATAGACATATAGATAGAAAATAATAGTTCTCATTTAAATGACACAATTCAATAAATATTCCTATTAAATAAAATTATTCAAAAACAATCTTTATTCAAGTCACCCTCACAATGTCTATCATTGTGTCTGCTTCTATGGCAAAATAATCACCAATTTCATCACAACCAGTAGAATCATGGCATTGTATTAGGACTGCAAACTGAGTACAATCCTGTTCCTCTCCACCCCTTTGGGAATTGTGCAGACATGTCCTACCTTAAAAAACAATTCAAGCTGCATCAAATAAGAGATGTTTGCACTCTATCAACTAGGGGTTAGCCTGTAATAGTATGATACGTATGTTACCATATCAATTTAAGAATAAATGAATTGAAAGTCTGAGAAGCAGAAAGAAGACATAAAACTATTTATTTATTTGAATTATTCATGTAGTTTGCATGCTGAATACCTTTGTTAGATAAGAAAAGATTTTTTAAAAAAAATATACAGCTTCCTATGGTGTTATATGTGTTACATTAATTAAGATTACTTTTCAAAATTGGTAATTGTGACAAACATCACTTATAAGCATTTCGTGTGATCCTCCTCTTTTGCCATCAAAAGACTTTATTTTCTTTGTATGTGTGGCCAGTGCCAGCGTCAAACAACTTGACTCAGCCAAACTTGAATCCTTAGCATTCTTCAAAAGCAGAAACAGCATGTCAGTGTCATGGGATCAAACACCTGATTAAATATGGGTTTGATGCCATTTCACATATATGCATACAATGGAGTATGACTCTGGTATCTCTTCCTGTGAAGTGGCAAGAGCAATCTAACTGCAGCTGCATCTGCATCTGTGCTAGTCAAATGATAACTTTGCTCTGATTTTACAAAATCTATGTCTCTATCGTGTACCTCTAAGAATACTTTAAGATTTCTGACATTGGTCAAACAATAATTTGATAGGCTGCTTTTTTGCATCATTTGCCATGGAACCTATCCAGTCGTTTGGTGCTTAAGTCCTCAAGTCGTAGATCAATAGTATTTTGCTGCGCCCAAATAACTTCTTAAGATTTCTTTAGTTACAATGTTGACTCTTGATGGTTTTGGCAGACCGTCTGAAACAATTTCTGTTACACCTTGAAAGTTGGAGTTGAAGTTGGACATTGCCATCAATTATATTTGCAGTAGGTTGTTTTTTGATGTCAGTACATTGAAGCATGTCTTAAAATAATGTAAAACCTATGATTTCTTCGTTTTTGCAGCCATATCATTAGCTGTTGCATTCAAAAGAAGGAAAGTGGACTATAGGTAGAATGGGATAACCAGTAGTTCTATGTTATGCTCTATGGAAGATTTATACAGAGTAAACAAGTTGATAAGGTGCCTCATTTCATGATCCATTGAAAACACTGAAATTGAAAACACTTGCCTCTGTCAAAAAGGATGTCACGAAAATGCCCTTGCTCATTTATTATGACGAGTTATATATGTTACATCCTTTAATAAGCACTCTTATCTTAGAAACTTAGTGAAACATTGAATTGAAAGGGTCTAATTGCGCGCTGTTCATCCTGCATTTCATTGCTTTACCTGCTGTGATACATCTAGTTCGTTTATCTGAAGGGAAAGAGTTACCTCGGTTTCAGCACTCCAGAAGTACTAAGACTTCAAATAAGTTTTTGAATGCTTGGGGAAAGATAATAAGTGCAGAGACATTATTAGATGAAAATATGTGGGTTGCATGTATGGAAAGGCTACATTAATAAAAGTTAACCAGCTAAGATATGATTCTTTATCACAGAAATATCAAGGTACATCAGTCCAGGTACTCATTGCTCTTAATGGCATAGTTTTCCTCCTTGTAAAGCTTTAGTCTTTCTCCTACTTGCAGAGTATCACTTGAAACACATACTCAAAGAGCCAACTATTAGGAATTCATATCAGTTTCCGATTGTTCCAAGCCATAAATGGCAAAATTGGAAAATTGATAATGGTTCATCAATTTTGAGTGGACTGGTGGTAAAATTGATTAACAGTAAATGATTAAAATATTGTGTGATGATTCTACTAGTTGCAAGGAAGCGTGTGATAATAATGATAACTATTTGTGGCTCTATATTTAGCATTATATGCACAGTATTAGAAAACGTTTCCAAAAGGTCATTGATAACATCTGTAAAAACAGTCCATTGGCTTGATAATCACAAATGAATATAATTTCTAGTGTTTTGGCACCAAAGACTTAAGTACACATTAAGTGTCCTGATCTTAAACTTAATGACATCTTGCAGATATATGAGCAAGACAGACTAAGAAAATGAAAAATATCCGCATGCTGTAATCGCTTTCATGTGCTTTACTTAAACGGTAATAACAAAATTCGCTTCTCTGTAAAACTGGGAGTAGGGCTGTGTATTAGCTCATATAAGACAATATATTTAAGATAGAAAAGCAAGCTTGGTTTTTCCTATTCATCAATTGAGTATATGTTTGTAAATCTAATAAAACAATTTGAAATCAAGTCATAGAAGTTGTTTAACTAAATGAAGATAGCCACAATTATAGCTTTTAAATTATAATTAGGTTCATGTAACGCACATAACACCACAGTTAGCCGTATTTATGTTAAACAGCTTCCATATGTAGTAAAGACATCCAGTATAAAGACTATAAGAATGCCAATTTATTAGATAATTTTAATGTCTTCTTTTAGTAGCTCAAACATTCAAATTTCTTATTCCCAAATTGATATAGTAACATATGTAACAAGCTGTTACAGGCTAACGCCCTGACTTACAGAGTGCAAACATTTCTTATTAAATGCACCTTGAATGGCTTCATAAGATGTAATTTGTCTGCAGAATTCCAAAGGGGATTAGGATGGAGCAGGCCCTTACTCAGCTTGATGTCAAAATACTGTTTGATGTTTTTACTTATCACGCTAACATATGTAACACTCTCTGATCTTTAAAGCTTGATGACAACTAGCAGATCTATAAGTCTTTATCATAGGAGCCAGTTTAAAATCCCTAAACAATGTAAGATATCCAACAGCTGCAAGTTTTTTCACAATTTTAGCTCAAACTTTCAAACTACATTTCCTTTATTTGATATAGTAACGCATGTAACACGCTGTTTCAGACTAACGCCCCAACATAGAGAGTGCAAACATCCCTTATTCGATGCAGCTTGAGTTGTACTATAAGAAGGAATATGTCTGCAAATTTCCCTCGAGGAGATTAAAACATGTTTAGGCATATCTTACGTAAAGACAATGAGCTTGTCCATTTATTACATCAGGTAACATATGTTACAGCCTCTGATATTAAAAATTTTGCAACAAACTTGCAGATTTATGAGTCTTTTCATATAAGCAAATAAATCCCAAACAATGAAACACATTCATCAACTGCAAATATTTTTTAACTATTTTTACTTTAGTTTTAATACCAAACATTTCACCTTAAAACTGGGTAGGGGTAGGGTTGTTTAATTGCTTATTCCAGATAAAATATTCAAGCTAGGGAAACAAACTTTAATTTTTCTGTTAGCCAATTGCATAAGCTAGTCAGACATGGTTAAAAACATTTTGCAAAACACACAGAGAGATTGTGAATGTAAATGATGTTAGTCACACTTGCAAATTTTAATGGGTTATCTGATTTATGTAACGCATATGACACCTTAGGAGGCCTCAATTTTGTTCAAAAAGCTGTCATATGTAGTTAAGATATCCAGTATGCAGACTATATGAATGATTTTTAAAAATAAATATTTTAATGTCTCTAATTTGTAGCCCAAACTTTCAATTTACTTTTTCTTAGTTTGATTAAGCAACGTATGTTACAGGCTCTTACAGACTAACGCCCCGGAGCACAGAGTGCAAACATCTCTTAAAAGACTCAGCTTTCAATTCTCTACAAGATAGGATATGTCTGCAAAATTCCCTAGGGGGGGGGAGCAAACCCATTCTCAGCCATCCGTCTATGTTTTATACGTTTGACATAAGTTAGAAGTACGCTACATGTAAGTTATGCATACGTTAACGTACGTTATGTGTACAATTCAGCATACGTTAGACGTTCGTTGTGCATAAGTTTCAAGAACGCTAATGATACGCTGGGCATACGCTTTTATACGCTGATACAAGTATAAGTTATGTTACGTCGGGAATAAGTTACTCATAAGTTAGACATACGTTCTATGCTCGTTTCGCGTACGCTTTGCATAAGTTCAGAGAGAGGCTTCCTCTGATTTTTTATTAGATTTCAGCGTATGCCAGCGTACTAGATATATATTTCATACGTCGGCATACGTTGGCTAAAACGTTATAATGTGACAGGGCCTTTAGACTCCAAGGTCTTATCAATGATTTGTTCTGACCATGACTTTTCCTCCAATGTCATATAAATGATATTAAACATTCGTTGTTATCTACACACCATAGAAAATCCATATAAAATGCATTGGTCATAAAATGAAAGAGAAGCTTGTTCGCGACTTTAGAGCAAAACCAACTGACGTACCCATGGATGGACGGACGAGTGGACAGACGGGACTGATTACAATATACTTTGACCTTTGACTCCCGTGAGTCTCAAACTAGCGACCCTTCTATTCCAAGTTTTACACTCAACCACTGAGCCACTGCGCTCCTCGATAAAACAGCCTTCAGGGACAGACGAAGGAAACTATTGTGCCATTAGCCATTCAACCCTACGCTACATACATATATGAGCCGTGACATGAGATTTCCAACAATGTGGTATGTGCGACCAGCAAAGCCTAAGGTCAGCCTGCGCATACACGCAGTCTGATCAGAGCCTTTGCTAGTCACTTGAATATTCTATGGTTGTTAAGCTATTGACCAAACGTCATTTGAAATTTCTAAGCTTAACAGGAGACTACACAGGCTCGTCTGAGTCTACTCATGTCAATATACCACATTGTTGGAAATCATATGTCGCGGCTCATACCAATTCTTATTGTTGCAACTTTGATATAGGAATCGATGGGTAAAGAAAGGTTATTTGGCCAGTATATGACATTTCATTGCTTATAGCATCCCCGAGTAGCGAAGGCTCTGGCGAGTCTACACATACGCATAAATTGGCTGCTCGCATACACAAAATATGTATGTACATGTAGCTGTAGGCTCAGACCAAATGTAGGCCTCTACACTGGATACGTTATAATGTACCAAAATCTCGCGTCAGGCCCTGGCACATATAAAATCAAATGTCCACCGTGACAAATGACACAGAGCACGATTTAACTTCATGATCATTGTAATTTTTGCTTCTCTACAAAAATCATATTTGCATAGCGCCCGCACGTGTGTTACAAACAATTCTTTAACTAATCTTGGTCCCAGATTGTTCAATAAAATGTACAAGTCACTGAAAATTTTCGCGCTACTGCACCGGATTAACTTTTTCTTTTGCAAAGAGCGCACTTGTATCATGGATGGCGAACTCTACACAGCGGGGGATAGCAATATCTTGTTAAAATGGAAAATTATATTCGTGTCATTATGAAAAAACTACAAAATAGCAACAATATTTACGAACCTGACAAAATAAGCTTGAATTAAATGCTTATGTATTGGCGCGTGCATTGTCGCGTGCCAACACGCGCGCAACGTATGACGTCACAGCATGAAAGCAACTCACTTTTATGTTTTCCGTAAGATTATGACTTTAGAAGCGGAAAGTAATAGTTTTGTAAGGATTTAATCCACAAATTTAATTACTACAGGTTTATTAAATAACAACATCAAGCTATAATCTTATAAATTGCTCCTTCCGTACGCTCCTCACAGCGGAAATGGTGCCAAGTGACGAACGAAGTGCAAGATAGTGAAACGTGATTTCTTTTCTCCTGCTTTTTCAGCCTGGCCCAAGGTTTTAAAACTGTTTTCATGCTCAATCAACTGAGCACGAAATTTATCCAGCTCATAAATGTTAAAATGCCAACAATTGTTGGCATTTTAATATTTATTAGCAGGATAAATACACCAACTAAGAGTTTAACAGCAAGAAAAATAATTATTTTTCATTATTTTAGCTTTAATTAGCAGTTGAAAATTCTTGCTCAGCTGAGTTAAGCACGAAAACAGTTTTATAACCTCGAGGTCAGGTCAACTCTATTGATGATTTTGTTGTTGGTTTGTGTTTGATTTGACGCTTAACGTCTCAATCACCAATTTTCCAGTCATGTCGGTCTGATGTATGAGGCATCCAGTCAGTCATTGATCCATGAGAGTCCTGATGGCGTTTACTGAATCGGGGGTAATGACCATATTGTTTTACGGATAAGGAAAATCAGTAAAAAATATCAATATGGGGAAAAATGGGGGCTGAAGAATAAAAAAAATCTTAAAATTGTAAAAAATCACAGATTTGACTTAAAAACACACTAAATAATGGGAAATATGTGTAAAGTATAAAGCATAATTATAATTAAAAACAACAACATATATCAGTTTTTACTATATCAATTTTATATAGTGATTGATTCTTTATAATGAATAAGCAAATAATTTAAAGAAAGAGAAAAATGTAGTAAACTTTTAAAGATTAGAGAATTCCAGACCCCCACCCCCACCCTCATGCATGTGATTAGTGCGACTGCAGGATTTGGCCTACACATATTATCATTATCATTCGTTAATTCTACAGTTCATCAAATGTATCTAACAGCCATCTCATAAATAGAGGATCTTACATGAGTGCTCATGTTTTATTGAATTTATTAAACGAGTTGGGAAAAAGAGATAAAATGCGAGGCTTGCCGAGCATTTTATCTCCTTTTCGCAACGAGTTTAATAAATTAAATAATACAAGAGCACGAATGTTAGATTCTATTTATCATATGACAAAAAGGTTACGTTGAAATCTCATTTCTCGCGTAAAAACGTTATAACTTTGTTATTATAAATGCAACGTTGTTATGGACGTCATAATGTTTCCCGAAAATCGATAAACCACTAGTGGTTTACAGATTTTATTGCATGGCGTTATTTCACTCCCTGGCGCGACGTCATATGATAAACATTTTTGTCATATGACGTCGCGACTGGCAATGCAATAACGTCTTTTAATATATACAAAGCAGTGAAATGTTGAGAAACTTTAATGTGAATAAAAAATGAATTTCAAAAGTTCTGTTTTAATATGTGATATAATAACTTCTCATCGGTGAAATATAATATTTTAAATTACCTCTCCATTGAGCCCATTTCAGAATTTCAAACACCTGAAAGGTTCTTTCAAATGAACGTAACGCAAAGTGTGGGTGGGTATTCATTGTCATAATTAGATCACAGAGAAACCTTGCGTACAAATATTGATGTTGGTATTTGCTATTGTTTTTATCTTCAGCTCGCAGGGGCGGATCCAGGGTTTCTGGAAAAGGGGTTCATATTTGTAAAGGTGTTGGGGGGGGGGGGGGTTGGATCGCATTGCATATTTTATCTCATTTTTCTTAAGTAAGACCAAATTATTTCTTATCCATAGGATATTTAAAAACGGGGGGGGGGGGGGGTGGGGCGGGGAGGGGGGTTCAAGCGAACCCCCTCTGGAACCCCCTCTGGATCCGCCTCTGGCTCGTTCTGCTCCTGTGATTTAAGTGTTGGAAGACAGACACGTAATAAAACGTAATCTTACATGAAATTTAGTGTGATGTCAAATGTGCAAACAGCTGTTACGTTTCCTAAATGGTTTTGCATCAGTTCTAAACATGCATGAATCTTTTAAGAGGGCTGTTCAAATATGAATGCAAGTAGCTTCATAACTTTCTTCACATATATGCTACGACAAAATGTCATACCTTTCTGGAAAGAACTATTTGTCGCCTTTAAAATGGCACCAAACATAAAGTAACACTCGCTATATTTCTTGAGTAACAGACCCTTATATAAAGGCCATTCCTGTATACTGAGGTTTTTCTGAAGCAAATTGCAATGCACGTTTTGGTACATGTATGGATATAGTGTAATATCTTTGTAAGTTTTAGACACAATGGCACCAAATTTTAAATGTAAGTTTAAGTAACAATCCAAAAGTTTCTTGCAGGAAAAAGTTTATATGATCTTGTTTCAATCTCGAGTAAAGAGGCACGTTTGTGACGTCATTAATTTTATGATAAACGTCATTTTGAGTTATCTACTGGTGATGGAATAATAAACATCGCTGTGTCGTTTTCTTTGCGTTTTGCGGAAAACATGCTAAATATGTCATAAGGAAATTTTCAAAATAATCCGTCCTCAATTTACAGAGTTATCCCATTTTATATACTTTTTTCAAGCATTTTTCTGCTTCTTAATGACGTGTTTACATTAATTAAAATATGTTCAATCTGTCTAGTTCTCAAGACCAGGTGAGTATTTTTATTGTAAATAATACCTATAGTGGTCAAACTTAAAGTTTACATTCAAATTTAGAATAAAGCCGCAATGAAATGACAAAAAAAATAAGTATAAATTCTATAACCCCTTTCACTTAAGGCATTTTGACTTAATAAAAATGCTTTTCAGCGTTTAAAAATGACCCACTATCCATCAATTATTTGCAGCAACAACTCAGTATGAGCGATCAACATATTGTCTTTGAGTTAAAACTAGTTTAAATGTTGCTTCGTGCATTTTGTTATAGATAATGTTAGCTGAAAACTGAAAGGTGATGTTTTGATTACCATTTATTTGCAAACATAAAGAGACTTTAGTGCAAACGATTCGTTGTAATTTAACAAAAGCATGTCGGATTTTCGCAACTTTCACAGAACCATTATGCAAGAATATGGGGATACTTCCTTAAAGATTTCAAGAAATTTCACCTTTTCTTCGAAGAATTATACGCTCGTCTCTTTCACTGGTAATGTTCGAAGCGTTGAGTTTGTTAGTATACACACGTGACCCTCATTCCAAGGGCTATAACTCGATAAATATACTGTAGTTTTCTTTAGGTCTGGTACCACTTTAATGGTGACATATAGTCCTTTATAGAAACGTTTACCATTTTGTCGTGGCATATACGTGAAGAAAGTTATGAAGCTACTTCCATTCATATTTGAACAGCCCTCGTATTGGTGGAAAAAATTGAAACTAATATACATTTAGAGCAACCTTTTTATTTGCTCACAACGACCTGGAAGTATGGTGGTAGTGTGTTTGTACAGAGGTTGCTGGAGGAGCCCAAATGATCCCTTATGTGGGAAATATCGGTATCTAAGCTTAACATGCTTAAAGTGTATGTTCTCGACTTTTAACAATTTTCTTTGAATCAAAAATAAATATTTCATTATGTACTGATTTAATTTTCACAGATCATTTATTCATCTGCTAAGTTAATTACAGGACTATGTATCAGCTTTATGCAAACATCTTGGAGCAGCCATCTTACAGCAACACACACATTAACTTGAGTTTACCTCTTCATGCAGGTCCAATGATTGAAGCAGCACCTTCAGTCAATTTCTTCATTTCAATATAGGATAATGTATATTCTGTTTTAATTACAATCAACGGTCAGATCAATGCAAATTAGAATGTTACAACTGTCAAAAGAAAAGTATTGTATTTTTCAATAAGTTTCATTTGATTTTAATCTATCTTTTTGTACCCAAAATGAAGAAAATTGTTACAAAATATGTCGTCTGATATAGTTATAATTAGTGCTGTAAGGGTTAAATTTTTGAAATAAATATTAAATATCGACCAGATATCAAAATATACTTATCAATGCACCCACTGCTAAAAATATTACTCTGAAACATTGTTATTTTTGACATTATCAAGGATATATAACTTTGCTTGTGTTGTGTGTAAGCAGATGGATGTGCTTCCACTTTTCTTGTGTAGAGCTCATTGACCTGAAAATAGCCAGACCCCCATGAACAAACAAATTACAGGCTAATTGAAGAGCATTCACAAACATTTAATGAGGGATTATTCCTGCCATACTGTAAGCTTTATAATAAATGCATATGAAAAAGTATGAATTTTCCCTTTAAATTTAGAAGATTGACAAATCCATGTTTTAGGGTTAAAATGGCATTTTTCACCCAAAATTTTATTTTTATAGTCCTCTTGACTTCTAGAAATTAAATTTGAAAACATAATTTAGTTCTGAATCCCACTAAAAGAGTTGTGAACTTTCTTTATTTGCAGAAAAATGCATTTGTGCAGATTTCTTCATCAGTTCGTGTTTGGCAGTTAATTGTTTGGTGCTTCAATTAATCTGTAAAACAGAACACGTGTCAAAATCTGTAAAATTGCACTTTCTTGCATATGCCAATTTGTTAATGCCACTTTTTTAAAATTCGTTTTGGGTTGTTTAAAACATCACAACTCCTTGACTTTAAATTCAGTCTTGTATATTCAAATTTTCATATTTAGATAAAAGAAGAATCCTTTTAGCAAAAAGAGTAAACAATAGGATTTTGGCTGAAAAATGCCATTTTTAACCTAAAAACAACAGTTTTTGCAATTTGTCAAATTTTAGCTGGATACAGATATTTCCCACATAATGGATCATTTTGGCATCACCAGTTTCATGTATTTAATAATCCATGATGATTAACTGAAGGCAATAGCTATCAAAATTAAATTAAAAAAATAATCTGAAAATTAATTCATCATATTTAGGGGGATACTCTGTTTGAGCAACTCCAGCAACCTCTGTACCAAGCACACTACCACCATACTTCCATCTAAATGTATACCATTTTATATATTTCCACCAATAATATATATATATATATATATATATATATATATATATATATATATATATATATATATATATATATATATATATATATATATATATATATATATATATATATATATATATATATATATATATATATATCGACTCGTAAAGTAAAGAAACAATATCCTCATTTTTCATGATATATACTTAAACGCAAAGGAAACGCAACTCTTTTTATAACGGTAGTTCCTTCTTTTTCATAAAAGAAATTCAGCCAGCGATAATGAAATCGCTAAGTACCGCTATTTGCCTTGCATACCGCACCAAAATCAGACCGCTGTGACATATGGTAAGCGAGCTGCAACGAGAAATGTAAGGTGACACCCATTTTTAAAGTCACAAAGTTAAAACTTGTGCCTATTTTGCGAAATAAACGTTTTAAAACCAATTTCGGTTTTTGAAAGCAAAAGGATAGACAAAATCAAATCAAGTACATTTATGTTTTTGTTAACGTTCATTTTGTCAACATGACGTCTTTATTTTATTTTTTTGCGAAATCGGTCATTTTTATCCAAACGAATATTAATAATTGAAAGCTTTTAATGTCATCATATAGCCCTCAATACATTGTATAGAAGACATAAGTATCGCGACATGATCGAACTAAATGCGTCTAAATAATGACTGTTTTTAAAAAAAAGTAGGTTGACGTCAATGAAGAAACGCTGCAACGCAGCGACTGATATCATTGATAATCAATAAACTTTCAAACCATTTTAGTGTTTTCCTTTAATTAAGACATCTGGCTATCAGATCAAGCTGTTTGTTTTAAAAATCGAATGAGACATCACTTTTTAGACTCCATTTGTTGAACTTTACTGACGTCATTATAACGCCAGCATGGAAATTGTGATCGAAACCATTTTACGGCAAATCATTACTCAATGCGCAGGAACACAGGATATAATTAAGATATTAGTCTATTTTGATCCTTGTGGAAGAAAAAGTGGATTGAAAACGGTTGCGTTTCTTTTGCGTTTAAGTATATATACTTTTCACTTCACTTCGCATTTATCTATTTTCCTCAACTCGTTTAAAAGCGCCTACAAAAGATCACTCCAAACTAGAACATATGTTTTGAAACCTTAACCCTTAAAGCGCCAAGAAAAAATGCATCTGAAAATGTCGTCTGCTGAAGTCGTCTGCTGCAAATAATTGCCTAGCGTTACTAACGAATTAAGTATAGAAGCAAACAGCGTGGACCCAGAACAGAGCAGTCTGATCTGGGTCCACACTGTTTGCCATAGAGGCTTCTTAAACATTTCAGCAGACGAGAAAAGCAGACGACTTTTGCTGCGATTAGCGCTTTAAATGTTAATAACTAAGGCTGATGTCTGCTCTAAGGCGGTGGTTTGTTGTTGCTGATTCATTGTTTATTGTTGCTCCTATTGTTTGTGGGGGTTCTGTGTTTGGTCCTTGTTTTGTTATGCAGAACTTAGTGCCCTTTCTAGTTTTACAATGGGGAAGAGAGAGAGAGAGAGCAGATAAATGCTTTACGTTAATTGTCTTCCTGGTAGTATTATGTGGCTAAGGCTCCCGTACCGTGCCGTGGGTTGGTCTGCAGTCTGTGATTGTGTTTTTTCCTGATCATACTCACTTACTTTTAATACCACAAGTTTCAAATCATTTTTTTTTTTTTGGACAAACTACATTGTCGAAGAACTGTAAGGAAGACACTGATCAGCCTTTCACAGACTGGTCTTTACCTTCTGTGTGTCTTCGCGTGGTCCCAGTGGCGGATCCAGAGGGGGTTCAGGGGGTTCACACAAACCCCCCTCACTCCCATCCCCACCCCCGTTTTTAAATATCCTATGATATAGACCAAGTTATTTCATTTTAATGGGATATTTAAGAAAAATGAGATAAAATCAGCAGAGCGAAACCCTCCCCCACACACACCTTTATACATAGGAACCCCTTTCCAGAAATCCTATATCCACCCCTGGGCTTGAAAGGGATATTTGAGCGTATATTCCAATTATAGTCATAGAAACTAGCAAAGCAATAATGATAAAACTGTTTTCTTTCAAAACTACATGTAAGCTTTATTGAATCAGAGTTTGAAAGCAAGAAATTGAAATATTATTTTTTTTAGTATTTAAGTTTTTATGACCAGTTGAAATTCCATGCTCAGTTGAGTTGAGCAGGATAGCTGCGCAAACATCTTTAAAATAGTGACTTAAACCATATAAGCCTAGCGTCCTTTTTGTGGAACATGGAGAAACAGTGCAGAGCCAGATCAGACGCCGCACAATGCGGCGTCTCATCAGGATCTCTACTATTTGTTACAGAATGTTATGTTCAAATTCGAATAAAAATGAAAAATACCACCCAACAACCCTTAAAACTGAAATGTACTTATCCATTTGATAATAGAGGGCAATTCCATTCGACTTAAATGGGTTAACTCATATGTGATAAATATCATTTTCGCATGGGCTGATCAATATGTTTTGACTCGTGAGTAGCCAGCAGAGGAAAATAAATGTGGAAACAAAAAGCGCCAGATCAGCCAACTCTAGAGGAGCAGTCTGATCAGGCACTGTTAGTTCGCTGTCTTTAACAAATGAGCCGTGACATGGAATTCCCAACAATGGTGTATGTGCGACCAGCAAAGCCTCAGATCAGCCTGCGCATACGCGCAGTCTGATCAGAGCCTTTGCTTGTCGCTTGAATATTCTACGAATGTTAAGCTACTGACCGAACATCATTTGGAGTTTCTAAGCTTAAAAAGGGGTTACATAGACTCATCTGAGTCTACACTTGTCAAAATGCCACAGTGTTGAAACCACGTGACGCGACTCAAATGATTTATCCATAACATGGATGGATTAGTCCAGACCATCAACTGGAAGATTCCATTTTAATTTCTCAGCAGTTAAAAAGTAATAATCGGGTTTTTCGAGAACATGTGCTTTAGCTGTTTTATTCGTTTATTGCACTGCACTGTTTCAGCCATGGTGTATCGTTGTTTTACGCCCCATTTATCAATAATAGTCATGTCGAGAGGTATCGACTCAGTATTTTATAATGTCGCTGATTAATCAGAAAGCGTGTATCAGTCTCAGTTATATCAGGCCCCGAAGTTATAAAACTTTTTTCTTGGTCAACTCAGCTGAGCACGAAATTTATCCTGCTCATAAATGTTAAATTGCCAACTATAGTTGCCATTTTAACATTTATTAGCATGATAAATACAAAATCTGAGAGATTTAAAGCAAGGAACTTCTTTATTTGTCTGTGTTTTAGTTTTTATGAGCAGTTGAAATTTCATGCTCAGTTGAATTGAGCATGAAAAAGTTTTATAACCTCGGACCCTTATCGCCTCTTCAAGACAAACGACTTGCCTACAAAGCCATTAATTTTGTTCTTTGAAATTATAAGCATATATGTAATAATTAATCATGTGTACCAGTATTTTTGTCAAATGACGGCATATAAAAAGTGAAAAAGCCTAAATATCCACATATCTCTTTTGTATCTTTAAATCCCTTTACATGAGCACAAATATCCTCATTATGATTAAATTTATTATCTTAGAACAAAAGAAAAATTACAGTGGTATAACACATCAAACGACGAAAACATTTTAATTCTCGGAAATCTACAAAGCACGAGCGATTTCAACAGACTAAGCATCACGCAAAACGAACAACATTTAAATACCGGAGGATTCCTAGATAAAATATCTAAAATAATGGTATAAAAGATTTTTCATAAATACCACTTTTATCTTGTCAACCGCCGTGGCTATCTCGCAAAAATCCCTACTTCTACACCCAAGAAACGTCAGATAAGAGACTAGAGCCGTGTGATTTGTAGCATTCTCGGTTCCGATATTTAGTCGCCTATAACGAATTAGAGTTCTTAGAAATGAAGATATCGCCAGATCCGTCTTATCAGGACTTTGCACTTGTCCAATTTTGCGAAGCCTAAATGCGATTAATAAATGAAAGCTTATTCGCAATCTGCACGAAAATATGTTTATCAGTGTTGTAATTACGGCCTCGAACAGAACCGAAGATGAGAGTGTGTCCAAATCGGTAACTCTCTTATTTCGCTATGAAAACATATGTTGTGGGTACCCATTGGAAGCGTCTCTAAGAGACGCTTCCAATGAAACCAACAACAATTGTTTTCATTGAGCAATGAGAATGTTATTGCCATTTTTCGGCTGTAAAAATATGTTCATCCAAGGCTATTGCTCAATCTATGATCAAGGAGTCGTTCATCTTGTTGATAAGAATCTTCGAAAATTCCATTCGTAGTCGGTTTAAAATCAGACATTAAAAGCATAAAATACCCAAGAACCGAAGGAAGTACATCACTGATCAAGGAACCAGTTTTCTCAAACCAGCCGACGTTTCAATATTTATAGAATTTTTGCATAGCGCACACGTCTCTGATGCCCATGATAACGTCAAGGATACAACGGTCCAAAGTTACTCAAGATTTAGTGACACAATCAGACAGTTATATAAATGGATGAAAATGGCATCAAATGTTATCTAAACACTCGTTTATTATAAATTGTCTTCATTTGGAATGCCCATATATAAAAACAAGAGACCTATAACTTGTTTGAGAACCTTGGGTAAATTGTTTACAATGTACAAGCCCTGCCAGCCAAGAGCGACAGTGACGTCATGTTTTGTTTACAAAGTTGGAATGGATTCTGGCAAGTTTCCGTACAGACTAAGGATGATATTCTCGTGTTGCATGCATTAAATTTGACTCCCTCCCCCCTACTAGGGGGATGGTCTGTGCTCCCTTGCTCCCTGAAAATAATGCATTGATCTACAAAAATCACCAAACGAAACGGAGGCTTTTCCTTTGAGGTGAGATTTTTAAATTTATTTTTCACTGTTGGGCAGGGCTCCCTTAATCTCCAAACTATGAGCTTGCTCCCCTATAAGAATTACTAGTGCTCTCCAGCTCCCTGAAAATAAAGAGCCATTCTCCCCAGATCCCCAAAGCCCCTGGGGCCCAAATTTAGGGCGAAGGACTGTACGGAAATGTTCGCGAGAATTTTATTTTCGCAAATAGCGTTAAAATATAAAAAAAAATCGCGACTATGGCATGATTTATCTACATCAGTAAACAACGACAGAGTGATTTCGCCATTTCGCGAGGGCTTTATTTCGGTGAAACTTCGCATTTCACAAAAATAAAACCCTCGCGAAAATTATCTGAAGTTGCAGTATCTTTAAGCCCTATGTATGGCCGTGGCTGCTATCTGTACTATGGCGGTGATTCTGTTGTTGTTTATACTGCTGTCCGTTATACGGCGGCGTTTCTGTTATTGTTTAATTATTGATTGCTGTTACTGCCATTGAGTGTAGGGAATTTGCATTTGCTCCTTGTTTTGTGGTGTGCATGTCGTTCTTAGTGCCTTTTCTAGTTTTGCAACGATCTTGCTGAGGAAGAGAGAATTGGTTTCTTATAATTGGCACCTTGCTGCTGTCGTGTGGCTGTCTGTGGCTCTACATCGTGGTGCCATGGGTTAGTCCGCAGTCTGTGATTGATTGCATTTCCTGATCATACTCTGAAATTGCTCCGACAGAAATGGCAAAAACTCAGCAGAAGGTACAGTTCTGATCATTTTTTGATTTGAACAAAGCTTTTGATTACACTTAACAACACTTATAAGTGTGCACACATATATGGACCCATATCTTGATAAATAAAAGTCAGATCATTTTGAAATTTTCACCATATATAGATGACATTCATGACATGATATTCCATAAATTTTAATTTTCATAAAACTTAAACTTTTAAAATGCGAAATCAAAATTCAAATATATCGTAAAATAAAAGTTCACAGTTGTTTTGTTTGTTTTAAAATGTATCTTTCTATGACATTTCATTCATGCATATTATTTAATTGTTGAGCATTTTTTAATAAAATTAGGTGGGTGAGTTTTGACTCAGTTCCAAGGAATATTCCGTGTGAATTCTTACTGATAAAACGTGCTCTTCATAAATGGGAACTTAACTGCATCTCGCTGTCATCAGGAAGTACTGGAAACGGAGGTCACTCCATTGTTGAGAAATCATGGAGGAATGCAGCTGCTGCACGATGGTGCTCCAGCCCATCGGACAAGGGCCACCACTGCATATCTGAATGCAAACAACGTAAATGTCGTTGACTTTCCCCCCAAATCACCAGACTTAAATGTAATTGTAAACATTTGCGATGAACTAAACCGCCGTGTAAGGCGAACAGGGGCTATTCCGACCATACTGAGAGCAAAATATCTCTACGAGTGGAACAACCTCCCTCAGAATTACGTTCAGCGTTATGTGACGTCATTGAGACGCCGAACTGTCTTGCCGTAGTGAACAGTGCGGGGGACATACCCGCTACTAAGTTTACATAGACATGGACGCCGCTGCAGGATTTAACTTAAGAATATTGTGATATTTACTTTGTTTTGTGATATATTCGATCAAGTTTGGTAACTTCTAAAGTATTTGAAAAATGTGAACTTTGATTTTACCATAAATTTGAGTTTTGCGTTCGCATTTTTTAACTTTTTATTTTATTCGAAATAAAATAAATGCAATTTTATTACACACATGTCGTTTATATTTGTTAAAAATTTGAAAATGAACTTACCTGTATTAACGGAGATATAAGCCCATTTATATGTGCACACTTATAAGTGATGTTAAGTGTACATGGTTGTACCATTCTAACATTTTTTTTGTTGTTTCAAAACTATTGCACATGCCTAGGAAAAATCAATAGTACATATTACAGATCAACCTATTTTGTTCACTTTCATTTATTTTAAAAGGACGAATGCGCACACCGATACAAATACAAAAGAACCTGTCTTAAGCAGCCACTCAAAAAAGACAAAAAATTGGTTTTCAAGACCGATTATTGCTTAATGCAGGACAAAAGTATTGCTTATAATTGTTTTGCTGTCAAATTTTCAGGAAATGTAGATTGTTCAAAACATATGCAAAATTTACATTTCATATGGTTGCACAATTTTAACTATTTTTTTCTGTTTTTCTTTTTTTAAACAATTGCACATTACATATTACAGATCAACCTATTTTGTTCACTTTCTTTTATTTTAAAAGGACGCATGTGCACACTGATACAAATACAGTTGTATATGTCTTAAGCATCCAATCAAAAATGCCAAAAATTGGATTTCAAGACCGTTTGTCGCTTGATGCAAGTCAAAAGTATTGCAGAATGCTTCTGCAATACTTTTGACATGCATTAAGCAGTAATTGGTCTTTAATACCTTTGTTTTGTCTATTTTTGGGTGACTGACAAGTTTTACTGTATTTGCTTCCCGCGCAAGCTTTAGTAGAACCCTTTTCCACGACGAATCTCATATTGCTTTTAGAGACCTGATGAATTTGACACAATCAAGAGAAAATATCTAAATAACGGAATTTTCATCGAACTGAAGATGTTAATGAGACAAACAGATTTGCTGTATCGCTTTAATCACGGAAAAAATATCAGATGAGTTCAAGCAAGATGGATGCCATGTCTTATTTCAACCCAACATACTGGCAAACACAAAATGACGTTAATTAGATGCTTAAAAACATTAAAATGGAAAACAAAAGGACCAGTCTAGTTTACCTAACGTGGGTTGAGTACAAATGTAGTCATTTTGGTCATATGATACGGACTGTAAAAGTCATACATTTATTTTGGTTGTCTAATCCAAAGAACGTTCCAAATGATATCTGACCTAAATTGGGTCTGTTGTTTCTAAGAAAAATATATACTATCACTTTGCCTTGTGTTTTCTGATATTTTAAACCATCTAACATGAGCAACCTTACGCACTGGCTGAAAGTAGTTATCTATTGTAATTGTCTCATAAGGTTTGAAATATTCAGGCAGAGTATATTGAATTCTGTCTCAGTGTTTTTGAAAAATACGATTTCAATATTGCCCATATAAATGCATCAGAAGTCAGATTTTAACTTGCTGTAAAGAGAGTCAATGCCAACCAAGGTCTTCATTTAGAAACACACGGCTTGTTTGTAACTAATTCCCTGTGCCACAAATCATAACCCAAATTCACTGGCTTCCTAGTTTTGGAAGGGAAGGTTATCTAAGTGTCCTGATCCACATCAGAATTAAGTAACTAAGTAAGTTTACGTCTACTTTAACCATAACATGATCATGTGTAGTACATATGTCAATAAATAAATGCAAAATTAAATGTGAGGTTGGTACCATTAACCCAGTTATGCCGAATGGGATTCCCAACTGTTATGAATTAGACTAGTCCATTTCCAATTTAAGGGTTGCTGGGTGGTATTTTAAATTTTAGATTCAACTTTTAAAATAAACTTCTTTAAGGAAACAGTGGAGAACCTGCTCAGACGCCGCGTTTTGCGGCGTCTGATCTGGTTTTGCACTGTTTGCCGATGTCCCACAAATAGGACACTAGTCCTAAATGGTTAAACATGTTTTAGCTCTAAAAAAATATTTTCTGACCATTCCAAGGTGGTGCTAATTTTATGGATCCTTTTTGTTATTTAGTTTTCAAGTTTGGCTTAATTATGCTGCCTTGTCTGTTCCTTGCGGACTTGTGATCACCTGCTGGGAAAGGGCTGACCTCTTGGCTCTCTTGTGTGTGATGTTTTCCTGTGTTTTGTCACTTTCTCATATGATGTCTCTGGTCAGGTGTGGTACTTTATTGTATCGATTCCTGCTATTTGCCTTCTTCTTAACTTAGAATGGTATTTACCATATTAGGACATAAAGGCCATCCTGGTCATGCGATCTTAACCAATTGAATAAACTTTCGTTCCGCTTCCCTAAGAAGTCTTCCCTAGAAGGCTATAACATTAATGTATTGCAACAGACTGCATGCTTGGTAGTCAACCCAATCACGGTTGGCAACTTTGCTTTCCTCTTTAATTGCACGCCGGTGGGTCGGACTTCAGACTCTATGATGGTTCCGACTTAAAGACTTATCTATTGATGAGATGGTAGGGGCCTGATGCTTTGGCTGTTTGTCGGGCCCACCGGGGTTTACCTGTTGGATTTCTTTTGCTCCGGTATTCAGTTTAATTTACTGTTGAGTCCTTATCCTTGCTTTATCTCCTTGTTATATCTTGATTTATATGCTTTAGGAGATGATGCATTGATAAGTTAGGGGTCTTTCATGCAAACCAAATATCTATGTGTCTTGATCCACATCTGAATTAAGGGTGAGGTTGGCGCCGTTAAACCGGTTTAAGCCCTCCAGTAAAATATTTTACTGACCGTTCCAAGGCGGTACTTCTTTTGTGGATCTTTTATGTTTTTGTTCTGTCTTGTGTTTGCTATGTTTTGTGCGCGTCTGTTTGTGTGTGCTTTTTGGTCACCTGCTGGGAAAGGGCTGACCTCTTGGCTCTCGTTTGTGGCGTCTTCTGTGAGTTTGTCACTTTCCCATTGGTATCCTGGGTCAGGTGTGGTACTTGATTGTATCGATTCCTGATCTTTGCACCATTATTTACTTTCCATATGAAAGTTTAGTGTAAATGGTCCTCTGGTTTCAGGGTACTTCAATAACAGAAAACGAATTTTGAGTGTAAAATTACTAAAACAAGGCTATCGTTATCATAAACCTCGTTAAGCATGTTTTCTAAAATCTACCAAAGACACGCATAATTTATCATTAAATGCAACGTTGGCTTGAAAACTATTGAGACACAAGGCATTGATTTTTGTTCTGATAGTGGAACAGACCAAAGAACGTTTCCTATGCAAAAACGTTTGTTTCTTGCTATCATAGAAAAGAAAAAGAGCGGGAAATCTCGTACTTCAGGACATTTATAATGCACAATTTGCATCTGTTGTTTTAACGCTGAGTTTCACACGCGAAAAATCTTGATCAATTTCAGCTCCATTCGATGAAATATTTTTGGTATTCGCCAACTAGCATTAAATGCACTTTATATAAACCACCTTCTGTTAATCTTTATAATATATCTATCTGATATCTAACATATTGTTTAAGAATGTTGCGTAAATTTATTTCTCCCTGTTTCTTTGCATAAATATGAATGAATCTAATTAGAGCACAGAGCATTCTCAGCAGTCTCCAAATTTTGGCAGCCCAAGTTTCCATGGAAAGCCCTTTAGTCACTAACTTTAATATTTGCAGACATCATTAGGAAATTTTTTTTTTGTTTGCCAGTAAATCTAGATTTTGTTATAATATTTGAGTTAACATTTTAAAGTCTATTTTTTAAATCATGAGATATATTTTTAATTGCAATTAAGATATTCATTAATATTATGTCAAATGGCCATTACGATGTCATCAGACCAAGGGATTAACCCTTGCCCTGCTGAACCCGGATTTATCCTTTTCAGTAAACACGGTAGATCCAGATCAGGTGGCTTCTGATGAAGCCACCTGATCAGGATCCACAGTGTTTTCCACTCAGATTGATAACTATATGCTTGGAGCGGGAATGCTGCATACTACAAGGGCAGAAATTGAGGAGGAATGTAGTACATAAAATATCTAGCATGATAAAGGCTTAATGTCATGGAATCCTGTCATATTTAACTTCTCAATAGAAAACGTGTTTTGTGGTTTGTTTCAAGGCAACACCAATATCTGCCCACTTAGCTAATGTGACTTAATTAATGCAAAATATGTTTACGAAAGTACCATATATATAATTTAGGCAGTGACCAAAGGCATCAATCAGCCGGTGCATATTCCCCAACTGAATTGTGACTTTATTGTATCATGGGCAAGCATGTTTTTCTTATGGAGCAGCTCTTAGAACGATAAAAAGCGACTTGAAAGATAAGACTAATAAATGAAATGCTACAAGATGCAACAAGTGGTTTCTGTCAATCCTAATATATTATTATTTTATTTCATAATGTGGGGTAGTATGATATTATCTACCGATTTCAGAGTGATAATTATAATAGCAATTTAGAAAATAGAGCCAAAATGAGGGAATTGAATATTGAATTTCAGATCAGTGCTGTGGTGTTGATTAGCTGGTGATGTGACATTTATCTATGAAGGACAGTTTACGTGTCTTCAGCAGTTTTAGTTAAAAAATGAGTATGACCTGCAATAATCCTGGCATTAATTTTAGCACAAATTTGGCGAATATTCTTCTCTATATGCTCACTTTTTTCTGGTATGATGTTTGCACCATTTCTGCAGATATCCCTGTTATTATTACAGCAAGAACATTTCCCTGGACTTGCCTTCGACCCACCATGCTCATCTAAGGAGATGAAAATCTCCTTAGTGCATAACAACAAATAACCAACTACTGAATTGATATATTTAATGTTTTGAGCCGGAAAAGGTAACCGATTATCCCGACTTTTTATTCCTTACCATCACTAACACACATGCAAATACTTCACTGCAAAACTTCATTTAACATTATGTTGAAAACGGTGCCAATCTTACCATTTCCAAAGAAAAATTAATGTGTGTTTAATCGGTCGCTCTTCGGCTGAATGACGAATTACATCACCATATCTAGGTACCTCCCAAAAAGCGACAGCTCCACAACAGTGCCACCTAGTGGTTCTCACTAAAACAAGGGAAAGCAATTTTCGTCTAATTCATTCCATTCAAACGACAAAAATTACATATATTTTAATCTTATCTTTACTACGAAATAGGTGTTTATTCTTATTATACAAAGACATTGACATTCTGTTTTAAATTTTAATGTGTGTTCTGTGTTTTATGTTAGCTTTATTGTACAATTTTACGAGTGTATATACAAATATTCACTTTTGTAGGTGGGACGAGTCGAAGACGAGTTTCCCCCTACAAGAGGGAATATTTGTATATTTACGAGTATTTGTACAATACAATTCTTGTATCATGACCAATAAAACAACCACATTTTAATTTATTCATCAGATATTTAAGTCAATTATAAGCTCTACCCTTGACAGGGCCTTGTGGAAATTATTGTACAGCATAGATCAAAGGAAAGGCGGCAAAGTCCTGATCTTTGCGCCCTTACTTACTTTAATAACTGCAGAATCTGGGGTGGAGGTTTGCCCAGTAAAATTAATTTAAGCCCACGCCAAGTAGCTTCGCCTGCTGTCTGTTCTAAGGCGGTGATTCTGTTGTTGTTTATTCTTTGTTTAATGTTGCTCCCATTGTTTGTGGGGGTATTGTATTAGGTCCTTGTTTTGTTATGCAGTACTTTATGTCAATTTAAGTTTTGCAATCATCTAGCTGAGGATGAGAGCGAGAGATGATTGCTTTACTTTTATTGTCTTCTGGATGTCATTTGGCTGTTATCGTTCTTTGCATCGCGGTTCCGTGGGTTGGTCTGCAGTATACGATTGTGGCATCCCCTGGTCATACTACGCACTAGACGTTTTGTAGCATATTCAAGCAAAGCACATAGATTAACCCATATAAGAGGCCCCAAAGGGGTCTGTACTCCCTTTCTCCTTTAAAATGATGCATTGGTGTCCCCAAATCCGAAAAAAAGTTTCCTTAGCTCCCTGAAATTATTTTGTCTTGCTTCACAAATCCCTAAAATCAATTCAGCTTCTCCCCAAATTCCTAAAAATATAAGCCAATTCTCCCTAAAATGTATTTTTCTCTTCGTGGGATCAAATTCATATACTAAAAGCTATGAGGCTATACACAAGCACGTGACTTAATGTTCACTTAATATTTTGTGTCATACGTGTAAAGACAGGGCTTAGCCATATAATACATGACATATATTTATTTTAATTAAATGCATGATATATAGCTCAAAGTATGAGGCCATCCTTAAAATGTTATTGTTGTACCTGGTAGAGTAGGTATGGAGGAATGCTCTCTAGATTTTTTAAATTAGGGACAGCTTAAACTAGAATTTATTTAAAACAAAGTGAAAGCATTTATTTTTTGCAACTATAAAACGTCTTTTTACAATTGCTATCAGGCTCTATACGCGTGCTTAACTTCAATTTCATCAAGTAATTATATATCTAATCAGCATTCTTCAAAGTTTTAATAAAAATCAGCTAGTTAACTAGAGAGAGCACGTCGTTAGCCCTGTAAGGATGTCGATTGACACTAGTGCTAGGGGAGTCCGGGAAAAATGGAAATGAAAAACAACAAATATTATTCGCCATGTTTTTCTCTTCAATCATAAGGGTGGGCTGGGGCGGATTAGCCCCCCAGAAACCAATGATTTTCTTTATAAACTCAAACGAAATGGAGGCTTTCCCTTAAAGATGAGATTTTCTAATTTTATTTTTTACTTTTAAATCCCCCAAACTATGAGCATACTTCCCAGATCCCCCTAAAATAATTACTAGTGCTCCCAAGCTCCCTGAAAAGAAATAACCATTTTCCCACGATCCTCAAAACCCCTGGGGGCCAAATACAAGCCTAGCGTCCTTTTGTGGGACATAGGCAAACAATGCAAACCCAGATCAGACGCCACAGAACGCGGCGTCTGATCAGGGTATCCACTGTTTGCTTGCAGAATGTTCTATTAAAATTTGAATAACAATGAAAAATACCACCCAACATCCCTTAAAACAGAAATTGACTGTTCCAATTGATAAATGTGGGTAATTCCATTCTGCTTAAAATAGTTAATGTGTGTGAAACATACTTATTTTTTAGTAGCATGCATGTTAAAAAGTAAGTGAGCATGATCAGGAAAAACCGCAATCACACACCGCAGACCAACCCACGGCACCGCGAGGAAGAGTCACAGCACTAACAGTCACAAGACAGCAGGAAGACAATTAAAGTAAAGCAACCAGCTCTCTATTCCTCGTCAAGATGATTGCAAAACTAGAACGGACACTAAGTAATACATAACAAAACAAGGACCAAACACAATTGGAGGAACATAAATCAATGGATCAACAACATAGAGCCACCGCCTTAGAACGGACAGCAGCCTAAGCCACCGGGGGGCTAAAATGCATTGCCTGAAAACCTGTTAATGTTACACACCATCCCAAACCGTTGTTTTTATTGACATTTAAATTTTATCGCCAGCTGCAAAAACTGAAATTTTATTTTGGTATATCTGAGTAGATGGGTGGGATACTTTAAACGCAAATCAAATTAAAATTGTCTAATAGTCAATTATAGATTGAATTTAAATTTAGTTAAAAGGTTAGTGAGTATGATCAGGAAATACCACAATCACACACTGCAGACCAACCCACGGCACCATGAGGAAGAGCCACATAACAATAACAGTCACAAGACACCAGGAAGACAAACAAAGTAAAGCAATCAGCTCTCTCTTCCACATAAAGAAGATTGCAAACTAGAAAGGACACAAATCACTGTACAACAAAAAAATAAACAGAACCCCCGCCATGGGAGCAATGATAAACAACGAATCAACAACAACAGAACCATTGCCTTAGAATGAACAGCAATCTAAGCCACTGGGTGTATGTGCGCGTGTGTGGGTGGTTCTTAAATACATTTACTGGTACCAAATCTTTGCCCTAGATTCAGGTTTTGTTAAAACACAAAAATTGTTTAGCTCGAATATAGTTATCCTACCTATTTCAGTGTACATCACAGAGAAACAATCTTATCAAATTATCACACTATGATGAAACAAAGGCATTAAAACATTAAAAAAATAACATCAAACTGTTTACTCACAGTTCTATTCTCGAAAATAAATAATGCTTATCATTTCTTTAAATGACATTTTCATTTTAAGATGAAGCACTTGCAAACAGTCTTGAGTTTGAAATGTGTAGTCGCCATATCATTATGCAACAGTTTTTTTTGGTATGGCTTGCTTTTCTATCCTGTTTTCAGGCCAGAGTTTCGACAGTAATTTTCTTTAGTTTTCTGACTGTACTTTTTTTGTCATTTCGAATCTTACTTCACAGCTATAATATTTGTATTGCTGAAGAAAAAAATGTTGCCAGAGTCGCGTTTAAGTACAGCAATAGTACAACTGGAAACTGATTTTCTTACGGGTAAAAATAAAAACAGAAGAAAATGCTCCCCTCCCCCATCTGAAGAAAGTGGGTGGATTTGCGCATGGTAACAGATTAAAATACATATTACAAACAACATCGTTTAGAATTTGCACACAAACTCTTTCAAAAATATAAATGCAACTTTGTGTTTGGTGCGTTTGTGTTTTAATATCATTGGTTGCTATTCGTCGTGGTATTTGTGAATTATTAGGTGTTTTATAGTTATGCCATAATTGTTGGTATTTAGGATGTGTGCCTATGTAGCAGCATAAAGCGAGATGACTGCACTGTGCAAAAAAAGAGGGAGGGGTGCAGAGAGAGAGAGAGAGAGAGAGAGAGAGAGAGAGAGAGAGAGAGAGAGAGAGAGAGAGATACAGATGGACAGGAGTTAAAGATCAATGTTATTCATTAACATTTCAGTACAGGTAGATATAGATCAGACATGCCTAATTATATCATGCGTTTGGGTTATCAATAACTCCTTTTCTGACAAGAAACCCCTAAACAAGTACTTTGGCAAACAATGAAGACCCAGATGAAATGCCGCAAGATTTTATCAAGGTCTGCACTGTTTGCTAAGATAATCTCTATGTTCAGAGAAATAAATACAATAATTTTTAAATTATTACCTGTGACCCCTCAACATATACAATGGACCGTCTTAACCCTATTTTGTGCAGCTTTATGGAAAATTCCATTAGTCTGAAAAGGGTTAAAAAGTCTATGGACTAGCAATATAAAACAGAGCAGGGGAAACGTGTAAGCCACTTTGTTGCACCACGTGAGCTTTGCCGTTAGAGCATCAGTACTGATTATGCTTAAATTAAAGTTGTCAAAAATAATGAGGCTTTGCACTAAAAAATTATCATGAAATTAAACTTTATCACATTTAAGCTAAGGGTTTAACAAGATTACCTTACAGTTTTAATATTTGTAAATTGCTTAAATTGGAACCCACATGGATACATGTCGACATGTAAGAGTAGTCTGTCTGTCAATTACGCTACATATTTGATACTTTGACGTGCATAACAATTATGACTCTTAAATTCTACGTGTATTTTTAACGTTTTGTGTATGGATTTTGTGTTTGGTCCTAAAGCAAGAACTTGGCACTGCTTAGACCTATGAGCATAATTTGCTTGACGAGCAGTCTGTCGTTGATAGACATCGATGTCATATGGTTGCCAAGTTTGGTGTATTTGTTGATGAGGATTATAGCAAGCTTCCTACGTTATACTGGTTACCTAAACTTAATAAAATACCCTATCAGTTACGTTTTATTGCTAACTCTAGCTAATGTACTACTACTGAGTTGTCGATAATTTTGACTTCTTGCCTTAATGCGATTAAAAACCATGTTATAAATATTGTGAAACTGTTTTTGAGAGAAACCTTAAAAATCTATTTTTGTCTGTTAAAAACTCAGGTGAGATTCTTGACAAATTAAAATCTTAAGGGTTTCTAGCATCTAGTGTGTCTAGATATGATTTCTCTACTCTCTATACTACATTACCTCATAATCTTATCAAAGAAAAACGAACTGAGTTAATTTAACAAACTTTTAACAGAGAGGGCTCACTTTATTTGGCTTGTAATAAGAAACGCACATTTTTCACTTCTGAACAACCTAAACGATTTAAATTGTGGTCATGTCAGAAAGTTTTTGACGCTCTCCATTATCTTTTGGACAATATATTCATAAGATTTGGCACAAAATTGTATAGACAAATTGTAGGTATTCCTATGGGTACTAATTGTGCTCCTCTTGTTTCAGATTTTTTATTGTGTAATCAGAGAGACTCAATGTTGTCTCTTTCTGACAATAATCAAGCAGATGTTGTTGAAGGATTTACCTCTACTTCAAGCCATCTAGAATAATGATAAATCTTATTTTGCAGAAATGGTAAGTCAGATATATCTCACTGAACTTCGGTTGAAAAAGGCGAATCCTTCAGATACTGAATCCCCTTTTATGGACTTAGACTTTTTCATTACAAATGGCATAGTTTCAACAAAAATTTATGATAAACGGAGATTTAATTTTGAAATAGTTAATTTTCCATTTCTTGATGGAGATGTTCCTCGCTCCCCTTCCTATGGTGTATACATTTGGCAACTGATTCGTTTTGCAAGAGTATGTTCTCATGTTGATGACTTCAACAATAGAAACAAATGTTTGACTTATAATTTATTAAAACAAGGATATCGATACCATAAACTCCATAAAGCTTTTTCTAAATTTTATTACTGACACTCAGAGTTGATTGTTAAATACAATATTTGCTTAAAGGGTCTGCTGCAACAAGGCATATCAGAACCTGTATTTTATGGCGATTTAGTTTATAAATTTAAAGAATTGTTGGAAGACATAATTTTAGTGATCAATTTAAAAAGATTATTACACGTTATAAAAGAGTGGGATACAACATGGATATAATGTGACAGTCTGCATGCCTGGTTGTGAACCCAATCATGGTTGATAGCTATGGTTTCCTCTTTAATTGCACGACGGTGGGTCAGGCCTCAGACTTAATGACGGCCCTGACGTAAAGCTTTAATCTGTTGGTTGGTGTCTGATGCTTGTCGTTGGCTGTGCCCACCGTAGCTCAACTTGGTGTTTTCTTTAGCTCTGACTATCTGTGAGTCATGAGCCCTTTTCTTTGTTTCATCATGGTGTGTTAATTTGAT
Source organism: Loripinus fragilis (assembly GCA_964019695.1). Classification (NCBI taxonomy): domain Eukaryota; kingdom Metazoa; phylum Mollusca; class Bivalvia; order Lucinida; family Lucinidae; genus Loripinus; species Loripinus fragilis. Next base: position 35,388,259 of record OZ026520.1, on the reverse strand, counting down.
TAGAGTGTTTCTCTGTGATGATACATTGATTTAGTTAGGAAGCCTCCATGCGAGCTAAACAATTTTGTGTTTTAACAACATCAGAATCTAGAGCGAAGATTTAGCACTAGTAAAATGCATTTAAGCCCCCCCCCCCCCCCGGTCGCTTAGGCTGATGTCCGTTCTAAGGTGGTGGTTCTGTTGTTGTTGATCTATTGTTTAATGCACTTCACATTATTTGTGGGAGTTCTGTGTTTGTATTTGTTTTGTTATGCATTACTTTATGTCCATTTTAGTTTTGCAATTATCTTGAAGAGGAAGAGAAGGCTTGTTACTTTGCTGTTATTGTCTTTCAGATGAATTGTTACTATAAATGTTCTGTGACTCTTCCTCACGGTGCCGTGAGTTGGTCTGCAGTGTGTGATTGTGGCATTTCCTGATCATACTCACTTACATTTTGTTACATAGTTTTATGTATATGCCCTTTCTGGTTTTGCAACCATCTCGCTCATGAGGAGAGAACTGGTTATTTTTCTTAGAGTATGTGTGTGTCTGCTATTGGCTTTATTTGTCTGTGCTTTTAATCACAGGCCATGGGTTGGTCTGTGATATTTGATTGTGGTGTTTCCTGGTCATACACATTCGTTTTTTGAGCACGAAACCTTTTTATTCTTTTCTATATTTTTGTGCATTTCATTTCGAGATGTTAAGCTTTATAATGACGACCTGCTTTTCACTAACACATAGTTGTTAGAATTATCTTGTATGTTGTTGATTTAATACTATTTTGGGCGTGTTAGTTTTAGCCCGCCATGTGTGAGTTAAATGCAAAACAATGACTCCGGCGTCTGGCGTTCATCAACATTTTTATGCCCCCAACTTTGAAAAAGTTGAAGGGGCATATTGCTTAAAGCATGTCCGTCTTTCCGTCCGTGCGTCCGTACGCCTGTCCTTCCGTCCATTACAAATTTGAGATAGGGTTTTGAAATTTCATAGATGGATTCCTCATCAAAAATAACTGACCCCGTTTTTTTAAAATCTGGATTATCTCACTTTGTGGAGTTATGCCCCTTTTAAAGGGTCATAATGAAATTTTGTAATCAGGATATTTTAAAAACTACAACAGCTAGGAGCTTCAAACTTGCTCAGCTTATAGCTGATAATGATAATGAGTAGATTACCTGTTGAAAATTAAAAAAAAATCATTTAATCTTTTTTGAGTTATTGCCCTTTGCAAATTTGGATATAAAAAACTTGATATCTCAAAAACCATTACAGCTAGGAGCTTCAAACTTGCTCAGCTTATAGAGGATAAGGAGTAGATTAACTGGTGAAAATATTTTTTTAAAAAAACATTTCATTTTTTGAGATATCGCCCTTTGCAAATTTTGTCATATAAAACTTGATATATCAAAAACCGTTTCAAATTTAAGATAGGGTTTTGAAAGTTCATAGATGGATTTCTAATAAAAAAATAACTGACCCGTATTTTTTAATCTGGATTATCTCCCTTTGTGGAGTTATGCCCCTTTGTAATCAGGATATGTCAAAATCTATAACAGCTAGGAGCTTCAAACTTGCTCAGCTTATAGCGGATAATGAGTAGATTACCTGGTGAAAATTTAAAACAAAATCTTTTTTTTTTTTTTTTAGTTTTTTCCCTTTGCAAATTTGGACATAGAAAACTTGATATCTAAAAAAACCGTTACAGCTAGGGGCTTCAAATTTGGACAGCTGATAGAAGTTAAGAGCAATTCTCTGTAACCACTTAAATTTTTACATAGGGCCATGGCACGCATAGTCACCGATTTTGCTGAAACTTTCCTATCTTGGTCATGGTGACCCAAAACCAAGCAATCAACACCCCTTTCATCCATATGCATGCCCGTTGCCATGGAAACGGCATATGAACATTTTGGCTAAAATAGTGACAAAAATCACTTAAAATTGATGGATTTCCAAATGAAATCATCACTTTAGAATAAACCAAATGCCACAAATTATCCATATGTATGAATATATAACACATCTTGGTTAGAAATAAACAATCAAAATTACATTTGGAAAACCTCGGTTTTTATCCATGCTCTGCAAAGTGGATGGGGTTTCAGAAATTTGACAAATGTGATTTTTGAGCATTTTCAAAGGACATTTTCATATTGAGTGCGGTCGGTTACAAATATGCCGGCATATTCCAGAAATATAACAAGGTTTCCTTAATTGATATATGAAAAGACATGTTTGGGAAAGTATGGTTCCTGAAGCGTTACCATAGCAACAATAAATGTACCGTCACAAAAAGCAAATTTATCTGTGATTGTATTTTTGATCTCATAAAAATCTGCTGAAGGGACATATCTGATTTTTAAATGGAGAAATATGTTCCTTATTAAGATAATGTACCGAAATAACATATTATGTTGTAAGTGACCTGCTGAAGGTCAAGGTCAAGGTCACAGAAGCAAGAAATTAACTTGAAATGAGCAATTTTGCCACATATTTAGGTCTATTTCTCTATTATTTGATGTGACTTGGTTTGTAAATTTAGTCTTCTTATACGCAGCTACACTGCCTATTAAAATGAAATAATTTTATCCTCCATATTACCTCAAGGTCAAGGTCAAGGTCAATGAATTTTTAATATTTTTGTTTTTGAATGGAGATATTGACACTATTCGTTAACCAATTTCTTTAATTCAGTTATATTAAGCTTCTTCTTTTAGAAATATGCTGCACAGTATAACATTGTTAAAATAAAGTGGCGATTTGCCATAGTTATCAGTTTGAAGGTCAAGGTCAAGGTCACAGAAACCAGAAATTACCATAAAATGAGCGATTTTCGCACATATTTAAGTAAATTTCTCCATTATTTGATGTGGTTTGGTTTGTATATTTAATCTTTACAGAAGCAACTACAATGCCTTTTAAATTGAAATAATTTTATCCTCCAAATAACTTCAAGGTCTAGGTCAAGGTCACTCAAACTTTAATTTTTTGGCTGTATAATTGAAATATTGACACTATTAGTAAACCAACTTCTTTATTTCGAGTATGTTGAACTTCTTGCTTAAGAAATGTGTTGCGCAGTATAACATTGTTAAAACAACACGACAATATGCCTACATTATTCATTTTAAATGTCAAGGTCAAGGAGTCAAGAAATTGGCATTAATTGGGAGATTTTCACACATAATATTTTTGGTCATAAATTGGAGATATTGACAATATTTATTATCTGATTTCTTTATTTTAGTTATGTTAAGCTTCTTCCTTAAGAAATATGCTGCGCAGTATAGCATTTGTTAAGATATCATGAGAATAGGCCTTAAATAGGTATTTGAGGGTCAAGGTCAAGGTCACAGAATAAATACATTTACATTAAATGAGCGATTTTCGACCATATTTTAGACTATCTCTCCATAAATTGGTGTGATTTGGTTTGTATATTTAATCCTTATCTACACAACTACAATGTATTTAAACTAAATTAGTTTAATCCTCTAGATACCTTCAAAGTCAACAAAGTCAAGGTCAAGGTAACTGAAACTTAAAAATTTTTGTACATAAATTGTTGGAAAAAATACAATATTTGATAACCGATTTCTTTTTTTCAATTATGTTTAGCTTCTTTCTCAAGAAATATCTTTCTTTTTTTATGGTTTGTCTTTCTTTTTTACGAAACATATTTTCACAACAGCAGCTATAGACAACATAGATCATAACCCAACAACTACAACAGTCACCGCTTCTTTGCATGGGACAAGTATCTCACCAGGTTACAGTCTGTAGTCTCTACAAACTTTAAAAAATAGTAGAAAAAGTAGGATATAATAGGGATGTAAATGAGGAAATATAGATAATGTACAGAAAATAACATATTATGTTGTAAGTGACCTGCTAAAGGTCAAGGTCACAGAAGCAAGAAATCGACTTAAAATGAGCAGTTTTCGCGTATATTTAAGTCTATTTCTCCATTATTTGACGTGACTTGGTTTGTATATTTAATCTTCTTATACGCAGATACACTGCCTTTTAAATGAAAACTTTTATCCTCCATATTACCTCAAGGTTAAGGTCAATGAAATTTTAATATTTTTAGTTTAAAATTGGAATTATTGACAATATTTGTTGACCAATTTCTTTAATTCAGTTATGTTTAGTTTCCTCCTTTAGAAATAGCTGCACAGTTTAAGATTGTTAAGATAACGTGACAATATGCCTTTATTATCAGCTTGAAGATCAAGGTCACAGAAGCCAGAAATTACTATAAAATGAGCGATTTTCGCACATATTTAAATCTATTTTTCGAGTATTTGATGTGATTCGGTTTGTATATTTAATCTTTACAACAGCAACCGTAATGCCTTTAAATCGGAGATAATTTTATCTTCCATATTATTTCAAGGTCAAGGTCACCACTTAAGTTGTCATATTTTTGGTTGTAATATGGACATATAGACACAATTTGTTATCCAATATCTTTATTTCAGTTCTGTTCAGATTATTTCTTTAGAAATATTCCGCACAGTATAACATTGTTTAAATAGCATGACAATTTGCTTTAATTATCAAGTTGAATCTCAAGGCCAAGGTCACAGAAGCCAGAAATAACCGTAAAAAGATATGTTTTAGCTTATATTTAAGTTTATTTCTCCATTATTTGATGTGATTTGGTTTGTATATATAATTTTATATACTCAACTACAATGACGTTTAACCTGAAATAATTAAATCCTCCTCATTATTTCAAGGTCAAGGTCAATGAATTTTTTATATTTTGGGTTTTAAATTGGAAATATTGACAATATCTGTTAACCCATTTCTTTGTTCTAGTCATATTTAGTTTTTTTTCTATAATTCTTCCTCTGACAGTATATGTTTTCATATATCAAGGGAAACATGACGTCATAAGCCACATCACTTGTGATTGGTCAACTTAGCAGCTAAATTTTGTACTTTATACCTTCGTCTTGACGTGTTTAAGTAGAACAGGTAAACAAAAATCTGATAACTATTAGAAAAGGAATTGAGATGACCATTTTTCAATTGTCAGTACTCTCAGAAATCATCTTTTACGACTACACTGAAAACTTACCATGTATCTGATGATATAACTCTCCAATGAAATTATTGACAAAGTTTCAAGCTCCTAAAAGAGTTTGAAAGAGTTTACATATTTTTAATTGACCAAACCCCTAACTGGGATACAAGTCATAAACATACAAACAATATAAACCTGAAACCAACATACTGAGGAAAATTTCAATATTTTATTATATGATGTCGAGACTGGGAGTGATATACAAATGTATTAAAATTGATTTACCACAAGTGGTTTTTACACATTTGGTCAATGTCAATTTAATATGATAGATGTCCATAACAGCATCAAAGGATCTTACATGAGTGCTCATTTTTAAATCAATTTATCAAAAAAATTATTGAAAAGGGATCAACTGTGAGATTTGTTAAACAGTCAATAGGTTTTCACTAAAATTAAGAAATTCATTAGTATAGAATCATCAATGTTAGATTCAGTTTATCACATGACTATGAAATTACCAAAGATCATATTTTTGAGGTGAAACCGTCATTAGATTATGCTAATAAATCCGTAAACCACTAGTGGTTAATCAATTTTATTGCATAGCGTTATATCAATCCTGACAGAAAGTGTGTGATAGACTGCAAAAATCTTGAGCAAATAAAATTGTTAAGTTTGAGAAGTATTTTTGCTTTGTATACCAAGAGTGAATATCAAAACAATATCACACTGAATAACGAATAAAGACCTTAACTATTGGGAAAATGGCTGAATTTATGTTAAATTTTAGCTTATGACCTATTTAAGGCACATAGTCATGTTTTACCAGTATTGTACTATGCTTGATATTTCAAAAGGCAATAGCTAGACATAACTGGAATAAGGATGCTGTCAATTCTTTCTTTGTATGACAAAATATGTTAACATTTCAGTGAATTTGACCTTTAAGTTATGTGAAGGATAAAATTATTTCCATTTAAAAAAAAGTAAGAAAGAGGGCAAAGATCAGAAATCGATACAATCAAGCACCACACCTGACCCAGGATACCAATGGGAAAGCGACAACGTCACAATTAGTCATCACAAACGAGAGCCAAGAGTTCAGCTCTTTCCCAGCAGGTGACCACAATGCATCAACAAACAAGACGTGCATGGAAGCATAACAAAACAAGACAGAAATAACATACATGATCCACAAAATAATCATCGCCTTGGAAGGGTCAGTAAAAGTATTTTACTGGAGGGCTTAAACCAGTTTAACGGTGCACCAACCTCACCCTTAATTCAGATGTGAATAAAGACACATAGATGTTTTGTTTACATGAAAGACCCCTTACTTATCAATGCATTATCTCCTATTATTTTTTTAAATAACATATAAATCACGGTATAAAAAGGAGATAAAGCAAAGGTAAGGTCTCAAAAGTAAATAAAATTGAATACCGGAGCAGAAGAAATCCAACAGGTAAACCCCGGTGGGCCTGACAACTGCCAAATCATCAGGCCCCTACCATCTCACCAATACATAAGTCTTTAAGTCGGAACCTTCATAGAGTCTGAAGTCCGACCCACTGGCGTGCAATTAAACAGGAAAGCAAAGTTGCCAATCGTGATTGGGTTGACCACCAAGCATGCAGTCTGCTGCAATACATAAATGTTATAGCCAGATTTTTTATAATAGGAAATTATTTCAATAAGCCACGCTGAAAAATTATTAGGACCAACAATCCTCTTCAATTTATACACCAAGTCACCATAGAATTCAGGTTCAAAAGTCCTTGGCGCAAGAGAGATTTAAGTCCAATTTTTAATTTAGATATCAAATCAAAGTATCGTCTATGAAATTTTAGGAAAGGTTTTGCAAAGTTTATGATACGGATAGCCTTGTTTAAGAAGTTTATAAGTTAACAATTTATTGTGAGTGTTGAAGTCAGCAACATGGCTAGATGCTCTAGCAAAACGAATGAGTTGAGAGATATAGACTCCATAGGATGTAGAGAGAGAGGAACATCACCATTTAAAAATGGGAAAATGACCATTTCAAAATCAAAGTCGTCACGTTTATCATAGATTTCGGTAGAAACAATATCATTAGAAATTGACAAATGCAAGTCTAAAAAGGCTGCTTCGGTATCAGCGGTATTAGCTTTATTAAGTTGGAGCTCTGAAGGGTATATTTGATTTATCATAGTGTCAAAATAAACATTATCAATGTTTAAAATATTGTCAAAATATCTGGATGTAGTGTTAAAAGCATCAATAATATAAGCCTGCTTATCATCAGGAAGAGACATCATAAAGCCTTTTTCATAACAAAAGGCTAGTTGTGTAGATAAAACTTAAAGATACAAATCAAATTAAACCAAATTATGGAGAGATAGCCTAAAATATGGGTGAAAATCGCTCACTTTATGTTATTTTTTTATTCTGTGACCTTGACCTTGGTCCTCAAATTCCTATTTAAGGCCTATTGTCATGATATCTTAACAAATGCTATACTGCTCAGCATATTTCTTAAGGAAGAAGCTTAACATAAATAAAAAAAAAGAAATCGGTTAACAAATATTGTCATTTCTCCAATTTATGACCAAAATTATTATGTGTAAAAATCCCCCATTTAATGCCAATTTCTTTACTCTTTGACCTTGACCTTTAAAATGATAATTTAGGCATATTGTCATGTTATTTTAACAATGTTTTACCGTGCAGCATATTTCTAAAGCAAGCAGTTCAACATACCCGAAATAAAGAAATCGGTTTGCAAATAGTGTCAATATTTCCAATTTACAGCCAAAAATATTCAAGTTTTAGTGAACTTGAACTTGACCTTGAAGTAATATGGAGGATAAAATTATTTCAGTTTAAAAGGCATTGCAGTTGCTTATGTAAAGAATACATATAAAAACCAAACCACATCAAATAATGGAGAAATAGACTTAAATATGTGCGAAAATCGCTCATTTTATGGTAATTTCTGGCTTCTGTGACCTTGACCTTGACCTTCAAACTGATAACTATGGCATATTGTCACGTTATTTTAACAATGTTATACTGTGCAGCATATTTCTAAAAGAAGAAGCTTAATATAACTGAATTAAAGAAATTGGTTAACGAATAGTGTCAATATCTCCATTCAAAAACAAAAATATTAAAAATTCATTGACCTTGACCTTGACCTTGAGGTAATATGGAGGATAAAATTATTTCATTTTAATAGGCAGTGTAGCTGCGTATAAGAAGACTAAATTTACAAACCAAGTCACATCAAATAATAGAGAAATAGACCTAAATATGTGGCAAAATTGCTCATTTCAAGTTAATTTCTTGCTTCTGTGACCTTGACCTTGACCTTCAGCAGGTCACTTACAACATAATATGTTATTTCGGTACATTATCTTAATAAGGAACATATTTCTCCATTTAAAAATCAGATATGTCCCTTCAGCAGATTTTTATGAGATCAAAAATACAATCACAGATAAATTTGCTTTTTGTGACGGTACATTTATTGTTGCTATGGTAACGCTTCAGGAACCATACTTTCCCAAACATGTCTTTTCATATATCAATTAAGGAAACCTTGTTATATTTCTGGAATATGCCGGCATATTTGTAACCGACCGCACTCAATATGAAAATGTCCTTTGAAAATGCTCAAAAATCACATTTGTCAAATTTCTGAAACCCCATCCACTTTGCAGAGCATGGATAAAAACCGAGGTTTTCCAAATGTAATTTTGATTGTTTATTTCTAACCAAGATGTGTTATATATTCATACATATGGATAATTTGTGGCATTTGGTTTATTCTAAAGTGATGATTTCATTTGGAAATCCATCAATTTTAAGTGATTTTTGTCACTATTTTAGCCAAAATGTTCATATGCCGTTTCCATGGCAACGGGCATGCATATGGATGAAAGGGGTGTTGATTGCTTGGTTTTGGGTCACCATGACCAAGATAGGAAAGTTTCAGCAAAATCGGTGACTATGCGTGGCACAACTTTTTAAGTGGTTACAGAGAATTGCTCTTAATTATTAGATTACCTGGTGAAAAATTAAAAAAAAATGTTGTTGTTTTTTGTTATCGCCCTTTGCATTTTTTGAGTTAAATTAATGCCTTTTGCAAATTTGGACATCGAAAACTTCCAATAAAGATATCTATTACGTTTAATAGACGTTTACTATTACAGCTAGTAGCCACCGATTTGGTCAGCTGAAGAAGGATGGAGAATAGATAACCTGGTGAACAGGATGGTGGACAAACTAATGGTTGGGGGCATAGTGTTTTTTAAACACAATTTCTAGTTCATCAAACACCTACTCCTCTGAAACCATTTGGCCAATTAAACTCGAATTTTGTATGGAGACTTCCTACGTTTGGGAAACGAAAGTTTGTTCAAATTATCTTTGTCACATGACCAAGATGGTCACCACACTCATATATGGTAAAGAGCCTTAAACTTCTTCTCTGGAACCAGAAGGCTGATGACTTCGGGACTTGGTAAATAACATCAGGGATGTAGGGTATACTAAGTTTGAGACAATTACTATAATTCTAACACACCTCGCCTATAGAGCCAATGTTAAAAAGTGTGATATATCAAACAATAATTCACAGCGAAAGTGTGTGATACTGGAAAATCACGTCATTCATGGCGTTAGATGGTGTAGCGTCGTTTTTACGCTTGAAAGACGTTACAAATCTATACTACTAAAGGAGCCCTTTGCGCTAAAAAACTCGGAAACGGTATATTTTACCAGCATTTTGTCTGCACCGAGTTATTCAGATATTGCCCTCATTGATAACTTCGATCTAACCTTCCTTTACTTTTATTTCGTTTTTGAGGTTTTTGATACAATTAAGTTTTAGATTCCATAATCTCCCATCAATTTTGACAGGGTAACGCCTTCTTTATCAACTAATGATAATGGGCGATATCGATCTATGTTTTCATATTCTCCCAACTTCTACCAAGAAAGGCTGCAACGATTGGTCGTAAGGTGTATTTTTTATATGTCATGCGGTCATACGTCACTTGCAGGGGTCAAAGTTGACACGTGATATGATGGTTATGAAAGCCATGACCGCATCGTGCCGCCGTGTCCGATCTGCCGCGCCAGAAATCCAATTTCCCACAGAACAAAGAGGTTTGATTCTCTATTCATTTTTGCTCTATCCTCTGCATAAAATATTTTCTCATTTGCAAAATAAAAAAGGTACATAAAATGTTTTTGTATATAAAAATAGATTTCTGGCACGGCAGATCAGGAACGGTCATGGCTTTCATACCCGATAACATTTCTGTGCATGTCCACCTATTGGAAGATAATGACCCGATTAAAAAAAAACAAAGATGGCTGCTGTCAGCTGGGGTTTTCTGTCTGGCTGATTTTCCACAAAAACAACAAGAGTGTTTCAGCGAAGATCATGACAGGTTTATCTCTGTCGATTCTGTCGGCAGAGAAAAGTCAATCTATACAACTTCTTACTTTTTCAAGTTGTGGTGCTCATATTAGAAACGTCGATAACATTTTTTCTGTTCAAGTTGCAACGACAACAGTGTGCATGCAATGGCCCACTAGAGTCTTTGTTAATCACTCGAAAGATGCATTTGTATAGAAATTTAAGCAGATTTCTTGGCTGATTACTTGACTTTTCTTGAATCTGAGCCTGTGGGTGGGGAAATATTGTTTGGGGGGGGGGGGTAAACAAATTCCAAATTCCAAGTGATTATTGGCATGCATAGGCTATCATCCTGCACCACAGGAAGGGACATACAGTGAGCCACTTTAGTTACGCACCACTTATAAAATGTAAAATTATTCAAAAAAGAAATAGGATATATTTAATCAGAGACTACCAGCGTTAAGCGCATTTATCGTTGCATTAGCCATTGAAATTTTATTGTGATCAGATCAGAAACAAATGAGAAAATTGATCTTGAAGGGCACTACCATCAAAACACCATTTCACATTGCATTTTTTCGAATGAAACTCAGATCACATTGCACTTTTTTCAGAGTTGAATTTGTGCTATTCCAGAGATAAGAACCGATTTACTCTTGGCAATATCTAAGACTGGAATGTGTTTGTTAACTTTATAAAAAAATAACGTTTTACTAGTACATGTTAATGTATGCGACGTAGTCTAAGTATTGGCGGGAGTTCTTCAGTGCAATGGCGGAAAGTTGGAAGAAGCTGAAGACTTCAAATGTGTTTTCGTCGTTTATTGTGTGTTGGAATCGAAATAGATCAGCTTCAATGCGTGAATTGTTGAGTAGTAATTCACTGTTTGTCGGTAAGTTGTACGAAGATAAATCACTCGCGCTACGCGCTCGTGATTTGATCTTCTTTGCAACTGACCTCCAAACAGTGAATTATTACTGAACAATTTTCAACTGGAGCTGATCTATTTCTTAAACAAGTCCCAAGGGTCAAGGTTGACATTTGATATTTTCAGCTAGTTTGCTCATATTGGATTCTGAACAATGTATTAAACCTTTTTTTCTCAGAAACTATTAAGCCAATTGAACACACAATTCATTTAATTACTTTTTAGGGTAGGAAAATTACATGTAATACAAATGGCTTTGGCCACAAGACCAAAACGGCCACCACGCTCAGATATTGTAGAAACCATTGTAAAATATTCTTCTCCAGAACCAGAGGGCAGATTGTCTTGAGATTTGGTCTGCAGAATTTGGTATGTAAATCCTATCAAGTTAGTTCAAATGAAGATCAAATTATGATCCTAGATTGACCTTGTCATACTTAATGGCAATGTCAAATTTGTTTCCTAATGCATTTTAAGTTTATTTGCACAATTACTGCTGCAGCCAAAGTCATTATACTTACAAAATATGGTTATACATACGAGACAATTACTACAGATAAGTATCTTAAGTCAAGGGTGACCTTTGCCCATACAGACTAATTTACTCGTATTGTACCGCCATCAATATATTTAAACATATTTTTTTCAGTAGCCACAAGACCAACTGAACTCAAATTTCATATGGAACATCCATAAGATAAGACAATGCAACTTGTTGCAATTGAGGACTATAAGAGACATATAATGAATGTTAAATGAGAAAATGATATGTCCTTGATATTGTGCAAAGAAATATAGTTCTTTGATAATCACATGCTGTACAATTGAGAGGCGTCTAGGAATAAAGGCAAAACCCATGATTGCGTCGTACCGAAAGACTCATCATAATTCTGTAAAATATATAAAGTTCAGAGAAAAACTGAAAATTTTTTAGAGAAATAGTATGTCCCTGAGATTATACAACAATAATAATAGTACTTTGATAAGCACGATGCAGTCGATAGAGAAAGACACCATGATGGTGTTGTACTGAAAGACTCATCATCATTTTGTAAAATATATAAAGTTCAGAGAAAAACTGAAAAATATGTTAGAGAAATAGTAAGTCCCTAAGATTATACAAAAATAACAACAGTTCTTTGACAAGCGCATGCTGTACAGTTGAGAGGAATAAAGCAGGAACCCTGATGGTGTTGTACTGAAAGACTCATCGTAATTCTGTAAAATATATAAAGTTGAGAGAAAAACTGACAAAAATGTTAGAGAAATTGTATGTTCCGGAGATTATCCAAAGTAATATAGTTCTTTGATAAGCACAGTGCAGTCGAGAGGCATCTAGGAATAATGGCAGAAACCATGATGGTGTCGTACTGAAAGACTCCCCTTAATTCTGTAAATAGATAAAGTTCAGCGAAAACTGACAAAAATGATAGAGAAATATTATGCAATAATAGTTCTTCGATAAGCACATGCTGTACAATTGAGAGGCACCTAGGAATAAAGGCAAAAACCATGATGGCGTCGTACCGAAAGACTCATCACAATTCTGTAAAATATATAAAGTTCAGAGAAAAACTGACATGCATGTGGCATGTAGCGGTACAGAACACAAAGCTCTTGTCATGACAATACCTGCTGTGTACTCCTGTTTCATCTGCAATCAACAAGATATTATCCTCCAATCAAAGATCAATCTAAATGATAGTGTTATCAAAATGGCCACGTCATGAAAAAGCATATTCATGCCCAAATGCGAACAACGCCTGAGCAGATCAGCCTGCGCATGCGCAGGCTGATCTGCACAGGCGTTCTTCGATATATGGATAGCATGATATCTATATCATCTAAATCCGCGATATCGATGTTTTTGCTAGGCTATGTAGCTTAGAAGGATGTTTTGCGTCCTGCTTGTTTCAAATCTAAAGAAAGTTTTTCATGACTTGACTATGTTATCATACGTACTCCGATTCTGATTACAAAACCGTTATTTGAAGACGTTTTTGCATCTTTCTGAAGAGATTACCAGATATTAAGTAATCCTACATCTTATCGTTCATCTAAACTTATTCAAGAAGAACCGAGAGGGTCAAACATGACCCCTAATTTGTCCCCTTGGGAGACTTGTCTTATGGAAAAAAGAAGATGACAAGCACGAGAGAAATGATTAATATCATTTAATTTGCCATTTTTATGTTTAATATAAATTAATTATTTCATCTCGCTGTCTGGTTTAGCTATTACAAGAATAACTATTGCATATCTTTGACTGATGTAAAATCCACGTTCAGCCCTGAGGTGATACTTCATGAATCCAAGGTAAAACTTCGTTGGGTAAGTATCGTATGTTCATCGCCATAATTTTAGCGAGATGACAAACATGACAAAGCTCAAACTTGCGCGGATCCAGAGGAGGGGAGGGGGTCCGGACCCCCCCCCTGAAAAATCATAAATATATAGTGTTTCTTAGTAATACCGGTCTGGGTCCCCTGAAAATCACAAAGCTACCAAGCCAGCATTTAATGTTGGACCATCGTCAGCACGCTAGCGAAACGCCATTTAATGGCATTTCGCTGGCGGGCCGATGATGGCCCGCTTATAGTGGTATTTGGATCCTCCCTCCCCACATCAACTAAAAAACAAAAACAAAAACACAGCAAAGAAAAAATAAAATATTAAACCCCTTAAAGTTGGACCCCCTCTGACAAAATTGTCTGGATCCGCGAATGCCTAAGAATTTATTTCTTGATTTTAGGTATTAAGATGTCATTTAGAAATTACCTGTACCCTTAATATTCGGACGCCATGACTTCGTACCATAATTTACCTAAATTTTGAACTAATACATTTGATTACTTGCTGTTGCTTGTTTTATGTAGAGATGATATGGCAAACAACCCAGGTCAGACTTCTCTTCCAAAAGGAGCTTGATTTGTGTTTGTTTGATAAGGCTTACCTATCTGAATATTTAGAGTGAATATGGCTTTTTTCAGTGGCTATATTTCTTTTATTCAGGTATTATACTACTGGTAAAAAGTTATACGCCACCTAACGTTTTTGTCTGTGGTGCTTGGCTAAAGAATGCAGCTGAAATTTTCTTTTCGCTGTTGACAAAATTGATATCATAGATAGGATTTTAACTTCGATATACACTGGCATTAATTGTACACGCAAATATAGGCAAACGTACCATGCACCCCATGATGTTCGCAAAACACAATATGCTCATGCAAATTTTGTGTTAATACGAGGGGTGATCAGAAAGTTCGCGGAAAAGTGCTATTAAATCGCATTGCTTTTATCGATTGTAATGAAAATTCATAGATATAAACTACAATTCATAGCAAGTTGACTAAAATTGAAATTTAAAAAAAAATGTGACGTCAGATGTATGAGCACGAGGCGCCACTGTGACGTCACTTCGCTGGAACCGGCCCATCTGTACCGTAGGGTTGCTTCTGGGGGCTAAAACTCATAGTTGTGTTTGAATTAATTGGTATTTTAACGGAAAGTAATGTTCCGTCATTCTTTTATCATAATATGAGGTTTTTATGTTATTCCGCTGCGCTATATATTTAAATTAATAGGTGTCAGTCCGAAGGGCAGACCTAAATGAGTCAATTTTTCGATTTTTTTTTTTTGTAAATTTTAAATAAAAAACTTATTTTCTTGTCAGCGTTGATCCCAATAATTATAATATCGGACTTTTCTATCAATATTAGATCTACTGTTCTGAAAAATGGTGTTTTTCGAAGTGTGTAAATATTTTATTTTAAAGCAATGACATGCCAAAACAGGCAATGGGTTTAGAAGTTGAATGCTTTGCCCTTTTGACAGTACTGTTATTCGTTTCGATTTAGAACACCATCTGTTAGATATAATTCTTTGAAAGTTTGCATAAAAGAAGAGTAAATATGTCGTTAAATATGCATGGAACGCAATATGGGCTATCACAGCATAACACATTTTTACAAAACGTTGAAGTTTAATTGGTTGTGTAGTAAAACGTCAAAATACAACGTAAAAAAAAAATAAAAAAAATAAAAATGCCGGGCCGCGTAGTGCAGTCGGTAACGTGTCTGGCTACAGATGCGTGTCTGACTGCAGATCCAGGGGTCGCGAGTTCGATCCCAGTCCGGTCCCATACTTTCGTGGAGATTGATCATGAAATGATTTCTACGGTCATTCTCCTACCTTCCGATGATTTATTCAAGAAGGGTTATTGTCAGTTACAAGCGAAAGTATGTGCACGAATTACTGGTTAACCGCTTGTTCAAGCCTGCCCAGGAAAAAAAGTGGTTAGGTGAACTGACCGTCCCGCAATGACCATAGCTGTTGACTTGGGACGTAAAGCAATAACAACAACAAACAAACAACGTAAAATGGGACGGTTCGCGCTATATAGCGTTGCCTTGACGACAGCTGTAACGCACGTTGACGACTTACATCAAGCATGTTGTAGCCTATGAACTGCATATGTGTTGCAGTATTATGTGCTGTAATTCCAGCTCTGTTGATCAAACGATGTAGAAATGTGGAATATATACCGCAAACTTTCTGATCACCCCTCGTATAGAGCATAATTTTGCATTGCGCAGTCACAGTGACATAAACGGCTTGAGCGTGATCATCAGATGTGCAAAGAAGGCAAATTGTCCAGATGAATTTGATGGTAATGTCCCTTAAAGCGATTGGGCGTCAACATGGCTGCGGCTTAACTGTTGTGAGCAGGGTGATTACAAAGCATCGCCAGACCAATGAAATAAAGGATATGTCTAGGCCAGGAAGACCTCGCTAACTCATGGGTGGATGATCCAGAGGTGGGGGCAGCAGGGGTCTGGATCCCCCTGGAAAATCACAAAGCTATAAAGTTCCTTATCAATACTGGCCTGGATCCCATGGAAAATCACAAAGCTACAAAGCCAGCATTAAATGTTCACTGGTGGGCCAATGGTGGCCCGCTTTTAATGGTATTTGGATCCTATCTACCCTCGTTAACTAAAACATTCTGGATTCGCGCATGACTCCGCAAAGAGAGGACCACCTGATGACCATACAGGGAAGACATACGGATCTAAGGTTACATCCACGACGTTCTCGAACCGGTAGCTGTGCCTTATTTTGAGAACCACCTACTTGATTAGTATACTTGGACGACAACGCTAAACCCAACCGTTCAATGGAAGCGATGATCTATCTTCAATGCATTGCCATTGGGGCTTTAACTAGGCCAACGGGAAGCTCGGATTTGAACCAGTTAGAACAGATCTGAGATAGTCTTTGGTGTCAACTTCAGAAATTGCATCCTCCTGTACAGAATCTGGACGAACTGAAAGCAGCTCTCCAACCCATTAAACTGACGTCTGATTTAGATAAAATAATACGTTTAGCGTACGAACAACATTTGGTATTAGATATTGTTTATTCTGGTACAATTTTGCTTTGTGATGTTAGCTATGGCGTTCATCTTGCATGATTTATCATTTTACAGTGGATTGATATCGATGTTTTCAGGAGAAAGCCTGATACTGAAGCTACTTTACAATTTCTGGGGGTCGCTTAACTTTTTCTCAGCTGTATACTTTAAACGGACATATATTGCACCAGCACGAGTACCACGTGCATTTTATGGCCCTGTCACCCTTCCAGATAATATTTCAATGAGATAGCATTGCAAGCAGGTGCATACTCAAAAAACAAGAAAGGAAAAAACAGTGGTTTTCTGCACGTTGATGCCATTGAAACGGTAGAAACAACATAAACTGCCATATCTATGAACGTGAATAGAACTGAACGAAGGGTGCTTTTCCAGACTAATGTTGTTAGTTCGAGACAGCCACTCAAAAATAGATAAAACAAAGATCTTAATGACAAATGGTAGCTCAATGAAGGTCGAAAGTATTGCAGTATTGCAATATTTTTGACCTGCATTAAGCGATAATTGTTCTTGAACACCAATTTTGGTCTTTTTGAGAGAGGCCGTTTTATACAGGGGACGCTTAAGGTGAAACTTTCTTTCGTATTTATTTTTATTAATCACCCCTACCCCTCTTAATTTTCATAAAGAAATGCAGTATCTATTGTGCTTTTTGTCTCGCTTGAACTGATGCCGTTTTGATAGGAGAATTTCTTCGTTCTCCCCACATCCTCTTTCTACCTTTCTTTGACGACTATTTGCATGACTCTCTTATGCAGTGACTTCGACCAGACTTTATAATGCTGCCCGAGCTGCATAACTTAATTTACATTTGTTCTCTTACGAATCTTAGCATTGTTTTAAACAACTGATTTAACAACTTCGCCTCGCATTGCATTTTATAATGATTATAGCCACTTAATTATAGCGCAGCAAATATCATTAGAGAATGGCTTCCAAGTTAAGAATAAACAAAAATACTTTTTAATGTTTGAGGTAGCCAAACTATCCATTTCCTTACAATCAGAAGCAAAGGAACATAAATAAGTTGTGATACTTAAAAACGTGTCTCTTTGGATATATATTTTTGAGTGAATATAACCATTAAATGCCACAATCACAATTCACAAAGCTACCCATGAAACCCAAAGGAACATTGTAGCAAGTTAAGCGATTATACTTGTTAGAGAGAGAATAAAAAAAAACGCTGATCAGACTACGCGGGTCTGCCTTTTGTTGTTCGCATGTAACAAAATCAGGGTTTCTTGCGAGATCGGTGATTGTTTAGGGGTGAAGTAAAAAGCTGATATAATATAAAGTTATTTAATCAACAGGTGTATGTTGTTTTCTTGCTTTCACCACATTTATTCATAGTTTTAAGCTGTGATGAAACAATGAGGAAACAAGAACGCTTCTATCTGAGACAAACATATTATGTAATTCAACATCAAAATAGTCTAGGGGTTGATAGTACAGTACATATATGGGTCAGTGAGCGAGATGTAAGTACAATACAAATTTGTTTCACAAGCAGCGAATGCTCAAATGAGCCTCGCAAGTGACTTTACTTCTCGCATATATAAAATATGGAAGTAGATAGAGACGTAGACCAAAGCTATGGCCTCTAGCCTCACTAGATAGTGCTTTTGTGCATATTGGATAAGTATCAAAAATAGTAAGTGAGTATGATCAGGAAATACCACAATCACAAACTGCAGACAACCCCGTGGTACCGCGAGGAAGAGCCGCTCAACCATCACGAGACACCAGGAAGACAAATTTAGCAAAGCAATCAGCTCTCTCTTCCCCATCAAGATGATTGCAATACTAGAATGGACATTAGTAACGTACAACAAAACATAGAACAATTACAGACTCCCACAATGGGAGTAACAATAAACAAAAAGTCAACAACAACAGAACCACCGCCTTAGAACGGACAGCAGCCTAAGCCACCGGGGGGCTTGAATGCATTTTACTGGCACCAAATCTTCGCCCTAGATTCTGCTGTTGTTGAAGTACAAGAAATGTTCAGCTCGCATGGAGGCCATCTAACTAATGCAATGTATCATCATGGAAAACACTCTAATCAAATTAACACTCCATGATGAAACAAAGAAAAGGGCTCATGACTCACAGATAGTCAGAGCTAAAGAAAACCTCAAGTTGAGCCACGGTGGGTCCAGCTACAGATAAGCATCAGGCAACAACCTCATGTGCTGGTCCATATCTATAAGGCTAGGTTCTGGCGTCCCTGGTTCTTTTTTTTCTCATGCACGGATCCCCAGAGGGAAGAGTCAGGACCCCCTGAAAAATTACAAAAATATAGGTTTCTTTAGCAAAACTGGTACGGAAATCCCCTGAAAACTCACGAAGCTACCAAGCCAGCATTTCATGTTGGGTCATCATCGGCACGCCAGCGAAACGCCATTTATTATGGCGTTTCGCTGGCGGACCGATGATGGCCCACATATAGTGGTATTTGGATCCTCTCTTCTCCCCTCATCAACTAAAAAATCGTTGTCATAGTTGGACCCACTCTGGCAAAACTTTCTAGATCCACGCATGTTTGTTGGCTCCCCTCTTATATATGGGCTTTTAAGGTTTGTCCTGGTTTGTTGGTGTAATGTTACATTTTAATTGGCAATCATCTATCTGAAGTAAGGAGCTGGTTGCTGTATGTATTGTGATGTTGATTATGTATGATTGAATCTATTAAGTGAGTTGAGGAAAAGAGATAAAACGCGAGGCTTGTCGCTGGGCATTTAATACATTCAAGCATACAGGAAACCGATGTTAGATTCTATTTATCATATGATATCAAAATTACTTTGAACTCGCGTTTTTGGCGCAAACACATCAATGTTTGCCATATATGCACGACATTGACATGTGCGTCATTACATAACATTACCAAAAGGTAATTCACTAGTGGCTTAAATACATGGAATCATGTCACTCCAAGACGCGATTTCATATGGGCCTCGCCGCAAGAAAATCTATTTTGGGGGTTTCGACTGGGCAAGACTTAAACCAACCTGCTCACCTACATGTACATAAACTACATGTAGCTAGAATACTAAAATGTTGCATATAGCAAGGTTTATAGACTGGCTCCAGTCCTTGAAATATTTTTATCAATGTGTCATATCATATACTTGTGGCCAGTCTAACTCTGATGGCTCTGTTTTAAATTAAACAGAGCCATCAGAGTTAGACTGCCTACAAGTATATGATATGACACATTGATGAAAAATTGTTTTAAGGACTGAAGCCAGTCTTAAAGGTTTACTACCATACTTTCCAGAACTGGGCCCGGAATTACAATGCCTCCTTAAAGTTAAGGAAGACTTAAGTTAAGTATTAACGTCAATTTGATATTTCAACGTGCTATATTAGATGCTTAATAAATTGCTTGGATCGATGCAGGACTTGTGGTCAAATATATTATTTTGATCTACAGAAAAAATGAAACTATTTTTATTTTAATCAGTTTAAAACGTTTTTTTTTTGTTTTTTTGCATCCTGAAAAATCAATACTTAACTTAAGTCTTCCTTAACTTTAAGGAAGCATTGTAATTCCGGGCCCTGGTCTGCACCTTTGTTGTTCGTATACATCAACGTCAGGTTATCTCGCGTCGAGGCTTATATACGAGGGCTGCTCGATATGCAATATGTATTGTGAGGAACCGAATCAAATGGTCAGATTGACTTAACCTGGCTGACGGCTGAGCCAAGGGCTTGTCATGAGGTTTTTCGCCGACCAGATAAGAACTTTTTCAGTTTTGGAAAAAGAAAAAAAAGTTGCAGGGGCTCGATCTGAAGAGTACGGTGGGTGTAGCAAGACGGTTACCTTCTCTGACTTAAGAACTTATTTTACAAGCTCAGGTGTATGTGTTGGAGCATTATCTTGCAATAGATAAACATATTGAAATCCTGTCACTGGACGTCGCTTCTGGTTATATTGTTTGAGTTTTTCCAATACCACATCATGGTAGTATCGTCCAGCGACACTTTTGCATTATGACACCCAAACTTGTATGCCTATACCGTCACATGAGAAGAATATAGCAAATAGGACATTCTTTGTATTTTTGGCAACTACAGGTCGTCTATCGTGCTTGGTTATTGAAAACAAGAAATCCGTATAGAGTTTATTACATAAAAGTTGGCATACCCAGGGACCAGCTCAGAAAAGCCTCGAAATATTCGCCTAGTAGCTGATGCGAATATCCGAAATAGAGCATCAACTATGTCCAGCAGAAATAGTGTTGATACTAAATGCCAAAGAATCTCCATTTTTGGTAATAAACGATAGTCAAAATCCTTCCAAACAGTTCAAAGACATGTAACTTGTTCCCACTTAACTGACTGGCTCGAATTAATGCACCTATATCTCGTCTCCAGTAACAAAGTATTTAAATTGCCTTTGGTTGAACTTTGGAAACTTTCTTTAGCACTTGCTTGGCCGTTTCTACGCATACCATTTTGTTCATTTGTCAATAACAAGGTTTCCTTCTGGCAAAACTCTTTCATGCGTTCAAAAAACGTTTCAGAATGAAATGTAATATCGATAGTTATATGCCAATACCTTTTGCAATATCGCAAACAATGTATCTGCCACCGCTTTCAATGTTTTCCCTAACACTTGAGGCATCATTGTTCTTGCCTGTTTCAGTTACAGGTCGTTCTGATTTTGCAGCATCTTTAACAGACTCTGTGTCGGTGTGAAATTGCTTTCTCCATCTACGAATTGTCTCATCAGATACGTTATGGGACCCAAAAACTTCCCTACAACTCAGTTAAAAGATAATTACCGAATGATCAAGCTTTGTGCCAACTATTATGTACGCTCTTATTTCTTCAATATTCTCAACCCGTTTTCCAACCATTTTTAAAAAAGTGGACAACAAATGGCTCTATTGTTTTAAACTGTGGTGAACAAGATATTCACCAAAAAAACATTGTAAACGATTGAATATAGCTATACAGGTATATAAATAGTTTTGAAATCGTGCACACAGGTCTCTTACTGTTATGCAATACACATTTGATATAGAAAAACCTTGGTAATAAATGAAAATAAAAATCATCAGGATACTCCAGCATATATTCTCTACCATAAGGAAGGAATAAATAAAACGATTTAGCTAAGAATCAAGTAATTTTATTTTTTAATCGGACATATTTATTCAAATCATTTTTGACCAACATATCACTGGGGGCCGAAGAAAAAGACACAACATTACTAGTATAGTTATTATGTGGGTATTTGTTTAAAGGCACATTTTGGGTTGCATGATATCCTAGTGACTGACCAGTAGAATATGCAGAGCAGATATGAAAAAAAAACTACCAGTGATTACCTGCCTCTCTGACAAGAAGGGGTGCAGGTATGGGGTAATTTATATGTCGAGTGATGTTGACATGGTCAAGTGAAAAATTGAATATTATTAATTTTATCCTGACATTTATTTGTGGCAACGTTGTTATTTTTCTTTAATTTAATTATTTCTTTTTCATAATTCATCCTGAAATTATTGAATAACGCTAGAAGGTAATTTTGCTAATACCAAAAATGTAGCTCCTGATGAAATGATGCAGCCGATTAAGAGATATATCGACTTTATAAAATAATATCTGACAGTCACGATATTTGTTTAACAATTCTAATCACTAAAGCAAAGTGAGTTTTGTAAAATAGTAATTTATACAACGTTTGACAGGATTATGGAATCGAAATTTGTTATTGTATTTAACGATCTCGTGAATCATAATCAAAGTCATTTTCTCACAATTTAGAGTTCCTTCCCCCTGGATCACGCCTATTCCCAGATTCTCGCCAAATCTTACGGTCAAAATTTTGACCGCCTGGATTAGCCTATACCTGACCCTAGATAGGTAGATCTAGGGGAGGGAACCAGAATAAGATTAGTACAGCTCACTAATTGGAGGAGTCCATTCTAGAAACTAAGGACTGAAAGGGGTATTTATCTGTCGAGTACCGTTCTCCATTCTACAAGGAGAAATGCATATTTTATTATAGCACTTCATTTGAACATGTGCAAAATAAATTTAAACTAACTCTGGACATTTTGATTAGTATTGTTTTAATTATTATTTTTATCATTATAACTCAATATAGAGTACCGTCATGATCATAGTAACCTATAAATTAATATGTTTGTTTTAAACCAATGAGCCCTTTTCAGGCCACACACACAGATACTTTAAATCTGCTTTAACACCCCATAATCACTTAGATAAGACTAGTCTTTGATGGTAGCTTAGAGGTCATAATCTTAGGGGGCCTTTAACATAAACGAAAAATGTGTCTTTAAGAAACCTAACACGACCAACGTAATCATATTTATGCGTAATTCCAAACATTGGACATTCACTGAGATCATATGTCACGAAATGTGGCGTCTGCTTATATTAGGCTCTACACTTTTAGCATTAATTTCAGATTTTTTGGTGGAAATATATCACAAAAAATAAATCAATATAACACCCTTTGCATTGAAAATTCAAATGATTATGTAATACAACATTTCGTCTTGGTCTTCAATGGTTGCAAAGACAATAGTGATCTTCAGGGAGGAACAGAAAAAGTACTTTTTACATATTAGAAAAGTGTGACGTGTGGATTATCAATATGTACCATGTATGGTATCAAACTGTATGGATAATTCACTTGGTCTAAAAGGTGTTGAAAACCTAGGCAACATTTGGAGCTTCTGCTGTTAAAAAGTCCCAGGTTGTAATCATGCCAGGGTAAAATAAAGTCACTGACTGAATTGCTTTATTTGACTTATAATACAACTGATGCCGCAAACCTAAGTCCCTGGCTTCTTGTGTGATTTAAATCCCATTAATAAATTGAGTTTGCTCGCCGTTCACGACCGATGTCGATTTGCAGATTTAAGCGTAGCGTCCTCTTAATCCTTTACCGTTGCATCTTCATACAGTTGACATATTATGCATCCATTACAATGCGCTGCACGAGCATGCTGACCGCTCGCTGTTTAGGTCACAAAATCCATTCATCTTTCATACTTTAAACTTGTCACGATTCACACTCGATTACACATTAAATACCCTGAAAAGAAATAACACTCCAGTGAATCCGACCTAACTGCAAAATGTGTCTTAAGAAACTTTTTCGTTAATGCGAAACGGATATTAGATTTAAAGCCACGTGACGGTCACGTGGTCCGTGCGTTCATTTATTGGCTTGGTTTTATTATAAGAGGTTAATAAAGATGCTGAACATTGAGATAAAGTTAAGAAATAAAAGATGTTGATTAACATATGCAATTATACAAACACCAGAGCCAGAGAAAAGGTACTTTCGCAGTACTTTAACATCTACATTAGACAAGTTAAAAATAAAGTTGTGTAACAGTTAGGCTCTGTTTATACGTCTCGTAACCAGTGGACATTCGTAACATTTACCCCAATCTTCTTGATGAGGTCTTAAAATCATGATAAACATTTTTTCTCATATATCCCAGAACACAGTTGTCGGGGTGCTCCAGTGAGACGCTTCGAATGAATTCTAATAATTAAGAATATATGAGATAGAAAAAAATGTAATTGATATTTGTTCATCAATACGTATCCCAAGTTCCCTCAATCTTATTCTATTATACATGCAAACTGTGGATAGTTTTGCACAGCGATGTTTCTTTGATGCTATCCGCAAACCAAGCAATGCATAAGTGTGCATATTCTGATCAAGCCTTTTCTTGTGTTTTGGTTCCCAGTTGCACATTAGGCTTTGTTTTGCCCATGTCGTTGACACTGAAAAACGACTAACTTATAGCATTAAAGAAGGCAATGAAAATATAACTTGAAATTGTCAATATTGGAAGAGTAATCTCATTCAAACCCTTGATTTATTAGAATTGGACACACACGTTTGTGAATGCCAAGCTCTCGAGTAAATAGATGTAGATGAAAAATGGATTTCCGAATAATGTAGACAGAGATGACAAGTGCGGGGAGTCTCACAGAGTCTGCTTTTGATTGCTTCTCTGTGATGATATACTGTAAATCCGGAAATTTTCGCGAGAATTATATTTTCGCGAATAGCGTTTAAATAAATATTTGCGACGTTAAAAATTCGCGACTAGGGCATGATTTACCTATATCAGTAAACGAAAGAATGATTTCACCCTTTCGGAGGGTTATATTTTCACGAAACTTCGCATATGCGAAGTTTCGCGAAAATGAAACCCTCGCGAAAACTTCTGAATTTACAGTATTGAACAAGCTAGCACGCCTGCACGAGAGCTAAACAATTTATGTGCTTTACCAACAGCAGAATCTAGGGAGTATTTAAGGAGCCCCCCCCCCCCCCCCCTCTCTCTCTCTCTCTCTCTCTCTCTCTCTCTCTCTCTCTCTCTCTCTAACGTCCCAACAACGGATTGAGGCCTGTAAATATATTGATAGTCACCTCTCATATTAACTATATTGTTGCACGCTGACCTGATAAACGTTGGCTTTCTCGCAGCATGTCTCTTCACCAGGTCATGATGACGTTGTACTGTTTGTATGACGTCACCAGTAACGCTGAATCGACAAAAATCGCTAATGACGTCTTAATCGCTAGTTTGAAGAGTGATCCAGAAATATTGAAATAAACCATTGAGGTTTCCCATCATCTTCTGATGAATTTGATAATTAATCAGTAACATGAATGCACATTTAAAGCTGGTAAAGCTATTTTGCATTGTTTTTTTAAAACAGAGTACAAAACATATAAAACAGTAAGAGGATAACAGTATCTATTTTTGTCAAGGGGCACTTAATCAGTTCAGTTTATCATGTTTATTAAGGCTTTTTTTTACATAAACATTAAACAGACAAAATCAAAGTTTCATTTCAAATACTTTATCTGCTGAAACAGAATTTATTCCTAGATGTGCAATAAAATCACCCAAAGCTGTCTATACTGGGGTATGAAGTTTTCGCAAGTTTTTTTTTTATGCGAAAGACAAGGTGATGATTTATCACCTGTATTATTTGCTTGATTACTAAATGACTTTCAAAATAATTTTACATAATATGGTCTTTGAAAACTCAGAATTATAGCTTTTTAAGAAAAATATTTTTACACTGTATGAAAGTGGGCATGCACGGATCCAGAAACTTTTGTCAGAGACGGTCTAATTTTGACAACGTTTTTTTTATGTGAGTTTTTTTGTTTTGTTTTTTTACTTTTTAATTGATGAGGACAGCGGATCCAAATCATCGGCACGCCAGTGAAACGTCATTTAAATGATGTTTCGCTGGCGTGCCGATGATGGCTCAACATTGAATGCTGACTTGGTGGCTTTATGATTTTTCAGGGGATCTGGACCAGTATTGCTAAGAAACGCAATATTTTTGTGAGTTTTCAGGGGGGTCCGGACCCCCTGCCTCCCACCTGGATCCGCACATGGTTGGTAGGATATATTGACCCCTATTTTGATGATCTTCAGCAAATTAAAACATGATTATAAGCCTTAGTTTATCAGCCAGGTGCATAACCTCCAAAAGTTAAAAAATATATCACTTAAAGCAGTTAACTTTTTTTGCAACAAAAACAAAAGTAACCTGTTTGAGTGAACGTGTCTTTTTTCATTATTCATCTTCATATTCCCGAGTTACCGCAATTTTCACGGCCATATGGCAGACTTGGGGTCAATTACTTTGAAAAAGTAATTAATTACATACAATTACATTGGAAATTGATCAATTAAATTACAATTACAATTACATGGCTTTTGGGCAAAGTAATTAATTACATACAATTACTTTGCCAAATGTAATTAATTACATTACAATTACATTTCACTGCCACTTAGAGAGCTTGATTGATCCAAATTCATCAACTAGATTAAAAAGTATAAAGAGACATGAAACTGAACTTAAATGGATTAAATTTTTGCAATCACCTTGTCCTTTTGGCTTAAATGATAATATATACCATGAAGGTAACATTTCTAAAATGTTCTGTCTTGTGTTTACTATGTCTTTGTACGCATCTGTTTATACGTGCTTTGTGGTCACCTGCTGGGAAAGGGCTGACCTCTTGGCTCTCGTTTGTGGTGTCTAACTGTAAGTTTATCACTTTCCCATTGGTATCCTGGGTCAGGTGTGGTGCTTGATTGGATCTTTGCACCCTTACTTACTTTCATCAGATTTTTAATTTCAGAAATATTTGAAATGAGTTAAAATCTCCTAAAAAGTCTGAGAACCTTGATATTCTAAATTCAATATATGTCTATTAGGTTGATTTTATCTTTTCTTCTTGTATCAAATTATTGTCAAGTGATGCAACTGAAATGAAATGTACAAAATCAGTTGTTGTATTTTGTGATTGATGACATGATCACACAAGAGAAAATACAGAAATTATTATTATTTTTTGTTAGGCAGGGGGGGGGGGATAAATTGTCAAAGTGCTCAAACAAGCTGTTAACTGCAGTACACAGTTCAGGAATACACATTGGTTTGAGAAAAGTCTTTCAACTGTGGATGATATACCATGAACATTATTTTGTAAAACTAGCTTAACTGCCAGAGAATAACTGTTTTCAAAAAGTGTCGATAAAAAATCTGTGTGCCCCTATGAGTTCTGAAAGTTGGCAAAAAAGTACAAAAAGGAATATCAGATAGTGACAAACTAAAACATTACTAGCCTGTTGAAATGCTGGCTTGACAAGCAAGAGGTTGCTAGATCGGTCTCCACTGGAACATGTATAATATTTTTGGTTTTTCATTAACAATGATGGGCCCCAGGTTCACTGAATGAGTAAAATTCAATTTAATTTTCTGAATCACTTTTAATGATTATCAATTTTATGATGATTATTATTATTATTATTATTATTATTATTATTATTATCATTGAAAATGGCAAATGAGCAGTTTAAGGGCTCAAAATAGTGTAGTGGATAGATTGGGTCATGCACCTTAGCATATAAGTGTGTTGATCCTAGGTGTGAAAATTTAACAAAATTCACTAACCAACACTATTGTCTGAATAAACACTATTGTTGAGATTCTCACACCTTCTTTGTTTTGGTATTGTTCTGGTAACTTAACTATTAAAGGTTGATTGTCACAAAGCCATATCTTTTATAAACAGATAAACAAAGAATAAATAATTTGCTTAAAAAAGGAATAGTAGAAGTAACATACAGTCTGTGTATGCAATAAAATTGCTATATTCTATTTTTATGTCTATAGATACTAGCATGACTAGTCCCAATTCTCATTTGTTTCATGTTGCATTCAACTAATACAGCAAATGATATATGCATTTACAAAGGCCAAGAACAATTCATTTAGCAGTATTTTGAGTATCTATGATTATCTTTAGTAACTGAATTTCATAACTGATCTGAAAATAACATGTAATTGAAAAGTAATTGAAAGTAATTGTTAATTACTCCCATTTTTGGCCATGTAATTAATTACATTCAATTACAGTAATTAAAGAAATGTCTTAATTACAATTACATGCAATTACTTTAGAAAATGTAATTAAATTACAATTAATTACAATTACAATTTTAATTACCCCAACTCTGCCATATGGGTAATTTTATCTGAAAGACCTATTACATAACTTTACGATTATGCAATAAAATTTTGTACGCATCGTCTATAAATAAATACGCGAGGTCATTGAAGTTCAGAAAATAAGCTACTTTTTAACCTGAATAAGTTATATTGTTGACGGCTTGCAATTTGACCTTGGCCTAAATAATTTCAGATATAACTTAAATAAGTTACTTTCTGTAGCATCACTTAGAAATAATTAATGAAAAGGCACAATTTGAACTTCCTCAAGTGATATATATTTTAACTTATAGAAGTTATGTCCCTGACTGTTTATCGATGGTGTAACTACGAAGGTAAAGGTAAATTAGTGGTGTCAAAGACAGATGATTTTGTAAGTTGGGTAAAACACACTGAACATTATTCAAAATGACATAAGTTGAGGCTACCACGTAAACATACAATAGTTTTAGTCACAAGTGATACTTATAAACTAATATACAAACCTGGATTCACGTATTATGCCTATTTTCTGTATGCTTTGCATGCGTTTGTCTCTAATGCAGTCTGACCATTGTTAGATATGTATAGTTAATAATACAAGTCTGTTACGTTCCGTTCTGGTAGTAATATACAAAACGATGAAGTTTGTTTATTTCACACTGACACAACATGTTTAGGCCAGATTTTTTTATTAGTTGATTTACGGGATTTTTTTTCAGATTTTGGGTCAGGGGGACGAAATTAATTAAATAAAAAAGCCCTGAAAATGACCAGTTTACTGGTCATTTTCAGAGGGTTTTTTTCTTTTTCATTTTCAGAGCTTTTTTTATTAATATATCCAGAAAAACAGTAAAACTAGTATGGTAAACCAACAGTCTGTACTAAATCTTAAAATATTTTATCATTTTCCTAAATATCTTGAAAGGACAATCACTTTTTATAGTGTCACTCTCAAAAATACATAGACAGAACCTCAAAAATATATTATTGTTTTCAACTAAACAAATAATATTTAGAGTCGGCGGATAAAATAAAAAAAAAATGTTAAAATGACTAATAAAAAAATTCTGGCCTTAATCATGGTTACGAGTAACAAGAAAAGGTACATATGTTTGGAGAATAGTCTTAATGTTTGAATATTTTGTTTTAAATCATAAAAATTACAGTTGGTTTTATATTTGCTATTACTATTATGAAATATGCTAACAGACTAAAACATAAAATCCATAATGGTCGAGTAATAGACTAAAACATAAAATCCATAATGGTCAAGTAATAGACTAAAAGCATAATATCCATAATGGTAAACTAATAGACTGAAAACATAATATCCATAATGGTAAACTAATAGACTGAAAACATAATATCCATAATGGTCGACCATAATATCCATAATGGTCAACTACTAGACTCATACAGGTAACGCTCCGACTAACGTCTATCAACTATTGACCAATAACTAAACTTACTGTACGGAATGTTGAACCTGTGAACTAATGTACCTTTTTCACGACACATTAATTTAATAAGTAAGGAATTGTGCAGGCTGTTTGTGTGCCTTAAAACCCCATTTTGTTGAAAAGATGACTCTTACTTCAACTGAGAAATTCGACAAATTCTCAAAAATCGTACTTTTTCATCAAAAATTGCATTTTTTTCTAAAAATGATTTTTCACTTTAGATTTTTGCTTGCAAATGTATTTCAAAATCTCTTAAACTTGGTGTTGCAAAATTTTTGAGTAGTTTATTAGGCACGTTCTCGATACCTACAAATTTAATGAATCAGATGATTAGAATCTGAGCAAAAAGGGAAACGTCGTTTTTTGGGCGCTCAATGGCAGCTTACTCTGTAGTGTGTGATCAGATATGTCAAGATTTCGAACGCACCCAAGCTCTTGTGTACATGTATGTCTGTTATACCTGAAAGCTTTAAGCATGAAAAAGATACAAATTTCCCATTCTCATCCGAGCTATTACACAACTGGTCTCAAATGCAAAAAAAGCTATCTCTTCGTATGCAAGCGGACCTCTTCAAGAAGAGCAAGTTGTCAGTTCCTGGTGAAAGAATAGTCTTAAAGCTTGTTAACTGCTTGCAGGAGGGCGTCCCCGGTACCTCTGTGGCTAAGGAACTGTCCCATTGTACAGTGGAAGTATTAAGAAAAAGAATTAGAAAACAATGTTCGTATGGTGCTCTTAGAGTTTCTTAGGCTTAACTAAGTCATAAGGCTCACTAAGTGAGCTAACCAGAATAGCCATCGTCTCTTGCATCCGTTGTCGTCAATCGTCTTTCTTACGAATAAGGGATATAATGCGTTGCTTTGCATAAGTGGCCAAGGCACATCACAAAATGATCGCCACGCCCATATTCAGTAACATATTGGAAATCAGTTACTCCACAACCCAAAATCATATAATTGTGAAACTGTCATGCAGCATTGAGGACTCCATCGCTACAACGTGTATATAACCTTTATTCTTTGAATGGCCTAAACCTCTTATGGCAGGTCAAATTTCGGTGTCTTTGCGCTTGATTGGGAAATTCCAATTTAAAGTCCTTTTACCCATATAAGCCTGGCATGCGTTTACTGTGCACAGTAAAAACCCCAGAAAATAACACCAGATGTCCCTTCGGTGCTTTTTCATCGAAGCAAATAATAAACGAAATGTGACTCTTGATGCCCCTATAATTGTAAACGGAATCGTCTAAGTGACAAGGACGGGAAGGTCCACTCGTCACATGGATTAATGTCGACAACTTGCAGAAAATGACCAAGTTTTC
The DNA here is from genome assembly GCA_964019695.1 of Loripinus fragilis. NCBI lineage: Eukaryota > Metazoa > Mollusca > Bivalvia > Lucinida > Lucinidae > Loripinus > Loripinus fragilis. The sequence goes on along the minus strand of OZ026520.1, from coordinate 35,357,147 downwards.
ACCAACAAATTGGCCCAAGGAAGTTGTCGGCACGGCCCCGAAATTTTGTATACAATCATTTTCTTCTCTTAAACATTTTGGTCAATCTGAGCCAATTGTTTTTTGTGGAGCCTTCTTAGGAGTTTGGAGTGTGATGGAGAGAAGCAATCAAATGGTCTTGATCACATGACCAATATTGACCAATGACCAATATTACCGCAATGTCCATATATTGTCGAAATCTTTAAAAAAAACCTCTTGTTCGGATCAGTATTTCCAAATAGTTTCTTTTTTAAAACGCTTGGCTTTTCAACCGCATAATTATGTAGAGCTTGATCGGGAAGGGTAGGCATTTTATAAAAATGGTGCAAGTCACATGACTAAGCTGGCTAGCATGCCAATATATCACAAACTTTTAAAATATTCTTCAGAACTAATGAGGAACGAACGGGGGCTCGAGGTTTAAGACATTTATGAATGATGGCCCTGTGCTTACCTTGGCCTGTTTTGCAAGAAGGTCAAATTTGGTCACACCTCTTTGATATGCTTATCTCGTATTAGGCCCATACACGTATGTGTAGTGAGCGTTCGAATGACAATTGGTTTTCTGGTTCAAAATAGTCACAAATTCTTGGTAAAAGCCTAATTCATTGGCATAGACACCAAATGCATTAACGAGCGAAGCAAAATGCATGTTTAATGTAGAAAATTTAAAGCATTTCAAATCTAAGACCATTTAAGAAAAGGTGACGACTGGTTTTAAATCAGATTCATGTTCCAAGAAAACATTCAAGTGATAAATGAATGTAAAACAGTTATATACTGAAAACGGGTCGTGCGTGCTTATGCATATGCATTTTTTTTCGATTTTAGCCTGCTTTGTACTTAGGGGCATGTGCGGTATATGGAGCGAATACGGTAAAGATGACAAGCTTCCGTGTGACAGAGATATATGTATTTTTCTGCGAAATTAAGACGGGTACGCACAGTTCATTTAGGTTTCATCAATACTGCGAACAAAGGACAAATCTTGTACATTGTTGCCCATCCATTTCAACAGCATTTTAGCCAAAACAAAAGTGAGTATGATTAGGACATACCACAATTGCACACTGCAGACCAACCCACGGTACCGTGAGGAAGAGCCACAGAACATCTACAGTAACAAGACACCCGAAAGACGATAAAAGCAAAGCAACTATCTCTTTTACTCGTGAAGATAATTACAAAACTAGAATGGAAACAAAGTAATGCATACCTAAACAAAGACAAACACAGAACCCCCACAAATTATGGGAAGTATGCAATGTATCATCACAGAGAAACAATCAAATAAAAGTAACACACTATGATAAAATAAAGAAAATGGCACATGACTCACAGAAAGTCAGAGCTAACAAAAACCTCAAGTTGAACTACGGTTGGCCCAGCCAACGAAAAACATCAGGCATCAACAAACGGAATAAAGCTTTACGTCATGGACGTCATTGGGTCTGAGGCATGACCTATCGTCGTGCAATTAAAGAGGAAACCATAGACCATGATTTTTACAACCAGGCATGCAGACTTCAAGGCGCTGTAAGATGAATCATCGTGATACATTAGCGTATACAAGAGGCGTACCTAATGTGTTTGAAAAAGAAATCCCACGTTTAGTACGTATGTCTGGTGCTTCCGCCATTTTAAGCTGTGAAAGAAGAATATAGTACACGTCTTGTTATTTTTGTCTTATTTTTCCTTGAGTGTACAACAATTAAAATTGTTGTAAAGAATCTTGGCCACGCCCTGGAACACTACATGTAACCTGTGAAGAAAGCTGCATTCAGTCTACATTGGAGAACGACTCCATGGCTAAGACGCACGTCGCAGATGCTCCACTTGCGTAAGACAGAACAGATTCGTACACGCCATGCGCGTTTTCGACGTCTCATTGTCTTTAACAGGAATCCATTAAAAGAAAACACAGCGCAATTCAAGTTTAACCGGAAATGGCGATGAGACGTCGAAAGCGCTTTTGTGTGCCAAGCCCTCTAAAATAGTCCGCATCTTTATCAGTAGCTTCTTTCCATGTGTACCCAAAATTGTGCTAGAGCTCCATTTATTATACGAGTTGAAGAATTGAATTTAAGAACTGAAAAAAGATATGTCCATCCTGGTTCAGATTCGATTGCCGAAGCTTAAGGGGCTGATAATTGTGTATACACCAACTTCGATTCGTTCCATATGCATTACGTTCCTGTGCATTTGATAGAATAAATTATATAAATGTAGATATCGGTTTTAATGAGAAAAAAAAACACATTCGCATTATATGTGATATATATGCTGGAGAGAAAACAAGACATGTGGGAGATACGAACCTCACCTGCCCACACAGTAGTCCAGTATACTAACCACTGGGCCACCGAGCAAGTGAAAATTGTAAATCGCTTGTATATATACAATTATTTTATATTAAGACAATGTCGGTTAGGACGTACACACTTCATTACTGTGAAAATTACGCCAACGTTTCGCATGACTGCCTGACTAAGCGAGACGGATCTAGCGTTAAAAGTCTTGTTTTGCAGCAAATTCCCGTAATATCAAGGCTGTTTAAGTATAAGCTGTGTTCTCCACCTCTTCTTAGTCGGGAACTGCTATCTTGTTAGTCGACCCTTACCTGTACGAGTCCAGTAGACAACAAACATAATATCCACAATGTTCAACTAATAGACTGAAAACATAATATTCATAACGGCCAACTATTAGACTAAAAACATAATATCCATAATGGTCAACTAAAAGACTGAAAACATAATATCCATAATGGTCGACTAATAGACTATAAGAGTGGCAGTAGGTAGATTCTTACAGTTTTGCAAGTAATCTAATTATAACTTTTTTACCTTTTTAACTAGTCTTTTCATCTGTCATAGCCAAGAAAGTACACACGTCTCGTTTATTATGCTGACCTAGTTTCGTTTTCAGCGTTTCCAGATAGGCTAGGTATCTATCATTATTTAACTGGTGGAAAATTGGGAAAATTTGAACAATACAGTATGCAGATTCGTACACCTTTTTATCTGACTTTACACGAAATCAGAGATGAAATAATATTAGATATATAAAATTCAACCAATTTTACTCTAAAGTGCTGAATTATATGGTTATTTATTCGCTCGAAACTTGAAAGTAGCTGACAACTTTTGTTAGTGGAATAGAATAGAACAGAATAAAACTTTAGCTTGTTGGGGACGTTGTCATGTATGTGAAACATAAAAATACGAAAAAAAGTGCTTATGAGGTCCGTCGTAACGTCTCAAGTAGTCAACCAAATTGAAAGAATGAGGTCTCCCTCTAAGTTGTTGTTGTTGTTGCAAAGGGAAATAATCACTCTAGAATATCTGGAATGACAGCTGCGACCAGATGTCACCAGATCGATAAAAATTGTACACAAGTAAGCAAAGGGGCAGAAATGTAAGTACCTGAAATACAAAAAGGGTTATTTTCTTACCATCTGGTGCTTAAATAAGCTTTGTATCGGTTGTGGATTCTGAACATGTACAAAAACGGTTTAAAATTCAGCAAAATGTCCGTTTCGGTGGCCCGAAAAAGTCGTCTGCAAAGCTCTCGCACTGCCAAGCACGCGCAAATAGGCACTGAAAATGATTGACAGAAATGCGTGATTGATTGCTGGTGTAATAATAATAATGGGTATTTATTTAGCAAACTTAAGGCCGCAGAGGGCTAGAACTGTCGAGTGTACGAATCAGTCTACTGTTCGAATCTATCTACTGTCACTCTTGACTGAAAACATAATATCCATAATGGTCAACTAATAGACTAAAAACATAATATCCATAATGGTAAACTTATAGACTAAAATATAAAATCCATAATGGTCGACAATGAGAGTGGCAGTAAGTAGATTCGTACAGTTTTACAAGTAATCTAATTATAACTTTTTTACCTTTTCAACTAGTCTTTTCATCTGTCATAGCCAAAAAAAATACACACGTCTCATTTATTATGCTGACCTAGTTTCGTTTTCAACGTTTCCAGATAGGCTAGGGAGCTATCATTATTTAACTGGCGAAAAATTGGAAAATTTAAACAATACAGTATGCAGACTCGTACACCTTTTTATCTGACTTTACACGCAAATCAGAGATGAAATAATACTAGATATATAAAAATCAACCAATTTTACTCTAAAGTGCTGAATTATATGGTTATTTATTCGCTCGAAACTTGAAAGTAGCTGACAACTTTTGTTAGTGGAATAGAATAGAACAGAATAACACTTTAGCTTGTTGGGGACGTTGTCATGTATGTGAAACATAAAAATACGAAAAAAAGTGCTTATGAGGTCCGTCGTAACGTCTCAAGTAGTCAACCAAATTGAAAGAATGAGGTCTCCCTCTAAGTTGTTGTTGTTGTTGCAAAGGGAAATAATCACTCTAGAATATCTGGAATGACAGCTGCGACCAGAAGTCACCAGATCGATAAAAATTGTACACAAGTAAGCAAAGGGGCAGAAATGTAAGTACCTGAAATACAAAATAGGATTATTTTCTTACCATCTGGTGCTTAAATAAGCTTTGTATCGGTTGCAGATTCTGAACATGTACAAAAACGGTTTAAAATTCAGCAAAATGTCCGTTTCGGTGGCCCGAAAAAGTCGTCTGCAAAGCTCTCGCACTACCAAGCACGCGCAAATAGGCACTGAAAATGATTGACAGAAATGCGTGATTGATTGCTGGTGTAATAATAATAATGGGTTTTTAATTAGCAAACTTGAGGCCGCAGAGGGCTAGAACTGCCCAGTGTACGAATCAGTCTACTGTTCGAATCTATCTACTGTCACTCTAGACTGAAAACATAATATCCATAATGGTCAACTAATAGACTAAAAACATAATATCCATAATGGTAAACTAATAGACTAAAAATATAAAATCCATAATTTTCGACTATTAGAGTGACAGTAGGTAGATTCGTACAGTTTTGCAAGTAATCTAATTATATGTTTTTTACCTTTTCAACTAGTCTGTTCATCTGTCATAGCCAAAAAAAATACACACGTCTCATTTATTATGCTGACCTAGTTTCGTTTTCAGCGTTTCCAGATAGGCTAGGGAGCTATCATTATTTAACTGGCAGAAAATTGGAAAATATAAACAATACAGTATGCAGATTCGTACACCTTTTTATCTGACTTTACAAGAATGAGGTCTCCCTCTAAGTTGTTGTTGTTGTTGCAAAGGGAAATAATCACTCTAGAATATCTGGAATGACAGCTGCGACCAGAAGTCACCAGATCGATAAAAATTGTACACAGGTAAGCAAAGGGGCAGAAATGTAAGTACCTGAAATACAAAATAGGATTATTTTCTTACCATCTGGTGCTTAAATAAGCTTTGTATCGGTTGCGGATTCTGAACATGTACAAAAACGGTTTAAAATTCAGCAAAATGTCCGTTTCGGTGGCCCGAAAAAGTCGTCTGCAAAGCTCTCGCACTGCCAAGCACGCGCAAATAGGCACTGAAAATGATTGACAGAAATGCGTGATTGATTGCTGGTGTAATAATAGTAATGGGTTTTTAATTAGCAAACTTAAGGCCGCAGAGGGCTAGAACTGCCGAGTGTACGAATCAGTCTACTGTTCGAATCTATCTACTGTCACTCTAGACTGAAAACATAATATCCATAATGGTCAACTAATAGACTAAAAACATAATATCCATAATGGTAAACTAAAAGACTAAAAATATAAAATCCATAATGGTCGACTATTAGAGTGGCAGTAGGTAGATTCGTACAGTTTTACAAGTAATCTAATTATAACTTTTTTACCTTTTTAACTAGCCTTGTCATCTGTCGTAGCAAAGAAAACACACATGTCTCGTTTATTATGCTGACCTAGTTTCGTTTTCAGCGTTTCCAGATGGGCTAGGGAGCTATCATTATTTAACTGGCGGAAAATTGGAAAATTTGAACAATACAGTATGCAGATTCGTACACCTTTTTATCTGTCTTTACATGCAAATCAGAGATGAAATGATATTAGATATATAAAATTCAACCAATTTTACTCTAACGTGCTGAATAATATGGTTATTTATTCGCTAGAAACTTGAAAGTAGCTGGCAACTTTTGTTAGTGGAATAGAATAGAACAAAATAACACTTTAGCTTGTTGGGGACGTTGTCATGTATGTGAAACATAAAAATACGAAAAAAAAGTGCTTATGAGGTCCGTCGTAACGTCTTAAGTAGTCAACCAAATTGAAAGAATGAGGTCTCCCTCTAAGTTGTTGTTGTTGTTGCAAAGGGAAATAATCACTCTAGAATATCTGGAATGACAGCTGCGACCAGATGTCACCAGATCGATAAAAATTGTACACAAGTAAGCAAAGGGGCAGAAATGTAAGTACCTGAAATACAAAAAAGGATTATTTTCTTACCATCTGGTGCTTAAATAAGCTTTGTATCGGTTGCGGATTCTGAACATGTACAAAAACGGTTTAAAATTCAGCAAAATGTCCGTTTCGGTGGCCCGAAAAAGTCGTCTGCAAAGCTCTCGCACTACCACGCGCAAAAAGGCACTGAAAATGATTGACAGAAATGCGTGATTGATTGCTGATGTAATTAATGGGCTTTTGATTAGCATACTAAAGGCCACAGAGGGCGAGAACTGCCGAGTGTATGAATCTGTCTACTGTTCGAATCTATCTACTGTCACTCTAGACTGAAAACATAATATCCATAATGGTCAACTAATAGACTAAAAACATAATATCCATAATGGTCAACTATTAGACTAAGCATAATATCCATAATTGTCAACTAATAGACAAAAACATAATATCCATAATGGTCAACTGGACTAGTACAAATATGGATTGACTAACGACTAAGACTAAAGTTTATGACTAAGGAATGGTGGCAGATTCAGCTTATACTTAACAACATTTTAAAACACAACAAATTTGCTACATCTCCAGCTTCTGCTCGTGTAAATGAGTTCCCAAACATCCGCATCATTAGTTCCAGTGTATTTCTTAAATGGTTTTCGTGTTATTTGTAATTTTGATAGAAACACATACTAATGGAAATTAGATCCGCCACGCTTAGAAAATTATTCATGCGCATACAATGACGTATATTCACTGTTATGGATAGTTGTACTCGTTTAAAGTTACAAACACGTCCAAAATGCAAAAACAAAATAAGAAAGAATCAATACAATAGACTCTGTGGTCTAGTGGTTAGAGCAACTGACTTATATACGTGTGGTCGGTGGTTCGATTCCTACGGAAGATGTATTTTTTCTCAAGTTTTTTTTTCGCTTGTTTTTGGAGCTTTACGTCCACGTCAAGAAATGTTCAGTAATGTCGGGACGATTTCCTGATTTCATTGGTTGAACCAGTAGTGAGCAGTAGATAACGTGTCTTGCTGAAGGGCACAATATTGACTGCGCCGGTAGTGAGTCTCGAACTAGCATCCCTTCGATCCTCAGTCTAACGCGCAAGTGGCTTTTTATATGTTTCTTTCTTTTTTCACTGGGCCTGTAGAATGTGCCGATGTAGTTCCAAAAATAGTGCTTTATAATATCACATAAAACATAGAACATTTTATAGTTTTAGAAACACTTTGGGATGTCAAAAAGACCTGTTTTTCACAACACACTGATGGGACCGCTGGTACAATCTTCAATGTGCTTGACTGCGAATCCAGACACCCCGTTTTGGAAGAAAATCATTTTAAAAATAGTTTCTACGGTCATCTCTTTCCCTCCACTGCCTCAATTAATATGTTTCTTGCGAAAGAGTGGGAACTCAATAATGATTAACTACTTAGGCGATTACCTGGAACAGTGTAGATATGTTAACCAATTTATGCCTACTGGAGTCTTCTATCCATTTAAACTGACGGATTGATCTGTAATTATAGGGTGTAACGGCAGTGAAATTTAGCTTTTACAGAAACTGTTGTACCTGTATCATTTAAGCAAACAATGTAGACCCTTTTCAGACATCATTTCATTCACCATCTGTCTTGTGTCTACGTTGGATCTGCATTGTTTGTCAAATTACTTTATATGAGTGCTAGGCTTTAGTTTGGCTAACTGACTGCGTTTAAATATTGTCGAAATGTCGTTTTGTCTGCGCTGATGGTTTACGCATCAGTCAACAATCTTTCATTCGTATCGGGACGTTTCATGAATTTCTGGGTTGAACAAGTTCTAAGCAGAACATATAAAGTGTCTTCCTAAAGCACACCAAACATTGGCCCCCAGTGAGTCTCGAACAAGTGGCCCTTCAGATACTAGGCTGCTCTTTATTTTATCGACGATCTGCAGTAAAAACTATTAAAGTTATAAGAAGTCCCTAGGGAAATATATACCACCACCTGACTCGGCCAAAACACAAAGGTAGTTTATTTGAGCTTCAACCCGCAAACGTCTCCGCAATTACATCTTCAGTCAAAACCCCAAATCAAGTAGAAACCGTCCAAATAAAAAACTCAGACGGCAACAACGATATGGGCGGGACCCCCACTAGCCCTGACATGCACCCTTTTTGATAAATTATTGCCAGGCTGTTATAAAAACAATAGAAATAAGGTCAGAAAAGCCTGTTTCTGTATTTCCTGCAGCTCTGGGCAGCTGAGATCCCAAAACACCAACTGTGGCTGTACACGAGCTCACATGCCAAACTCACAACAGTCTTCATTGCACCTTCACACCTTTCAATACTGCGTCTGTCAGACAGGGAGTAAAACTGTCTCTGCACACCCGCAACCTGGGCCCAAATAGTGCCTTGTATACAACAGCCCTGGTCTCCACTTAAAAGAAGGAAAACCAGTGCACCCACAAACACCAACACACACGCCGATACTTTTCATATGCCAGACGTGTGATGTGGTTGTAAATGATTTTCGTTGATATATTGGGTATGGAGATGCACAAAAACACGTGCGTGCGTGCAGAATTAGACTGGCCATAGCAATCGCTTGTAGTTATCGAAATATCGGTTATAGAAGTTGAATCTATGCTTTCCTTTCAACTACGGTTATCCGACTTCTTTGATTTGTCAGATTCGACTTTAAGCAATGGCACAGGCTGGATGTGGCCTAAATTGTTGATAGGGGACACACACGCATGCACGCACGCACACACACACACACACACACACACACACACACACACACACACACACACACACCAGTGCGAGGTCACTTACCTCTGGAAAGATTTCCCTAAACATTTCATTAAAATGCAGCCTCACTCTGTTGTCGTGTAGCTGTCAGTGGTCGGTGTTTACCTCACGGTGGCATGGGTTTGCCTGTGGTCTATGATTGTATGATTTCCTGGTCATACTCATTTTTTGACCAAACACTTATGATATTTCGAACACTACTTGCTCTAACGTTTACTTTTGTAAGAATAGCTCTTCACTCACTTAATTAGTTTGAGTATAGGGAGTGTTAATATAACGACCAAAAGTCGCATACATTATTAACCCTTTATTTATTATTGGCTCCTAAAACCGTATTTTGGCAAACAGTGCAGAACCAGTACTAAGCTAGAATTAATGTTCTTGCTCAAGGACACAACACGGTGACGCCAGTGAGGCTCGAACCTGCGGCCCCGCGGTCTCGAGTCTACCACTCTACCACTGGGCCACTGCGCGCTCTAAAAGCAGTGGATGGAGAACACTATCTTTTAATAATAGCTGTTTGTTTAAACCCCTATCAGTATGGATATACAGCGGTTTCAATAGTGTCCATCATTAGGCTCGAACCCGTTACCACATGCATACGAGTTATGTCTGCTAGCCACTATACTATAAGGGTTGTAGCACGTAGCTGTTAAATTCATTTTCCGCTTCCATACAATTAGTTACACAGTGTACACTATTATACACGGTGAGTTTGGTTTTTAATCATTAGTCTATAGTCGTTAGTTTCATCCTTATTTGTACTAGTCTACTAATAGACTAAAACATTATATCCATAATGGTCAACTAATAGACTAAATCATATAAATCCATAATGGTCGACTAAAAGACTAAAAACATAATATCCGTAATGGTCAACTAATAGACTTAAACATAATATCCATAATGGTCAACTAATAGACTGAAAACATAAAATCCATAATGGTCAATTATTAGACTAAAACATAAAATCCAAAATGGTCAACTATTAGACTAAAAACATAAAATCCATAATGGTCAACTAATAGACTAAGAACATAAAATCCATAATAGTCAACTACTAGATACTGGGCCGCGTAGCGCAGTCGGTAACGTGTCTGGCTACAGATGCGTGTCTGACTGCAGATCCAGGGGTCGCGAGTTCGATCCCGGTCCGGTCCCATCCTTTCGTAGCGATTGATCATGAAATAATTTCTACGGTCATTCTCCTCCCTTCCGCTGATTTATTCAAGAAGGGTTGTTGTCAGTTACAAGCGAAAGTATGTGCACAAATTACTGGTTAACCGCTTGTTCAAGCCTGCCCAGGACAAAGTGTGGTTAGGTGAACTGACCGTCCCGCAATGACCATAGCTGTTGACTTGGGACGTAAAGCAACAAAACCAACAACATCAAATACTAGTTGACCATTATGGAGTTTATGTTTTTAGTCTATTATGTCTTCGAATTCCCAAATATTTCTGCTTTAATTGTCAACATCTGTCAAGTCTGCAAACTCATTGAGATTTTCAAGCTCTTGAAGGCGAAGTTGTCTCATAAAAAGAGGAAGTTAATAATCTATTCTCACATGAAAGGAATGGGAGCGCAGTGGCTTAGTTGTTGAGTGTTTGACACGAGACCGAAGGGCCACGGGTTCAAGCCTCACCGGCGTCACTGCGTTGTGTCCTTGAGCAAGACACATTAATCCTAGCTTAGTACTGATTCAACCTAGGAAGACCTGTCGTGACGTAGCTAAAAGATTGTTGACTGGGACATAAAGAATCAAATCTAACAAACAAAGTATGAACGGGATGGTTGCAGAGACCGCGCATGCATATTAATTTGATCCATCCTTGGTACTAGTGCATTTGCGTAAGTACATACACTGCTCAAAATATTTAAAAGAACACTTGATGATTTTCAATAGGTGATAATGTTATTCCCTGTCTAATAGACAAGTAATGTATTTCACTATAATATAAGGAAGAAACTCCGTTTCTATCGCCATTTGTGCTACGATAATCAAAGTGTTGGATCAAAAACATTTTTTGATAAAACAATTACTGCTTAAGTTCATGGCTCAAATTTTATAACTTTTAATTTTCATGAAATTTATATTTTTTTCTGGAACTCTGTAGACTCTTCCGAATTAGTTAATATCGTAACCTAATGATTTCTGCAACATTGAAAGGCTATTGACTGTACAGAAATGATGCTGTTGTGGTGCTTGATAGAAACATCCTCTTAAAAGAGGTACGTGCATTAAGAGGCTGTTTTGGCCCTATATGAGGCCAAATAATAAAAGTTGCTTTTTACCAGTCTCTTCTTAATAGTTCATTAGAACAATAGCCCAAGCGTAAAAGTCTGGTGTTGATTTGACTTTTACCATTGCTATGGTAACAAAATGGCTGCCAAAATAGGCTGAAAATAGGGAAGTGACCATTTTGGAGCAAATTTGAGATACTTGACAGAGAAATTAACATACAGCACAGGCAAATACCAAAAAGATAGTTTAACAAATGATGATTATCATCACGATACACAATACATTAAAAGGATTTTTTGGTATTCGCTTGTGCTAATATCAAATTCTTAAAAAATCGGTCTCAAAAAACCTTAAATTGGGCTAAAAATGACAATTGCTCTATTCTAAGCATATTTTTGCAGCCATGTTTGTTACCATAGCAACGATAAAGGTAAAATAATTGCCAGAATTTTACACTTGGGTTATTCTTCTAATAAACCAGTTGGATGAAATTGGTGTTAAGCAACTTTCAGTTTTTGGCTCCAGAGGGGGCAAAATTTGCCCCTTAAAGCACGTAGCTTTTTCCTTTTTGAAAAAAGGGGTATTTTTAACAAAATTCCATTTTACATAAAGCGTTCCATGGAGATTTCTGTAAAGGGATAACTTCATTTTTATTAACAAGCATCATTATTGATGGATAACTAAACTAATCACAGGATAAACATGCGTTTGCCTTGCTAATCCAACTCTCGTTATGAGTCAGAGTATGAGTGACTTTGTACAATGTTTTGTGATCAAGGGCAAAATAGGCAGTGTTCCTTTAAATATTTTGAGCAGTGTATGTCTTAGCAACGGATGAATTGGTGACATTTGTCTCTGCAGCCTAATTGGCAGGTGGTTTGGTATAACGGAATGATTTGATGCATGACATATTGCTTTGCAGTAGGCATTGCATTTTGCTGATAAACTAATATATTTGCTTTTTACATTAAATATCTAATAATGGTTAGCTATTACTTGGCTTTTCGCTTCCTGTAAAGGCGGCTCCTCATGAATGCGAAATTAGGACTAGTCAACCTTAGGCATAGGTAAAAGCTGAAATGGAGGCGTGGTTTTATTCAAAAGTAACTGTATCAGCTTGTGCCACCACCTCAGTCATTATTTAGGCCTTAAAACGCCTGCAAAATAACTGCATCTGAAAATGTCTATTTAACATAAGCAGGGAGGCAAACATTGTGGACCCTGATCAGACTGCTCCTATAGGAGCAGTCTGATCTGGGTTCACACTGTTAATCTATGATGCTTTAAGTAGTTTAGTGGACGACAAAAACATACATTTGTGATTATGCGCTTTAAGGGTTAATAAATGTGAGTTCAGTGTGTATACGGCTAGGATTTTCATGAAATGCACGCACGTTTGCGCGGCTCAAAAAGCTTATTAACTCTTTACCAAATTATAAATAAAACCTGATTTCCCTTGTTTAGGAGATGAAATAGCCGAACCACACCCAGATATGAATATTAAAGTTGCCGCCTTTACAGAAAGCGAAAAGTCAAGTAATACCAAGCATACGATTCACCCTTTATTTAATGCATGTACTTGTGGTCACTTTGCAAAGTGATGTACTTTTATTTCAACGATAAGATTCACTACCATCTCACAATGCTGATATCTGCAGGTCATAGCAAAAAGCAATTAACCAAAAAAGGCAAGTTACACGCAATTACCATATATTAGGCTCTCTGACATGCCGAATTTTATGCGGCAATTTTATCAGACTTTTCACCCGTCAACTTGTGTTCCTTCCATGAATAATGAGATTTTGTATCTGCCCTGAGGTGACATTTTGCCTCCATCTTTACAATCAGTGATTGCAGCCATTATTCTGAGATTGAGATGGAATATGCCCATAAAATCCTCCAGGGAAAATCCGTTTCTCTTCAACATTCGAGAAAACACATCAAATGAAAGTTTTGGCAAATGCGCAGTTTATCTTAGTAAATTGAACGCTTTGCTATCTTGATGTGATCTCTTCCCCTCGATCGTTATACTTCCTTTTCAATATTCCTCCATCTCGTGGTGATGCCAGATCACAGAAAACTTAATATGTGACATAATTGTAAAGCTACTCTCTATAAAGATGGCGTATCCTCACTGTCTGTTCAGTATCTACGCAATTTACTCCCTGGACACTCACAGCATGTCAGTAGTACAAGCGGCCCTTGTGGTATACATAATTATCGCTAAACTGAGAAATGATTGTTTTCACGTTTTGTATTGTCATAATGCTATTAGTCAAGGTCCTGGTATATTTAGAGCTGTTTTCTGTTTTTATCTAGACGTGTCTTCTTAACACTGGTTGCACACTAAAACACAGTTTAGCACTTGGCGCCTGGCCGATGACCTATGCAGAGATACAACGTACTGTAAATGCCGAAATGTTTTCGAGGGTTTTATATTTGCGAAATTTCGCGAATGCGAAGTTCTGTCAAAATGAACCCTCGAAAAATGACGAAATCACTCTGTCCTTCACTGCTGTAGGTAAATCAAGCCCTTGTCGCCAATTTGAACGTCGCAAATATGTCTTTTAACGCGATTTGCGAAAAAAAAATCTCACTAAAACTGAATTTACAGTGTTATAGTTCTGCGGTCCACGTTTTTAAGTTTGCTGTCAGTGAGTTATGAACCATTTTCTTTCTTTTTATCATCACAGCTAGTAAACTTTATTTAAATGTTTCTCTGTGATGATTCATTGACTAAGTTAGGAAACCTCTATGCGAGAAAATGTGTTTGAACAACATCAACAGACTTGGTCAGTAAAAGAAATATACATATGTGGCTTTATTGTTCCTGTGTGTGGATCTTTTATTGTCGATTCATTGTTTATTGTAGCTCCATTTTTGTGGGAGTTTTGTGTATGACCCTTGTTTTGTAATGCAGTACTTGGTATTGTTTCTACACTGAATCGAAGTAATAAGGGGACACCCTTCAATTTTGTTGTTTATTCAAAAAGTAAAATACATTGAGAAAAACATTTTATATCCTTTGGTGATAAAATCAATTTCGATATCATTTTCGTTTGAAAGTTAATCTTGATGATACTGCAGGAGCTGCCAGGGTAAATTTAGCCTTCAACTCAACAGTCACATTTTGTCCGAATCATGAAAAAATATTGTTCTAATAATTGGTATGTCCTACACGCGCATTAATTACAGCTTGACATTTGGAAAGGTTGTCGCTCAGGATATACCCCATGTCATGATGCAAGAAAAACACAATAGATGCTGCATGCCAATAATGGCTGCATGCTTTCCTGGCCAGGATGAAGCGCAATAGAACACAGATGGGATTATTGAAACGTCACCAGCGTGAGCTTCCCCAGCCAAACAGTCTATCTCACATTGAGCGAATCAAAATACCGAGCACAGAAAAAATGTCTGACGGTGAACGTTTAGTTTTTGTTTTATTACATACTGAAGTCACCTTGAAATTTTAATCATGGGTTCTGTTTGTTATGTTGCACAACTGAACCAAAATAATGGCTTCATGATTTTTAAGGACATTTTACACTATATCCTGACAAAATGAGCCATTTTGGTGAAACAAGGGGCCATATAATGGATTATTTTTGCGGTATTAGGGAACCATCCTAGAAATTGTTTGATATGTTTTTGAAGAGAGGGAAGATCGTCTTTTTCAAAAATGATGTCATCTATATGATATTCCTATATTTCTAAAATAGGAATTTATAGGGCCATAAACAGCCATTCGTGGGTCAAGCCTTTTTTGAGAAGCAGGATGCAGGGTAGTGTGCACTGATAAGAAATACGCACATACCATACACGTGGCATCAAACTGTTGGCAGGATTCTAGCGTTGACACCAAAATACCTTTCTCAAAAGGAGAATAATTAAAAATGAAAAAGTGATAATTGTTTAAGATATTTTGTCAACGTATACCTTATAAAATATATGAATTTTTTTGTCTGTATATTTCAGGCCAAATAATAATAATTCCATATGCTTGTTATTAACCCCTACCCACTATGAATAAGAATATACATACATTTTCATGTTTTGTAAATAGAACAAAGACACTTGGGCCACATCTGAATAAACGGTTGGGTTGGCGCCGTGAAGCCGATTTCAGGCCTCCAGTAAAAGTATTTTTACTGACAGTTCAAAGGCGGTGATTCTCTTTTGGATCATTTTTGTTAGTTATGCTTCATGTTGGTGTGTGTTGTACTGAGGTGTCTGTTCCTTGTAGCCTTGTGGTCACCTGCTGGGAAAGATCTGACCCTTTGGATGTTGTGTTTGTTGTGTTTTGTCACTTTCCAAAATGTTTTCTGGTCCACATCCGAGTTAAGGGCGAGGTTGGCGCCGTAAAACTGGTTTAAGCCTTCCAGTAAAATATTTTAGTGACCATTCCAAGGCGGTACTTCTTTTGTGAATCATTTATGTTTTTGTCTGTCTTGTGTTTGATATGCCTTTGTGTGCGTCTGTTTATATGTGCCTTGTGGTCACTTGCTGTGGAAGGGCTGACCTCTTGGCCCACGTTTGTGGTGTCTAACTGTGAGTTTGTCACTTTCCCGTTGGTATCCTGGTTTAGGTGTGGTACTTGATTTTATCGATTCGTGATATTTGCACCCTTACTTACTATGTTGTCAGGTCCACTAGGGTAGGATCAGATATTTCATATTTCCATAAGCAAACAGAGTCGACCCTAATCAGGCAGCTCTAACAAGAGCTGCCTGATCTGGGTCTGCTCTGATTGCAAAAGCGTTAAGAGGCGTCTCCATGAGGTAAAGGGTTATGGCGGTTATATCCATGGGGATGGATATGTATGTAAGGCTCACATTACAGTGGGAGACTACCATGGGGAGGTAAATCACCAGAAGGTCAAGGTCATCTCCAACCTATGGGTTTGAACTTATGTTTTACATTACAGGCTCCGTTGGTCGGCGGAAACTGGAATTTAATCTGATGGGAATCAAGGAAATGATCCTGGAAGGACTTGTCAGTATCACACCAAAACAACAGAATGAATGCGTCGACCACGTTAAGCAGGTGGAGAAAGACTACTGGAAAACTAATAATGGCATGGATGAGATAACGGAACCTGTTGTCTTCACCCTGACTGAAAGTGACGAGGATACAGACGTGGCAGATGAGTTCAAGGATGACATTTGAAATCAATTGTTATACATGAATTGTTATACATGAATTCTAATACATGTATTGAAATAATTTGAATAAAACGATTAAAATGAAACTATTAAAAAATAAACAAAAAATATGAAATAACCATACCACTTGATACTTTTGATGAACTAAATTAATCAACATGATATTATTTCTCTTCAGAATAGCTTTTTGCTTCAGATAAGCTTGGCAATTTCAGAATTTCAGATAATGTTTTTAGCTGGTAGCTATATTAAAACGCATGTTATAGATGACCCAAATTATGAAAGTAGCAATGGAAACTATAGCATATAAGCATTTTGAAGTATATTGTGTTTGGTTGTAATATGATGACCCTTAAATGGTCCAATTAAACTAAAATACATAGTACACAACTTAAAGAAATGAAGCAGAACTGATAAAATTTAAAGCCCTAGGTATTTTATTGAATTTAGTCATATCTGATATGTTAACAGTTTTAAAACTATTAATCTATAAATGAAATGCCAGATAACCCACATCATGGCGATTGTCTAAAACGAGAATATTAACTATGGTTTAACACTGACCAAAACAATCCTCAGAAAACACAATCTGTAAATTCAGCTATATTATTGATGCGCTGTCTGCGTTTGACATTACAAAGTCCGGGACAGAAATTGACGTTTTCTTATCTTCGTCTCACATCGCTGGAAATGTGTCAATAGGATGAAGAAGAATGATTTGAGAATCGCGATGCTTTGCTGAGCTTTAGAAACCTTTGACTTTCCATTTCAGAACGTTGTTTAATCATTTTCTGGTATATAAAGCGAGGTTTCTCGAGATTTCTCGAGATGACCTGAGATAGTTGAATTTCCTCAAAATAAGCTTCAAGCAAATGCATTACTTGGCCTTTGACTTCCTTCCCTCCGCACTTGCCTTTTATTATTCAATCATATATAGAGCCGGTATACAACCCAACCGGCAACTGGGCATGTATGTAAAGTGAACCGTTTAATCAGACGGCTTAGTAGCACAGTCTGACCAGAGTCTTCATGTAAACCTCAGACTTTATGTCTCTTATCTTGATGATAAATATAATGTGAAATGTAAATTGAATATGCTCTGATATGTCTACACATGTACACATATGTCTGTAGGTTCGATGTTCGCAAGGTGCAAGCATGCCTGAATTTCAAACCATTATTTGTAGTCCAAGATATTTCTCAGATACCCTCAGACGAGAGGTTGACGTGTGAGACTAAATATGTTTCTATGATAAACGATTTTACTCATCTTCTCCATATATCTTCTAAATAAGTACTGTACTGTAAACCACTTAATTTAACGTGATCTTTATTTGAACAACAACAACAACAACTGTTACAACAACAACAACAACAACAACAACAGCAACAACATCAACAGAATCAACAACAACAACGATTGGTTATTCATTGGGCAATTGCTCTATTAGCAAAACTAGAAGCTAATCTTCCATTAGGCACTCATATCAAGTAGCCATTTGCATTTGGTGACTATTTAATTCAAACTCCTCATGGAAATTACAAATATGATTAACCCACCAAAGCCGAATGGAATATCCCAATCTTATCAAATGGACCATTTCATATCCGTCTTAACGGTTGTTAGTGGTATTTTTCTCTATTTTTATTAAAATCTCAATAGAACATTCTGTAAGCAAACGGTGTAGATCTTGATCATTTGCCGCGCTTCGTCACCTCTAATCTGGGTCTGCACTATTTGCATATGTTCCACAAAGAGGACGAAAGGCTTATGGGTTAACCCATTTAAGCCTAGTGTCCTTTTGTGGGACATAGGCAAACAGTGGAGACCGAGAACAGCCGCCACAGATTGCGCGTCAGATCAGGGTATCCACTGTTTGCTCACAGAATGTTCTATCAAAATTTGAATAAAAAAGAAAACTACCACCCAACAACCCTTAAAGCGGAAATGGGCTGGTCCAATTGATAAAAGTAGAAAATTCCACTCGACATAAATGAATTAACAAACTACATTCATTGCAATATCCATTCAGCATCAAAATAACGTCTATCTTACACTGACGGACGTAAAAGAGCTGATGAGCCCTTAGCTGTTGGGCTAATTGTTGGGCTCGGTGACAATTTTACTTCATGGCGGTCTGCACAAAAAGTCAGGTATATAAATCCATGCTATTCAATGTCGCTAAATTTTGCCGCAATCAACTGGATCAGAATCGTATTAATCTATAGCTCATTGAGTAAACTCAATTTCTTCTAAATCATTACATGATGAATGTTTTTATTTAGATATTGATTCTGTGACGTTTTCATTAGATTAGTTGGTATACCGTGTGTGATACTGAGATAAGAAGCCAATTTCCATATCGAATCTTATCAGGATTCTTGCGATCGTATTCTAAATATGGTGTAATCTTTTCAGCTGTATGGAACTGGAATATAGCTTTTGAAATAGCAAACAGATTAAAGCAGCTCCCAATGAATTGTCAAAGATTTTTAGTTGTTTGAGAGGATGCTTTACAGCCTAGTCGAAAATTTTCAGTCATGCCGTGACGTTTTCTAGGTTGAACCAGGTCTAAGCAGGGGTGTCTTGCTCAATGACACACCACAGTGCATCTCGTCAGGCTCGAACCAAGAAGTGCTTATGCGTATGTACAAAGAAGTTCATAACAATTTAATTAGCTTTAGCCTAGACTGTGAGTACCAGCAGCTTGTGTCATGTGAACTTCCCACGTTTACCATGATAACCGTTGGATATCTAGAACTTACAGAAAAGGTGAGTGGGCATGACCAGAAAATGCCACAGTTACAGTCTGTATACCAACTCACAGCACAGAGGCACAGGGCACCGACAGCAACAACACAAAGTAAAGTAACCAGCTCTCTCTTCCTCAGCTAAACTACAACGGACATCAAGAACCACGCCATAAAACAAAGACCCCGCAAAAAAAGCATCCACATACAATGGGAGCATCAACCAATGGCGTAGACAGAACGCTGAAAAAGTTACGCACATCAAAGGGAGACTACTGGATCAAGCAGCGATTCTCTTCAATTGTGTCCCTTTTCGAAAAGGGAACTTCTCTTAAAGGAAAGAATTTGCTCCCAGAGGGAGCGAATTCTTTCCTTTCAGAGAAGTTTCCATTGGTATGGAAAATCACTTTTACCACATTAGGTGACCTCCCTTGTATGTTACTATTTTTATTCACACGCCAATGTCAACACACAATAAACAAACAACAACAAACTTGCATATGAATATTATAATTACGAGAGTGGACATACAGAAAATATAATCGAGATATTTAATGCTAAACAAGCACTTGTACCTATTGCGTATCTGAAAGAATGATTTGTTTTCTTTATTACTTTCACAAGCCTTGCGCATTTAAATATAATATGCAATTGAAGTGATGCTACTGTTCAAACAATAGCTTTATATAAAGAAAACAGCATTATTGTCTATTATTAAAAGTAGTTTACTTTTTCCAAGTTACCATAATGCGGAAACCTGGAGAAACAGTAAGCAATACCTATAAAAGACAATTCACTTTAACGTCAAAGATTTTTGGGAACAAACGTGGTCGTTATAAAGTTGGTTGGCTGCATCTCATTTAAATGGGGTCACTATAGAATTAAGAGTTTACGCAATACAGTTGGCGACATTAAATTGCTCCTTTGACCCTCAAGTACAGCGCCTTCTCATTGAGCCGATCAGAACACGAATGCATTGCAGTGGGAAAACATTCTATTACAGGCTTGCATAGTTTAATTGACCAATTGTCTTTCCTCAAAATCCCATATACGAGGGTCATCCAATAAAGAATGAGACTTTCTTCATAGTATGAAAACCTGAGTGTGCATTTAGTTAAAAATCACCATAATGATAGTATGACATTTTAGCAATTCAGGAATATAAACAATATGTTTGTGATTGATTAGTTGCCATAGTAACTGGATGTTTTGTGGAAGGACTTGAAGACGCATGGCCACGTTTGCATTATTTTTTGAATACCCACGGTTATTGAAAGTCTTTAATTTTCACTCATAGATAGAATATAACCTCTTGATATAATTTCTTCTACTAAACAATCTTCGTGTTACATAAAATGCTATAAAAGATGACCCAATAATACATATCTTTTATTTTGGTTGCCTAGCAACCGATTTACTTGATTTTTTATAAACACACCACTTTGTGTTGCTATGGTAACTATGTAGGTGAAGGATATCCCACAAAATGTTTCGTTATCTGCAGCTTATTGTTATTAAGTATACATGAACAGAACTGTGTTCACTTTAATTGCCTTCGACTATTTGATATTAACTTTTAAAGTCAAGAGGTCAGGGAAAATACCAGATATGTCTTGATTTTTAAGCTTTGTTTCCATGGTAATGGCTGAAGAATCTGAAACATTACTTTCCCCTATTGGCTATAGACCGATTGCATGAGCATATATAAGTACTAGTAGAAAAATAAACCATACATCTTAATCTGTTGCTATGGTAACCACCTATAGTGAGCCGGCCACGCATGTTTGCCCAGTCTTCTAATGTTGCCTAGCAACAAAAGTTGGAACAATGTAAAATGCCGAATATGGTGAAAGTGAACAGCCAAAAAGACGAGCTAGCTTTGAAAGAAATTTCATAAGCCTAGCATGTAAATTCACTGCGCTATAGAAAAAGTCTCATTCTTTATTGGATGACCCTCGTAATAGATGTTTTATTGCACAATGTTCGGTGATCATGCTGCCCAGAAGGAGTCACAAATTTGTTCAGTTGCAAGAAATTTCTTGTGTGCGCGACGCGTGCGTGTGCGTGTGCGTATGAGTGTTTGTTGTTGTTGTCGTTGATTGTATGGCTATAGCATTGTTTTTACTCCTTTTGGTGCCATACATTGGTTGTGATTATGACATTTCATGGTCATATGCATTAAATTTAAGCAAACCAGCTAAATTTATGTACATATTTGAGAATTCCCAGACGAATTGTTATCCTCAATCTTCCAAAAACATTTGGTGTGATTGACGATATGAAGTGTCATCAGAGTTATCGGCCTTTGAATAATCGCTCCAAATCCATAACGATAGACGGCGATTTAGCTGCCCATTTTTAGAGGCTTATCTGCCTAGAAACTAACAAGCCTGTCAGTCTCCTGGGAAACATGACAAGACATCTGATGTATTTTTGACCGTTTATAGAGCTGTCTCGTTAACGGAACTGATGATAAATGCAGTCTATGCAAGATAATGTATTACTCAGCAATGTTCACTTTCGTTGCGTTAAGGGGTTTCAAGATGTAAGCTAGTTATTTTGTTAATCACGTTTTGATAGCCCCAGTTTCGTTTCATTAGTCCACAGTGCAAGCCAACAACTCGTGACACATTTCCAGCACATTTAGGTTACGTTTTGCAGTGCCTTGTTTCATACTTAACCGTTTCTATTCTGGATACCTGCAACACTCAGTGATGGAACATATGGACAGGTATGACATTAGCGGACAAACAACATGGATTCAGGCGCAGATGCTCATGTGACATCGCCGCTATAGAAGGTATAGCTAGCAAATTACAGACAGGCAAAGATCAGGTTGACTTCATTCTTTTCGACTTTGCTAAAGCTTTCGACAAAGTCCGCCATGTGCGTATGCTTCACAAACTGAATGATTGCGTTATCCATGGGGAACTCTTACCTGGTTCAAAGAATTCCTGAGTGAACGGTTTCAACAAGTAGTCTTAGAAGGTCAAAACTCTACCCAGAAAGAAGTACAATCCGTATGTCCCCTAAGGAACTGTTTTGGGCCCACTGCTGTTTCTGGTCTTCATCAATGACATCCCAGATGTAGTAAAGACATCAGATGCAAGGCTATTTGCTGATGACTGTCTCCTTTACCGCCACATTAGGAATGACAAAGACTCAGCTTACCTGCAGACTGACCTTTCTGCACCTGAGGACTGGGAACCCAAGTGGCAGATGCGTTTCCACCCAGAAGAATGCACAGTCATCAGAGTCAGCACAAACAAACATC
The DNA here is from genome assembly GCA_964019695.1 of Loripinus fragilis. NCBI lineage: Eukaryota > Metazoa > Mollusca > Bivalvia > Lucinida > Lucinidae > Loripinus > Loripinus fragilis. Next base: position 35,334,531 of record OZ026520.1, on the reverse strand, counting down.
TCAGGAGGAACATCTCATACAAGCTACAGACTTTGTTGACTGCAATAAGTACCTTGGAAGATCTTAGCTGGGAGAAGCAGGATGACTACAGCGCTGAAAAGGCTTCTAAAACTCTAGGCTTCTTACGGTGTTAGCTTTGAGATTGCAGCAAATACGTTCGATCATCTGCCTATAGTGCCATGGTTCAGCCAACACTTGACTATGCATTCACTATCTGGGACCCGCACACCAAGGAGGACATAAACACCCTTGATAAAGTCCAGCGCAGAGGTGAGAGGTTTGTGTGTAATAGCTACAATGATACTGTAAATTTGGAAATTTTCGCGAGGGTTTATTTTCGCGAAACTTCGCATATGCGAAGTTTCGTGAAAATAAAACCCTCGTGAAATGGCGAGATCACTCTGTCGTTGACTGATATAGGTATATCTTGCCTTATTCGCGAAGTTTGAACGTCGCAAATATGTCTTTTAACGCCGTTCGCGAAAATAAAATTCTCGCGAAAATTTCTAGATTTAAAGTAGAACCCCTGGATGTTTCAAAGCTATGCTTAACAGTCTAGGATGGATCACTCTGACCACAAGACGATACCACCAACGCCTAATTATGCTCTACAAGATACAGCACTGTCATGTAGACATAGGTCATTTCAATATCTTACGCCCTAGTCCGAGCCTTCTCTGATGTTTAAGTGGCTTTTCCATATTTTGATATTTGCCACTATAGTGGCAAATATCAAAATAAAGAAAAGCCACTAAACCGTCAGAGAAAAATCGGACTACTTACGCCCAAGCGACAGTAGAACAAGGGGAACATACAGACTCTTCCAAGACAAAATTCTATTGACAGTGTCTGAGTCACTATTCAAATATAATGCATAAACACCAGTTAATGCTAAAATTGATCATGCACATTTATTTCTTATACACCTGCATGTTGCAACCATCACATTAAAGAAATGTTCTAGCATGCATTTCACACGAAGTTGTACTGCATATCTAAGATTATCGAGCCTGGAAATCAAAATCTAATATGTTGACGTTGGGAGTAACCGCATGTCAATCTTCTTTGTAAATAAAGCTAAATTTATCAGTTTTCTTATTGAAGTGGAATTCTTCATATTACGTAAATAAAAATAATTTTACAATTTTACAAATTCACTGCCAGTATAAACCATTTCAAACAAACATGGCATGCGCCGACGTTACGTCTACTCTGACAAGATAAGAGGGCCATCAAAAGCAAATAGAACACATGTCAATGGATTACTTATCCCGCATCGTGCCACACAAAGAGCCGGGTACCAGTAATTCGACAGTGAGGCATCGCGACTAACTGATATTCGAATCAACTTCATGACCAACATACCCTGTTCTGAGTCCCCGTGATCACTCTGAAAACCCATCATGGCCTTCAGATTACTCAAATGACCAGCGAATACTAAGATCAGGCTGTGCTATGGCACAGCCTGATCTTAGTATTCACTGATTACATAAGCCTCAATGTTGATTTAGCTGCGTCCCGGCTCTGTTATCATGTTAAGATTTTGAAAGGTTTGATAAGAATTTCTATCTATATTTTCCAACTTGCAAGAAATTTGAGAAACTATTTTAAGTGATCACCTTTACTTTACCAACACCACGTGCAAAACCATCTTTGTCATCAGGGTAGCTTTATATTTGTATATGTCTGATGAAGACAAAACTAGCAGATTTCAAAAAACGGCATTATGGTCTTTAACTATACTTATGAAATTGTATCATGTGCCCTGGTTATAGTTCAGTGCCAGTAAAAAAGAGGTAAAATTTCATTCAGCAGAAAACCAGTTAATAGAGTCATATCATTCCAACAGGCAGATTATGATAACAACCTCGTAAATAAAATGATTTTTTGTTTGTAAGCAACTGTCACTGGTTAATGCAACAAATGATGTACGTCTTGTTAATGTTTGCTACTTTTTTAGGAATATTTATGTCATCAACCAATGATCACGTGATTTCTTGGAAAGGGAGCACGTAAAAGGTGGAAACCAGTTTCATTGATATCGGACCTAGTATCAAGGCCTTTCTATGGGTTTGAAAAAAAAGTGGACCAAAGGCATTTATACTATGCACAAAAAGTTTAGCAATTTCTTATGTTTCGCAACTTTATATGCGCATCTTTGTGCAATATCGAACAATTTCAATTGCAATGAAGAGAACAGGGTCTTAGGCAAATGAAACCACGAATTTACAGACGCAATCCTTTAAATAGGCATTTGTGGAGAGCAAGAATTGCAGGAGGGGTCAGTAAGCAAAATTGACATTCGTTGTAAGTAATGCTAAAATCATAGCATGTGATTTTTCGTTTTGAGGTCTTACATCTTCATCTTGCATCATACGCCTATAAAAATATTGATTATGTGACAGATGTGATAGAGATTTCATGCTGAAAAAAATCAGCCTCCATCAATGACGTCAAAACGTAGTTATCATTTGATTTAACTTCTTATGTTAATTGGCGCTTCAATTCAGCAGATACTCAGTTTACAAAGATGTCATAGGCTTACAATGTAACTCATCTCATGATTGATCAAAACGTTAAGTTACAGGAAAATTGTGCGACGCATACGGAGATAACGGTGACGTAAGATTGTATCTTTCGGCTCGTGCTCTGTAGCCATGAAGATGTTTCATTCAACATTATTTGTCTGAATACGTTGGAAGGCATCAAACAGTTTTACTTGTCAATGTGGTTTAAGAAAAACCGACTAGAAACAGCGTTTAAAGGCGATAACGTACAAGCATTAATAAAAACGTCGAATTGTGAAAAATTGGTCCGTTATTTCCCTGAGAAAAGTCAGAAAATTGCAGCATTTCCTATGCTTTTTTGGTTTTTAGTGACCAAACAATCGCTTGAAAATATTTTTGGCTTCCCCCAATGATCAGAAATACCAACGTTGTCCGCTAGTCTTAAAATTTAACGTCACTCTAGCACGGCCGCTGCGTTTGGTGATTCCGTAATTTTTTTAATGGAAATTCTTGTCCGATGATCGACGCTTGTATCTTCACGACAGCAAATGAAACTCGACATCTGATGTGGATGGGTTCATCCATACAAAACAATTGCTAAACTTATTGTGCATAGTATATTTCAAGGGAACCGGAAACCTCCGTTAGATGGCCCCTGCATCAGAAAGATTTGCCTAAAGTGCAGATATTCCGTTAATCATCTAGATTTAAACGACAATTTTTGTACGACAAACCACACATTGCGCACTATACAATTGTCAACCTTGAAACAACAAAAAACAACAACAAAAACAGTCAATATTCCATATTAGAAGGGCGTTGAGCAAAGCAAAACATCTGTTTATTTGTTTGTTAGCTTTTGTTGGCATAAGAATCATGTCGCTTGCTTCTGTAGCTGCAATTGATGTATGCGTGTGCGTATCCAAATTTTAACTGCAACTTTGGTATACCATGCGCTTAAAACGTCAGACGGCGTCCAACAAGGGCTCTTCATTCGCGGATCCAGAAAATTTTGTCAGAAGGGGGTCTTACTTTGACAACTTTTTTAGTTGATAAGAGGAGAGAGGATCCAAATGCCAATTTAAGCGGGCCATCATCGACCCACCAGCGAAACGCCATTCGCGTTTCGCTGGCGGGCCGATGATGGTCCAACATTGAATGCTTGCTTGGTAGCTTTGTAATTTTTCAGGGGATTGCTGAGAAACCCTATATTTTTGTGATTTTTAGGGAGCGGGGTCTGAACCCCCTGCCCACCCCCCCCTCGATCCATCCATTACTGTTTTATACCGAAAGCTAGATATCTAGCTGCACTAGACGTTGGAAGTATGTTCGTGATATTTGCTGCTTTTTTTATATTTTTGAACGAGATACAAAACAGCCCATGGTTTTGCTAGAATATACTTAATAATAATGTCAATGTTTAAAAGCGGTGAACATTAACTATGATAAGATATATTTTATATCGAAGATAATCTTTGCATGTTATCTAAGAAAGAATATGATAAAGAAAAAATAGCATATGAGCCATCACGTTTGATAATGGTTCATATCATGTACAGTTTTTAACCTAGAAAATTCGAACTCCGACTATTCGAACTTCTACTGTTTCTCGCTTAACCCAGTCCCGATAGTCTAGTGGTTAAGGCATCCGCTTCGGGAGCGGGAGGTCGAAGGTTCGAATCCCTGTGTCGGCGACAGTGGAGTCTGTTCTGATATGGCCGATTGGTGAACCGCCAGCTAGTTAAACGATTTGTTACCAATTGGTTACCTAGCCTGCCTCGATGGGATTTGGTAAGTAAATATGAAATTTGAATTTTCATGAAATATGCAACATGTACTCTCATGTTACTAATTGGCGAAAGTAAAACATTTGCATTTTTAAATTGGAAATATATTTTGCATTTTACAAATGCGACTGTTTTACTTTGCCCATAATTAACATAAAATCATGTGAAAGCCTGATATAACGAAATGCATTATCTTTGATGAGGGTATTTGTGTATAAACAACAACAAAGAAACAAAAAGTAAGCTATCATTTACACTTTACGTCAAACAAAACGACATACTTAGTTTTGTAAGCCTCATTCATTAGGAAATCCCTAAGATTCCATAAGATAAATTATTTCACACGTTTAGTTGTCTCGGAAATTTACGAGAACCATTGCGTCGTGCCGCGAATTCGACCCAGGACATATATTGAGGTGGATTTGAGGATTTGTGCGTTAATTTGGAGATTGTTATCGAGTACCTCAACTGTTCCCTTGCTTGCGGCGACTTCTGTCGTCTGTTGATGACCTCTGCAAACAGTTTGTACCCAGGTCAGGACTGACCAAACGTCAGTCCTGATCTGGATCCAAACCATTTGACACTCTGATAGTTTGTTTTGAAAACGTTACTTTAAATGAAATCAGCAGATGATAATAAAAGCATGAAACATTACCCAGCATGCAAAAAGTTAGACATACTGTTCGTTTAAATGAATGCACAGTCTGTGTTTGCTGCAAAGACAAAGCTACAGTAAAACATGTGTAAAACGACCATTCTCATAAGACAGAAAAGTTGGTTTTTAATACCAATTATCACTTAATGCAGGTCAAAAGTATTGCAGAATGCTCCAATGGAGCATTCTGCAATACTTTCGACCTTCATTAAGCTACCATTTGTCGTAAAGATCTTTGTTTTGTCTATTTTTGAGTGACCGTTGTACACAGGTTTTACTGTATTTCGAAATTTCCTTTACATTTTTGTGGAAGTCTAATTGTTGCTGAACTTGACCTTCATTAAACCCACAGAATCAATTTCACTTGCTGCGACTCGGTAAAAAGAGGGATTAGGAGGGATTATCGCACAGTGTGGAACGGCTTAGAATCTGAGAAATTGCCACTCTATCCACAATGTACCTTTTGATGTACCGTCAGATATGATTTGAACATTGAATAATTCTCATGAAAACTTTATGTAACGATTTTGATTTTATGAAGAGCACGGGCTTAAAGCTATGTAAAGTTCGTAAAAGAATCACTTTGAGTGATGATCAACCAAAAGTCCCATGAGAACTGGTCCAGTATAGAAAGTATGGAGACAAAATTCTTCAAAACTGTACTTGTATCACGACTAAGAAGTCGATTTAAACTACAGTAAAGCGTGTTTTAAGCGGCCACTCAAAAAGATCAAAATTTGGTTTTCAAGACCGATAATCGCCTAATGCAGGTCAAAAGTATTGCAGAATGCTCCGGCATTCCGCAATAATTTCGACCTTCAATAAGCTATCATTTGTTTTTAAGACCTTTGTTTTGTCTATTATTGAATGGCCGCCTAAGACAGGTTTTACTGTACATTATTATTATATGGATTATATATATATATATATATATATATATATATATATATATATATATATATATATATATATATATATATATATATATATATATATATATATATATATATATATATATATATATATATATATATATATTTCAAAATCAACTAATGGCAGAAATATTTCCTTTATCAACAGTGGATATAAAATTTAATTTAAATGTTATATGATGTAAAATGGAACCTAAGGTCAATGACCTTGGGACTTGGTTTCGAGCAATAGGTTGTTGGATCTTCCAAAATATATTAAACCAATAAGCCTAGATTGACCATGACCTGGTCAAACATTGTTATTAAGATCTTATGACTCAATATCAGACCCAGGTAAGCACTTCAGGTCGTCTAGTTTTTCTTTTCTCTTCTTTTTTGTGTTGCCTTTTAAACAATATGGGTGACAGCACATTGGTATTTTGGTGTGCGCACCAATTTTCGTATTATCTCCTAGTTCCCAGTCTGAAAATAATCAATACTCCAAAATACAGGTAACAAGACCCCTTTCAAAATTTTGATTAATAAAAATCAATACTTGGAAAGGATTCTGCTCACCTGTTTTTCATATATCGTCGTTGATGTTCGAAATCAGATGGTCAAACGCAGGTTAAATTAGGTTTAAGGAGTGTTTTTCGCCGTGCATCATTTTTGCTACATTTTGCAGCACGTCTGTTCTTGTATAATTGTTTTCCAGCTTTGGAGAGAATGACTGGTATATGTTCTGGATTGTCATGATTATACATATACTAAGCCTTAACACATTTAGTTCCTCATTTCAAAGCTTTACTTACACTTTAGAATGACTCCAGTCCTTAAACAATTTGCCATCAATGATTAATGTGTCATATCATATACTTGTAGCTAGTCTTACTCTTATGGCTCTGTTTTAAAACAGAGCCATCAGAGTAAGACTAGCTACAAGTATATGATATTGATGAAAACTTGTTTTAAGGACTGGATCCAGTCTACTTACACTTCTGTAAGAAAGAGTACAGTTTGATTAAAGCTTATCATATTAGCAACAATATGATGCGGCTAAACCAACCCGCCTCCGTCATTACTTTTTTCGCCGAAAGAAAACAATTTCGTTTTAGCATTACATTAATTTATTAGCTTTTTTTCATGAAAGCTGTGCTTATCAACATAATCTCACAGCATAAGTTTATGATTCTTACGTAATCAGATAACTTGAATGATATGTATCGGGGAAAGTCGAATCTAAGATCAGATCTTAAAATATGTTGTGATTAGGATAACGATTCCCTACCAAGTGGAAACGAGACTTGGGGAGCACGAAAAGAGTTCTTCATGCACATACAAAGGTCACAGTAGCAAACTATCAGACCGATTGTTTTCAGCATCAAATTATACTAATTTGTACAAAATAATTAAGGATTATAAATATTAAGCAAGTCATCTAGAATTCTTGAGGTAGAGCTAAATGATTTAGCTTCAATAACATCAACTTGATTATTGTCAGAAAGAGACAACAGAAAATCGCTCTCATAACAACAAAAACAAATATACAGCGGAAGGAGCACAATGAGTACCCGTCGGAATACTTACAATTTGTCTATACAATTTTGAGCTAAATCTTATAAATACAATGTACAGTGTACCACAGGAGCTTGAAGTTTGGTCCTTTTATCACCTTTTTGACTGCTAAGTTATAAAAACAAGGTTATAGATATCATAAAATTTGTAAAGCATTTTCCAAATTCTATCAAAGATACTCAGAATTGATTATTAAATACAATATTGGTTTAAAATCTCTTCTGCAACAGGGCATATTGGAGCCAGTATTTTATGGTGATTTAGATTATAAATTCAAAAGAATTGTTGGAAAACCTAATTTTAGTGATCAATTCAAAAAGATAATTAAACGTTAACAAAAGTTGGATATAACATAGATATCATGCGATAGTCTGCATGTCTGGTTGTAAAACCAATCACGGTTTATAGCTATGGTTTCCTCAATGACGGCCCTGATGTAAAGCTTAAATCGGTTAGTTGATGCCTGATGCCTGTCTTTGACTGGGCCCACCATGTCTCAAATTGAGGTTTTCGTTAACTTGGACTATATGCGAGTCATGAGCCCTTTCCGAGCTACGTAATTGTTTTGTGTTTTAACAACAACAACAGCAACAACAACAACATAATATAGGGCGAAGCTTTGGTACCAGTAAAATGCATTTAACCCCCTCCCCCACCAGTGGCTCAGTCTGCTGTCCGTTCTAAGGCGGTGTTCTGTTGTTGTTGATTGATTGTTTATTGTTACTCCCATTGTTAGTGGGGTTCTGTGTTTGGTCCTTGTTTTGTTATTCAGTACTTTGTTCCTTCTAGGTTTACAATCATCTTGATGGGGAAGAGAGAGCTGCTTGCTTTACTTTAACTGTCCTTCTGTTGTCTCTTGACAGTCAGTGGTCTGTAGCTCTTCCTCACGGTGCCGCGTGTTGGTCTGCAGTGTGTTATTGTGGTATTTCTTTATCATACTCACTTGCTTTTTTGATAACTTAGCAGTCGTAAATTGGTTTCTGCTGTTGAAACTCTCGCAAAACGAAAAAGCTGCGAATTATTTACACCATAGGAAGGGCAGCGACAGGGTTGCCACAGAAATTCAAAAACACTACTCCATGATTTTCCATGATCAACAATGCAATTTCCATGACTATCTAATGAACGGCATCCAACCTCCCCTTTTAGCGGCATCTTCGTCATGCAGAGTTTAAATGCGGAATGCAGAAACAGTAATGTATTTAAATAAGCATGCTTGTAGACAATGCATGCATTTTGAAACAATTAAAACTTGAAGCTACCAGTAGCCAAAAAACAAGCTGTCAGACACACAACTTGGATAGAACTACACCATTTGTTATGGGCAAGTCCAAAAAGGGGATTCAGTACAAAAGGAATTTGCCTTATTTATCTGAAGTTCAATGGGATATATCAGACTTACCATTTGTTCGATTAAGGATTATCAATATCAATTAAGGAGGTCATCTCAAATTCTTGAGGTAGAGTTAAAAATAATTTTGCTTCAATAATATCAGCTTGATTATTGTCAGAAAGACACAGCAGAAAGACTCTCTCATAACAACAAAAACAAATCTACAACGAAAGGAGTACAATTAGTACCCGTCTATACAATTTTGAGCCAAATCTTTTAAATACAGTGTACAAAAGATAATGGAGAGTATCACAAACTTTCTGACATGACCACAAATTATATCTTTGAGTCTGACTTTTTTTTATTTTGAAACCTATTTACAAAGCTTCATATTATCTCTCCTAAAATAGTAAGTGAATATGATCAGGAAATACCACAATCACAAACTGCAGATAAACCCATGGCACCGCAAGGAAGAGCAACAAAACAATCACGAGACACATGGAAGAAAAACTTAGCAAAGCAACCAGCTCGCTCTTCCCCATCAAGATGATTGCAAAACTAGAAGAGACATAAAGTAACGTACAACAAAGCATAGACCAAATACAGACTCCCACAATGGGAGTAACAATAAACAACAAGTCAAAAACAACAGAACCACCGCCTTAGAACGGACGGCAGCCAAATTCAGAACAATCCATCCAGTGATTACTGTGATCTCGACAGGACACCAATTGGGTGGCAATAACAAGAAAAAGAAGAAATACAGTTAAAACAATACATAGAGAATACTAGGTGAGTGTCTTTTGATATCAAGTTTAACAGGCAAGGCTTTGAGAATGTTTGTTGACATCGCAATGCTGGCCGAGCGATTCAACATGCATTCTCAAAGCCGAGCCTGGTAAACTTGATATCAAAAGACGCGAACCTGGTATTCTATTTATCAGTTTACCCATGGTTGAACACTCTTCAAACTAGCGATTATGACGTATTTTTTTTATTTTTTGTGTTAATTCAGCGTCATTAGCGACGTCATTCAAAAAGTGCAACGTCATCATGACCTGATAAAGGTAACATGCCGTGAGATAGGAAACGTTTATTAGGTTATGTTGAAATAATTCAGTTAATATTAGGGGTGACTGATAAAATAATTAATGTATTCCCTCTTCGTTTGGGAGACTTAATAATCAGAAGAAAAGGAGCAAAACACCAAGTCTCACCATTTCCTTTGTAGACATAATAATAAAAGTGTTATTTACTTAAAATAATGGAAAAAGTAAGTGAGGGTGACCAGGAACCTCCACAATCACATACCAACCCATTGCAACATGAGGACGTCGACACACACACACACACACACGCACGCACGCACGCACGCACACACACACACAACAAGAGTACAAATTGTTATAAGTATTATTCTGATAAATTGTATAGAATTTAGCTACTTGTTTTCACACTGTTTTCAATTGGACCAGTCCATTTCAGTTTTCAGGGTTGTTGGGTGGTATTTTACATTTTTATTCAACTTTTAATAGACCATTCTGCAAGCAAATAGTGGAGACCCTGATCAGGCGACGCGTTATGCGGCGCCTGATCTGGGTTTGCACTTTTTGCATATGTCCCATAAAAAGAACGCTAGGCTAACATGTATATGGGTTAAGTAAGTGGTCACATACCCGATTCACTGCACCTGGATCCTTGGTCAAAATCGAATTACGATAGGCTTGGCTTTCAAAATATTGTCGGAAATGAGTTTCAAAGTCAGTGAAGGGCAGATCCACAGCATCTTTCATAAAGCTGTTAATGACGTAGACACGTTAACAGCTGAAATCTAATATCAGATTATCCATTCAAATTTCAGAAAAATGACAGTGTATCTAGCGTAAAGGAACGATAATGCCAAAGGTGACAGATTTGTCAATCACAGTGTTTCTTATAGACGTCCGCACATCTTGTTGATAATCATCCCTATAATCTTAAATCCAGAGGCGTGTTCAAAATCGTTTAACTTTTTGAAACGTTTTTCTGGTTTCCTGTTGTTTAAGGTGGAAGCTAGACTGTCTCCAGTCCTTAAAACAATTTTTCATCAATGTGTCATATCATATACTTGTAGCTAGTCTTACTATGATGGCTCTGTTTTAAGAAAAAACAGACCCATTAGAGTTAGACTGGCTACAAGTATATGATATGACACATTGATGAAAAATTGTTTAAAGGACTGGAGCCAGTCTAGGTGGAAGCATATAGAGGTAGGGAATCGAGAACAGAACACAAGCGAGTGTGATTAGGATAAGTCACTACAATAAACCATAGCCTACATTTTCAATGTTTATTCAAAAAGGGGATTTGGAAAAAATATAGCATATGGTGTTTCTAAAAGATGTATGTGAGGAGACTCGAACAGTCTTTTAATTTTTATGTCGCCAATAGAATGGTTGATATGTTTACTGGTGGAAAACCCTACGCCTTAGCAACAGCAAAAATCTTCAAAAATCAATCTAGTTTCATTACTCTCAGGGTTTCTATAATGATTTTGGTATAAAATGATGTTAAAAACCCCTTACGATTCTAGGAAAAATCTGTTTGTCAGTAATACATGTAGGAAGTTTTTTAACCTTTCAGGGATAAAATAATTCTACTACCCATCGATTTCAAAATGTAGATTTCTCAAACGTGTAAGGCTTACAAGGAATAATGTAAAAAAAACACACCACAGTCATAACATTTCAATGATTTGAGTATCTAAATGGGTGAGTTACAGAATTTAATTGGCGACTGTGTCATCTTACTCATACGAGTGTAAATCACAATTTTAGTGTTTTATTTTAGATTTGCATACCATATGGTGTGGATCTTCATTAGTTTACATATTTCACAAACTACATAAGTGCATACCCTTCTGTACAATTACGTTTGAAATATTAGTTTGAGTTATTCTCAACAATAATCATAGGATTACTTCTAAACACCCAACATTGAAACCATTTGATGCCATTGTTTAAACCCTTAAAGCGCCAATTACAACTGCAGCAGACGACTTTTGCGACAACTTTCCCCATTTTCGAAAAAAAAGGTATGATATTTCATGAGAATCGTCTGCCAGCAGACGATTCTCATGAAATATCATGCCTTATTGGGTTTTTTTTTTTGAAAAAGCTGCAAAATTTGAAATTGTCTTCTGCCTCAAATTATAAGTGGCGCTTTATGGGTTAAATAAATGATCTAGCCAATGAGAGAATGATATGTTTAAAATTCAACTAATGTTTATTGTAAAACTAATTGCTATTTGGCTAAAAAACGGATATTTCAAACACATTGTGTGACAAAAGTAAATTCTAATTGATATAAATTAACTGCCAAGAGAAGGCCTTAAATTTTGGTGTATCTTATATATGTTTGCTATGCCATTTTTCTAAAATAATGTTACCTTAACAACAACCAAATATCAATCACTTGATCTTAAAAGCTTTTCAGTAATGTTACGAGCATATAGATGTGTGACAATTTATTTTCTCTCATTCGTAGTTACAAATTGATAAAAACATGATTGTCAAGGCAGACACATCATTTTATTCCTATGGTAACTAAAAAAGTTTCAATATTTAACCATCAGTGAACAAATACAAAAGTGGGGTAAATTGTTTTTTGGAATATGGACAGAATGTTTAGGCTTTTTTATCATTTTATACCAAAACACAAAAATCATTACGGAAATCTTTCAAATAAAGAAACCATGCAAGATTCTTTAAAGATTTTTGTGGTTGCTAAGAAAAAGATTTTCACTTATAAACCATAGCAACATCGTTTTTGATATCAACACAAATTTTTAGTTGCTTTCAGCAAATATCTTTGTCTGTTATATACAAAACTGTTGGTCAGTAATTAACACATCATTTGTTTTATAGTTGTTCACTGGTGGTTAAAATGGAAACTTTCTTCGTTTCCATAAGAATAAATGAAATAAACATTTTATTGATTTTTAATCAAGAAGGAAAGAAAACAAACTGTCACACATCCATTTGTTCTCGAATCAATGACATGAAATTTCTAAAAATGCTTTAAGATCAAGTTATGTGTGTAACCCTAGATAGTTGTTCATTGTTAAGTTAACATTAGTTTGGATAGTTACCACAGCAACCATATTGTAAGGTACACCGAAATGTATGGGTTTTTTCTGGGCAAATTATTAATATCAATAAAAACTTCCTTTTTAACTCACAATGTGTTTGAAACGTCCTATCATACACCAAAAAGCCATTTCTTATACATCAAATATTACATGGTGGGGTTCTTTGACCTCTATTATTAAATCATTTTATGCATTAGACCATAATTCAAATTATAATTAAGTACTGTTAGATCATAGTTGTCTGAAATGATACTTGATTGTGACAGGTAACGATCAATTTGGAGTGTCTAAGGTAGAATTTGGAAATGCAAACCCTGCAATTTTGCAGCTTCTCTTGCAAAAGGTGTGGTTTCTTCTGTTATCTATAGGATACAACGTTTCTAGTATAAACATTAATATGCACATTTTGAAATCGATGGGTATTGAAAATGTGTCCTCACAATTTTGTTTTTGAAATATCTTAGTTCCCAGAATCGTAAAGGCCTTTTATACCAAAACACTAAAATCATTATGGAAAACTTAAGAATAAAGAAACTAGCATGAGTTTTTGAAGATTTTTGCAGCTGCTATGGCGTAGAGTTTTCCTATAGTAAACATATCAACCATTCTATTGGTGACACAAAAAATAATGACTGTTCCAGTATCTTTTAGAAACATAATCTTTCCAAAGATGCCTTTTTGAGTGAACTATCCATTTAATTGTACCTTTTAAATCGATGGAAAGGGTAAATAAGCTCTAGCGATAAGGCGTATATTTTCTCTAATTGACATGATAACACAAGCTAAATTTTCAAATAGCCCTAATGATTTTAAAATTCGTCTGTTTGGGTAGTATAATATGTGTAGTTAGCATCAAAATACTTTTCAAAGCGATTCATCATTTACAAAGTAAGTAAGGGTTCAAAGATCAGGAATCGATACAATCAAGTACCACACCCGACCCGGGATACCAATGGGAAAGTGACAAACTCACAGTAGACACCACAAACGAGAGCCAAGAGGCCAGCCCTTTCCCAGCAGGTGACCACAAAGCACACGCAAACAGACGCGCACAAAACACTGCAAACACAAGACAGAACAAAAACATAAAAGAGCCACAAAAGAAGTACCGCCTTGGAACGGTCAGTAAAATATTTTACTGGAGGGCTTAAACCGGTTTAACGGCGCCAACCTCACCCTTAATTCAGATGTGGATCAAGACACATAGATATTTGGTTCGCATGAAAGACCCCTAACTTATCAATGCACCATCTCCTAAAGCATATAAATCAAGATATAACAAGGATATAAAGCAAGGATAAGGACTCAACAGTAAATTAAACTGAATACCGAAGCAAAAGAAATCCAACAGGTAAACACCTGTGGGCCCGACAAACAGCCAAAGCATCAGGCCCCTACCATCTCATCAATAGATAAGTCTATAAGTCGGAACCATCATAGAGTCTGAAGTCCGACCCACCGGCGTGCAATTAAAGAGGAAAGCAAAGTTGCCAACCATGGTTGAGTTGACCACCAGGCAATACATTAATGTTATAGCCAATCTTTTTATAATGGGAAATTATTTTAATGGACTGCGCTGAAAAATTATAAGAGCCAACAATCTTCTTCAACTTATACACCAAGTCACCATAGAAATCAGGTTCCGAAAGTCCTTGGCGCAAGAGAGATCTAAGTCCTACTTGGAATTTAGAAATCAAATCATAGTATCGTCTATAAAATTTTGAAAATGTTTTGCGAAGTTTATGATACCGATAGCCTTGTTTAAGAAGTTTCTGAGTTAACAATTTATTGCGAGTGTTGAAGTCAGCAACATAGCTAGATGCTCTAGCAAAACGAATGAGTTGAGAGATATAGACTCCATAGGATGTAGAACGAGGAACATCACCATCTAAAAATGGGAAATTGACAATTTCAAAATCAAAGTCGTCACGTTTATCATAAATTTTGGTAGAAACAATATCATTAGAAATTGACAAATGCAAGTCCAAAAATGCGGCTTCGGTATCAGAGGCATTGGCTTTATTAAGTTGGAGCTCTGAAGCCTTGAAAACTTTCGCTTTCTACTCCCACCCCTCATTTTACGTTTTTATACTGGGTGTCGTTTAGACCATATTTTAGTAAATCCATTATAGGTTTTCAAAAAGTAAAAGTACTGAATTATTTAAGATATAAATGCCCTTCGTTTCCAAAACTTTGCAGTATTCCTTCTGCGCATGTGTACGAAATATACTTAAAAGTGTGATGTTTGTCATTGAAAGATGAAACTGGTGTCTCTCAGTTTGTTTTTAGATGCTTTCCCCCCTACACCCAAGATGCCCCTTTGACAATTGAACGTCATTGTATAAATATACAACATGTGTAAAGGGCGCCTTGGGTCTAGGGGGAAAGGGGTTGTATAAGCGAAAGAAGACATCAATCATCTGACAAAAATAGACTACTTTGCAAGATGGTCGCTTTTGTTTGTACACAAACTGTATAAATATATATAATATACTCTATCGTGATAAATGTAGGGCGATTGTTTACCTTAGTTTAACGGTCTTTTTCCCACACATGTTACTGAATAGCAAGCACAGTTGATGATCAAAATAAATTCTCATTAAAAACGAAGTAGATTATATAACATGCATTTGGGAAACCCCGTTTTAAATATACGAACTAGCGGGCAAGGGTACTAGATGTCAAACCTGTATTTGCAACATCCTAATTCAAAGTGACAGAATGTTTAGGGAGTGGGTGGGTTTCCATTCTAGCCCAAAACACATACAAATTGTTATGTTAACCTGAAATATAAAAATAAAAGCATGCATGAATATTCGAAGAGTTCTGTGGTTGCTAAGGCAAGATCAGGCGTAGTTTTTCCATCAGTTACCATAGCATCAACAATGTTATTAATTATCAAAACTAAACTTTAATTTACCATCAACAAACACCTTTGTAACAGTTTGCTGTCTATAATATATTTCAAGAAAGCAATATACATATACAAGGAGATTTCTGATCTTTGCCACCTTTCTTACTTTTCATATGTTATATAAGTGGGCAGGGTTACAAATACCTAAATTTAAGGTCGAGACTAGATTGAATTCCTATTTCTACCTTTCCAATGCTTGCAATAGTAAGTCTGCAATGATGTAGTTCATACATTTGTATATGAAACCTAAAAGTTATGTTAAGCAATAAATACAGCATTTGCTTTGTAATTTGCTAGTAAAATATGGAAACTACATAGGCATAAAATGACGTGATTGCCATGGCAACCATGCTTTTATCGATCTGTATCTAAGAATGAGAGAGAACAAACAGTCACATATCAATTTGCTCCTCAAATCAAGGACTTGACATTACTGAAAAGGGTTAAGATCAAGTTATGCGGGATACAGAAGATATTTTGTTGTTCTTAAGGTAACAATATTTTGGATAGTTACCATAGCAAACACATTGTTAGTTACACCGAAATTTACGATTCTTTCTGGGCAGTTTATTCATATCTATGAGAACTTCCTATTGTCGCATAATTTGTTTGTAATGTCCAATTACAAGCCAAATGGCCATTAATTTTACAATAAACATTAGTGGGTGGGGTACTTTGACCCTAATATAAGATCATTATGAACTTGAAGCCACAATTTAAAGTATTATTTAGAAATGCTAGATCATGGTTGTGTAAAATGATACTCATTTGTGACAGATAATCACTCCTTAGATAAAATACTAACGATAAAAATCATTTTGTTAATTAAAAAAACAACATATTTTTCTTCGACAGTAAAAAAAAACTGCAAATATTTTTTTTTTCAAAATAAAAAATTACCGGTTCCAATTCTTCAGTATATTAACACATAGGCATCAGTTAACTAATAGAGAGAAAACAAGAACAATTGATAGGTGAAATCTTTAGAAAACTGATTTTGAAAATTACGAATTTTCAGCGCATTGAAAAATGCAAAATAGCATATAAAAATCCATGCTACATGTAGCATGTGTTGCCATGTAAACGCTATATCTACAAAATCAGTACTAGGGTAAAATACTAAGCCATGTTTATTGTAGGAAAGCGCAAGCACGAAAATTTGCCACACTTCCTCTTGAGTAGGGCAGTTCAAAATATAGTATTTCGTAACTCAAAATATAGCTGAAAAATGCTAAAAATAGAAAATCGTTGCTGCGATGGAAGCGGAAGTGAACAATTGAAAAAAAATGCATTATTGTTCATCTCTGGACAGAAGTAAAAACTGGACAAAATTTCAAGAAAACATTTTTTTCTATTTCCAAGCCATAATGGAGTCGTCTGATGCTCTCAGATAGTGCCTCTTTTTTTTCTAGAGGAATATTGTTGCACATTGGATAAGGGTATCTGATATTTTACAATAGGATAGAAAATCTTATCTTACCCATGTTATCTTACCCAGGTTATCACGTAAAGGCTATACATTGGTTGTATTGGAACTCACGCGACATAGTCGTCAAGTGACGTCATTGTCATGTTAAAGTGACAGTATCATTATCAAAGTAAGTAAGTGTACAAAGATCAGGGATCCATACAATCAAGTACCACACCTGACCCAGGATACCAATGGAAAAGTAACAAACTCACAGTAAGACACCACAAACGAGAGCCAAGAGGTCAGCCCTTTTCCAGCAGGTGACCACAATGAACATATAAAAAAAGACGCGTATAAAGGCATAGCAAACACACGACAGTAAAAACATAAAAGACCCACAAAAGAAGTAAAGATTCTACTGGAGGGCTTAAACCAGTTTAACGGTGCACTAACCTCACCCTTAGCTCAGATGTGGATCAAGACACATATATGTTTGGTTTGCATGAAGGACCCCTAACTTATCAATGCATCATCTCCTCGAACATATAAATCAAGATATAAAAAGGTGATAAAGCAAAGATAAGGACTCAACAGTAAATAAAACTGAACTACCAGAGCAAAAGAAATCCAACAGATAAACCACATTGGGCCTGACAAACAGCCAAAGCATCAGGCCCCTACCATCTCATCAATAGATAAGTCTTTAAGTCGGAACCATCATAGAGTCTGACGCATTTCAGCATACTCAGGAACTTCTAGGAGCCTTTTCTAAACATGAAAATGCGGTATTGGATGGTGAGCAAGAAAAAGAATCATATAGTCATGAAAAAAATCAGTCATTCAGGATCAACGTTTGTCATCTCTCGGCAAGTCTCATGGTGTCAAACGGTGATCGGAACGGATTTTCCTATCCCACCTTCACACTCATGATGGATTCTTATAATAAAGGTTAACTGACTTAGCCTATATACATAACAAGAGGGTCAAGGGACACTGGATCGACTCTTCTAAGTCATGGCTCATGAGGAGGCGATGCTTAAAAGCAAATGCCATTTGAAGATATTTTGATTTTAAGCTCTGTCCGCCATTCTATTCAGCGCAGCAAAACTGTTTGAGCACTTTTGGTAGAGGGCAATACTAGAAACATTTCTGTGAAATTATTTAAAAATTGGGCCAATGGCTCAGAGGATGTTGTTTAAAGATAGTTTTATTTTAGCTCTGGTAGCCATTATATCCAGTGCAGCAAAACTAGTTGTAAACCTTTCGTACAAGGCATTACGAGGAACATTTCTTTGAAATCATTTTGAATATGGATTAGTTGTTCAGGAGGAGATGTCGTTTAAAGATATTTTTATTTTTAGATATGGCGAGCAAGAAAGCAAGTTTGGTCAGGAAATACCACAATCACACACTGGCAATCGTTTGTAAAATTTTGGTAGTGAGCAATATGAGGAACATTTCTGTGCAAATATTTTAGTTTAGTTATATAAATATATTTCTACTTATAAATCGTGTGGCCATTTTGTTCAGTAGAGGGAAACTATTTGTGCAATTTTGATAGTGTGCAATATGAGGAGCATTTCTGTGAATATGTGAAACATTTAAGATTTGAATCCAGGAGGAGATGTCTTTTAAAGATATTTCCATTTTGTTCAGCAAAGCGGAACCTTTTGAGCAAGTTTGGTAGAGGACGGTATGAGGAACAGTTCCGTGAAATTATTTTAAATATGGACCAGTGGTTCAGGAGAAAATGTCGTTTGAAGATTTTTCTATTTTTAGCTCTGATGGCCATTTCGTTCAGTCGAGCGGAACCGTTTGTGCCAGTGTGGTAGAGGGTAATACGCGGAACATATCAGTGAGTTTATTTGAAATTTAGACTAGTGGTTCAGGAGATGATGTCGTCTAAAGATTTGAGCGGTGACATGAGATTTCCAACAATGTGGTCTGTGCAACCAACAAAGGCTCAGACCAGCCTGCGCATACAAGCAGTCTGACCAGAGCCTTTGCTAGTCGCTTGAATATTCTATGACTATTAAGCTACTGACCGAACAT
Source organism: Loripinus fragilis (assembly GCA_964019695.1). Taxonomy (NCBI): domain Eukaryota; kingdom Metazoa; phylum Mollusca; class Bivalvia; order Lucinida; family Lucinidae; genus Loripinus; species Loripinus fragilis. The sequence continues at coordinate 35,315,254 of OZ026520.1, read as the reverse complement.
TATTAGGAGTTTGTAAGCTTAAAAGGAGGCTTCACAGGCTCATCTGAGTCTACACTGGTCAAACTGCCACATTGTTGAAAATCACATGTCGCAGCTCATTAATGTAAAATCCTCGATCTAATGTTAAAACGGCAACATAGCACCTACGCATCCCTTTTAATTTGCTCCCGAAAAATGTTATTAACTAGGTTTGTTTACATATCATCCAGGATGAAATGCTGATAAGATTCGATATAGAACAAAGTTCTTATCTCTTACGCACACACAGAGCTTGATCTGATTAATGACTAGCCTTTGAGAGTGAATCGCTTTTTTGTAATGATTAATTTTCCTAGAAAACAATTTTCATGAATCAATCATTTCCAGGACTGTTACGAAGATTTCTTAATAAAAGTCGTCTGCTTTTATCGTCTGCTGAAATGTTTAAGAAGCCTCTATGGCAAACAGTGTGGACCCAGATGAGACTGCTCCTATAGGAGCAGTCTTTTCTGTGTCCACGCTGTTTGCTTCCATACTTAATTCGTCAGTAATGCTAGGCAATTATTTGCAGCAGACGACTTCAGCAGACGACATTTTCAGATGCATTTGTTTTCTTGGCGTTTTAAGGGTTAAAGCAGAAATGGAAATAGAATCATATAATAGTTTGGTAAGGTTCTTCGCAAAATGCAGAAGGGTGTTGCCGATCAACTTGGTCATTGTGTTTTACATACGAATGAAGATTACTTTGCCAACTGACAGTACCAATGCTTTGCCAAGTGGAGATTGTTTCCTCAGGGAAATTATACAATTTCTCCTAAATTTTAGAATGTTTTATCATCTTTTTGAATTGCTCATGAAAAGTAAACTGCCCATGAGTCTTGTGAATTTATAAAACAAATCACCATACAATACTGGATCGTGTAGAAGAGTTTTTTTCAATATTACATTCAAAGGCTGCCTAGAACCTAGAACCTGGTGTGCGAAGTTTATGATATTGATAGCCTTGTTTAAGCTACTTAGCTGTTAAATAGTTATTTCTATTGTTGAATATACCGAACATACTTTCTAAAACCGAATAGTTGCCAAATATATGCCATTGATTTGAGGAGTTTTTCGCGCTAGAATGAGTGACGCTTGCGATCCAATGTGATACTTGATAATTAGATGCACTATTTTTAATAATGGCGATGGCACATGCACGGATCCAGAGATTTTTGTCGGCGTCGGGGTCCAAGCTAAAACTGACAAAGCAATCAGGCAACGTTTATTATAATAATTATTATTATTATTATTATTATTATTATTATTATTATTATTATTATTATTATTATTATTATTATTATTATTATTATTTATTCCAAGGGTAACTAAATATTCCAGAGAGTCCAATTTTTTCCGAGGGGGGAAGTTCTAATGTCTATTCCAATGGGAACCAAAAGTACTGTGTAAAACGGCCACTCTCCAAAAGACAAAAAATTGTTTTCAAGACCGACTATCGCTTAATGCAGGTCAAAAGTATTGCATAATGTTCCAAGGGGAGCATTCTGCAATACTTTTGACCTTCGTTCAGCTACCATTTGTCATTAAGACCTTTGTCTACTTTTGAATGGCCGTTTTACACAGGTTCTACTATATTACGGTCTGTAAGTTATTGTCGGAGGGCAACGATAAGTAACATGTTGTGAACGAAAGAAGATAAACAGACATGGTCACCGCGAGGCTCAAACTCGTGACTACAAGATTCAAAACTATCTATTTTACCAACTCACTGAGTAAGCTTAGCAGACAGAAAAAAACAGCAAAAGTTGATCTAATCATAGGTTTATTCTTCTAACAGTATCAGGGCATTAACAATAAATAAGTTTTAACCTTTAAAGCGCCACCTATAATTTGCAGCAGACGACAATTTAAAATTTTGCCGCCTTTTCGAAAATAACTAATAAGGCATGAAGTTTCATGAGAATCGTCTGCTGGCAGACGATTCTCATGAAATATCATTCCTTATTTTTTTCGAAAATTAGGAAAAATGTCGCCTAATTTGCCGTCTGCTGCAGTTTTGATTGGCGCTTCAAGGGTTAAAATCAAATTATAGTGCAATCAGTTGGTTGTTTTAATAAAAGGGTTACGAAGATTGTGCAATTAGTGAAATTTGACTAAAACAATTATTTTAGCCAATCAAAAAAGTAAGGGAAACGTTTTTCTTAAAGATCACAAAAAGCACTTCCAAACGGTACAGTTCTGGGGATTCGCGCGCAGGCTCGTCCAAGTCATCACCGTTTCTCTCTTTGATGTGCCCCTTTACACAAGAATATGCCAAATTATGACATGATGTAAGATTCATTGAACAATAAACTTTCTGTAAATCATGACTCTTATCAATCTCAAGTTTCCCTGCAATCTCCCCAAAATTCTAAATTGAAATAAAAATATAGCTCAGAGACGGACAGACATAAACCATTTCAAACATACATTGCGCGAGCCGACGTTACGTCTCCCTAAACAAGATAAAGATCCCATAGAAAACATACTGGCCAGGACTTAGAATAATCTACCTTACGGCACCACGAAGGAAAATAATGACAAAAAAAATCACAATTTTCTTAACCAAAGTTTCTAAAGAATACTAATGATCATTCATACCAACAGAAACGGGGTTAAACCGGGCCGCGTAGCGCAGTCGGTAACGTGTCTGGCTACAGATGCGTGTCTGACTGCATATCCACGGGTCGCGAGTTCGATCCCGGCCCGGTCCCATACTTTCGTGGAGATTGATCATGAAAATAATTTCTACGGTCATTCTCCTCCCTTCCGCTGATTCATTCAAGTAGGGTTGTTGTCAGTTACAAGCGAAAGTATGTGCACAAATTACTGGTTAACCGCCTTGTTCAAGCCTGCCCAGGAAAAAGTGTGGTTAAGTGAACTGACCGTCCCGCAATGACCATAGCTGTTGACTTGGGACGTAAAGCAGCAAAACAAACAAAACAAAAGAAACGGGGTTAACCCTTAAAGCCGATCGGAATTTCCCACTCTTATCAATTGGATAAAGTCCATTTCCGTTTTAAGGGTTTTTGGGTGGTATTTGCCTATGTCCCATAAAAAGGATGCTAGTATATGGGTTAAAGCAGGGGTGACTTGTGTCTTCGTTTTACGATAAACTTACTCTTCCTTGATTGGCTGAGATACGTCTTTTTTTAAAGTTTCAAATGAAAACCCCACCTTAGCTTATGCGCATCCCATATCAACTGCAATATGCAGTCTACAAAACCTTTATAAGATTATCCGCTTTTCATTCAAGGTTTCGTCATGCGGACATTGAAAACTTTCATCAGGCGGATTAGGTCCTCTCTTCTGATTCACAGAGAGTAGATTTTTACATTGCAATGGAAATGCGCATAGACATGAGGAATCCTGATTGTTTTGTAGAGCAGATCGGCCTGCTATTATACGCTGTGCTGTCTTCGAATAGAAAAAGCCATACATGCCTAAATCAAATTTCATTTTTAAGAATGCACCTAGATTCTGTGGCTGATCAGGTAACCGTTAACCTAATCTGATCATAAGTCCCTATAAGACATGGTTTCTCATGGCAAGGCTCACATAATGTACATTTTATATTGCGCAACCGATGACATAAGATCCCGACGATTAGCGGAGATCATGGTAGATAGAAACGACTTTGCGAAAATAAATCATCAATTTTAGTGAAATTTGAAGAAATCATTCAAAATTTGGGGCTTTAACTATAAGCGCTTACATTTGTATGTTTTCTAAATATGTCAGATGTCAAATTAAGCACAATTGTAGTCTCAACATGATGCTCAAAATTATTTGGTCTGAATCTGATACCAATATATGAACGACATTGGTCCATTTTTAACACGATTGAATTGGTTTGTAAAAAGGAACTTATACAGTGATTATTCTGCTTGAAGAATGTCTTCTCTCATCATACAGTATCTACTTCATTATAATTTTTTAGGAGTGAAAGGAAAGATTAAGAATTTTTCACATTTAGAAATGTTACCCCTTTTCAGACCAATGCAATTTTCCATAAAAAGTTGATACAGTTAAGACAGGATTGGTCCATTATAGATATTGAGTGGTCACAGGTTATAATTTCCAAAGAAATAGTCATTTCTTTTTCTGAAGATGGATTTTGACTTAGCAAACAGTGCATACCCTGATGCGTCATCACTGTTCACCAAAGTAACCGTTTTCTTTCAACAAATTGCAAATTTTTAAATGTTATCATTCCATGTCCATTGGAAAATCAACGTGTTGTTACATCGAACTCTGAAAACATTAATGAGCCGCGACATGAGATTTCCAACAATGTGGTATGTGCGACCAGCAAAGCCTCAGATCAGCCTGCGCATAGGCGCAGTCTGATCAGAGCCTTTGCTAGTCGCTTGAGTATTCTATGATTGTTAAGCTACTGACTGAACATCATTTGGAGTTTCTAAGCTTAAAAGGAGGCTGCACAGGCTCGTCTGAGTCTACACATGTCAAAATACCACATTGTTGGAAATCACATGTCACGGCTCAATTATCATCTGCTCCAGACAAAGGTAGCAATGCTGTGCTCGCTGCATATGCGAATAAAAGAGGGGCTATTATAATTCCACGAAGGGAGACAAGCCTATACTGTGCTGACAAGCTTGTGCTCGTTGCATATGCGTACAAAAGAGGGGCTTTTGTAAATCCTCGAAGGGAGACAAGCCTATATTTGCAGACACGCTTCAATAGTTCTGCAGATGAAATCCTTCGAAAGTCTTGATAAAAATTAATATCAAAATTGAATGAAAAATACATATTGCACCCTATATGTTTTTTTCAAACATATGTTTCAATGCAATATAGTAAGGACAGTTTCTGATAAGCCAAGCAAATAGAATCTGCGTAACTGAGCCCCAGGAGGGTACTCTGATAATTTCATATATACGTAGGCTACATCTAATCGTAAAAGCAAAAAAACTCTTGCGTTGGTTGGTTACTAATAATACCCATCTCCCCACACCCTTAAACTCATCAATAGAAAAATAACATGCAATACTGCCCAGCATGAAAAGAGTATTTAATACTTCTATGAAGATTCAATTTATCTATCTGTTCTGTGGAATCACGCGAAAATTTCATTTCAAACATGAACGAGATGCTGATCACAATGCTTATGCAAGTTCGAACGTTTTAAGGGCATCCAGCCCATGTTTACAGTCATCAACACACCGGGTAGGCGGCAATCGAAAAACGCTCTTAACAATCGACGAACGCGGATCATAATCGCTAGAAACAGGGTTTTTATTTGCCATTTGTCGCCCGATTGGCGACAAATGACAATCGAAAACCCTGTTTCAAACGATTTTTTATCTACGTCCGTCGATAGCATTACCGTTTTCGATTGCCGCCTACCCGGCTTGATCAAGAGCTAGAGCAATTTCAACCATATTTCGAGGACCTGCGCTGTACCCCTAACTCTCAATCAACATCGTTTGAGAAACTAGGCTAAGATTCTGTGCCGTGCTATGATTAATATGAGATCCTTGTCTGTAGTTGTAGGAGATAAGAAAACATATCTGTATTAAATCTTATCACTCTATGGTGCAGAGAGATCTACAACAACATATAAATTTAAGACAAAAAATTGTTAATGCAATGGTGCAGACATATCAACACAAATTTGTCGGCCTTAACGCGAGAAAACCTGTCTTTGTGAGGGATTTATTTTCGCGAAACTTCGCAACTTTCGCGAAATAATGAAATCCTCTTTGCCATTTACTGGTGTAGGTAAATCCTACTCTAGTTGCGAATTTTTACGTCGCAAATATGTCTTTTAACGCTATTCGCGAAAATAAAATTCTCGCAAAAATTTCTAAAATTTGCATTTAGGCTTAAACCAACAATGCTTAGATACAGTGACTAGCTAGAATCCTGAAAATAGCAACGTACTTTGGAGCGTTATTTTAGCCCCCACCCCCACCCGTGAGGCCAAAAAATAAAGTTAGCTCTGGTATTTATTTGACTTTTACTGTTGTTATTGTTACAAAAATAGTCGCCAAGATAGGCTGTTAGTTGGAAAATGGTCATTTTGGGCAAGATTTGAGACATTTGGTAGAGAAAACTTATTATTGTATGTTTACTCGCGCCGAGGCAACTAAAGATACATGTAAATGTATGTGTTTTCTATATTATGCTAAATAAACGTACACCGTAAAAGTGGTTTCCAGACTAAAATCTATTCCAAATTCTTCCACTGACCTATAGCTCTGAACAACTCATAAAAAGTCTTGCATTTCAGTGTGCTGTTTACACACAGCTAAATTACAGATAAACTATCTAACCTAAGCATGAAAAATAACTTAATTATGAACTATCTTATAAGTTTGATTGCAGACTCCCTTGCCCACTGCAAGAAAAAGCAATTAAGTCAAAGTTAACGTGTTTTCCAGACAGACGGTTCGGAGCTGATTTGTAGAGGATAGATTCAGGTCTGTTTCCACGAAGCCCTACAAAAAGGGACAAATCACAATGGTACGCTGGGCTTCAGTTTTCTTGAAGGTATCTAGAAAAGTAAGTGATGCCACAAAACACAGACCACAGACCAACCACGGCACCACGAGGTAAAAACACTGTAAGTGCAAGACTGGAAGAGCAAATATTTTGCTATAACAAGTTGACTTACTATTGTAATGCTGTAAAGAAAAGAAGTTTATGTTAACAAAATAGCTAATCAGCTGCACATTGCCAATGTGAATGTCAATATCTTCTTAAGTGTTTCATCTTGATATACTTGTCATCCTTGCGAGCTCTGAGTGGTATAGCAAATAGTGATGATTTAGTTATTAAACAGCTGGCCAATTTTGTATATGACAGTTTTGAAATCAATGGAATATGAGCATTTGTATTTATCTATATGATATATATGAGACCTGTCATATGATGTTTATGTGCATTATATTCTTTAAGTCTGAATATATTGACTTGTCATTGCCTTTTTAAATATAAAAAGGTCTCTATTCTCATATTGGATCTTTGCACCCTTACTTACTTTGATCCTCTTAATCAAAGTTAATAAAAAAAATTAAAAAAAAACACAATCTATAGTTATCTATCAGCTAATAATTTATATGCACATGTACATCTCGTGACCCATCTGCATAGAATTTATAACATGCTTTTTCCCCCTTTTTTGATGTTTTTATACCCCCCCCCCCCGCAAACTTTGTTTGTGGTGGGTATACTGTTTTCACGTTGTCCGTGCGTCCGTGCATCCGTCCGTCCGTCCGTAACGCTTTGTTTCCTTAATATCTTCAAGAGTCATTGCTGGATTTTCATCAAACCTTGCAAACATGTTCATATATGCAAGACAAATACTTTAAACAAAAAAGTAAGGGCTAGGGGCCAATTCTATTAGAGTTATTTCCCTTTGTAGTTCTAAATGTTTTTTTTTGTATAGGGTTTTATGCTTATGCTAGCTATTATAGGCCATACATGGGTCGATTAACTCCTACCACAGCTTTTGATTGAACAATTTGATACTTTTCCTATACAATGTAGACACGTTGAACATATGCATGAACGAGTTTGGTTCAGAAAAAATAATTCTTAACAAAATTACAGCTGTGAGAACTTAGACATTTTTTCCCTATTAAGGCTTTTGTATAGGCATTGATGGTGCCTTCATGGGCCTATCTACTTCTACCACAGCTTTGAATGGAACAATTTGATACTTTGCCTATACTATGTTAACACATTGAACATATGCATGAAGGAGTTTGGTTCAGAAAAAATAATTTTAACAAAATTACAGCTGTGAGAACTTAGACAATTTTTCCCTAATAGGGCTTAATGTATATATGCATAGATGGTGCCTTCATGGGCCGATCAACTCCTACCACAGCTTTTGATGGAGCGATTTGATACGTTGCCCATTCAATAAAGACACATTGAACATATGCATGAAGGAGTTTGGTTTGGAATAAATATTTTTTGACAAAATGACAGCTGTGAGAACTTAGACAATTTTTCACTTATATGGCTTTTGTATATGCATGATAGTGCCTTTATGGGCCGATCCACTCCTACAACAGCTTTTGATGGAGCAATTTGATATTTTGCAGCTACAATATAGACATATTGAACATATGCATGAAGAAGTTTGGTTTGGAAAAAATAATTTTTGACATAATGACAGCTGTTAGAACTTAGACAATTTCCCCTAACAAGGCTTTTGTGTATGCATAGATGGTGCCTTCATGGGCCGATCGACTCCTACCACAGCTTTTGATGGAGCAATTTGATATGTTGCCTATACAATATAGACACATTGAACATATGCATAAAGGAGTTTGGTTCGGAAAATATAATTTTTGATAAAATGACATCTATTAGAACTTAGTATATTTTTCTGATATAAGCTTTGATATATAGAGCTTTCATGTGTGAATAATTTTGTGTATTTGATCTTAACTAAATGTTCCGGATTTCAAGCTTTAAGATCATTTGCACAGATTCTACTGAAATCTTGTTTTCACAGATTCTACTGAAATCTTTTTTTTTTTCAAAAATAGGGTCTGCTGGTTTGAACTATTACTTGGCAAAAAAACACTTGCCAAAACTAAGTTTTTTCACTGACTCTTACTTTGCGGGGGTTATCTAATAAGCATTGCTTATTGACTTTTTTCATTTGTTGTTGTTTGTGTATGTATGTCTAATCATCATTAATTGTGTGGAGGATTTCCCCCTTGATTGCTTGCCCTTCTTGGGCCCTTAATTGGAATAAACCATTTGATTTAATTTGGTAAACTAACAACTCAAGGGTACGTACACATCAGTTCTGATTCCAGTGTTGCATTGTTAGTGAAATATTAATTTGTAGATGTAAAATATTTCTTGCGCTGGCCAGCATTTGATTTTTTTAAAATGTAAAACATAAAATTAAGTGCAAAAAACAACCTTGCCGTGGAACAGTTTGCATTACAAATGTTGATACCAAAAGATATCACATTAAAACTTCTATTCTCTTATTCCCACTTATTCTGAATGAGTAATCAGTAATCACCTGTTTGTTACAAGTACAATTTGTACTATTTGTAGAACTAAAATTTAATTTTAACAAATTAGTAATTGAGCTTGATATATGTATTGAATGTAAGGACTATAAGTATTGCTAACAACCTGCTGGTTATATTGTTACTTGTGATTTGAAAATTGATACTGATTATTAATGTAAAGGACCTAAATACAGGTTTTCATCGCCAATAGATGTCACAAAATGTCATTAGGAAATTGCTGGCGCCTTTCAAGAATTTTATGGTGCAAGCGAGACCATGTTGAATACTACTTTGAATTCTTGGAAACTCAATATTCTTACTATTATTGATAAAATAATTTCATTCCGTTGCAACAATTTAGATCTTCTCTCACCTTAACCTAAATTTACTTTCAGACATGCCTGGTTATAAGCCCAATCATGGTTTATAGCTATGGTTTCCTCTTTAATTGCACGACGGTGGGCATGCATGGATCCAGAGGGGGTGTCTGTTGGGTCCTGACCACCCCCTATGGAAAATCACACAAGCTATGTTTCCTTATGAATACTTGTCCGGACCCCACAGAAAATCACAAAGCTACACAGCCAGCATTCAATGTTCAGCAACTGATGTGGGTATTCTGAAACCAAGAATCAGAACTGCATGAATGTCTAAGAATAAAGTAAAAAGAAACATTCTATGTTTTTAAAAAGATTTAATTGCTGTAAGAAGTCAGAAACTAAACTATATAAATATCAAAGAGACAAGTTATAATAAAACAATGAGTAAAAAACATGAGATAAATCATTTGTTCATATCCATATCTACACAAAGAGACAGAAATCAACCCAATTGGCTAGGCATTACCATAACATTTCCATTTAAAGTTAGCACAAAAAAAGTAATTGAGTGTGACCAGGAAATGCCACAACCCACAGCATGATGGATAATTGTATAAACATATAATTAAATGCAGTTTGTTTGTTTGTTTGCATGCTGCTTTACGTCCCACGTCAACAGCTATGGTCATGGCTGGACGGTCAGTTTACCTAACCACACTTTTTCCTGGGTAAGCTTGAAAAAGCAGTTAACCAGTACTCCGTTCACATACTTTCGCTTGTAACAGACAAAAACCCTTCTTGAATGATTCAGCAGAAGGGAGGAGAATGACAGTAGAAATTATTTCATGATCAATCTCCACGAAAGTATGGGACTGGGCCGGGATTAAATGCAGTAGATCTGGACATGTGCGTAATATTACGCTTAATTAGCTGTGTTCACATATTTAGAAAAGACAAAATGTGCATGTACATGAGATTTTGGTACTAGTCTGATCAGCGAGTAGTATGGATGTAGATAAAGACTCAGATTTACATCTGGACCCGCTGGAAACCTGAAAATGGGCGTTTAAAGGAGCCTTTTATGCATATTTGATAAGTACCAAAATCCCATGTGAATGTTCAAATGGCTTTTTTCTTGTATGACCCTTTGTGTACTAATAGATTATTCCTTCTGATTTGATACAATAAACTTGGGATAGTCCACTGTACCTATGCTATAATTTTAAAAAAATATTGTATTCTTTTGTCTGAATATCTTATTTTGCCTCTTCAAACAGTGTAGACCCAGATTAAATGCAGCATTATGCTGCATTTCATCTGGGTCTTCACTGTGTGCAAAAGTACGCGTTTAGGGATTTCCTGAATACACAGGGTAAATAATGACTTTCGGGTTGTAAATGAATATGAATAATACGTCATATGAAGTCTCACTTACTAAGAAAATTGTTTTTGTTTAACTAAGAAAATCAAAAATTACCCTTTGTCGCTGTGGCGACGAAGGCATTTAAAGTTAAAACAGATGTAGACTACTAAAAAGTGTTTTTAACCAACAACTGACCCAAGGGAAAATAAAATAAGATGTACTGTACTGATAAAATATGAGTAAATACAAATCAATGTCCGCTGGTTAAAGGTGGCTGCACAGCATGACAGGTAATTTGACTTGGGTCAGTTCTCAAAGGTAACTTTGAAATATATCACCAGACACATTTCTTCTGTGGCCAGGCCAGCTGACTAGGTAAATCAACATCATTTAATTTTATTTAGAGATTTATGGAATGCGACATCAAGGCACCCAGCTCATATAGATATACAAACTTATCAAGGTCAAAAGTCAAGGTCAATCATATCTTAATACATTTTACCACACATGTGAAAAGTATGTAAGTCTGTAATTTTTATGTGGATAATGATACATAGAAATAGTTCACTCATTTGCGCCAAAGCTTGACTTGATTTGGACCTGACAAGTGATACCATTAGGGTAAAGCCATGTTACTTCGGGCATCAGGTTAATTCAGACATACATTTGCAAACAGTGGAAATCCAGATGAGACGAGCCGTCTCATCAGGATTTTCACTGTTTGCTTAGCTATTTTTTATTCCAATAATTAAAATATGAAAGAAACAAGGTCGCCAAATCTACCTGATGTCTGAAGTTACCTAACTTTACCCTATGGTTTGATGTTCTGAGAAGGCCATGTTCAATTCTTTCAAATCATCCATTGGCCATTATAACTCAAATTGATCATTCTCTGCACATTCATTTGTGACCATTAGGTTTTATTTAGAAATCATCACATTTCAGGATCTGACATAATATAATGGCTCTAAATAATCTTCAAAAATATCACAGAAACAAAATGCAAAAATAATGTAAATGTGACTCAATCACAAAGTAAACATACAACTTTACAAAAATAACTGTAAGTAGCACAAAAATAAGATTGGCCAGTATATGAGATTTTGGTACTTATCGCATATGCTAGTAATCACATACAGTAAAATCTTCGTAAAACGGCCACTCTCAAAAATACCAAAAATTGGTTTTCAAGAACAATTATCGCTTAATACCAGTCAAAAGTATTGCAGAATGCTCCAAGGGGAGCATTCTGCAATACTTTCGACATTCATTAAGCAACCAATAGTAATTAAGATCTTTGTTTTGTCTATTTTGAGAGTGGCGGTTTTACATAGGTTTAACTGTAAACGCGCAATCACTTATAAGAAGTCTGGTCTGATTTTTTCATCTGAACCATGTCTACTTCTATACTTTATGTATGCAGAAGTGAATGCTTAGTCGAAACTGCGCAGATGTGTAGGCTCGTCTAAGCATTGGCTGCGTGCCGATGCAATGAATTCCATAATCTCATAAACTAGCCTATATAAACATGTTAAACTTACATCTCAAAGAAAAAATATACTATCCCACTTAGACAGCTATTTCATCTATCAGGGCCCAAAATTACAATTCCTCCTTAAAGTTAAGGAAGACTTATGTTAAGTATCGACTTATGAAAATCAAAATAGTTTCACTTTTTCTGTAGATCACAATGATATCTTTGACCACAAGTACTGCATCGATCCTGGCAATTTATTAAACATTTAAAGTAACATGTTAAAATATCAATACTTATGTCGTCCTTACCTTTAAGGAAGCATTGTAATTTGGGCCCAAGATGGTACTTTCTTATCTTAAAAAAGGTACAGAATATAATCAATATTATTTTCTTCAAATGAAAAGATCGATCGTGTAACCAACCAAACAGTGTAGGTCATGACGAGATACCTGTGTCGTATTGGTCTACCAGTTTGTTATTGTCCCGTATATGGGTGCTAGCCATAAATGGATTGGGATGCCACAGAGAGCTTCAGTCAGCAAGCTCAAACACATAAACCCACGATTGTATCTGTGCTATATACACATCCAGGAGAGGAGCGCAGAGGCTCAGTGGTAGAGTGCTGCGCTTGAGACAGAAGGGTCACTGGTTTGTGCCTCAACAGAGGTACAGTAAAACATGTGTAAAACAGTCACTCAAAAATAGACAAAACAAAGCTCTTAATGACAATTGGTAGGTTAATGAAGGTCAAAAGTATTGCCGAATGCTCCCCTTGGAGCATTCTGCAATGCTTTTGACCTGCATTAAGCGATAATTGGTCTTTAAAACCAATTTTCAGTCTTCATGAGAGTGGCCGTTTTACACAGGTTTTACTGTATTGTGTTGTCATCGAGCTAGCCATTTTATTCTTAACGCTAAGTATTGGGGCAACCCAGGAAGACATCCAGAAAAAAGATATATAAAAAGAAAGTCATGACAGAAAAAGCAGTTTACTGGGACCCAAACAAACAAATACACTTATAGTACAATAAAACCTGCCTTAAGCGACCACTCATAAAGAACCCCAAAAAATTGGTTTTCAATACCGATTATCTCTTAATGCAGGTCAACAGTATTGCAAAATGCTCCAAGGGGAGCATTAATTGTGCAATACTCTCGACCTTCATTTAGCTCTCATTTTCCATTAAGACCTTTGTTTTGTCTATTTTTAAGTGGCTGTTTAAAGACAGGGTTTACTGTACCTGTTCTTATATAATTGAGATTCAGCATGGCAAAACATTCGAGTCATCCTTGAGAGTTCAAATGGTAGTCAATGTCTAGAAGCAAGTGAGCATGACCCTGCCCTCGAGGTTATGAACTGTTTTCATGCTCAACTCAACAGAGCATGAAATTTATCCTGTTCATAAATATTAAAATGCCGACGATTGTTGGCATTTTAACATTTATTAGTAGGATAAATACAACATCTGAGAGTTTTAAAACAAGAAAAAAAGTAAAACTTTAATTTTCATCATTTTAGTTTCAATGAGCAGTTGAAACTTCATGCTCAGTTGAGTTGAGAATGAAAAAAAGTTTTATAACCTCGGGGCCAGGAAATACCACAATCACAGATCAACTCGTGGCTTGGCAGTTTACCGTTCAGTGAACTGCATAGTTCATGTCAATTCTTTGGAAGCCTATACTTTGCGTATATACTGTACATACACAACTCTGAGTACAATAAAGCCTGTCTTAAGCGACCACTCAAAAAGATGACCAAAATTGGTTTTCAAGACAGATTATCACTTAATGCAGGTCAAAACTATTGCCGAATGCTACCATGTTTCGTGTAGTTTTGAGTGGCAGCTTACGGCAGGTTTCACTGTAATAGGATTCAAAACTTAATATACAAATACATAAGTTTGATTTTCTCTCAAAAATATTTTAAAAAATATTAAAAATAACATGGATAAAATTATGTAAGAAATCTATAACAAGATAATAATTTTGATTAACACTTTTGTACATATCACCACTAAACCCTATAAATTAATCATTTTAGTTTTTTTTTAATTGCAAGATAGAGTTTTTAAACTTAGGTTAAGCAAGAGAAATTAAACAGAACGTTACTTTGCTAAACATATGTTGAAAACGAAAATAATCTAATTAAGCCTATATGTTACAACTAACAGAAACTCGTTTAATTTAACATCGTTTATCGCGTAAATAATAGAAGAAAACATGATTTTGGCCTCCAAATTATTTTTAAGAGCATGGTGTTATAACCAACATGTAATGATAAAAGAACATGATCAATATTTTAAGAGAACATGTAATTAGCCTATATTTTGGTCATAATAAAGCTATCCATACAACTGTTATTTTCGATTCCCTATGTTTGATATGTATATCACTGCTTGTAGAAAATAAATTCATAATGGTTATTAACTAAAAAAGCTATTTTTGACCTGAGCGTTCCAAACAATCAATCTTTAAAATTCCTTTCTCTAATATATTTTAACACAAACATATAGTCAATGATACTAATAAGAAATTTCGCTAACATTTTATTACCTTTTTGTCTAGCATTTTTCAAGGCTACCCAAACATGGTGTCAGAAAAAGAATCTTCATGGTTTCAAATTAATAACTTGCATGTGTATGTTTATTAATCAAAAACTATTTTCAGACAAAGTCACACACAGGTACCATCAACGATATGAATATCTTTAAGCTTAACAACATTGCATTTCGTTGTTTTGATTAAAACAGCTTTAAAGCTCTAATAGACTGGTATGCCGTCCACGATTCGGATTCGTCCTTGTGCCCCTGCTTTACGACAAGACACTGTCACAACCTGAAAACAAAAACAAAGCATCACAAAAAAATAATAATGACAGTTGTAGGCCCCCTGATAAGAGTTCATTATTGAAAACTAAGTTTCTTATAACTCAACGAAAACGTATGTTGTAAGTACTCAAAAGAACCGTCTCAATGAGACCCAAAACACATGATTAAACTGATAGAAAATGAAATAACGGTTTACACTCAAAACGTTTGCTTAAAGACCAAAAGTCCTGTCCAATAGAGATCATTAAAGGATTAACTGATAAGGGATAGTTTTCAGTGTCTCACAGGATTAAAGGGCCCTCAAGAGGGGACTTACCTGTATACAACACAATTTCTTTCACTAAGATAATTATCAATATTTTATCAGAAAGTACCTAAACCCTTCATGGGATCACTTTATTGCCCCCTGTAAGGAAGTCATAATCACCTCATAAAGATTAGCCTGGAAAAGCCCTCAATTAGTGGTATTACTTTTATTGTCTAAGAATTTAGGTTTTTAACTGGACCTATGAATGTAATTCATTTATAATGGACATAGTCTATACATATGTGTGATATTTGCTGCCAAGTCTATACATCTACATCTTTTTGACCAAAGCTGCCAACTGCATCAGAATGTACATCTATTTGATCCATGATGCAAACTGCATCAGCGAAAACTACTATTTGATCTTGCTGCCTCCTGTATCAGTCTATACATCTTTTTGATCTCGCTGCCACCTGCATTAGTTTATACTACTATTTGATCCATGCTGCCAACTGCACCAAACGATACTGCTAAACGATACTACTATTTGATCCATGCTGCCAACTGCACCAAACGATACTACTAAACGATACTCCTTTTTGATCCATGCTGCAGACTGCATCAGTCTATATATCTGTTTGATCCAGTCTAAATCGTGCTGTTTATACTATGATTTTATCCATGCTGCCAACTACACCAGTCTATATTCCTATTTGATCATGCTGCCTAATATATCAATCTATACATCTATTTGATCTATGCTGCCAACTGCATCAATTTGATCTATGCTACGAGTTACATCAGTCTATACTACCATTTGATCCATGCTGCCAACTGCAAAAATGTATACATCTATTTGATCTATGCTGCCATCTGCATAAGTCTACACACCTACTTCATAATGCTGCCAACTGCACCAGTCTTGACATCTATTTGATCCATGCTGCCACGTTCATCAGTCTATACCTCGTACTATTGCATCATTCTGTCAACTACATCACTCTATACATAGAGATGTTTGATATATGCTGCCAACTGCATCAGTCTATATATCTATTTGATCCTTACTGCTAACTGCATAAGTCTATATTACCATTTGACCATAGCTAACTGCATTAGTCTATATTACTATTTGACCATTCTGCCAACTGCATCAGTCTATACATATATTTGATTTATGCTGCCAACTGCATGAGTTTATACATCTATTTGATCCATGCTATAAATGCATCAATCGATACATCTATTTGATCATGCTATTCTAGATCTACTAATTGTCATGTAGTGCACAATGCATCAGTATAAACCCATGTTGTAACAATCCTTATATTCATCTATCCATGCTGCACCAGCCATACCTATTATTTGACTTTTCCTGACCCATGGTTCGCTTTGAAAAACGAAATATATTAACAAATGTTAATGAAAGGTGTAAATATTATAATTATATATTTTCGAATGCGTGCCATTCTTTCAAACGTGTTAATGTTTATAAATTATAGGAAAATGTTTATAAAGCATGTTTAACTGATCACGCTAAAAAGAAATAAATTAACGCTTGTTTAATGTATTCATAAAGCCAGGTTTTCATCAGATAAAGGCGAGTTTATGATAAAAATCATCCACACACAGGCCTTTGCTTCTGTTTGGTTATTTAGTTATTCGGATTATAATGTGCCGGACCACCCATAATTTAAAATTGCTGTTGAAATTTAGAAACTGTGTCAGAAAATTAATGGACCTCGAATGACCCATCTTTATATTTAACTGCTCGGATGGAGTCATTCACAAAGCCAATCAGCTTGTCTCAATTGGCTTGTAGAAAAAAAAACAGTGAGCATCTACAAACGAGGAATTGTTAAAAAGCTACAAAGTGTCAAGTTCTCACAGAACCATTGCTACTCTATAAACCATAGACTGGATCCAGTCCTTAAAACAATTTTTCATCAATGTGTCTTATCATATACTTGGAGCCAGTCTTACTCTGATGGCTCTGTTTTAAAACAGAGCCATCAGAGTAAGACTGGCTACAAGTATATGATATGACACATTGATGAAAAATTGTTTTTAGGACTGGAGCCAGTCTATATAAACCATTGTTTATGCGTGCTGATTTACTAGCTAGCTATGGCTGCCAAAAAGAAGATTTGTTTTCCTGGACGTCTTGCAATCTTGCAATCGAATTAAGCTTGGTTTGAATATTAAACGACACTAAGAAAATCATAAAGATTGACTTTCAAGATATGCCTCATAATCCAACAGGGAATATAAGAAAGAGACATCGTGGACATAATAGTCTGTACATATACGTGCTCGCTTCGTAGGCGAGAGGTCCATAGCTTAATTCTCAATGAAACTCCTATTTCTTTTTTCCAACATTTCTCAACAATGATAGTCCGGAGGTTCACCAGGACAATGCAAGTTAAAATACGCCTGGTGGGAAATTAAACTAAGTTTAGCAGCCCTTATAGGTCTGATTTAATATTTAGGCCACAAAATCAAATGTCACGTGCGTAAAACAATAAGCAAAGTCAAAGATAGGACCGATACCCGTCTTGCTAGCTTCACCTTTTTCTCGAAGAGAAGCACCTAGTGAGCACAAAACATTTTTCACGGAAAAGATAAGAAGAAAAAAAACTTGTCAAATATCCTTAAAATAATGTCATATAGTCTGATTTGAGTTTTTGATAGCTGACTTGAGCGGTCCAATGGAGAAACACCAACTAGAACACCCTATAGTTCAAGATTTTTGCTTCTGTTTAGGCTTAAGATCTGTAATTCTGGCTGTGTTCCATGCCTCAGGGTTGCCACCCAATATCCATTTCCGAATTCCCTGACTTTTCACTGACTTTTCCCTGACTTTCAACCATTTTCCAGACCCTTTTGGAAGGCCAATTTTAGCCATTTTCATCCTTCGACTATTCGAAGATTTTGCACAAATATTTGAACTTGCTGATTTAATCTTTAAAGAAAAATCTTCAACCATAAATATTAGAAAAGGAATGTTTCTGAACATAAATTGCTTGCAATTTATGTTCAGGAACATTCCTTTTCTAATATTGCTTGCAAATTATGGAAATTAAAATTTCCAGAAGCCTGTTGACTAGCATCTTTTTAGGAAAATTTTGAAATTCCCTGACTTTTCCATGACTTTTTTCATTTTATTTAAATTTCCCTGACTGAAAACGTAATTCCCTGACATTTCCCTGACCTGGAAATTTTTTCATTTTCTAGAACTTTTTCCCTGACCGTGGCAACCCTGGGCATTATTCATGCCCCATGGGTCAAATCTGTCTGGGCTTTTCGACCAGGTAAGGCTAAACCAGTCGGCTTAGCTACAGAGACTAGCTGGAATTTTGAAATATCGCTTGTGGTAAGTTCAGTTGTTATTCATGTACTGGTAAATGTTGGTCTGCGCCTTTCTTGTGCGCATGCAACAAAGTCGGGGGGTTTTCGCGTTGAGGCACAATTATAACGTTTGAAAGCACATTGAAAGTTTATGAATTCTAGGTCATTTTGGTACATGTATCCTAAGGTTTCTAAGTATAGTTTCCGATTGTACTTTCGATAATTAATCGCAATAGTCCTTCTAATAATCTATACTATCTTATCAATCGCTAGGAAGTCAGGCGGGCTGAAACTACAACTGAACTTAATTAAGAAGTAACAAACATCTAAATATATAACGCAATACTATCATATTATACTCGATATAACACTATATCTGATTAAACCTTGTATATTGAAATATTAAACAGTAGACGGAAAGATAAAATTCATATCTTCTGTTCTCAAATCTGATAGGAACTGTTGCACACAGCACATCGGCATTAAATATCCTGTAAAATTTCATGTCATCGTAAATGATGAATGTTAAGATATCGAATTAAACTCCGAGGAAAACATATCTCTCTTCCAAGGGATACACGCATTCCTTTTGGCAATTATCATTGACAATAATTAATATCAACTTACATCGGAAACAACACTATTCTATGTTTTTTGTACTTATTAGGTTTGTATGCGTCTAATCACTGTCTTAACTAAGGCCAAATAAAACAAAATAAGTGTGCTTCGGGTAACGGGTCTGAAAATGTTAGCTAGGGTAGACACACATTTATAATTTTTTTATTTTTTTCTGGAAAAAATTGAATTGTATGCATTTTTGAAAGGCATTTCGACTTTCAAAATGCATATAATTTATTTTTTCCAGAAAACCCTGAAAAAATCTAAGTTTCAATAGTAAATTTAGGTAGGGTTGGGTTTCCCTAAGCACAGGTATTTTTATTTGGCCTAAAAAGCATGCTGTATGAACAAATGGGCCCGTCCATGGGATATGGTACTTATCACACATGCGTTAAATCGCTATATTTAAACGTGCCTGCCCATCTACTTAGTGGGGCTAAAAGTCTAGCTTGGGGCTTGGATCTTCATCTTCTGACATACTTCGTGTGTAAGAGCAGTGAAGGCGCTGGCGAGACTGCACAGATGCGCAGTCTTGCTAGAGCCTTCTCTGCTCGCATATGCGAAAAGCACCAAACTCCCATTACCAGCTCAAATGAAAATATCAGAGGTGCTCCGAATAATACAAGCATTTTGTTCTTCATAATCTCTACATACAAACTTAAAGTTTTGGTACTACACATAGCCGCTACAGCGAGGCGATACTAATGAGTATTAACAAAATATGCCTTATGTACGAACATGTAACACACAATGACACTAATTCCAGAATTGACAGCGAAGACGTCGGCTTATCAGCTCCTGAGTCCTTAAAACAATTTTCTATCAATGTGTCATATCATATACTTGTAGCTAGTCTAACTCTGATGGCTCTGTTTTAAAACAGAGCCATCAGATTTAGACTGGCTAAAAGTATTATGACACGACACATTGATGAAAATTTGTTTTAAGGACTGGAGCCAGTCTACAGGTCCTCCGATTGTTCAAAATATTCAACAAAGTCTTTACAAAGATGAGGTTCACGGTTGAGGGGCGGTCAAAGGGTAATGTGTTCAGGTGAGCGGCTGCTTTTGTAAACGAGGCCATTCAGATGTATATTTATGAGCGAAGTCGACGATTATCCTCGAGTCTCAAGTTACGTCAAGCCTCGCTGTCAAGATGGGTTAATACGCAACATGAAATAGGCTATTGTTTCATCTCACGCAGATCTCATTTAGGAGAACCCATGCGCGGAGGGTGTAACAACAATGGTTCAAATGTGTCAATTTAAATGCTGATAAGGGAACTATCGACTTACAACCGTTTACAACGCCCATTCAGTTTAATTACTGACACACAAAAACTGTAAAACTCAGAAGATGAAATCAGCACTTTTTTAAAACAAATATTTCAATATTTTCTTCAACATGGTCAAAAAATTTTTTTTTACGACTAGAAATTGTGTTTGTAAGACATTGTCCCCAAAACACATGTTTGTCTATAATGGTAGCACTCTTTCTTAAACAGGGGCGAAACCAGGATTTCTGGAAAGGGGGTTCATATGTATAAAAGGGTGGGGGTTCGCTTTGTTGATTTTACCTCATTTTCTTAAAAATCCCATGAAAATGAAATAATTTGGTCTCATTGAGACCAAATTATTTCATTTTCATAGGATATTTAAAAACGGGGGCAGAGAAGGGGTGGGGTTTGAGCGAACGACCTGAACCCCCTTGGATCAACCACTGTTAAACAAGGGCCATAACTTTGGTATTACATGTACTTGTTTCAGAATTCCTTCAAAAGATAAAAGATACTTATCACCTCGGGTAGAATCTTCTAACCTCTGTTATCAATATGTTACTATAGCTCATATTTTACAAGATATACTGTAACGGACGGGTAGGCTTGACAAAAACAATAGGATTGGCGGATCCAGAGGGGTTCAGGGGGGTTGCTCGAACCCCCTCCCTGTCCCCCGTTTTTAAATATCCCATGAAAATGAAATAATTTGGTCTCAAAGAGACCAAATTATTTCATTTTCATGGGATACTTAAGAAAAAATGAGATAAAATCAGCAAAGCGAACCCCACCCCTTTACATATGAAATCCCTTTCCAGAAATCCTGGATCCGCCACTGAATATGCTCCCTGCTTCTTCAAAGTAGGATGCATGGCATGCTTATATACTCAGAAAAACAATTGAAGGATATTTAGATTCAGTCCCATCTCTAACATCCAATACAATAAAAACATTACTAATTATGCATGCATTTCATAGTTCCAGACATCTGCAATCAAAATGGATGCTTTATTTTAGTCACGCTTTAATGGTTTAAGTACAGTGCAAATCCAAATGGTTCAACCCTCTATACTGAAAAGTCACAAACGTTCAAAAATGATTGAAACTCATTTTTATCATCTGTATTCCATAATGACTGGCTCCAAAATCATTGCTGGTTCTCCCTCTAAAAAATGGCACCTAATTTTGAAGCTGTTGTAAGTGTTGTTTTTTTTGCAAAATGTGTGGTCAAATTTGCCGGGGTATGCCATATCCATGTATTTTTGTTGAAGAAATTGTCCCATTATTAGGGGAAATGACTGATAAATTGGTGTTAACTTTAGTCCGTGGTCGGAATTAGAACATAAGCAATGACCTGGTAAAGGTTTTGGCAAAAATTGAGAGCGCTAAATTTTTTGCTTGTGAGCTTTGGTTAGAGAGGGTCGGTACATTTAGTGTAGTACTGTATCGTAACCAATGACCCGTGAATTTCAATTTGCATTATGGTGAATTGCATAGTGATAATTCTATCAATGACAAAAATAATTTGTTTGAAAATTATATTCCCAAAAGTTATAAAGTCAAAAGAATTTTAATATCCTTCAATTGTTTTTCTGAGTATACTTTAAGATATTACTTTTACAGATTGACAGAACGCTCTTGGTGGCAGTTCTAAAATTATTTCGAATTTTTAATGAAGGATATTGTAATAGTTAACTATGTATGCCCTGATGAAAAAATGCCTCATCTGGGTCAACACTGCTAGATTATATCGTACATAGTGCAGCCTTGAATCAAATTTCGACTGCCTAAAGTACCCGCTTAATTCAGCTAAATATTTGGTTTAAACTTTAAATCTTTGTATAAATAAACTATAGCAAAATTACAAGCACTATAAAGAATAGTTACAAGTTGTATACAAAAGGGATTCAGAAAGAAGGCTATTGACTTTTGTGAACTGTATCCCTTTAAATATTTGATTGCTGACCGGAGGAACCATTTTGATTATTTCCAATCACAATTATGAGCCTGCCATCTTTGAGCGCTTAACTAAGTTTTTCAAAAGAGTTTGCCATCTTTCAGCGCTAAAAACTAAGTTTTTCAAAAGAGTTTGCCCTCTTTCAGCCCTGAACTAAAGTACACTTAAAGATATTTACGTTTACTTCTGGATGAGGCATTTTTTTGTTGACGTCAGTATAGAAATCATTCGCCAGAAGTGACACTGGTGTTGTGATTGACAGCGTGCCATACCTCAGTCGCACGTGCAAAACAAGTCTCTTGTTTGCTCCATTGGCAGTCCGTGTTCACACTGCCTGTTCCGTTTTTTATTTTTCGTTTTACGCTCCAACGATTACATATTTAATACAAAAATGTTTCCCCCTAAATTACAAATAATTTCTGTATTTTAGATATTTATAATAAAATATAAATAAAAGTAACAAATTCAATGAATGTTCATAGAATCATGAATACTTCAGGTCCCTTGCAAAGTTAACGAATGCAAGAGATCTCCATGAACAGTCCAAAAATCGAACTCATTTCTTAAATGAACAATATATGGGGCAACAGGAACTTCAAAATATATAGCATTTCTGACCCTGAAGTTCGGTTTTACATTGGTATACAGTGCAAACACTGATTAAAATATCACGTTATTGTCTGCGTCTGAACTGCTAGTCAAATTCCCGTTAAATGTGTCTCGAGTTTACAAATCCTTAATGAATATGCAACAGTTAGTCTAAAGACTTCCTTTATTTATAATGACCTCAAAATTGGTAAACGTATAAGGACTTAGCACTTGAAACTCAAAATCCTCTTATAGAACAGCAAATCAAATCGTTGTCTTCTTAAGACGTCGAAAGTGGCTCACATAAATTAGCATAAATTAGAGCACCTAGCTTAATTTCATATATAATAATGAATAAAATCCACGTTAAAATGAGTCAAATGACAGGTAAATTTTCCAGAGGATATTGTATGCACGCCGAGCATTCGCAGGCGTGTGTGAATCGATATCATAAAGGGGAGATAATTCAAAACAGACGAAAAACAGACAGTTGGTGCATTGCATACATAATAAACTGCATTAAAACATTTCAAATTATGTGCCAAAATGGTCATATGTAACAAAACACTTCTACTGATAAAATTCTTCGTTAAGATGTAGGAAATATGACCTATTGAGATAAGCAAACAGTCGTCAAAATCAACAACACGATCTTCATTTTCCACTTTAGAGCTGTTAAAATTTGCCACTATTTTGCCTTATATCTAAAAAATACATCCTTTTTTGAATTAGAAAATTATGTTTTACGTCATTGTTTCATTATCTTGATTTTTCACTTGCCTAATATTCAAGTACTCTGACTTAATCGACCTTACATGCCAGACAGGTCAAGGTTTTGAATGAATAAAGACAAAAGCACACACAAACTAATGGACAATGTTACATAAAATTGATTTGAATTTCACAAAGATAGCAACACTACTATAGTATTAGTATGGACGTTGGACGAGCGATGTTATCCTACACCTTTCTGCTCTGGGTGTCCAGCTAGTTCGACTGGTGCAGGGTTTCCCTTAATAGGTAAGTCGATATAAACAACAATTTTCCTGTACATTAAAGACCATTCTTTAATGTATGTTTCTAGATTCTTTAATCATGTTTCCCTGTCTCATTATTGTCCATAGAAGTGATGTCTTTCCCCTATCAACTGACAGGGCTCAAATACTTTTCATTACCTATTGCTGACAAGTTAAAAATATCTAAAGAAAGCAACATAACTTTTTTTCAACATCAACTTAGAGAGTCCTTGCTACAACACTTTTAGAACATCTTGCTGACAAGCTACTTTATATAAAATGTCATATTTTTCGAAGGAGCATAACTAGCCCCGAAACAAATTGCACCTTTCTCCAAAATTTCTTTTGGCATTCTACTTATCACTCCAAGGTTTCCAGTATAAAGCCTAAATAGATTCATCAGATATATTACTAACCTGGTTTCATTGTCTTATTCCATAGACCATAACCAGTTTTTTTTAAAGAAAACGGTCATGCAATCAACGCCCTATCCCCTATTAGCTGAGCAAGTTTCAAGTCTCTAGCTTTAATAACATATGAGATGACTTGCGGACAAACTCAAAACGGATAATGCTCATGAAAGGGGCAAACACCAGGGGAAACATGTGGTGGGTAGTGCTTTTATATTTTTCATGAGGAATCCGTGATTGGAATTTCGAAAGCCTATGATAAATGGTTTCTGAATTATGGCACGCATAACAGATGGACGAACATACCCATGTACGGACAAGCCAAAAGCAAAGGCTAACTTGAAAGGAGGTTGGAAGCTTCAAAGTTGGGAACATAAACACACTGCAATAAGTCTTATAAGCAATTTGTAAATTCCTCAAATGGCCTGTTATTTATTATTTGTATTTAACATGTTTAATGTAAGTAGATTTTGCACTAAACATTTTCATAAAAGAATATGGTTTTGGTGTGCTCTGAACATGCTGAAGCAGAATTTACTTCAAATTATCACATGCTTAAAATAAAGGGAGCTATTCATTAAAATAAATACAACCCTTTAAATGATAATTATTAGTAGTATTTGCAATATAGCTCATATTGTGGGTGCTTAAAAGAATCATGTTTTGATTGAATAGTTCATTAATATCCACCCCCCCCCTATTCTCTCTTTAATTACATTCGAATTAGCTGGTGCTCAAGACACGATTTTTTTCTAACTGAGGCAAGAGGTCAAGGTCATAGTGACGTGGAAACCCAAGGATGTATCCACACACCAAATATGGGAATCCTGCCTCAAATAATGTAAGAGTATACGAATTTTCTAGAACTAGAGCCAAGGGTCAATAGCAAGGTCACAGTGAAACAGTATGCAACACTATGTGGCTCCAAGATGTATCCACACACTAAATTTGGGCTTCCTATGTCAAAAAAGATATGCTCCTGACACGATTTTCCTAGACCTGAGGCCAGAGGTCAAAGTCACATTGGCCACAAAAAAGTACAAGACACTCCCCGACCCAAAGATGCATCCACACTCCAAATTAGTCGGGACTCCTACCTGAAATCATATAGGAGATATGCTCCGGACACGACTATTCTAGAACTGAGGTCAGAGGTCAAGGTAACCCCAAAATCGTACATATTTACGCGACACGCGGCGACCCCAAGCTGCATACACACCAAATTTGAGATACCTACCTTCCATAATAATATTATGTGACACGATATGGACTAACACTCAGTACAGACAGTGTGATTACGTTATGCCTCTCTTTGGTGGCATAAAAAGCGACAAGTTGTGTTATCAAAGACGTAACCTGGCAAATCTTCATGATCTGCCAGGGGTATGCTTTGTCTATGGCATAATATGGCTAAAAGGGACAGTATTTTGCCATGGCAAAGTTTCATTATCTGCAAGTGGTTCTATTTTTGTATCACAATATATGGCAAAGCCTCATATTTAAAAGGGGCAATATTTTACCTATCTCATGATAACGTTTCATCATCTGCAAGTGGCTACTACTAAATTTTGCCAATGGTATATTATGACATAGATTCATAATCTGCAATTGGCATTATTTTGACAATTATGGCATAATATGGCAAAATTGTATTATCTACAAATGGATATATTTTGCCTATACATGTAGTATATTATAGTAAATTTACTTTATCTGCAAGAGGCTATATTTTGCCTACCTCATCAAATGACAAACGTTTTATAATCTTAAAGAAGCAATATTTAGCATGATATGTCTTCATGAGGTAGTTTCACCATCTGCAATGGGCTATATTTTGTCTATAACACAACATGGCAAAGTCTCATATTCTAAAATGGGCACTATTTTACATATGTCGTCATTTGGCAAAGTTTCATCATCTGCAAGTGGCTATGTTTTGCCTGTGGGATAATATGGCACATTTCAATAAATCTACAAGGGTCTGTTTTTGCTGATGCATCATATGACAAAGTTTCATTATCTGGAAGGAATTATTATTTGCTTATGGCATCATATTGCAAAGTTGCATTATCTGCAAGGGCTATAAATTGACCGTGTCATATGGCAAAAAACTTTGCAAGTGATTGTTTTTTTGCCTATGACAAAATATCGCAAATAATCATAACCTGCCATTGTAATAGCTATGGTAATAGATACTGTCTCTGCCATGATATGGCAAAGATCTACAGTCTGCAATACATTTTGCCTATGAGGTAAACAGTAGTAATCTTCAAGAGTCAAAATGTACAAAGTAATACACCAGCAAGCATACCATTTCGGGTCACTGTCGTCCCGCCAGCAAAACTTCATTCAAATGGCATTTCACTTGCGGACCAGTAGTGGCCTGTGTTACATGCTTGCTGGGATGACAAATATGTGGTCTTAGTGTATTAGTATACATGTTTCACTCTTGGCATGACATGAACAATAATCATAATTTGCAAGGGGCAAATTATTTTACTACCATTTTACTAGCACGATATATAAAAAAAAGATTTACAATCTAAATGGGGTATGATATTTGGCATGCCATGTCATATGGCAAATAATTTATAATTTATAATGGCTAATATATAGTTTTGCCTACACAATCATATGTCAATGATTCAGAATCTTCAAGGGACAATTTGCTTTGTCTATGACATAATATGGCAATGAATTATTACCTGCATATATATTTTGCCTGTCACATATCTAAACATAGCACTAGTACATTAACAAATACATTAAGTTAAGTGCTTTACTAAAATAAAATACACGTGTCACAGGGTTCAGAAAAAAATGAACTGCCCGGGGCGGTATTCAAAGATGGGTCACTGGATCTAAAATCAAACCACTCTACGAGGTCTCTGTTCCACAAGGCAGAAGAAAAGCAAGCTATACTCATCTGCCAGCATTGCTCACAACATATTCCCCTGCTTCAAAAGATTCATTCATGAATCTGCTCTAAACCAGGAGAAATTCTCGAGAAATGCCCATGCTGGAAACCCAGATGGGACCTTCACTGAGCCACCAAATGCCATAGAGCAGAAAAAAAATCTTAACAGCACAGTGGCAGGATTTAAACATGGGTTGGTAGATCTAAAGGTAAACCATCCTATCTGGTGCTTGTAAATGCAGGTTTAACCCTTTCCTTCATGAATATTCATGCTATACTCATCTGCCACCTTCTATGAATAATTATATGATTTTAAAAACTTTCATGTTTGTATTAATCAGCTTTTGGGTCACTGTCTAGCCACGCCCCTAACTGGTTCCTATCTCCCTTAGCTTTAATAGAGACCAGGACATTGCATACCACGTGGCGATACAGTGACCGAATAGCTGTATAATACATAGAATGAAGAAATTACTTGTCAGGTCCACTAGTGAATGATCATATCTAATCATATTCCCATAAGCAAACAGAGTAGACCGACCCTGATCAGGCAGCTCTTACAAGAGCTGCCTGATCTGGGTCTGCTCTGTTTGAAAAATGTTAAAAGGTGTCTCTATGAGGTAAAGGGTTAAATACTGCAATATAGTAGAAATGTATAATAGGCCCTATTACAGACAAAAATTCAAAATGTCAATGCATGCTAAGTGACAAAAAATAAACTTTGTAAACTGTTAAAATTCAACCCTTTACTGCCTGACATTTTTTTAACAGTGCTAGGCATTTACACAGTGCTACGGACATGGTTATGAATAATCCTTATTAGATAAAGAAGGGCAATAAGTCCAATAATTATAGTAGGTTAAGGTATAGCTCTTGTGCACTGCATTTTTACTCAAAAGTGTTAAGGAATTATGCTCTGGACAAAGAATTTGGACTGAGGAACAGTTACAGGGTATTACTATACCCTTTCCCCCAACCCCTAGGAGTCACTGTTTTTGTGCACTGCATGCCTTTAACTTTTTTCATACAATAAAGTAAGCCTGGTCCATTGATCACACTTTATAATTCCTGAAATACCGTATTTCTTTCTCTAAAGATTGACTTTGTCTAAGCAAACAGTGCAGACCCTCATGAAATGCTGCATCATGTGGCATTTCATCTTGGTCGTCACAGTTTGCAAATACCAGCCATCAAACAAGAGCATAATAAAGGGGAAGTAACGGCAGCTTTATCTATGAATTCCTACGATCAACATTAACTTCCCTTCAAAGTTGAAAAAATCAATTTTTTTTTGTTTTGCACATTGATTTTCGGCGATAACTTTTTTTTTATTTTAGCCAATTGTGTTCGCTATGAAAGTTGTAGAGAAAAATATGCGCCAATATCTCCAAAAGGTTCCAAGTTTGTGGCTCAAACAGATTTTTGTGTACATTGATGAAAATTTTGCAATAAATTGGAATTCAGTCAAATTTTCCTAGTCCTTTATTCATGGGTAAATTCCGTAGAGGCGTAGCAGAAAGTTTTCGCCTCAAAAAATTAGTCACAAGCGTTGAATATACTGTTATTCAAAAATTGTGTATAGAATAATCCTGTCATTAGCATACTTAGAATTTACCATACATATGCAAAGTGTACTTTGATTATGATCATTTGTAGATACATAGAGCCTGGGGTTTCGTATTCCTTGCTATAATTACTTCTCTTTGGATGTGCTCTAAAACATTAGTTTCGAGATACTTAACGCATGAGTGAATCAGGTGCGAGTCCAACTATATTTGAACAAGCCATACATTGCTTTAGTTAGTGAATTAGGGCAGTGCAATGTAACTTTTTACTGACATTTCTGACTTAGCGTATTTGCACTTTGCTTAAAATATTCAAAGAGTGAATTATGCATATAGTTGACTGCACCATCGTGGCTGTTAGAACTGTTTGGAGAAGTTGGCGCTAATTTTTCTCTACAACTTTCATCACAAACTCTGTTTGATAAAATTAAATTTTAAAAAATCAAGTTTATCATATGACGTGGCGTCTGGGAGTGAAATAATGCCATGCAATAAAATCTGTAAACCACTAGTCGTTTATTGATTTACAGGAAACGTTATGACGTCCATAACAACGTTACGTACATAATGACAATATTATAACGTTATACTGTAAGCAATGAAACTTCAAAGATATCTTAATGTCATATGATAAATAGAATCTAACATTCGTGCTCTTGTATTATTGAATTTATTAAACTCGTTGCGAAAAAGGGATAAAATGCTCGGCAAGCCTCACATTTTATCTCTTTTCCCCAACTCGTTTAATAAATTCAATAAAACATGAGCACTCATGTAAGATCCTCTATTTATTACCAAATTACTGGTACTATTGCTGAAGATAGCGAAAGACACATGTTTCTGTTTAAAATAGCATCATCTGAACAAGCTAATGTGACCATGCATCCAAACTGGCTTGTAGTTATAAAGACATATAGCATATCTATATATTCACATTGGTCTAGTTTAACTTTTTGTGCGCATGTTAAAATGTAATTATTTTCTAAACCTTAAGTTAAAACATAAGTTTTGGGTGCTCAAAAGAACCGTCTCATTGATACAGTTCTCTTGAGTACCGACAACATTTGTTTTGGTTGAGAATTAAGAGTCTATTTTTTGCAAGAGCTATCTCTATTTCCAGCATTTTAGTTTTTATAAGCAATTGAAATTTCATTCTCAGTTAAGTTGAGCATGCATAAGTTTTATGACCTCAAGGTCAGGTAAGGCTAAAATGAACCAACTCCCCTACAACAACGGAGAGTTTGAAAGTAAGAAAGAGCTAAATTTTTCAGCATTTTAGTTATTATGACCAGTTGAAATTTTATGCTCACTTGAGTTGAGCATGACAAAGGGGCCTCAGGACCTGGTTGGCCAAAATGTATAGTTTTTAATCTAAACATTCCTCTACTTCATTCTTTGTCTGTATAAACAGTGGATAATTAAGTCAGACTGCATATATGGACAGTCCCATCTGTGACTACAATGTTTGTCTATTAGAAAAGTACTTAAAGACATGTGCATATAGTTCTCATGCACACCATTCTTGCGTTAAGAAACAGGAAAAGTTGTCTGGGTCCTGTCTTTCCAACCATTTATGAATTCTGATCAATACAGTTTTCAGATACTCTTATATGTGAGATGGATATTTCCACATTTTCTTGACAAAAGAAAGTAACTAAAATGTGTCCGAAATATCTATTGATCCTTCATCAGAACTGATCGTCTCAGTACCAAATACAGATAAAATCAACAATGTAAAAAATTTCAAAGTTTTTACCCTGTATACAAATACCTATATGGCCAATACTCTGATTGTCTGTCCAATACTAGTGTCTGGTTATTTTGAGCCACGCAGGACTTGACATCGTGGCCTAGTGGCTAGCGCGTCATACTTTGGAACCAGAGGACCAGGGTCGATTCCCAGGTGGGCACATACTACAATTTTTTGTTCTTTTTCTTTTTTTAGCCTTGTAATGTTAAATTACTTCAAAGTACTGAGTACATATATAAATGACAAAAAATTACACTTTTTAACGTTTTATATTGAATTATCCGCAAAATTTGTAGGGGTAGGGTTAAAGATAATTGAAAAATAATTAGTACTGTGACCCTCTTTTTTTTCGTTTTTCTAAAATGTTAAATGATAGTCCATGAAATAAAAACAAAAAATTAAGATTTTCCATGTCAGATTTGTTTAATATATAATTTTCTCTAAAAATGGAAATCCTTTTTTGGGGGAATTACCAAAAATCTTAAAGCGGCTTGGGAAAACAAATACATTTTTACATTTTCTAGAAAGCTTGAGGTCATGAGCAATATTTAAAATTAAAATAAAGAAGCTGGATGACGATAACAACTATTTTAGCTTAATATTAAGGCCTTAGGTTATTTTCAGAAAATTGGTCAAATGCTGAAAACTTTTCACGTGAGCTAGATTATGAAAAATTGAGCATGGTGACATATCTTTTTTTATTTCATTAATGATTATATGGACAGACCATGCATAAAACAAACTGTATGCAAAGTTTTGAAAAGATTTCAATGTGGGAAGTTTTTAGTAGCATGTGTCCTTAATAATAATACAAGCTCACTTCAATAGATGTAAAGGGAAGAACCTAGACTTAAGTCTTTGCATACTTATCAGCTGAAGTTGCTTCCCTTCATTCACTATAGAAAATTTGTATTTGGGGAAACTTTTACAAACAGTGAAGACCCAGATGAAATGCTGCATAGATATATACAATGGACCATCCCACGCTTATTATATCAAACCAGTAGGAAGAACCCTTAAGTGCACAAAGGGTTAATAAGATAATTTATTGGAGTATTGATGGAATAAAAAAATGAATCTGGGAATAAGGAGGTAAAACGGAACTAACAACCAGCAACGGTTAGGGTGACTTTTTATTGAGAAGATCTACATGTTTCGGTATCGCAGATACCTTCGTTTTTTTAATAAAAGGAATTGCATTAAGGTAGTTTTAGTGTTCTTTAGAATGGAATATTCTATGGTCATCAACATGAAGAATCAATGGTCAGCTATTTTCACTAATGGTGACTTTTGTCGTTAGCTGATGATCTTTGCAAATAGTTTGGATCCAGATCAGGCCCACAACAAGATGTTGGGTCTGATCAAGTTACAAACTGTTTGACACTTAGGTAATGTAATAATCCTGAATTTCTTTTTTGTGATAACATTCAATTTGAAAAAAAAATAGCATTTTAAAAAAAATGAAAAAAATATTCAGCATGCAAAGAATAAAAATTCAGCACTTAAAGTTTTAAGATGCGCAAATATTAACCATTAAAGAGCCTGCAAAAAAATCATCAAAAATGCTATCTGCTTTTTTTGTTTGCTGTATATTTTTGCTAACATTAATTGACTTATGTAAGTAGAGGGGCAAACAGTGTCGACCCAGATCAGGCTGCTCCTACAGGAGCAGTCTGATCTGGGTCCACACTGTTTGTCAAAGAGCTACTAAAACATTTAAGCAGATGACAAAACAGACAACTTCTGTTGTGATTGGCGCCTCAAGGGTTAAGATGTACAAATATTTAGGGTAAAAACTGCGACTGAAACTAACCTTTCCTCCAGCATGTTCACTGAAAAGACAATTGGGAGCCCTCGAAAATGAGTGGGCAATAAATGCCTCCCGGAATTCCTGGGCTGTTCTGTTTTGGTACACCTTGGTTCTCATCCTTTCTGAGTTTCTCTGAATAACAAAAGAATACAAAGATTGTGTGATCAGTTCAAAGATGCTAGATATCTTTAACTATTTCCCAGCTTGCTGATAACCTTTGCAAACAGTTTGGACCCAGATCAGGACCGACATAATGTTGGTCCTGATCTGAGTCCAAACCGTTTGACACTCTAATAGCGCTCATGAAAGAATTTTTTTACAAAGTTAATTTTGAAAAAAGTCAGTAGATGATAACAAAAGCATTATAAATTTCCCACCATACAAAGAATTAATCATTTATGATCAATATAATAGATGTATTTTTGGCTTGGTTTGCTGCTTCACGTCCCAGTCAACAGCTATGGTTATGTTGGGATGGTCATAATATTGGATAGTCAGTAGTTTATATATATTTTTGCTTTTTTTTTTTGGTGGGTAGAGAGTGAGGGTGGGGATCAAAGGTAAGAGTTTCCAAACAAAATTGGCTATCTGTCCCTGAAGATTCTGGTTATTTCAGTGAACAGTGCAGACCATTATGAGATGGGCCTAGACATGAGAAAACTTGACTTTGTTGCATGCCAACAACAAAGACATGTGCTCAGTCTGATCAGCACCTTTGTTATTTGTCCTCTAGAAAGTATAATATCTTAGCTTGCTACACTCAACGTTTCAATATCCTAGCTAGCTGATCAGACTGATCAGTCTTACGTGGTCAGAAATCCACAAGACAGGTTTTCTCGGTCTCAACAGGGCACAGATGTCCCCTGTGCATTTCCTGTTGAAATGCTATATTGTGCTACATCTCATGAGGCTCTGCAGTGTTTTGCCATGAAACTTGTATGGGAGAGCAGGAGCACAGTGGTAGAGTTCTTGACTTGAGACCAAGGGGCCGCCGTTTCGAGCCTCACGGGTGTCACTGCGTTGTGTCCTTTAGCAAGAACATTAATCCTCGCTTAGTACTGGTTCAGCCCAGAAAGACCCGTCCCTTTATAACTGAAAGATTGTTGATGGGATGTAACGATTCAAATCAAAATCAAATGAAACTTGTTTTGTCTAATCAAGCAATTCATACTCATGTGAGGTGCAGCTGCTGTGGAGACCCATCTGAGTTTTCACATTATTAGTTTGTCTCTTAAGATTAATTGTTCACTTTGACCCTTTGTATTCTGATGGATTTTCCCACACATATTGATACAATAAGTATAGGGCTGCCAATTATGTAATTTAAGGGGTCAAAGGTAGAAAATTCTAAATTATGATGTATTTCTGTCCCTGAAGGTTGTTTTAATCTTAGCAGACAGTGCAGACCCTGATGAAATGCAGCATTAGGCTGCATTTCATCTGGGTCTTAACTGTTTGCCATTGTACCCATTTTGGGGTTTCCAGTATACAAAGGGTTAATAGCAAAAAAGATGGTCTACACAATATTGATTATCTCTAAAGATCATTTCGGCCTCGTCAAGAGTTCACCTGTCTTACCAAGTTTAGATATGATAGTTTCCAATAAGCAAATAACAAAGGCGCTGATCAAATGGTGTGGATGCCCAGCCTGGTCTGCTACTTTATTGTTCCCAAACCCAGAAGACAGGTTTCTTGCGTCGAGGCCAATCTAATTTTAGCAAAAAACTGACTGTTTTTCCCAGAGGATTATTTGAGTCAGCACATGAGATTTTGGTACTTATCGCATATTGTAAGCAACAAAGGTTAGACAAGCCTGTACATCCACACAGTCTCACCTGAGCCTATGCTGCTCACACACAAAATAGAGGGACGTTCATGAAGGCTCAGACCAAAATGCATGCCTTTAGCCCCACTAGATAGCTGTGTATTCTCTTCTGAACCATAACAAAATGGCTTCAGCCTGCAAACTTTAACATCAGACCTCACTCAGGGCACAATGTTTTCACAAACAAAAGCAACAATACAATTGTCAGTCCAGACCACAAGCCTTTTCTGTGTAACATAATACAAGCTCTGGGGGCTGTTTTAGAAATTTCAAATTCAATCTCATGTTTAAACAGCACATGAATTATATGATTTGAACATGGACTTGGTTTGCATTTAACAATGCCATTAATTAGTTATGTACCTATCAATATTATTCCCCAGATTGGGAGCAGCGGTAATACAAGGGGAATTAGACAGCAAACAAATCCCCCCCCCCCCCCCCCCCCCCCCGAATTAGACAGAGCACCTTAACCCTGGGGTTGGCAATTAGATACTTAATCTGGAATCTCCAGATTAAATTATATAACTAATTTTATGGCCCATCCAAAGGATTTTTGACACCACATATTGCCCTAAGGATGGGGAAGTAGACCTCAGTTTTCAAAATTGTCTAATTCCCTATAGGTATCCCGCGGGGAAAACAATGATGAGTGCATAATACACATAGGTATTTATGCAAGAATATTCCTACATAAGAAGTCTGACCCGGTCCTGATTTTATCAAACTCATTTCATGCTCATTTCAACTCAGCATTAAATTTATCCTGCTCATAAATTTTCAAATGCCAACATTCATTGGCATTTGAACATTTACTAGCAGAATAAATACAACATCTGAGAGTTTCAATGCAAGTAAAATCTTAAGTGTTCACCATTTTACCTTTTATGAGCCATTGAAATTTCATGCTCAGTTCAGTTGCACATGAAAAAGTTGAACAACTTCGGGGCCGGGGCTGTGTATTGTCAAACTTTGACAATCGTCATAACTTACCAAGTCAGCCAGAGCATAGCTGCCATGTACTCCTCTTTCTGGGTCCATGTTGGTGAGTTCTACAATACACTGACCAAGTGAATCATTACTGGAGGACCTGTCTCTGTCTATCACATGGAATATGATAAACCTGAATCAAGAAATCACATAAATTGACTAGACTATTGACTAAATAATATGAGTTCCACAATACACTGACCAAGTGAATCATTGCTGGAGGACCTGTCTCTGTCTATCACATGGAATATGATAAACCTGAATCAAGAAAGAACATTTATTGACTAGACTATTGACTAAATAATACGAGTTCCACAATACACTGGCCAAGTGAATCATTACCAGAGGACCTGTCTCTGTCTATCACATGGAATATGATAAACCTGAATCAAGAAAGAACATTAATTGACTAGACTATTGACTAAATAATATGAGTTCCACAATACACTGACCAAGTGAGTCATTACTGGAAGAACTGTCTCTGTCTATCACATGGAAAATGCTAAACCTGAATCATGAAAGCACATTAATTGACAATAATAATGACTAAATAATATGAGTTCCACAATACACTGACCAAGTGAGTCATCACTAGAAGAACTGTCTCTGTCTATCACATGGAAAATGCTAAACCTGAATCAAGAAATCACATAAATTGACTAGGCTATTGACTAAATAATATGAGTTCCACAATACACTGACCAAGTGAATCATTACTGGAGGACCTGTCTCTGTCTATCACATGGAATATGATAAACCTGAATCAAGAAATCACATTAATTGACTAGACTATTGACTAAATAATATGAGTTCCACAATACACTGACCAAGTGAATCATTACTGGAAGAACTGTCTCTGTCTATCACATGGAATATGATAAACCTGAATCAAGAAAGCGCATAAATTGACTAGACTATTGACTAAATAATATGAGTTCCACAATACACTGACCAAGTGAATCATTACTGGAAGAACTGTCTCTGTCTATCACATGGAAAATGCTAAACCTGAATCAAGGAAGCGCATTAATTGACTAGACTATTGACTAAATAATATGAGTTCCACAATACACTGACCAAGTGAATCATTACTGGAGGACCTGTCTCTGTCTATCACATGGAATATGATAAACCTGAATCATGAAAGCACATTAATTGACAATAATAATGACTAAATAATATGAGTTCCACAATACACTGACCAAGTGAGTCATCACTAGAAGAACTGTCTCTGTCTATCACATGGAAAAT
The DNA here is from genome assembly GCA_964019695.1 of Loripinus fragilis. Classification (NCBI taxonomy): domain Eukaryota; kingdom Metazoa; phylum Mollusca; class Bivalvia; order Lucinida; family Lucinidae; genus Loripinus; species Loripinus fragilis. The sequence continues at coordinate 35,278,670 of OZ026520.1, read as the reverse complement.
GCTAAACCTGAATCAAGAAATCACATTAATTGACTAGACTATTGACTAAATAATATGAGTTCCACAATACACTGACCAAGTGAGTCATTACTGGAGGTCCTGTCCCTGTCTATCACATGGAATATGATAAACCTGAATCATGAAAGCACATTAATTGACAATAATAATGACTAAATAATATGAGTTCCACAATACACTGACCAAGTGAGTCATTACAGGAGGACCTGTCTCTGTCTATCACATGGAATATGATAAACCTGAATCATGAAAGCACATTAATTGACTGGACTATTGACTAAATAATATGAGTTCCACAATACACTGACCAAGTGAGTCATTACTGGAGGTCCTGTCCCTGTCTATCACATGGAATATGATAAACCTGAATCATGAAAGCACATTAATTGACAATAATAATGACTAAATAATATGAGTTCCACAATACACTGACCAAGTGAGTCATTACTAGAAGAACTGTCTCTGTCTATCACATGGAAAATGCTAAACCTGAATCAAGAAATCACATAAATTGACTAGGCTATTGACTAAATAATATGAGTTCCACAATACACTGACCAAGTGAATCATTACTGGAGGACCTGTCTCTGTCTATCACATGGAATATGATAAACCTGAATCAAGAAATCACATTAATTGACTAGACTATTGACTAAATAATATGAGTTCCACAATACACTGACCAAGTGAGTCATTACTGGAGGTCCTGTCCCTGTCTATCACATGGAATATGATAAACCTGAATCATGAAAGCACATTAATTGACAATAATAATGACTAAATAATATGAGTTCCACAATACACTGACCAAGTGAGTCATTACAGGAGGACCTGTCTCTGTCTATCACATGGAATATGATAAACCTGAATCATGAAAGCACATTAATTGACTGGACTATTGACTAAATAATACGAGTTCCACAATACACTGACCAAGTGAGTCATTACTGGAGGTCCTGTCCCTGTCTATCACATGGAATATGATAAACCTGAATCATGAAAGCACATTAATTGACAATAATAATGACTAAATAATATGAGTTCCACAATACACTGACCAAGTGAATCATTACTGGAGGACCTGTCTCTGTCTATCACATGGAATATGATAAACCTGAATCATGAAAGCACATTAATTGACTGGACTATTGACTAAATAATATGAGTTCCACAATACACTGACCAAGTGAGTCAATACTGGAGGTCCTGTCCCTGTCTATCACATGGAATATGATAAACCTGAATCATGAAAGCACATTAATTGACAATAATAATGACTAAATAATATGAGTTCCACAATACACTGACCAAAAGAGTCATTGCTGGAAGACCTGTCTCTGTCTATGACATGGAATATGATAAACCTGAATCAAGAAAGCACATTAATTGCCAATAATAATGACTAAATAATATGAGTTCCACGATACACTGACCAAGTGAGTCATTGCTGGAAGACCTGTCTCTGTCTATCACATGGAATATGATAAACCTGAATCAAGAAAGCACATTAATTGACAATAATAATGACTAAATAATATGAGTTCCACGATACACTGACCAAGTGAGTCATTGCTGGAAGACCTGTCTCTGTCTGTCACATGGAATATGATAAATCTGAATCAAGAAAGCGCATTATCATACTAAATCAACCCTTTGAAGACTGAAAACTCATAAACAATTACTTTGGTAAACAGAAAAAACCCAGATGAAATGCCAAAAAATGAGGCATTTCATAAGGGTCTGCACTGTTTGCTATGATAAAAACAATCCACTGGGACTGCAGAGCATCTTAATGTGAAATTTCTAAACCCTTGATATGTAAAATGAAGTTGGGGGTCCACCAGGGATCTGTACTCAGCCCCTTGCTCTTCATAATTTTACTGGAGGCTTTGTCACCTCAGTTTCTGGCTGGTGTTCACTGGGAGGACATATGTGCAGATGTCCCTAGAGGAATGTGTCAGGAGGCTCTCGATATGGAAAGAAGCCACATAGAAGAAAAGGGGTTGAGAGTAAATACAGGAAAGACAAAGGTCATGATCTTTGGTACAGGCCTCGACCACTTGCAGAGCTCAGGGGAATACCCATGCGCTGTCTGTCGTACAGGAGTAGGCAACATTAGCATCTACTGCAATGGCTGCAAGCTTTGGGTGCATAAGAAATACAGTGAGCTACAATGACTGACATCAAATCCTGATTATAGGTGTGCATGGGAAATGCCCGCCCTATTGATGGCAGACCACAGAGTTAAATCCAGGTCGGACCTGATAAGCTGGAGGTGGTAGCTTTCTTCTGCTACCTGGGTGACATGCTTTCTGCTGGTGGAGGCTGTGAAACAATGGTCACTATTTGTGTGAAAACAGCCTGGAAGAACTTCAGGGAGCTACTACCACTTCTCACATCCAGCCACCTCTCTTACAAGACCCCTGGCAATGTATACAGCTCTTGCATGTGGAGCGCCATGCTCCATGCCAGTGAAACTTGGCCACTGACCAAGACGAACCTGCAGCACAATGATAGGGCCATGATCAAACAGTTCTGCAGTATCAAGCCAGAGGATGTGGCCACAGTAGGATCAAGCAAGCTACTGGCAAAGGGCCTCCACCTCATTTTGAGAGAGAGAAGGCTTCGCTGGTTTGGGAATGTGGAGCGTTCTAGTGGTGCAGTCAGAACAGCATGTGATATACAGATTTATGGCAGGCTGGGGGGCAGGGAGGCTCAAGCTAACATGGAAGAAACTGACGGAGAAAGACTGCCGTGAGAGGAAGCTCAAGAAAGAAGCACCTGGAGATCAAGTGTGAGATCTGCTATGTGCGCAGCTAGCCAATTACCTGGAAGGGGGCCCAATGATGAGGATGATGCCCCTGCACCTTCTTGTTAATAAAAAATCTGATTATGATTATGATGAATCAGTCCAGGGTCTAATGTATGTAACAAGCCAGAAGGAAAATCTATTAGTATACAAAGGGTTAAGGGCTTCAACATTTGAGTTCCAAAATACATTGATTAATACTGGAAGACTTGCCACTATGAAACAATGGTAAATAGTGAACCAGGATCAATAAAGTGCATTTCATATTAAAAAAAAATACTGACTAAATGTCAGTCGAGTCATGATAAGCACAGGCAGGCTCCGAGGTTATACAAATTTTTTAATGCTCAACTCAGCTGAGCACAAAATTTATCATGCTCATAAATGTTAAAATGCGAACAATTGATGGCATTTTATGATTTTAACATTTACAAGCATGATAAACACAACCTCTGAGAGATGTAAAGCAAGAAACTTCTTTATTTGTCGATATTTTAGTTTTTATGAGCAGTTGAAATTTTGTCCTCATTTGAGTTGAACATGAAATTTTTTTATAACCTCTGGGCCTGGTCATCTTGGTCAACACTAGGATTCTAGCCAGTCTCTGTAGATGAGAGGGTGGGCCGGTGTGATTATGACCTGGCCCAGAGATATATAAAACTTTTTTTACGGATGACCTGTGACCCCTTAAAACACAAATTGGACTGTCCCATACATATTGTATCAATATGTTTGGGAAAAATCAGAATGAAAAGTGTTAATTTCAAAGATTGTAGCTATTCTCTGAAGCTGAGCAGTAAAGTTTGAATCTAACCTGATCTCAACCCAAAAACAATTTTTGCAACAAGGCAAATTTTAAATCTATGGTAAATGTTCGAAAATTTTGAACAGTTTTCTTTTTTGGCTCATAAATAAAATATTGGTTATCAGGGCTGGAAGTCACAAAATGCTTGTCTGAATGGCAAACAGGAAAGAACCTTATCAGACTGCTTCTTCAGAAGCAGTCTGATCTGGGTCTGTGCTGTTTGTCTATGCCTTTCTGGTAGGCGACTAGTGTTTGAAATTTTTGAACATTCACCATACATAAATACCTGTTATCAAATTCTTCCTCGTGGATAGGAAACTCAAAGGTTTCAGCCCAGACTGGATTTAGAGTATCCTTCTTTACCTAAAACAGAACAGAACACGTCAGATGATCTTTGAGATACATAGAATAAGGCAAACTAACCTTATGGATACTAATAAGTTCTTCCATCTGGTTTGATACTAACACTTTCGATGATTCATTGTATATATGAAGGGTCACAGGTAAGATTTTCCAAACTAAGATGTACTTCTGAATCAGTTCTTGAGATTATTTTTATCTTAGCAAACAGTACAGACCCTGATGAAATGCCACAGAATGTGGCATTTCATGTGGGCCTCCACCGATTGCCAAAAGTACCAATTTAGGGGTTTCCAGTATATAAAAGGTTAACAGAACCATCAATTGTCACATATTCTAACACACCTCACCTATAGAGTCAATGCTAAAAAAAGTGTGATATATCAAACAACAATTCACAGTTTTGAAAGGGCGTGGAAAGTGTGTGCTAGCTGACGTCATTTGTTACTGGAAAATGATGTCATTCATGGCATTAGACGGTGTAACGTCATTTTTATGCTTGAAAGATGTTACAAATATAAGTAAATGAATATGACGTAGTCTAAGTTTTGGCGGGAGTTCTTCAGTGCAATGGCAGAAAGTTTGAAGAAACTGACGACTTCAAATGTGTTTTTGTCGTTTATTGTGTGTTAGAATCAAAATAGATCAGCTCCAGTGCGTGAATTGTTGAGTAATAATTCACTGTTTGTCGGTCAGTTGTACAAAGATAAATCACTCGCGCTACGTGCTTGTGATTTGATCTTCTTTACAAATGACCTCCAAACAGTGACTTATTACTCAATAATTCACTGCTAGAGCTGATCTATTTCTTAAATATGAAAAATCACCACAAACTGTTCATACATCATACATAACATGTAAAATAAAGGTTCAAAAGAAACTAGAGGACCTGAAGGTCCTGAGGCGCTCACCTGATCTCCTTAATAATGTTAAAATAGGTCAAGGTCAACTACAACTTATAACAGAACAAATTTTGTTTTACCATATATGGGGGTTGCAGACATTTTGGTCAAGTGACTTAAACAATCTAATGAATAATCCATCAAACAGCCCAGTGATTTCTGAGAAACATATGTTTAGATAGGTGTGTGGCAGTCCAAATGAGTGGCCTTTGATAAAAGGTCACAGGTCAGCTTGACATTTGGTACTTAATACAAGATTTTTCCCAAATAAATGCATTAGGAATCAAATTTGACCTTGCCATAAAGAAGGTCAAGGTCAACCTAGATTAATCATTTGTGCAAATCTGGTAGGGCCCACATCCCCAATGCTACATACCAAGTCCCAAGGCCATTGGCCTTCTGCTTCCAGAGAAGAAAACATTTAAAGGGTTTTTACCATATATGGGTGTGGTGGCCATTTTGGTCATGTGACAAGTACAATTGGTATAAATTAAGGCTAACCTATCATAAGGAGCCTTCATATGAAATTTGAGTTCAAATGGCCGTGTGGTTCCTGAGGAAACTATGTTTTGATGTGTTGATGGGACTCCAATATGAGCGACTTTGGCTGAAAAGTTTAAGGTCAACCTTGACCTTTGAAACTTATTTATAGCCATTGTCTCATTTGGTTAAACATATCAAGTGAGAATAATGACTTTGGCCTCTACAGTTTTCAAAAAATGAAATTTTCAAAAAAAAAATCCTTTTAAATGTATTAGGAAGCAAATTTGACCTTGATGTAAGTAGGTCAAGGTCAACTTAGGTTCATCATTTGAACAAACTTGGTAGGCCCCACATCCCCAATGCTACATACCAAGTCCCAAGGTCATCGGCCTTCTGGTTCTGGAGAAGAAGATTTTTAAATGGTTTTTACCATATATGGGCATGGCGGCCATCTTGGTCATGTGAACAAAATATTTTGCACAAACTTTGGCTAACTTATCATAAGGAGTCTTCACGTGAAATTTGAGTTAAATTGGGCCAATGGTTTGTAAGAAAACTATGTTTTAATATATTGATGGGACTCCAATATGAGCGACCTAAGCTGAAAGGTCAACGATCAACCTTGACCTTATGAACTTATTTATAGCCATTGTCTCATTAGGTTTAACATATCAAGTGAGAATAATGACTAAAGCTTCCACAGTTTTCAAAAAAATCAACCTTTTTGAAATTTTCCCGTTTAAATGCATTAGGAATCAAATTTGACCTTGACGTTAAGTAGGTCAAGGTCAACCTAGGATCATCATTTGAACAAACTTAGTAGGCCCCACAACCCCAATGCTACATACCAAGTCCCAAGGTCATCGGCCTTCTGGTTCTGGAGAAGAAGATTTTTTAAGGGTTTTTACCATATATGGGCGTGGAGGCCATCTTGGTCATGTGACCAAAATCATTTGAACAAAATTTCGTTCCCTCATCCTAAGGAGTCTACATATGAAATATGAGTTTAATTGGCCCAGTAGTTTCAGGGGAGAAGATGTTTGAAAATGTTGACGGACCTTAAGCTCTTGCCTACTGGAAAAAATTTCAAGCTTTTTTGTTGTCTACTGATTATTTTCAAAGTAAGTAAGGGTGCAAAGATCAGGAATCGATACAATCAAGTACCACACCTAACCCAGGACACCAATGGGAAAGTGACAAACTCACAGTAGACACCACAAACCAGAGCCAAGAGGTCAGCCCTTTCCCAGCAGGTGACCACAAAGCACATATAAACAGACGCGCACAAAGACATAGCAAACACAAGACAGAACAAAAACATAAAAGATCCACAATAGAAGTACCGCCTTGGAACGGTCAGTAAAATATTTTACTGGAGGGCTTAAACCGGTTTAACGGCGCCAACCTCACCCTTAATTCAGATGTGGATCAAGACACATAGAAAGTCAAAAGTATTGCAGAATGCTACCCTTAAAGCATTCTGCAATACTTAAAACCTTCAATAAGCTATAATTTGTCTGGAAAACCAATTTTTGGTCTTCTTGTGTGGCCGCTTAAGACATGTTTACTGTAAATTTACGCGCACAAAGACATAGCAAACACAAGACAGAACAAAAACATAAAAGATCCACAAAAGAAGAACCCCTTGGAACGGTCAGTAAAATATTTTACTGGAGGGCTTAAACCGGTTTGACGGCGCCAACCTCACCCTTAATTCAGATGTGGATCAAGACACATAGATATTTGGTTTGCATGAAAGACCCCTAACTTATCAATGCATCATCTCCTAAAACATATAAATCAAGATATAAAAAGGAGATAAAGCAAGGATAAGGACTCAACAGTAAATTAAACTGAATACCGGAGCAAAAGAAATCCAACAGGTAAACCCCGGCGGGCCCGACAAACAGTCAAAGCATCAGGCCCCTACCATCTCATCAATAGATAAGTCTTTAAGTCGGAACCATCATAGAGTCTGAAGTCCGACCCACCGGCGTGCAATTAAAGAGGAAAGCAAAGTTGCCAACCGTGATTGGGTTGACTACCAAGCATGCAGTCTGTTGCAATACATCAATGTTATAGCCAATCTTTTTATAATGGGAAATTATTTTAATGAACTATTTTAATGAATAAAAATCAACTTTTTTGAAAAATTCTTTCAGGAATACCATCAGAGTGTCAAACAGTTTGGATCCAGATCAGGCCTGAGGTTATCAGCAGACTGCACTAGTAGGCAAAGAGTTTGAAAACTGAAGTTGTTATAACCAGGACAACAATTCCCCCTTAGTCTAACAGACATTGGTTTGCAATTGTAACCACAGTTATGATCTGATCCGTCCAAAAAGTTAATACTGTCAATTTTAAACGCTAACAACATTAGGCTAAAAAAAAAAAAGAGGATTGTTTCTTGAGCCATTTTTTTTTAAAACAGATGCGGCAGGGCGGTTTTTTTATTTTAATTTTTTTTCAGCAGAAAACAGATGCGGGAGCTTTTTTATCGAGGAAATAAGGAAATGGAGTAAGGAAAAAATAAACTAGTCAACATTACTGGCAATGGACCACAACGTCCGAGTGAAACCACATGGTTGTTACCTATAATGATGTTAAGAAATTGGAAAAGCGTTTTTTTTTTCATTTTCTTTTTTAGAAAGCAATAAAAAAAAGTAATGCGGGGCTTTTAAAACAGATGAGGCGGTGCCCGAGAAACAATCCTCTTTATTTGTTTAGCCTTACACATAATAATTGAGTGGGTTTGGTCACCTGCATTAACCCTTTACTCCATAGGCTTTTTTTAGATCATGACATCATTTTCCATTTTTAGAAAACATGGAAAAAAATCAAGAAAAATTTAAGTTAAGTTTTGAATACTTTTGAAATTTTATGAAAAATGGAGCATTTTCTTTTTGGAGCAGTCCCTATTCTGTCAGAGCAGAGAAAAAAGTATTCCTTATTCGATCAATTATGCTTTTGTCCTGAAAATGTTGTCTACTTATTGTCTGTTGCATAAATTCACAATGTACAGTGCAGTCCCGTTATAACATCTTGACGTTTGAGGTCTATAGGAATGGATTGCGTTAAAAGTGAACAATGTTATAAAGGGATCATTTTACAAATGGAATTATAATAAAATGTTCATATCATTCCTTTGTAAAATTTCAGGTTAAATAAATTGGGAGCCACAACATGACCGAATATATTATATCCTAATCTGTGTTATAAAAAGATGTGTTATAATGGAACTTGTAACACTGTACTAAGACTTCTTTATCATGGAAGCAAACACTATGAACCCTGATCAGACTGCTCCTAATGGAGCAGTCTGATCTGGGTTCATATTGTTTGCAATATAGGCTACAATTTTAAGGCCGGATTTTTTTTTTATAAATTGATTTTCGAGAGAGCCTACCCTAAGATTTTAGCCCCTCGAGATAAATAAAATTGCAATTTTGAATTTTATTTTTATTTTGTTTCTCAACCCTAAATATAATACTTTTAAAGAAAATATCTAAATTTTACCTGTATCCTAATTGAGAATTTACTTTTATTTGATCCACTAAAGCTTTCTTCATCTTTTATTTTATTTTTATTTCGTCCCCTTGACTCATTCAATTTCAATATTGTTCCCGTAAATCAATTCATAAAACAAATCTGGCCTAAGTATATAAGCAGACCAGTGAGCAGGCAACGACTGCAAAGAATGATGGGAAAAGAGTTAGAATGACTACTGTTTTTCCAGGTTTCAAGTGACCCCCGTTTTTCTTTTATTTAACAACTTTAATCCTTACTAATACGATAGACGTTGAGCATGTGGATGTAAATGTATACCGCGTAACTAAAACTTTTTGGAGCATCCTTTATTTTGAACTAAGGCCAAAATGTCCTGCAATTCAGAATAACTTAAGTCTTTTTCCTTGAGATATATACCCATTTGCCCCTCTATATTAGTAATCATAAGCATAATGCACAAATTTTAAACTACTGATCCACAGTTTACTTATATATTGTTAAGGTACACTTGGGGACTGATTCAAAGTGGAGGAACAAAAACACGCAGAAATTCTATCTAATCCCAGCCTATATAAAAGCTCATACTTAAGTGAGAAAAATATTCTAAATAGGCGCTCTATATCTAGATTCATTTCTGTAATTTACTTATCAATTAAAATAACCATTAAGGAATAAACGGCAAAAAACAGGGGTCACGTTAACCATGTTATTCTTTTTTTTCCAGAATATTTGCTAAAACACGTTTTAATCACCATACTCATTGAAGTAGGAGATAAACTTACCTGTGTTTGGAAGACTTTGTCACAACCTGGTATCGCTATTTTTACAAATGGGTCAGCAGAACCATTCGTGTCCCTAGGAGATAAGTTGTTAGCCCCATACACTGTCACCAGAAGTGTATTAGGAACTTGAAAGGCCACACTGATATCAAGGTCACCAGATATGCTAAGGTCAGTCTAAAATTAGAACAAGAAAGGGATTTACACTGTTTTCAAAATATGGTATAAATTTAAAAACACGAACGTAAGTATAGGTTATAAATAATATATTACAACTATAAAGGAATTAAGTGGGAACTAGCTTGGCAAGTGAACAATTTAATTTCTTTATACTTGTAATACATGATCTATTACCTACTTATAGTTTTCTCCTCCCCTTTTCTGACTGCTCCTTTAGAAATGTTCTTATTGACCACTTAACAGATTTACTTAATGACTTAATGATTTTACCTAATAGATATTACAAATATTGGCAAAATATGTGATTAAGTTGGCCAAAAATTTAAATTTCTGTGCAAACTGATTAGCTGTGAAGAACAGGAAGGGGCGGAGTGAACTATAAAGTGTGCTTATTAGGGTGTAGACTGTAATGGTACATTTTCCCACCTTCAAGTCCTTCCTTAACCATGCATGTACAGCTAATCAGTGGGACAAGACCCCTAGTTTTTGATCTGAACATTACAGGACCATTTTTGTGGCTCTCAAGAATTGAATGTGTATGCAGTCTCTTCTGAGCCTTTGCCGCCATTTTCTCACATATTTGCAAATAAGCAGTTTTTGGGGTCTTGATTTATGATTGTTAACCATGCTATTTTCATTCACAATCCCCAGTTTGTTCAATTGATTATGCATGATTCTGTTGATATATCCTTTGCAAACAGTAGAGACCCATGTCAGTACCGACAGAATGTATGTCAGTACAGATCTCGTCCTGATCTGGATCCAAACCATTTGATAATCTGATTGTGTTCCTGAAAGAAATTTTTGATAAAGTTAATTTTGAAAAAAGACAGCAGTGATAACAAAAATATGAAAAATTACCCAGCATGCAAAGAGTTTAACTCATTTCTTTAAACTCATCCTCATGGTGAATGTAGAAAATTTCAGCCACGGACGTTTCGGTCGCAGACATTTCAGCCCGGACATTTCCGCCACACACATTTCGGCCACAGAAAATGCCAAAGGTAGACGTTTCAGCCATAACCATAAATTGTGGGTGGGGTGTGTGCATGCATAAATGTGTGATGCATTTCTTAGGAAATAATTGTCCGAATAATCTTATATACTATATTTCTCCAAATTTTTATCAGTTATCAAACTACATGTATTTACAAGTGGAAATGAAAACAGTGTGGGTCCTGATCAGGTAGGGAGCTAGCTGATCTGGATTTGCAGTGTTTTGAAGAAAAAAGATAAGTCCAGGCTCAACATTCATCAATTGTTATGTACAGTAAATTCAAAGATACGTGAGAATCATTGTAAACAAAAAATATTTACTAATCCAGGCAATGGGTACTTTATACATGTATATATCATTTACTGCTGTATAATATACACCATAATTTACCTGTTTAATGAAAAATAGCATAATCCTATTTTCATGCATCTTTGAATCTACTGTAAGTTTTCACATGTATATTTGATTTCAAAAGATTCAGAAATGCATCAAACATTTATGCATGCACACATCCCAAACCCAAAATTTATGGTTATGGCCGAAACGTCCACCTTCGACATTTTCAGTGGCCGAAATGTCCATGGACGAAACATCCAGGCCGAAACATCCGTGGCCAAAATGTCTGTGGCCGAAATGTCCAAGCACCCCTCATGGTACCATAGGTAGGTTATGATCTGTGATTGCGGCCATTCATAGCCATACTCGTTTTTTTTTTTTGTTTTTTTTTTGTTGTTGTCTTTTTTTACACATAAGAAATTACAGGCCTACACAATTAAGAGTGCATGGTTTTTGGTTTTTTTACTTCTCAGCCAAAACATATGTTGTGGGTACTCAAAAGAACCGTCTCAATGAGACGGTTTTTTTGAGCTGAGACGGTTCTTTTGAGCACCCCAAACACATATTTCAATCGATAGGTAAGAAAATAATTACAGTTTTACTCTCAAAAGAATTCCTTATCAGAACCTATGAAATTACCTCCATGTTGTTCAGTTGATACCAAGTTGTAAGAACCGGCTCAGATCAGAACCTATGAAATTACCTCCATGCTCAGTTGATACCAAGTTGTAAGAACCGGCTCAGATCAGAACCTATGAAATTACCTCCATGTTCAGTTGATACCAAGTTGTAAGAACCGGCTCAGATCAGAACCTATGAAATTACCTCCATGTTGTTCAGTTGATACCAAGTTGTAAGAACCGGCTCAGATCAGAACCTATGAAATTACCTCCATGTTGTTCAGTTGATACCAAGTTGTAAGAACCGGCTCAGATCAGAACCTATGAAATTACCTCCATGTTCAGTTGATACCAAGTTGTAAGAACCGGCTCAGATCAGAACCTATGAAATTACCTCCATGTTCAGTTGATACCAAGTTGTAAGAACCGGCTCAGATCAGAACCTATGAAATTACCACCATGTTCAGTTGATACCAAGTTGTAAGAACCGGCTCAGATCAGAACCTATGAAATTACCTCCATGTTCAGTTGATACCAAGTTGTAAGAACCGGCTCAGATCAGAACCTATGAAATTACCTCCATGTTCAGTTGATACCAAGCTGTAAGAACCTTATCAGAACCTATGGAATTACCTCCATGTTCAGTTGATACCAAGCTGTAAGAACAGGCTCAGATAAGAACCTATGAAATTACCTCCATGTTTAGTTGATACCAAGCTGTAAGAACCGGCTCGGATCTGAAATCGAATTGGTTCAAGTTGATGAGGACCTCCCCTCTGACATCATCATGGCCACCAATGGTATGATCAAGCACTTGGACGACAACCTTTGACTGACTGAGAGCAAATTCCGGCATGTTGTAACTAAAGATCTCGTCAAACCTTGGATTGTTGGTCTGCTGGATGACGTGTGTCACTTTTTCTCCTTGGTTTTGTGGATCAGGCAGAAGCTCCAGCTGTAAGAGGGAAAAAAATACATCAGTATTTACTTACTCAATAGAAGATAAGGTTTTCTTTTCTAAAACAATCTAACTACAGTAGATGTCCTAAAATTTTGAACTGAGTAATGCCTGCCAAAAAGGCCCAGACAAACAGTGCAGACCCAGATCAGACTGCTTCTGAAGAAGCAGTCTGATCAGGGTCTTCCCTGTTTGTCGATTCCAACCCTGACCAATAACTGACATTAGAGCCTCTCCACGAGAAAACCTGTCTTTGGTAGTTTGCGAACAATAAAGGCGCAGACCAGCCTGTGCATATGCGCAGTCTGATCAGGGCCTTTGTTATTCACTTGTTGTATTAAGTATCATATCCAGGCTTGATAAAAGCAAAATTTCAATTTTCTAGCTAGTCTCTGTAGCTGAGCAGACTGGTTTGAGTCTAGCTATGTCGGAAACCCAGAAGACAGGTTTTCTCGCATCGTGGCCCATTTTATATCAGCAGAAAGAGAAAAGTGTGCAAAATTTGAGAACATTTACCGAGTCTAGCCATAAGAATACAAGATGCAGATTTGAAAAATCAGTGGCGGATCCAGAAAGTTTTGCCAGAGGGCGTCTAACTTTGACAACCTTTTTTTTCTTTTTTTAGGATGATGAGGGGAGGAAGGATCGAAATACCACTATTAGCGGAATACCACTATAAGCAGGCCATCATCGGCCCGCCAGCGAAATGCCATTAAAATGGCGTTTCGCTGGCATGCCGATGATGGCCCTACATTGAATGCTTGCTTGGTAGCTTTGTGATCTTTAAGGGGATCCGGACCAGTATTGCTAAGAAACCCTATATTTTTGTGATTTTCCGAGGGGGGGGGGGGGGTCGGGAACCCTGTCCCCACCTCTGGATCTGCGCTTGAAAATATTTATATTTCACAGATATTAGTGCTTTAACTGCTTGAAAAGGTTATCAACACACAAGTCATCATTAGCAAGGAACAAGTTAAGTGAAAATTATAAAAAATATTGAAAATTTTAGAGTACCCCAGTGATATGACCCACAATATCCTCATTGTGCAGTTATAGGGCATGTGGGCTTATTAAGACAAATATAGTATATAAAAGGTCAGAAGAAAAAATAAAGTTAATTGGCAGCAGCTAGAAGGCAACTATTTCCATGAAACCTGGTGAATGACCAAATGTAAAAGCATGGTAATTAGTAACCAATTTTCCTATATATAGTAAATGGAAACCAAGAATCAATTAATAAGGACATATACCAAAGAGGAGAGGAAAAGTATGATATTTATAATCCTATACTAATTAATTCTACAAACTTTTACCATGCTAAACACTCATATATGTTCTGTTTGGAAAGCAGTGTAGATCCTGATCATCTGACTTCTAAGAAGCCAGGTGATCAGGGTCCACACAATTTTCCCATTTGCTGTTGAATTCATGCTAGTAATTAACTCAGTACTCATGTGTGATAACTGTCTAAACCTTGGGGGAGAAGTGATGAAAATAAGAGAAAATCTAGTATTTAACAGTTATGCTCAGACTGGCTTGTTTGGCCACTTTGAATCGAAAAGAATAAGTTATATTTTTCAATTATTGTATTTGACCTAAAAAGCACAGACTCACTCAGACGCAAATTACTTCTTAAAAATATGTACCCTCTGTTGAAACAAAATTAGATCCAGATCAGCTGAGTTCTGATGAAGCTAGCTATTCAGGATCTCCAATGTACGGTTTCCTCCACATGCAATAAATCTTATATTTATTATTCAATTACACCACTGGATCTATTGGAAAATTCTTTGTTTGCTGTCACGCGACCAACTCACTCAAAATACCACCTACCCAAAATATTTTATGCCCCTTTTGGCGATATATATATTTTTTTTATTCCACTCAAAATACCACCTACCCAAAATATTTTATGCCCCTTTTGGCGATATATATATTTTTTTTATTCTTATTTTAGACATTTTTTCTTTATTTTTTTAATGTCTTCTTAACAAATCAGTTTAAAATAAATAAATACCTAGTGTCGTGCCAATCAAGAGTGACAGTGACGTAATATTTTGTTTACATTTGCTGAGTAAAACATTAATTTGTAGACTCCAATTGATCAAACGTGAATCAATAGATCACTTGTGTTTTAATCCTATCCTGTGGATAGGATTAATACACAAGTGGTATATCGATTATAAGCCCCTGATTACTTTGTCAACAAGCATGACATCAATGTCACTCTTGGTTGGCAGGACAGTACCTACCTATACACCTGGAACATTATGAGTAGGGTGACAGCAAATAATTTATTTTAAGGATGGCATAATATTAAATGTGAACAGCTGAAAATGTTATTCCAGTGGGCTATTCAGAGCATTTCAGCTTACTGAGTTGATCAAATTTTCATGTGCAGATCCAGAGGGGGGGACAGGGGGTCCGGACACCCCATGAAAAATCACAGAGATATAAGGTTTTCTAACAATACAGGTCCGGATCCCCTGAAAAATCGCAGCTACCGAGCCAGCATTCTATGTTGGACCATTATCGACACGCCAGCGAAATGCCATTTAATGGTGTTTGCCTGGCAAGCCGATGATGGCCATGTTTATAGTCGTACTTGGATCCTCCCTCCTAGACTTATATCAGTCGTAGATGTTGTTATTACACCTATGAATCCATACCAACCAATACCATTCCACATCTTATCTTTTGCTGTATTCCAGTCCAGAATTTTAATTTATGATGGCTCAAAATGAGATAGCAGAAGAAGAAAAAGTATTTGAGAGGAAGGATAGATTTAGTTAAAAAAAAAACATCAATATTAATAATATAATAAACATTTATATGAATAAAATCATATCTCATCAGACTTTATAAGTCTACCTCCCTCCCTTCATTAACTAAAAAAAATAAATAAATAAAATGTTGTTGTCAAAGTTGGACCCCCTCTGACAAAACTTTCTGGATCCGCACATGATTTTGTTATTTAAGTGCATCCAGATTTAGCCTACCTTTAAAACACTGTAGATCCAGATCAGCTGGCTTCTGATAAAGCCACAGGATCTGGATCCATACTGTTTTCCACTCTGACTGAAAATACATGCTAACAGCTGGAATACTTTAAGTTAACAGGATAAAAACTGGAGAGGAATGTAGTACATAAAAAAATATTCAGCATGACAAGGGTTAACCAAGAAAAAAAATGCATCTGAAAATGTCGTCTGCTGAAGTCATGTGCTGCAAATAATTGCCTAACCTTACTGATGAATTAAGTATAGAAGCAAACAGCGTGAACCCAGAACAGACTGCTCCTATAGGAG
This sequence comes from Loripinus fragilis, assembly GCA_964019695.1. NCBI lineage: Eukaryota > Metazoa > Mollusca > Bivalvia > Lucinida > Lucinidae > Loripinus > Loripinus fragilis. Next base: position 35,262,608 of record OZ026520.1, on the reverse strand, counting down.
CAGTCTGATCTGGGTCCACACTGTTTGCCATAGAGGCTTCTTAAACATTTCAGCAGACAAGAAAAGCAGACAACCTTTGTTGCGATAGGCGCATAAAGGGTTAACAGAATTTTTTCTTCACACGCATAGTCCTATCCAGGCACTGGCTCAAAAGGGAGGATTTGTCATGACAAGACTAACATACAAACTTTTAACTTCATCATTAATTACTGAGCTTGATTTGCTTATGGCATGTACAAATGTAAAATAAGATGCATCCTGATAAATGATGTACAAAAATTCATTAAGCACATGTGGTTGCCAATTAATGCTTACCACACCCTAGGTTTGCTTATTAGAGAAAAAATACCAGTATTGGTTTTGTAACTTTCCTTTTCCTATTTCCTTTCTATTTGATTCTATTGTTTGTGATTTTCCTGTGAAATTACTAATGAATATGTTGGATACTTGCAGATTTTCAGAAAATCAGATACGGTAAATGTTCTAAAATTTCGAACACTCTAAAATTACGAACACCTAAAATTATCACCGAAAATAATTTTTAAAACATCCTAAAAAATCGAACACTGCCCTTTTTTCGGAAAATTGAATTTCTAAAATTACGAACACACGTTATTTTCGGCGGAAAATCGATGTCCGTTTATCTGTTTGTCCCATCTGTGTTCGGTATACTTCTACCGTATAGCGACATTTGGAATGTTCCATTCTACTAAGGTAATATGGCACGTGACGTTCTATTTCGCATGCCAGCGCACGACGTTATACGTTATACATTATTCAAGGTCACCATCATTGACGAAATAGATGCACGGACAAGTTCCTGCAACAATTCCGAAACTGCTTTGGTTAACCCTATTGAGTATATGTATCCACCCAAATGGCTGAGATCATTGTTTATTACTGACCAAAGGCAATTCAGCTAATTGTACGTGAATTATGCACGTTGACACACGCATAGTGTGCTGTGACTCGTACTCGTTTTTTTTTTTTCTAAAATAATAGCCCCGAAGAGAGAGAGAGAGAGAGAGAGAGAGAGAGAGTTGCGGTAAATGAGACGATCACTAGGCGAGAGAGAATGAAATAAGTTGATGTATAGTGATTGCCGTGGACGTTTGCAACACAAGGGGCCATTCGGTTTTGTGCAAAATGCCGAGAAAATCGTGCAAGTCACATATTTTTTTTTTCTCACCGAGACATCTAATGCGGAAAATAAAACCACCGTATATTTAATATTTACCACATGCCTGCAAGAACTCGCACGTGGTCATCATCTCATTTATTCACGGTACATTACCGTTAACTTAAGGCTTAAATATGTGTGATTCTCAGGTTATCCGACTGACACCCCCTACCCTTCCCTCCCTTTTAAGCATTTAAAAGGATTTCCCAGTTCGGCAATATGTCCATGGAGGGCACTTCTAATTCTATGCGTGTGCTCTTTGCTTGAACACAGCTCGGACCCGAGCATGAAATCAACTTGCGCGGAGCCCCATGTGAGCTTGGTACTTATGACAGATGTGATCAGCGAAGGCTCAGGAGAGCATGTGTGTTTGCACAATCTCGTCAGGGTCTCGCTCACTAACAAAGTTTAAAGTGGATTAATACACTGCCAACTAAAAATTCTAGACATCTACGTACGTTGACTTTAAAATACTTGTCAGCGGTTTTCTAAGTACATGTAATAATGGCTATTCCTATCACTCAAAAACATCAAATCCTCAAAATGGAACATTTTAACAAACTGTTGAGCCGATCGCGGCGTGTCTGTTTGTCCTCATGAAACTGCACATGGAAGGTCCTACGAGTGCATTACCGGTATAATGTCGCACAGACACGCATACATGTACCAAGTAGCACGATTCTGCATCTTGATGAATTTAATATTTACATATTTAATTGCATGAAATAAGCCAGCTATGCGAGCAGCGAAAGCTCAGACGAGCCTGCGCATCCGCGGAAAAAATTGCCAGCGCCTTACATAGAAGGAATGTAAACCGTGGCTGTGAATATAAAATCAGTAAAGCCGGACATTTCGGAATTCGCTTTATTTACCACACGTCTGTAGATGTATGTACCCGACTTTGTTACATGCGAAGATCAGCCTGCGCACCGCACAGTCTTATCAGCACCTTTGTTTCTAGAACAAAACATTAAACATTTTGTCGGGACAGGTCTGGGCCCAAACTGTCTGCTAAATTAGTTTGTCACAGCCTTTTTTTTGGGGGGGGGGGGGGGGGGGGGGGGGGGGGGCTGGGTCCGGCACTGCTAATAGTATCAGCCGCAGACAAAGGGACAGGGTAATGGTTCACGGACATGTGTTTGAGATCAAAGAAGCCGACTATCACACCACGTGTTGTTGTTGTTTTAAGACTCGGGTAGCACGCGGTGGTTTGGCGCACGAAAACGGACTTAGCACACAAAACCTAATTGCCTAGCTGTGTCTCCTTTTCATGGGTTTGCGTGAAAAAACAAACAATTTCAATGAACTCGAGCATGAAACGGCACACTGCACGCATGAAAAACTAGTTTTGTGGTACTTGTCTGAATTTTTCCTTTTCTTTGAGATATGAATGTACTCAGCGTATCGTACGCATCGGCTCGAAGCCAATATATCTTAAATTGAGCCGCGACACAATGTAACATTTTGACGAGTGTAGACTCAGACGAGCCTGTGCAGTCTCCTTTTAAGCTTACAAACTCCAAACGATGTTCAGTCAGTAGCTTAACACTCATAGAATATTCAAGCGACTAGCAAAGGCTATGGTCAGACTGTGCATATGCACAGGCTGATCTGAAGCTTTGCTGATTGTTGGAAATCTTCAGAGGCATCGGACGCAAAGTCGGACGTTCGCTTACATATTTAATTTTTGGTATCTTGTTTGCCCCTGATATGATTCGGCAAGACGTCGGAGATCTTCAGGTTCCAAACTATTTGCAAACTTTGAGAGCAGGTGGTAGAGAGAGAGAGAGAGAGAGAGAGAGAGAGAGAGAGAGAGAGAGAGACTAGCGCTCGCATACGAATCTCTTGTAATCCCGAAAAATATCATGTATCGCTGCTGAAAATAATACTTGGAGATGCTTCTCGTGCGCACCGGTTTTTACACGACAAAGTCGGATATTCGACAGTATTGAATGCTTTGCATGCTTTCTATCGCATGCCCAAATGTTTAAATTGACGAAACATTCTTTCCTGAATTGCTTCGGATCTGATATGGATCCGAACCCTAACAACGTTTTTTTTCTTTTTTAGGGAGAGAGGATCCAAATATCACTAAAAGCGGGCCATCATCGGCCCGCCAGCGAAACGCCTTTAAATGGCGTTTCGCTTGCGTGCCGATGACGGTCCAAACGTTGAATGCTGGCTTGGTAGTTTTGAGAATTCCAGGGGATCCGGTCCAGTATTGCTAAGAAATTCTATATTTTTTTCAGGGGGGGGGGGGGTCGGGATCCCCTGTCCCCCGTCTGGATCTGCGCATGGAACCGGACAATGTATACACTTATTGAGATTACTGAAAACCCATTTTATCGTGCGCATCGGCTTTTGTACGACGCTTTGCATACTTTCTATCGCATGCACAATTTTATAAATTGACGAAACATTCTTTCCTGAATTCCATTCGGGTCTGATCTGGATCCAAACCGTTTTTGCAAATGTAAAGAGAGAGAGAGAGAGAAAGAGAGAGAGACTGACATGCACATCCTTTCAGGAAAATCAAAGTGCGTCGACAGATCGACAAGTAGAGAGAGAGAGAGAGAGCGAGCGAGAGAGAGAGAGAGAGAGAGAGAGAGAGAGAGAGAGATGTGTTCTTTTTGAATTTTGTCATTTTTTAAACTCCGAGAACTCGTCTACGTATTTCAAAGTTTCGTGTATATCTTTGCAAAAAATTCTGATCGACGAGATGTCCTTGAGTGACTGTATTACATTATAAACGGCATTTGCGCAGATGGAGAGCAAGCGAAAGCGTTTAGGTTTTCTGAAGGAAGATCGAAAGTGTAGCGATTCATCGGTAGTCCGAGGTTAAATAAGTGGACTTTTACGACTTGTAAGTAAATTGAGTGGCATGCACGTGCCTTGCTTTCGACTTGGTAATTACCGCACGCAATGGACGTCCGCAAGAATTTAGCGGCGGTTGAAAAGAAAAATGAGTTGAATCATATCGCCGTGTTTTCAACACGTTTCTACCACATTTTTAAATGTATATACCGTTTTTGCACATGCTAAAGACCCCATTCTAAAATTACGAACACTAGCACTTTTCCTGAAACGTAATTTCTAAAATTACGAACAGCGGAAAAAATAATTATTTTTTAGTGTTCGTAATTTTAGAACATTTACCGTAATTAGATTTGTTATATGACTTGAGAGAATCCTGTCTCCTGATTGGCCCAATTTGTCTTCATAAATCTCTATGTCTACCTGAAAACTGGTCTAAACTGGCTCAGAAGGTGATATAGGAAGAAATCCAGCTCTAACTAGTTTCAAGAAGTTAATATTTTTGATACTTCTGCAATATCACCCTCTAGAGGGCTAAAAATAGCATGATGAGTATTAAACTAGCATGTGCTGCATGAAATTGACATGATTTGCTGTTTCACATCCCAACAGGTAAACTTAAGACTTTCATGAATTTTAGCAACTGTTTTGTTATGTTTTGTTTGTTCATTTATCTTTGTATGAATAAACAAAATGTAAAAAAAAAGTTTTGATTAAATTTTTAATTCTACATTCAGAGAATTAATATACATTTCAAATTGCAAAATACTACATTAAACTATTTTAATAACAGTTGATAAAATTGTTAGAAAGTCCTAAGGTTGAAGGTTGACTTCAACAACAAAGTGAAAGTAGAAAACTTTCATTCTAAGTTAGAAAGTCATATAACAAAACAGTTATTGACTTCAATTTCGGTAGACATGAAGATTTATCTACCCTTAAAAGTGATATTCACCTCGGCCTTAGCGGCCTCGGTGAATGATCACTTTTTCAGGTAGATAAATCCTTATGTCTACCTCATTGAAGTCAATAATTGTATAATATTCTCTTATAGGAACCGAATTCCCTCTGCTCTAGCTTTGCTTATTTCACAAGTAAAACATTTATATCCTAGTTTTGCAAGGAAATGGTTTAGAATGATACCCGAAAAATGTTGAGATGGTCAGCCTCCTGGCTTCGAGGTTAAAAAACTTTTTTCATTCTCATCTCAGCTGAACACCAAACTACCATGCTCATAAATGTTCAAATGCCGACAATTGTCTAAAATAATATCATGCTCATAAATGTTTGAAAGCCAGCAACTGTCAAAATTTATCATGCTCATATATGTTCAAATGCCAACAATTGTCAAAAATTATCATGCTCACAAATGTTCAAATGGCCAATTTTGTTGAAATTTATCATGCTCATAATGTTCAAATGCCAATAATTGTCGAAATTTATCATGCTCATAAATGTTCAAATGCCAACAATTGTCAAAATTTATTATGCTCATAAATGTTCAAATGCAAACAATTGTCGAAATTTAGCATGCTCATAAATGTTTAAATGCAAACAATTGTCCAAATTTATAGAGCTCATTAATGTTCAAATGCAAACAATTGTCGAAATTTATCATGCTCATAAATGTTCAGATGCCAACAATTGTTGGCATTTCAACATTTATTAGCATCGTAAATACATCATCTGAGAGTTAGAACACAAGAAAAGTCTTTAATTTTTAGCATTTTAATTTTACGAGCAGTTGAAATTTCATGCTCAGTTGAGTTGAGCATGAAAAAAGTTTTACAACCTCCGGCCTGGTCTCAATTCACTTAATTGCCTATTGGACCTCACAACAGAGCGCAGACAGCCTGCTTCGCATGATTGCAAATACATTAACAAGCATTTCAAGAGGTCTTGTACCAAAAATGCTCCAAGCTGATATTAAAAGTGAGCGAAAATCACAAAATTTGACACATCCAAAATTTATTGTATCAAACCAGAAGGAAGAATCCATTTGTGCATTTAGGGATAATTCAATCATTGAACTAAAATTGCTCGGAAATCAAAATATATTCAGCATAAGGGCATAACATATTTAAACAATATAGATATAATATTTTCTTTGTCAACTTGTCCCAAGCTCGGTTCCAAGACCAGCTATAAATTACTCTTTATTTTCATAAAATAAGACAATTATTATCTTATCATTAAACTCAATCCAGACCCTTAAATAGAGGATCTAACACAATTGAGTGCATGCCCGGATCCAGAAAGTTTTGTCAGAGGGGGTCCAACTTTGACATTTCTTTTAAAATGATGATGGGAGGGAGAATGTAAATTCCACTATAAGTGGGCCATCATTAGCCCGCCAGGGGAACGCCATTTAAATGCCGTTTGCTGGCCTGCTGATGATGGCCCAACATTGAATGCTGGCTTTAATTGGTAGCTTTGTAATTTTTTCAGGACACCTAGACCAGAAAGGCTAAGAAACCCTATATTTTTGTGACTTTTCAGGAGAGGTCCGGACCCTCTCCCCCCTCTGAATACCCACATGGAGTACTCATGTATTACTGAGCTCATTTAAGGAGTTGGAAAAAATAGTTAAATGCCAGGCAATGTCGAGCATTTTATCACATTTTTGCAACAAGTTTAATAAATCCAATAACACATGAGCACAAATGTTAGATTCTATTTATCATATGACACTAAAATCTTGCAAAATTGTTGCAGGCGTCATTTTATAAGGTTACCATAATTTATTATTGTGGTTAATTGATTTTAAAGCATGCAGAGCTCTTGGAAACGCAGAATTACGCGTATTGGTACGCACGTTTTTTCCCTGGGACGCATGATTTTCGCTAGACGGGAGTCCCGCGTACGCATGTTTTTTTAGTCGGCACGCCCTAAAAATCCAGTAGCTGCGAGATAAATTCACACCGGGAGATCAAAGCCCTTTGATATTATCGATCGTGACACGCTTTCCTGTCTCTGTTGACCAATCGTATGACTCGGACTGCAGTGTAGCAATTCTGTCATGTGATTGACAGGATTACCGATGCGGGACAGAGTGATTATTACGAGGTGATTATTAAAGTAATTAAGCAAGGATTATCGGGTAATTGTTTGAAGATTTACGGTTAATTAAAGGGAGAAAAACTAATAGGATATTGTAAACAGCACTTCCGAATTCACTTTGCACCCTTACTTACTTTTATTAGGGATGAAAGAGAAAACCTATTCATTTGCACTCGTTTGCGAATTGAGCAACATAAACATGGAGAAAAAGACAATAATTTTACGAATTTGCATTTCTTCTTTCGTTCATTGCTACGGCAAACAAAAGAGTCTGAGAATTGTTGGAAAAAAAATGGTACTGCGGTAAGCCATATACGGTAACGTCCGACTGACAAAAGTTCCAAATGAAGCTACACTACAAGCCGTGCGATGAAATTTTTCATCGGTTCAAGCCGAGTGTCTAGATTAATATTCTTTCAGCAAGTAAAATCGTTCATTCTAAATAATGTAAGCCATGTTAAATGGCTCTATTCATTGCAATCGCCGTAGACACTAGCGAGATGCGTTTTTAGAAGAAAAACACTTCTATCTGCATAAGACTATACAAAACAAAACAGAGGACTGCTGTCTGTCTGTCTGTCTGCCTGCCTGTCTGTCTGTCTTGTTAATAAATAAAACAAGTACCAACAGTTTAATAAATGTGTGTTCAGGTTACATGAAAAATATAGTACCAAAATATTTTGTTTTTATTAAGTAGGAACAATCAATTAATGCTTAAAGGGTTAAAATCAGTTGATCTAAAAATTATTCAAATGTATCACTTCCGGCTAAAATGGAAAAGATATACGGTATGCACAAATTGGAGGGACTTTTTTGGAGTAGGACTACCACTTTTTCCAGTGGGACTCCTACTTTTTGCCAGATGGGAGTCCTGAACTCCTGTTTTCAAAATCCTAGTGAGAGCTCTGGCATGGTGATATATTTCTCCCAGATGTCACAGAAGAACAGATAAGCTGCTTTTTGGGGTATTTAAGCAATTAAATTTGTGAAAAAAGCAATTGTTTTCAAATGAAGGGGTAACAAAAAGCAATTAAATTTATGAAAAAGCAATTGTTTTATAAATGAAGGGGTAACGAAAAGCATTTAATTTTTGGAAAAAGCAAAAGAAAAATTAAACTGATCGAAATATGAATATATCCCATGGAAGCACACTTGTGTGTGGTAGCCAGTTCAAGCCTTTCTTTTGTTGCGATGTTACTAATTCTCCTTTGATACATTTAGCAAGTCATTTGTCAGTTACTGGCTAACGTATTTGCACAAAGTACTTAAAGTCACTTTGATCTGTGTGTTTCTTCCATAACTAAGATTATTATTTAAACTATAAACTAAAATTATAAATAAGCAATTTTAAAAAATCTAAGTGGGGTAAAAAAATATTTTTAAGCAATTGTTTTTGGAAAAAAGCAATTCATAAAAATCTTGTGGGGTAAATACCCAAATGAACTGAAAGCTTATCTGGACCTCTGCAGATGTGATATTATATGATGAAGAAAATTATAATTTAAAAGTCTGTAATGAAATATGGGTGGAAGTCAGACAAGTCAATCATGGTATTTCCACACCCATGATAAATAACTTCTCACTTACCTTTACAAAGGTGTCAGCAAGTTTTGATCTGATGTCTTTATTATTCAGTTCTCTGCATTTGATAACTTTGATGAGCAGCAGTTCTTTGTCGAAGTCGTACTTGAATGATAGTTGAATTTCTCCTTTTACTTCACCCACTGGCTTCATGACTGTGGGATCTAACTTTTTGAACAACCCCTTCAGAATGTGGTGGTTGGCCTATTCCAATATAAATCAGATCAATTTTGCTGAACATTTATTAGACTGTCATCAGTCCACTAAATTCATATAATTACATATTTACATGTAGCTATGATAAATTGCTATCATAGAGAGAATATCAGTTTTACAAGAAAAAAACTGGCATTAGAGACTCGGACCAGTCTTGCATGTAGCTGTGTTGCTATTTCAAATGTCCAGATAGACACTTTTTTAGTGTAGAATTGTAAATCTATCAGTTCTTAGATATGTTGGGTGCTCAAAAGAACCATCTCTGGCTCATTGTGTTGGGTGCTCAAAAGAACCCATAACATACATTTTGGTTTAGAAATAAGAAATTATTTATCAAATATGCACTCTTATCTGGAGGCCTGTAATTATGACAAAAGAATATCTAAGAAATCTATTAAAAATACATTTATATATTTGTACAGCTAAGAACTGATAGGTAGACACAACATATGATCAACTTTTAAAGCTTCAATATTTCTCCACAGAGTTCCTTGAGAGATTTTTTTAAAGATGAACACAATCTTGTGTATGACTAATTTATTAATATTTAACCATTTGTATATTAGTAACTCCCAAAATATGTACTTTGGCAAACAGTGCAAATCAATATGATAATGCAGCATTTCATTAAGGTCTACACTGTTTGCTAGCTTCAGTGAAAGAAATACATTTTTACGAGGGGTGACCAGAAAGTTCTCGGAAAAGTGCTATTAAATCATATTGCCTTTATCGATTGTAACCAAAATTCACAAATATAAACTAAAATTCTTTACATGTTGACTTAGTAATACATTAAAGTCCAAAAAATGTGATGTCAGATGTATGAGCATGTGGCACCATTGTGACGTTATTTCACTGGAAGTGGCCCATCCGTACCCCTGAGTTGCCTCTTGGGTCTAAAACTCGTAGTAAGTGTGCCTGAATTGATTGTAGTTTTTCACGGAAAGTAATTTTCCATCATTCTTTGAACATAATATGTGGGTTTTATGCTATTCTGATGAGCTATGTATTCACATTAACAAGTTTGAGATCAAGGAGCAGGTCTAAAAAATGTCATTTTTTCAGCATCTTGTTAATTATTAAATAAAAACTTTTTTTCTGGTAAGTTTTATTGCAATAATTATCATTTTCGACTTACCAGTAAATATCAATATTAGATAAACTGTCGTGAAACAGAATGTTTAACGAAGTATGTCGATAGTTTATTCTAAAGAATTGGACTTGCCAAAACAGGCAATGTGCTCAAAGAAGTTTGATGTTTCGACTTTTTGACAGTCACTGTTATTCGTTCCATATGGAACACAGTCCTCTCGATACAAATCTTTGAAAGTTTGCATAGAAGAGTAGTAAACATGGCGTTAAATATACATATAACGCAATATGGGCTAACACAGAATAGCAAAATATTACAAGACATTGAGTTTTGGTTGGTTATGTAGTAAACCATGAAAATGCAAAGTAAAATGGGCCAGTTCACGTTATGGAACACTGCCTTGAAAACAGCTATAGCGTGTGTAGATCACTAACATAAATTATGTTTTGACCAATCAACTACATTTGTGTTGCAGTATAAAGTGCTGTAATTCCAGGCATATTGATCAAAGGATGTAGAAATGGCAGCTATTTTTCGCAAACTTTCTGATCACTCCTCCTATTTGGAAATTATAATCCCTTAATATACAGATGGATCACCTAAGTATATTGTATCAAATAAGAAGTAATAATTCATTTGCAGTTTAAAGTTTAAAGTTCATTCTCTATTTGAACATCAGTAAAACTGATCATGAGTTAAGTTTTCTATACATATGGTCTAGTGTGGTGCAATTTAAGTAGGGACGGCACATTATATACGAACCTCACTTGAGAAATACCTGTCTTAAAGCTGGTTTTTGCCCAGGTCAAACTGGTACTCACTACAAAATAAATGCTCAACTTCATCAGGATTGGCGGTGGTTTTGTTGTTGTTGATTTATTGTTTTATAAACTTCCCATTGTTAGTGTGGGTTCTGTGTTAGTCTTAGTTTTGGTATGCATTACATTGTGTCCTTTCTAGTTTTGCAATCATCTTGGCGAGGATAAGTGAGCTGGTTGTTTTGCTTTTAAAGTCTTTCCAATGTCTTGTTACTGTGAATGACCTGTGGCTCTTCCTCATGGTACCATGGGTTGGTCCGCAGTGTGTGATTGTGGTATTTCCTGATCATACTCACTTACTTTTTGGTACTGTTTCCTAAAAATTAAAATAATTTTCAGAGGATGAAATACATCTTTTAAAAACGTGAAAATTACAAACTGCGGTCCCTTGATATGTAAACCACACTGTTTTAAATCCATATGATGATAATCAAATTAACAAACACCACAGGATTGACTGGAAACCTTAATTGAGCCGTGGCATGAGATTTCCAACAATTTGACATTTTGACAAGTGTAGACTCAGACGAGCCTCTGGAGCCTCCTTTTAAGCTTAGAAACTCCAAATGGGGTTCAGTCAGTAGCTTAACAATCATGGAATATTCAAGCGACTAGCAAAGGCTCTGATCAGACTGCGCGCATGCGCAGGCTGATCTGAGGCTTTGCTGGTCGCACATACCACATTGTTGGAAATCTCATGCACTGGCTCAATTCATATAGTGTTAACAGCCCAAATAATGTTCACATAGGTCCAGTTAAGCAAATATTTTGAGAGTAAAATTGTTATTGTTTTTTTACCCAGCAATCTAAACATATATTTTGGGTGCTCAAAAGAACTGTCTCATTGAGACGGTTCTTTTGAGTACCCACAACATTGTTTTGGTTGGGAAATAAGTAAAATAATTTTCAGTTATGCACTCTTATCTGGAGGCCTGGTGTTCATGGTACCCTTATAGGAGTATGGGTGCTTAGTTATTCAAATTCAGAATAGTATACCATACCATTTCTTGTTGTGTCTTGTCCCAGCCTCTGGTCGCCACTGTTTGTTCATGCTCTGATTTTAGAGTGAGAAGGTGAGTGAGTCGCTGAATCTTTTCTGGATTTTGCTGCATATCTTCAGGAGACCAGGCTGGTCTCTTAGAGTTACTTCCTCCCATTTTTAAGCTACAAAACAATCAGAATATATGAATATGTCATGAGTGTGAGGCCACCCAGTTAGGGTGGGATAGAAGCCAGCTAATCATTAGCTGGCTTCTATCCCACCCTAACTGTGTGGCCTCACACTCATGACATAAGTAATCTGATCAACACTTTTTCCAAAGAGAGTTTAAAATTTTGAAAGAGATCATAACTATATGCATACAGTGCATAGGTCCAGATTAGGAAATTTTATGAGCGTAAAACTGTAATTATTTTCTTACCCATCAATTAAAATATGTGTTTTGGGTGCTCAAAAGCACCGTCTCCATGAGACGGTTCTCTTGAGTACCCACAACATATCTTTCAGATGAGAAATAAAGAAAATAGTTTTCAAATACGCACTCTTATCTGGAGCCCTGACAGTGTGTTTTTAATTGGGTACTAGAATTGTTTTTCAATGAAAAAACAGATGTCTCCCCCTTTTTAGGGATAAAAAAAATCACAAAATTACATTTAGTTATGTTACAAGAGGAATAATTTGAAAAATATACATGCAAGAGTTATGGTTCTTGTGCATGACAGGTTGTCTGAATGTGCTTTACAAATGTATGAAGTTTCCTTGAAATACCTCTAATGGTTATCAAGATATAGGAGGGTCTGGATGGGGTATAATGATTTGTGAATAATGGCCCTTTTTTATAATGAATAGTGAATAATGAGCTAAAAAAATAATAAATAGTGAATAATGAGGGCCTAAAAAATAATGAATAATTTAATTTTTTTAATGAGTTGAAGAAAAAATTAATTAATAGTGAATAATCAGATTTCTTTGCCACTTTTCTTACTTTTAATGAATAATTGGTCTTATTTTAATGAATAACCCAAAATTTTAATGAGATGAATAATGGGCTAAATTTTTAATGAATAGTGAATACCAGACCCCCCCCCCCCCCATCCAGACCCTCATATAGAGCAGGCACGAAATAGCATTGCAAATGATCAAAAGGAAATAACTCAAAAAATTTCCAAAGCAGAGTTATGGTTCTTGTACATGACAAATTGTCTCATTGTGCTCTAGAAGTCTATGAAGTGTCAACCAAATAGCTTTAACAGTGTTCAACTTATAGAGCGGACAAAAAGTTGCATTTAGTTATGCTACAAGGGGAATAATTTGAAAAAATAAACATGCAAGAGTTATGGTTCTTGTGCATGACATGTCGTCTGAATGTGCTTTACAAATGTATGAAGTTTCATTGAAATACCTCTTACGGGTATCAAGTTATAGGGCGAACACGAAATAGCATTGCAAATGACCAAATGGTAATAATTCCAAAATATCCAAGCAGAGTTATGGTTCTTGTCCATGACACGTCATCTGAATGTGCTTTACAAATATATGAAGTTCCATTGAAATACCTCTTACAGTTATCAAGTTATAGGGCGAACACGAAATAGCATTGCAAATGACCAAATGGTAATAACTCCAAAAATATCCAAAGCCGAGTTATGGTTCTTGTGCATGACACGTTGTCTGAATGTGCTTTACAAATGTGTTAAGTTTCGTTGAAACACCTCTAACGGTTTTAAAGTTATAGGGCGAACACAAAAAAGCATTGCAAATGACCAAATGGTAATAACTCAAAAAATATCCAAAGCAGAGTTATGGTTCTTGTGCACGATATGTTGTCTGAATGTGCTTTACATATGTATGAAGTTTCGTTGAAATACCTCTAACGGTTTTCAAGTTATAGAGCGGACACGAAATAGCATTGCAAATGATCAAAGGGGAATAAATACAATAATATCCAAAGCAGAGTTATGGTTCTTGTGCATGACACAATGTCTGAATGTGCTTTACAAATGTATGAAATTTTGTCGAAATATCTCTTATGGTTTTCAAGTTATAGAGTGGATGCGATATTGTCAGGGGAAAACAATATGTCACTCGACCCTTCTAGGGGGGAGACATAAAAATGTATGCGTTGATCAAGAGAGCAGAACAGGGGGCCCTGATCCCACTGGAAAATCACATGTGACAATTGTTTTTTTCTTTCAAGATACTGGTAGTCGGAATTCCCCAAGAAGCAATTGGACCCTTGGGTACAATTGCTTCCCCCGACAGAATTATCTGGATCCACGCATGATTTTGGGTCAAGTGAATTTTGAGAGGCTGTTTAAGGTAAAGTAGAAAACAGTAAACTCAATGAATTGACTGAATATATTCATGAAAGGCCTTTGAGTAATGAGGCCTTAAAGGCAAACATTGCTTCCCCAGGGGATCACATCTTTGCTCCATAATTGTAACAGTGGTCACTAATTGGTGATCCAACTGTTTACTGTGAAGGCATGTTCTATGTTATCTAATCTTTCAATGAAAAATAACACCAAAATGATTAATATTCATGATTAGTAGATTGGAGACTCTGATCAGCCACCTGGTCATCTATTCGGTGTGCCAGGTTCACTGTTCATATAGGGAAACCAATGATTATTAGCTACCAACTGAGCACGCAGCAAAGACATGAAATTGCTAGTTTCTGTCATTCTATGTACAGGCTGGTTTTTGTTCGCTGCAGAGGTTATTTTGTTGATTTTTGTCATGTGATGCAAATGCTTTATTTTGGATGGTGATGTTGCGCGTAAATTATATACGGTCAAAAGTAAGCAATTGAATGTATTGTTCAATAGTTACAATTTTGGTTTCAATTAAAATATTGAAATAGAAAGTCAACATTTTGAGCTTAGAAATTGAAATGCAAGGGGAACGAACAGTGGTGAAAAACGAAAATTATGCGTTTAGATGCCGATACTTTGTAATGAGAGTTTGAAATAAATATAAAAAATCATCTGACTTTCAAGTTCAGAAGTCATGAGATTAGAAACTATGAAAAAAATGATTGATCTTACGCATGACAAATCCTGAACTTGTAATTTCGACTTCTGTATCATCTCTTTTACTCAGAATTCAGAGAGTTCACTCGATGTTACTTTTCATAATAAAGTTATGGAACATTTTTGCGTTGCCATGTGATTATTAGAACCACAAGCTAACTATGTTTTTGTGGCCTCACATTTCACATATAAATGAGCCAGATATTTATATATTATCACATATATATGCGAACAGTAAAGGCTAAGACAAGTCTGCTGTCTATGTAGTTTCGCCAATGTCTTTGCTGCCCAATGAGGACAAAATATAGGCGGCCTCTAACCCCACTAGATTGGTGTGCATGCATTCTATGAATGTGTAATCATAACAATAACAAACTGTTCATATGAATGCAGACTATAGATATACTATTTAACTTTTTCCTTACCAACAGGGATGTTTTGCATGTGCTGATAGCATTCGCAAACCGCTTGGGCCCATATCAAGCCCCACATTGGGTCAGAGTTGATCTGGATCCAAAAAGGTTGACACTCAAGGTAGACCGGGCTGCGAAGTGCAGTCGGTAACATGGTGTGTCTGACTACAGATGCGTGTCTGACAGCAGTTCCAGGGGTCGCAAGTTCGATCCCGGCCCAGTCCCATACTTTCGTGAAGATTGATCTGATAATCATGAAATAATTTCTATGGTCATTCCCTTTCCTTCTGCTGAATCATTCAAGAAGGGTTGTTGTCAGTTACAAGCGAAAGTATGTGCACGAAGTACTGGTCAACCGCTTGTTCAAGCTTGCCCAAGAAATAGTGTGATTAGGTGAACTGACTGTCCCGCCATGGCCATACCTTTTGACTTAGGTGTAAAGCAACAAAACAAACAAACAAAAAGACACTCAGATAGCGTTCCTGAAGTTTTTACTCCAATTTTGAAAAAGCCAGCAGACGAAAACAAAAGTATGAATTACCCAGCATGCAATGAGTTAACCCCTTTTCAGCTAAATTGTTTTGTCCCAAATGTTGTCTGCTTTTAACGTCTGCTGCAGATATTCAAATGGTATTCAGACTAGACTTTTATCATGATCGTGGAAGCAATTGCTATGAACCCGGATCAGACTGATCCTAAGGGAGCAATCTTATCTGGGTATTTTGCAATATTTGATACCTAAGAAAATAATCTGACAAAAAGGACAAAGCAAAAGTGTCTGACTGGCGGGAAAATGGGTAAATTTGTGTATCTTGCATGTCTACCAAATTCACTGAAAGGTCCTGAGTTGAGTACTTTAAACTTAGCCTGGGTCCAGTCATCAATATTGTGGCAATATTTTCTTTCTTATGCTAATATTCTAAAAGAAAGTGAATAAAAAGATACAACATCAAAGGTATCGCAGACCTGTTTACATTGAAAGTCGCGTATGTACAGTCAAGGGTGCTGTTAAGTGTAGTTTTGAGTACTTATGTGTAGTCCATCATACATGCCGTCATGGCCCGTCAACTTAATGTAGGGGTTGGAGGGGACAATAAAAAAAATAGCCAAAGAGTGCTATGGATAAGCTACCTCTGGTCAAAAAAATACCCCTGGTCCAAAAACACAAACTAGCTAAAAATCGGAACTTTCTCCTGTGGGTAGTTCCGTATTATAGTGATCGGTAGTGTGTTTTTTGGAGGCCAAAAAGCGTAGAAAATATGCAAAAAGGCGTAGGAGTAAACAGGTCTGGGGTAGTGAATAGCAATAGAAAATGGTAAATTTCGTAATGTATATATGAAAATAATTTAACTCATCAGTTGACTTGACACATTGTCAACTTTACCTGGATTTGACAAGCTGGGGGGTCCTTCAACAGTAGTTAGTGTAAACAATCGCAAGGTTTTTTTTTGTTTTGTTTTTTTCTTCAAAATTCCAAAATCGCACTCCCTGGCGTAATGATCAAAATTTGATCGTGCCAGTAGCATAAGAAAGAAAGGGGTCTCATGTGGGAGAAATCATGAGATTTGTCAAAGCCACTGTAAACTTGCGATAAACTAGGAAGGAAGTATAAAGGATAGAATGAATTTTATAAATCAGATCAGCTTTGATCACGAAGTATGTTTTAAACTGAAAGAAGAGCTGGTTGCATTCTTACTTTAAAGTGTATGTGTTCTAATGACTTAATAATTATCCCCAAGGTACCATAGATTGGTATGTGATCTATGATTGTGTGCCCTTTATATTTATTTTTTATTGTTTTTATTCTGATCCACTGTCTCTGAATGGAAACGTTTCAGCTAGCGTAAAATTAACCTAAAATTACCGATATTTCTTGGATGGTAAGCGAACTTTCGTTAGAGTAACCTATTGTTTGAAAACGGTTTTGTACTGAAACTAGATCTATATCAAAAGATATCCTCAATCGAGTCAACACGAAGAAAAGCTGGCAGTGTCAGCCATATTGTTTATCTAGGTGATTGTTGACTCCGCCGGCATTTCTCTCGAAGAAAGACTTCGTTTTCTTGAAATCAGGGAACCAGTCTATACAACAAGTATTATATTCGAAAAAAATGTACAGACGTCCAGTCAGTTTTCGCTCACCCTACCCTACCCTACCCCCCCCCCCCCCCCCCCCCAGGCTCCGGTCATTTTTTTTGTTCAAAATTTTGAATTTCAATATTTTTGGGGGTTTTCAGAAAGTGAATATTTTTTGGGGTATGATTTTGTGGATATTTTTTTGGGGTCACCCCAAAATTGGACTATATTTAGGGGTCATTTCTATGCATCTTAGGGTCTTTTCTTAAGGTCAAGGTACAGAATGGGGGATATTTTTTGGGGTTGCTAAAATTTCAAATATTTTTTTTGGGTGCTTGAAATTCCTGATAATTTTTGGGGTGAATGGTAGATACTGGGCCCGAGCCTACGTATGAAGAAAAAATGAGAGTACCCCTACCCTGCCCTGCCTGCCCTGCCCTGCCTGCTCTACCCAACCCTACCTAACCCTACCCAACCCTACCCTACCCTACCCTACCCTACCCTACCCTACCCTACCCTACCCTACCCTACCCTACCCTACCCTACCCTACCCTACCCTACCCTACCCTGCCCTGCCCTACCCTACCATAGTCTACCGTTTGACACTGACCATAACGGTCTCGCATTTTTTTGTATTCCCAAAGACAAGAAGGTACTTTTTGTGATGGTTATATTGGCACAACCACGTCAAGAAATTATAGCTGTATCTCGTCGATGAAATCTTGGTTGACCATTAATTACGCTATATTCTCACTGAGAAAATTGCAAATTCAGCCATTCATGTATGCATCGGCACCAGGTATTTCGAAAATTGATATACTCTGTACTTTGTGTGAAATTGCATAGGTTTGAGCTAATGAAAAACAGAAATAAATGTGCATATGGACATTGGTTGCTAATCTGTGTTTAAAGACAGTGGACATTTTCTCGTACAACAATGTTGAATATTCACATAATAATTCAGATCCTAAAATACGTATTCTAAAAAAGTCAAACAAAAACATATTTAGCATCTTTATTAGATGCGTAAAATGTGATGAAGGACTATTTAACAATGTAGATCAGTTTTGTCTAGGTTTGATCGTTTACAATGTTTGTTCATGCCTATGCATCCGAACATTAAGAGAAAATGCGGTACATATGCCTAGTTATAGAGCCATACAGCGTACGTCGATTGCAATATACAAGGAGCTCTTTCAGATATATTCAGATGGTCAAGTCTTTTTCTCACCAACCATATTATGTTTAATTAGAAAAAAATGAATGTGTCATTAACTGATGTTGGATTAGAAAACGTAACGGACATTATAGGTTTATTTATTGAAAATTCAACAGCCAATGAGACGGCGATAAATTATACATCGCAATCCGACGTCTATGGTATATTTGCGAAGTACGAATTTCTACGACTGAAACCATGGATAGCTTTTCCTGTCATCATTGTCATAACCATTGCCTCTGCTGGTGGAATCTTTGGAAATGTGCTAGTCTTGGCAGCAATAGCACGCTGCAAGAACCTGCAAAGAGCCGAAAGTGCATTTATCTTCAACTTGGCGCTATCTGACCTCTACGTTACAGCAATTGCTGATCCAATGAGCATAATCGGTAAGTGTTAACCATTTGACCTGCAATATACATTTATTGTCCTGAAAATGTCGTCTTCTGTTTTACGCCAGCTGCATATATTCAAGTTCACGTCAGACAGATTAGATTTTATCATGAAGGCAACCACTATAAACCCTGATCAGACTTTTCCCTTTGGCGCAATCTGATCTTGGTCCATATTGTTTGCAATATAGGATACCTACGAAAGGAGCAGGGGACCAAAGGAGTGACTGGTGGGAAACAGTTTAAACAAGGTTGATCAGAGTTTGTTCTCAGTAACAAATGAATAAATCTATGGTAAAACCAACAATGTGCAGTCACGTCAAAGTCGATGTGCATTCATTATATAGATCACGATCAAAAACTTCTTCATGTGGACAACAATGACTCTGATCAGGCTGGGTGGATGCGCCACACTAGCTAGCTGCGTATGCATGTTTAATGGGTGATTTTACTCCTAAGCAAGAAGTACCAAAATATAATGAAATAGAATAAATATGTTTTCTGAGATAATTGTCATTATCGATGTTCCTGAAAACATTTTCCGATCATGCATACTCAGCTTTACAGCTTCGCCATTCATGAACTATGCATTTTCGCTTCAATCGATGAAATAAATGGCATATCCATGATTCCAAAAATTTGAATATCCTCTATATTGTAATAACATAGCACATCACTACGAGGGTCGTTCCGAAAATTCTGACCTTTGCTTCGTAGCTTTGTCGAGAGCATGTTTGAGAGACATACTATGTACCTTTTGAAAGAACTGTTTTACCTTTGAAATGATGCTAACATCTCTTCGTTGTACTATGTCATTGAATTGAATACCTACTGCCTATTATGTTATGTCCCACTGCATACCACTGCTCTAATCAGATCATGATCATTTTTCAAATCTGAACCTTTCAAGCGGTAGGCCTACATCTTTATAACCACAACATGAAACTATTGTCCTTTCAAATATAATCACAATTCTTATCACGTAATTCAATTTGAAAAATACGTCATTTTGAATACATTGCAAAACTTTTATTTCAGAGAATATTTATTTTTGTCCACCCAATATCAAAAAGTAAGCGAGCACGACAAGGAAATGACACAATCACAGACCACAGACCAACCCAGGCCCCCAGATAAGAGTGCGTAACGTAAAATTATTTTCCTATTTCTCAACCAAAACATATGTTGTGGGGTACTCAAAATATTCGTCGACACTTAAAGCACATGTTTAAATAAATGGATAAGAAAATAATCGCAATTTTACGCTTAAAGTTTTGCTTAACTAGCCCTATACAACCCATGGCACCGCGAGAACATTCCAAAAGCACTACCATAAAATAAAAGGAAATATATTAAACTTAATAAATAAATAAATAAATAAATAAATAAATAAATAAATAAATATATCAATAAATAAATAAATAAATAAATAAATAAGTAAATAAATGGATAAATAAATAGATAAATAAATAAATAAATGAATAATAAGGAAAACTTAAAAGATAAAAAAAACAAGTATGCAGAAGGGTGACATTTATAGTAAGCTTAAACCCTTATTTTTCTAATAAATAAGAAGGCAAAAAACTATTTTATATTAGGAATAAATCTGACACATAATGTAACTAGAGTAACAAAAAACTGATTACTATGAAGGGATTTTTTTTATAGAAACTTAACCATTATTTAACTTGAAAAAACGCATACTGTCGTGGTGCTGTATTCTTGCTTCCATGTTCTTATTTCACCAACCCCTCTCAAAATGATTTAATGGTAGTTTGACATTTGGTTTGACTGGACTATATTTTCTGAAATCCATGGGAGTAAACAATTATGGAGAAAGCAGCAATGTTTTGTTTGTTTGTTTGATTTGATTCTCTACGCCCCAGTCAACATTTTTCATTTATGACGGGGCATGCCTTCCTGGGTTGAAGCAGTACTAAGCAGAGGATAAAGTGTCTTGCTCAAGACCACAACGTAGTGCCTTCGGTGAGGCCCGAACAATGCTTTGTTTGAGATAATGCTTTGCGTCCAAGACAAAAAAACCTGTGCAATTTCCTGACTCTATCGCAGGATCAGTTGCTAATTGTAAAATTCTGGCCATAGGAAAAATGCTACCTCAAAACAAAAGCAATCACGTGCACGATGTCAAAAATTAAAACATTTGCTTACACACCTGTGTTTATGCAATTATTCTTAGAGCGAAGTCACATCATAGTTTTGAAAATATCCTTACGAGTTATCCGTCAAAACTGTCGCCTAAATTGGTGCCAAACAATCGCTAAACATTAGTTTAGGCAATCAAAGATGGCGGACAGTGGTATTATGGGAAACTTGTAAGGAGTTTTCAAAGATACTGTGTATCTTTGCGACATCGTGTAGTGATTGCACGGTGTCATATAGTCATACAGAACTTTCTTCTTTCAGCGAAACTGGAGGGCGAGCACTTCTTTGACCGTACACCAAGACTATGCCAGATCATCGCCAGTATGTGCACAATCTCTTGCGTGACGTCATTGATGACCATTGCCATGATGAGCCTAAACAGATATATATTCCTGTGTCACAATAGGTACTATGATAGGATCTTTACCAAACGGAGTTGCATTTTAATTTGTGTATCCCTATATAGCGTTGGTCTTACGCTTGTTTTGTTGAATCTAGCGGGAATTGGTGACCATAGCTTTGACAGAAAAAGTCTTGAATGCATCTGGGACAGAATGGCTACTTATCCTTTCACGGTCGTATTTTCAATCACGCTTTTCTGGGTTCCTTGTCTTGTGATCGGGGTGTGCTACTTCAGAATTTATCTGTTCCTGAGAGGACACGCGCTGAAAATGAAGAAAGTTCGAGATGGAAAATGCAACATGGACTCTGAAACAAATAGGAATTTACAAACACAAGTCATTAAAAGCATGTTCATCATCTACAGCGTTTTCGCCATATTCTGGGCTCCCTACGCTCTGATTATGGTCATCGATGTCAATGATTCATTCTCGCACGAGGCGCACGTGGTAATTACCACATTTGCCCACCTGCACCCATCAGTCTCCTGGCTTATCTACTACAAAACGCAGACAAAATTTGCAAATGCATATCGCAAGATCCTGGTATGTAGGAAGAGTAATGCTGTTCAGAGTACAAGTCAAACCCAAGTGTCAAGCGCAGCACATCAGATATCTGCGGCCGTAGCTAGTCAGTACGTTCCGTGTGGAACCGAACCATCGCCGCATTTTCAGGAGTCGATATTGTAATCGCTGGCGTGAAAGAAAATTGAATTGCCAAGGCTTATCATGCTGTCACTAAAGCTGTCGTTGTCATGGTGGATCCTGGGCTTTATCAGCAGGCCCTTATCCCGTCCTTACTTTTTGTCCAGAATATGTCGTCTGCTTTTTACGCCTGCTGCATATATTCAATTTTATTATGGAAGTAAACACTATGGACACGATCAGACTGCTCATTGGGAGCAGTCTGAGCTGGCTCGCGTATATTTGCCCTAGCTGACATGATTACAAGCACCATCTTCAATGCCCTTTATATATGTTGTAAATGTTATAGCGACATGTCGTTGTCCAAAGGTAATCTTGGGTCTAGGGAGGGGGAGCATCTAAAAATAAATTGAAAGACACCAGTTTTATCTTTCCAATGACAAACGTCACAAATTTAGATGTATTTTGTATGCATGCGCAGAAGGAATACGGTAAGGTTTGGGAAATGAAGTGCACTCCTAACATAAACATTTTAACACTTTTACTTTTTTAAAACTAGCAATGCATTTACTCAAAGTCTGGTCTAAACGGCACCCAGTATAAAGACGTAAAATGAGAGATGGGAGTAGAAAGTGCACGTTTTCACGGTTTTGTAAATGATGAATCACTTTGAAACGTATTTTATTGCTTACTATGCATAGTTTACTGCTGCACTACACTTATTTTAAAAACATTAGGGTAATTGCAAAATTTGATGCTTGTAATCATGTCATCTAGGGTAAAATATACGCCTTATCGCAAGAACTACAAATTTGTCCTGAGAAGTACATGTACGTCTGCTGCAAAAATTCAACTGCGCACCAGACTAGATTTTTTAATGGAAACAAACACTAGGAACCTGATCAGTATGAGGGAGCAGTCTGATCTGGGTCTTTATTGTTTGCAATATAGGCTACCTAAGAAAATAAGCAGACGAAAGAGCAGACGACAAAGTCATGTCTGGTGGGTAAAGGGTTGAAACTATATAAAAACACAATGAGCATTTTTATCCGACACGAATACATCTCACAAAATTAACCCTCACTGAAATAATGCATTCTATGATGCGTATGATCAAAGTTTTCGCAAATTTTCAAAAATGGGTCAAATTTGTATGCACAGATTATCAACAGAGTAGGAAAAGAAATTCGTGATATTCTCAGCTCCAAAGATAAGAAACAATATCCTGGTAGCTGTAAAACAGCTTTTAAATTAGCACCATTTTAAATGCATTCAAAAGAGCTGGGGAAAATTTTTGGAACGACTACATTTTAAAAATATCTACCTTATAATTTTAAAATCTTATTACCATTTTATTTTAAATTGGTAAGTTGTTTTACTTCTTTTGTCAAATTTTGTATTATATTTATTTTTGAATCTCGTGCAATCAGAACGGCCAAACATCCGTTGAATTCAAGCCGTTTGTGACAGCGAGATCTGATTCGATTTTCTGGTACGCTTACTGGGCATACAGATGGTATATTAGGGGAACAGCATATGTATTGTCATTGTGTCACGTGCCCTGTCGCTGGATACTCTGCAGCAGAAACATATAATCCGTTTCGCAGTATGGTTGGTAGCGACAAACATAACAAGCTACATGTTCTCACATTGCACTGTCCGTTTTCGCTATTTGTTCATTTAGATATTAAGTGTATAATGTACAAGGGGCATTTGGAAAGTTCTTAGCATGGCATCATAACTCCACAATGCGTTGATAAAATGCTATCAAATAATACATTTTTGGAAACTAGAATTCAACGGCTACTTGATGGTTTATTTTTTGTCGAAAAAAGACTCGGCGGACACGTGCAGCGCATGCTCAAAATGAGAAGGGTTTGTACACTGGCTGAACTTTTAAGCAAAATATTTGTAAAAAGACGAAGGAAAATTGGGGACCTTAGTTACGATCATGGTTTGACAAATTAACAATTTGGTGCCAAGTTAATTTTTATTAAAAATATATCATGCGATCATTGCTTGCACGACTTACACCTTTACACTCGGAAAATGTTGACTAATAGAGAAACGGTGAACTTTAAGAATGGGACTTTTTTCGATATTTCTTTATACTTTTACTATGAATTGTGTCACTACACGAGCACGAAACATGCATATTGAGTATAGATTTTGCTTTATTTGTTGCGAACAATGCATACACTGTAAAAGTGGGTGTTTTGAATCCAAACACGTTAGAAAACACCTTCTTGTTACACTTTGAAAACACGTGTTAGTGTTTTGACAAAACACTGGTGTTTTAATCTTAAACACCTGTGTTTTGACAATACACGTGTGTAACGTGTTTTGTTTGAAAACGCTAACACGCGTTTTGGACCCTGTTACACTTTGAAAACACAAAAACACGTTTTCACATTAAGTTGTTTTATTTCATAACATGTATGTATTTTGTTTTCAAACGTGTTTTGCTGCATAAGCACACACGTAAAGCGCCAAGGCACAGCTTTTCCTACACTTTCCCGTATACCCAGTAAAGACATGGATCAGCCTCTGAATAGTCTTTGCTGGGGACTCAATGGATAGACAAGGTTCCTGGGCTTCCTGCAACCAGAAAAGACTGATCAATGTATGCTTGGTGCTCGTAAATGCTGTGCCCCGGCTCCTATTTTTCATTTTAAAAATGAAAAATAATAAAAATAATGCAACATATCAACACCGAACAGTTCGTCCTTGAAGACAACCTTTTGGAAGGTGTACTGAGGAAAAGCTGTGCCTTGGCGCTAATACGTATGTGCTTATATGCAGCAAAACACGTTTGAAAACAAGATACATACATGCAAACTCTTCGTGAAGGCTCCTGAAGCTGTCAAAGATGGCGGCCTATGAAAGAACGCGCTCACAGTTGAGACGCTTGACATTGTATTCGAAATATATAAATCAAGCGTCTGGGTTGAAATGATTAACGGTTTTTTTAAAAAAAATAATATTTTTTTAAAAACTTTATTAGATATTTTAGAAAATAAATGGATTTTCTCTCTGTTGAAATGTTACAGTCTAAAATTCTCGGGGGAAAGTCAAACTAAAATATAAAAATATCTCCGACCACATGACTTCATTGTGACGTAACGTGTTTTCATGCGCAACACCATGAAAACAGGCACCGTTTTGAAAACTTAGAAAAAAAAAACAACTATATATATATATAGTCTCCAAATTGTCACTTCGTATAAGTCCTCATCAAACCCGTCCCGGAGCATTTTAATATGCGAATCACAACGATTCGAATCACAACGATTCGCAAGCCCAAACCCGGTC
The DNA here is from genome assembly GCA_964019695.1 of Loripinus fragilis. Classification (NCBI taxonomy): domain Eukaryota; kingdom Metazoa; phylum Mollusca; class Bivalvia; order Lucinida; family Lucinidae; genus Loripinus; species Loripinus fragilis. Next base: position 35,237,199 of record OZ026520.1, on the reverse strand, counting down.
GCTGAGCTACAAGACTGACTAGGGCACCAAAGCCCATCAACCACATTCGTTATGATCATTTAACTTTCCTCTCAAGAAATGAATATAAATCCCGCCAATTTAACACAATTTAGTTATGCTTCACGTCCTTAGAATGGAAGCATATAAGGTGTAAAATACCTAGTTTCAGCTGGGTGTTTTGCGCAAAACTTTGGGTGTTTAAATGCAAACCACGCAAATAAAACATTAAAACATCTACAAATCACCAATGTTTTGTTTGAAAATGCCGGTGTTTTTGTATGCATCACATTCAAAATGCGTAACGTGTTCCCTGGAATTTACAGTGTACAAATCATTTCGTCGCGCAAAAAGTGTGACTTGTTTAGTTCTGTATTCAAGAAAATTATTCATAATAACACTCTACCACTACTTTTCAAGAAGTGGATGGGGTAACTTAACCCCTCATATTCTGTCGATGGCATAAGAACTTCTCATGGTATTGCGTTAACCATCACCAAATTGATTGATTTCTACTCTCAAGGTATTTTTACTTGTGTGTTTGTCACCGTTTTCAATTGAAATGAACCAGAAAGTCAACTCGTAGCTAAACCTAATCTTCCCCATGGGCATATTATAAGAGTTATCTTCCCTTTGTTCTGAAAATTACTTTTGGTTTCAATACAAAGAGTATAAAGTGTGCGCGACAAAAATACCAACGCACGGCATTTTTAAACTACTGTAGGTTTTATATTTTCAAAATATGTGCATTATGACATGCGATTTTTAGTCGAAAAATTAGCGCATTGTTTTGCTTTCTAGACGTTTTTGGTATTGCTGTTCCGGTATTTAGTTATTAGAAACATCCAACTCTGTCATCAATTGTATAATAACTGTACCAGATTGTGGCCTACCAAATGGTACAAAATTATCGAATTTCATGAATTATTGTTAATGTTCTGCACACTTTTCAAAAGGTAAAATGTTATATTTTCCACTGGAATTTTGCGTTTTCCAGTATACAAACAGTACATGTATTCACAATAATATTTTTCGTGTCTGCATTATAACATCTTCACGAAGTTTGTGCCATAATATAGAAGAAAGATACCTCTTCAAAATGATACCAAACATGATAGGGTTTATAAATCGGTTACTGAGATAAAAGACCATGCTAAGAACTTTCTAAATGCCCCTCGTATATTTATTATATACGTTTATGTGTTCAGAGGGTCAAATAGACGAGTGCTCTATTAACCTCTTGAAATATATAAGAGCCGCGACTTGAGATTTCCAACAATGTGGTATGTGCGACCAGCAAAGGCTAAGACCAGCCTGCGCATACGCGCAGTCTGATCAGAGCCTTTGCTAGTCGCTTTAATATTCTATGACTATTCAGGCCTCGAAATATCTGAAAATAGGCAATTGCCCTGCATCACAAAATTTATTGGCATACATGGGGAAAATTTAATTTTCAGTAGAAATATCAAAATATTCACTTGCCCTCCAGCCTGAGACACTCGTAAATACGAGCGGACGAGTACTATTTTCGAGCCCTGCTATTTAGCTACTGACCAGACATCATTTGGAGTTTCTAAGCTTAAAAGTAGGCTGCACAAGCTTTTCTGAGTCTACATTTGTCAAAATGCCACAATGTCGGAAACCACATGTCGCTGCTCATGACATATATTATAGATAAAAAATAAAATAAAACCAGCATGTGCAACTACTCAATACCCTAGAATGAATAATCGAATAGGTTGACTGTTTCACAAACATCACACAAAGGCCCACCACAATACTTGCAAAAACAATAAAATATATCATTTAAAGCCTTGTTTAAAGTGTCAAAACTGCAGCAGACGTTTAACACGCATTTTGTCATTTTATGAAGCAAATTAGTCATGGGATTCTATGTAGAATTGCGCATGCGTGAGGAAAATGGCGTGTTTTTCAAACCGGTCTTCAAAATAAAGTTTAAATATATGATTTATGATGATCTAGATAGAAGCGGATACATATAACTTTGACTAGAGTGTGCTAAAATGTGGTAGTGAAAATCAAATGGGTCAAAAAAGCGGAAGGAAACGTAAAAAGGATAAAAATTCACCAAGTTCACAGAGTGATCGCGAGAACAAAAGAACAATGGCGAACTGGAATGGAATGCCTACATCACCTACTCAAGGTATGACACAGACTCAAACAGGTTATAGCCCAAACTTAATGCCTGCCACATTCACATATACTCCAAATATGTATACAAATGGACCAAATATGGCTAATATGAACAATATGGGGCATATGTCTATGAATCAGCCTTCGTCCCCAAATATGCAAAATGGACCTGACCAGGGAGTTATGGGGCTCATTTTACAAAGACTTGATAATATGGACAAGAAACTCGGGCAGCTCGAAACTATACAGAATTCCATCAGTACATTAACTGTAAAAGTGAGCGATATAGAGGTAAAAGTGAAGAATTTAGAGCAGAAGGTCGCTACGTTGGAAAACAGTAGAGATTTTGATTCAGAATCAGTTCAAAACTTGAATACTAAGCAGAAAGAGATCGATTCATTGCTACTGAAAATGAAAAATATTGAAACAGAGCAGAGTAAAAAGGAGAGTGATCTTAAGGCCCAGGTCCTGGACATACAGTGCCGCAGTATGCGGGATAACTTGATTTTCTTCGGCATTCCCGAGGAAAAGGGTGAAACAGACGAGGACTGTGTGAGGAAAATACTGAGCTTTATCGAAGAACAGCTGGATATGGAAGCAGCCAGCATCCATATTAAGTTACATAGGGCACATCGGATGGGCAGGTTTAATCCAACCAAAGTGCGACCAATAGTTGCGAAATTTGCATACTATCCAGACAGAGAAAGAGTCAGAAAAAGCGCGGGTAAACTGAAAAATACAAGCTATGGTATAAGTCAGCAATTCCCCAAGGAAATAATGGACAAGCGCAGGAAATTGGTTCCTATAATGAAAGACGCACGAGCGAAAGGAAAGGATGCGTACATTGCAGTGGACAAACTCTACATAAACGGGGTGTTGTACCGAGAACCGGGAAGCCACGACTAGGGGCCCAATGAGAGTGATATACGATTCTTATCATGGAATATAGAAGGACTGACAGACACAAAAAAATCATGTGAGCAATTTACAAGCTTTTTGAACCAGTATGACGTTATTTGTTTATCAGAAACATGGACGAATAAGCAATCAAACATAGCATTAAAAGGCTACTCAAACCCTATTCATGCATATAGACGCTTCCAGAACAGGAGGGCGAGACGTTCTAGTGGAGGAATTATCATCTATATTAAGGACAATATTAGAAAAGGTGTAAAGTTGGTAAAAAATGATATCGACTGCATTGTATGGTTAAAATTAGACAAAAACTTTTTCAATTTCGAAAATGACTATTACGTATTAGTAACGTATATTGCACCCGAAAATTCCCCTGTACACAATTTGTATGAGGCTGATATTTTCCAGACAATGCAGGCCGATATCACTTATTATCAAGCTCGAGGTAAAATATTTGTTATGGGAGATCTAAACTGCCGAACTTCAGTTAAATTAGATTACGTTGAAAACGACAGGTTTATACAGTCACGTGATAGCGTCGAAGAGGTAGACACGCCTATTCAGCGCTTCTCACAAGATCGTGGTTCAAACAAATTTGGTGATGCATTACTTGAGATGTGCAAAGCCGTTAGTTTGCGAATTGTAAATGGCAGATTATGCAATGATAAGTCGATTGGTAAAATAACGTGCTACACACACAACGGAGAGAGCGTTGTAGATTACTTACTCACATCACAGGCAAACTTCAATCTAATATCAAACTTTAAAATCGGAGATTTTACAGAATATTCAAACCATGCACCAGTAATTTTTGCACTGAAAACACACACAACGCCAGCGGACATACCACGAGAAGAACATATTGCATATAAGTGGAACCCAGAGTTTCGGACCGCGTTCATAAATGACGTCACGCAAGATATACATATTTTGAATTCTGTGGTAACAGAAGGTATACGCGCAAATCGCGAGCCAGATGATATTGTAAACAACTTTTCAATTTTCATAACAGATAGGGCTAACCCATATTTTCAAAAGAAATATAAATCGAGTACAACTGCCAATTTCGGAGATATAAATCCTAAAGAGAAACAACTCTGGTACAATGCCGAGTATATCCGAAAGCACAGCATTTACACTGAGGCCGTATATAATTTTAATCTGCATAGAAACGATGATACTAGAAAAATAATGATGGCTGCAAAAAAAGACTATAAATATTGTTGTAGATCGAGTAAACAGAAATACCGTTACGAGCAGGGCCGACGCATGAATGAGTTTAAGAAAAAACAACCGAGAGAATTTTGGAAACTATTTAAAAGCAAAACGAAAACAAATGAGGGGCAGGATATCCCAATAACTGATTTCCATGAATATTTTCGAACACTTTCAAACCAAGGAAACGCGTTTAGCAACCCGGAAGTAGATACTTTTATGCAGGATTTTGAAAGTTCTGACAGGGGTGACCCAGCATTTAGCGAGCTTGATGAGCCAATAAGTCAAGAGGAAATAAAAAAGGCATCAAAGAAACTAAATCCAAACAAGGCATGCGCCTTAGACTCTATCATAAATGAATATTTAAAGGAAAGCATGAACGTGATTCTGCAGCCTTTACAAAACTTATTTAACTATATTTTGGACAAAAAAAGCTTTCCAAGGCAGTGGGCCAAGGGTGTAATTATTCCTATTTATAAAAAAGGCGATCCGAATGAACCGAGTAATTATAGGGGGATTACTCTCGTAAGCTGCCTTGGGAAGCTTTTTACGATAATAGTGAATGAACGGCTTAAAAAATGGGCGCTGCAGAATGACATTATTACGGATGCCCAGTTTGGGTTTAAAGCTGATTACAGCACAGTCGATGCAATTTTTATTCTAGACTCATTTATCAATAAAATGATAAAAAATAAGAAAAAGTTATATTGCGCTTTTATCGACTTGAAGAGAGCTTTTGATTCTGTATATCGAAAGGGACTTTGGTTCAAGCTGATAAATAGCGGAATTAATGGCAAACTGTTTGACCTCATAAGATCTATATACCATGAAGTTAAATCGTGTGTTAAAAATATGAATACCCTGTCAGACTTCTTCAAATCAGAGGTAGGGTTGTTACAGGGGGAAGTACTCTCACCATTCTTGTTTTCTTTGTTTTTGAATGACCTTGAACTATATTTACAGCAAGATCAAAATGCAGGCTTGACCTTGGAACAACTCTCCATCTATTTGTTGTTATTTGCAGACGATGCCGTCTTGTTTTCTGATACTATTGAAGGGCTCCAGTCTTCACTCAATAACCTAGAATCTTATTGTAATAAATGGAACCTCGAAGTCAATGTGGACAAAACCAAAATCGTTGTCTTTCGTAAAGCTGGAATCTTAAACAGACGGGAGGTATGGACATATGGGGGGAACGAAATAGAAATAGTCAGTAGCTTTAACTACCTTGGCATTGTTTTATCGAGTGGGGGAACGTATTTAAAAGCGATAAACACTTTGGCGGGAAAAGGGCTAAAAGCCATGAATTGTCTTTTCGCAATAACACGAACTATGGAAATACCTTTAAATATAATGTTTAATCTGTTTGATTCTTTCGTAGCATCAATTTTAAATTACGGCTGTGAAATTTGGGGGTTTGCAAGAGCAGAACGTATTGAAAGAGTACACAAAAAATTTTGTAAATGGGTCCTAAATGTAAAAATGCAGACTAGTAACTTATCGTTGGCCGGAGAATTGGGGCGTTTTCCACTCTTTATAGGGCGTCAAGTCAGAATTATAAAATACTGGTTAAACTTACACAATGGAAAGCAGGAAAATTGCATTTTAAGAACATTAAATATGAATATGAGAAACGAAGTTGAGAACGATTCTGGTGTTGTAAGCTGGACCTCGAAAGTGAAAAATCTCCTTGAGTTGAGTGGGTTCCCAGATGTATGGCTATTCCCAGAGTCTGTCGATGTAAAAAAGTTTATGCCTATTCTCCAAGCTAGATTAAGGGACATATATATCACAGAATGGAGGGAAGGCATAAACCTATCAACTGCTTTATACATGTATAAAGAGATAAAGCAGACATTCGAACTATCGCCATATCTATTAGTCATTCATAAAAGAAAACTCAGAAATGCAATTGCAAAATTAAGACTTTCATCACACCGTTTAAGTATTGAAGCAGGAAGGCATAGAAATATACCACGCGGGGAGAGAAAATGTACATTATGCAACAGAAATGATTTGGAGGATGAATATCACTTTACCTTAATTTGCCTAGTTACACTGATTTACGACAACAATACATACAACGTTACTTCTATGTTAATCCTAGTGTCTTAAAATATATAACATTAATGAATAGTACAAAAGCAAAAGTCCTAAGAAATCTGGCAATATACATTACAAAGGCTTTTAAACTGAGAGACAGCCTAATAAACGAAACAAGGTGATTTTATTACCTAATGTAAGATTATCATCATGCTTTGTCAAAATAAATAAATAAATAAATGAATAAATAAATACTGAACACTCCTTATATAGAGAACATCAGATTTCCTACGGCCATCCTTTTGACCATTCTCTTAAATTAAGTCTACTACTTGTTAGAGCTGAAGCATTAAACTGTCTGTAAACTATGGTACAAACATATATATGTCTATAAAATGCACCTTGCAGATAAACATATCGGATCCCGGATAAGCGTGACTACTAGTGATGTTTGAACGGGGCCTGGCATGTTGTTTTTTTTTGTTGACCTTAATTTCTAATATGCAGAAACTGCTTCCTATGGTGTGCCTTGTGTTTTCGTCTTTCGACAAGGTACATTATAAATAGGTAAAAGTTGTATACGTTCCGCCGTTTACGACGTCAACATCGGGTCGTGATCTTGTACATTATAAGGTTGCGATCAGATCTTGGCCAAAATATCTCAAATGTCCAAACCGATATTTAAGGGACGTACAAATGTACGACAGAATAAATGTGTAAATGTGTGCATCTTGCACAGGCCCGTGCAAGAAATTATTCCAAATTGCCATCCGGAATAGATTTCAGACATGCGCATGGTTTTTGAACTATTGCTATGTTACACATTAGGATCACCTCGTTGAGATGGTTCTGATGAGTACCCACAAACAAACTATATTTTGATATATCGATGGACATTGCTATAATGTACAGCACATAGTAAACACGTGTATTATATAAAACGTAATTATAGTTTATGCCCTAAACACACATCAGAATCGCCTCGGTGAGACGGATCTGGTGTGTATTTGGAACATATTCTCAGAGGATATCTCTATATCCTATCTACCACACGTAGTAAACACATGTATTATAAACGTTATTATGGCATATGCCCTAAGCACACATCAAAATCGCCTCAGTGAGACGGCTTTGGTGTGTATTTTGGAACATTTGTCAATTGACATCCCACACACTAAATGCTTTATCGCTCCTCATGTACTCACCGAGATCATCACATACTGAGGTGATTCCGGTGAGTGCAGGAAAAGAGATAAACTCACAAATCAAAAGCATGGCTGTCGGTTACCTGTATGTCGAACAGATCCAGGTCAAAGGGAAATCACCCCTACAGATTAACTAATCCAGAAAAAATATTCCAAACACTTCCTTTTTTGCTACACGAAATAGTCTTCAAAATCATTTTGTCAAACTAACATAAGCCTACAGGCATGACAAGTCATTCTAAACGTCTCCGGTGAGGCGTTCGGAATGAGATGTTATGCCTGTCCCCGTTTGGGACGAAATCCAAAAATGTCCAAGCTTTCAAAGTGACGACAGCTGACCTATTAATCCAACAAGCTAAAGTTAGGCGGAATTCATTCATAACTATTCAGGTCACTTTTACAACCAATTTCAGCTACGTTCTTTGTGGAATGATAATTACGAGATTAGCACCTATAGAGTGCATGTATTATATTACCTAACGGAAACCTTTGTCATGTTTGTGTATCTTTGGGGTTGAGAGTAGAAATAAAACGTCACTCTCACGAGAGCATGTAACTCACGCATTGTATATATGTTATATGACGATGAGCGGTATATGCTTAAGTCTAATAAAATTTATGTTATGTTATGTTATGTTATGTACTCTATTTCAATTTCAATGCCTAGATCACACCAACTAAACGATGGCAATAGAATATAGATTACGATCATTACTAATTATCACCCCCGTACGTGGGCAAAATATAGACCATAATCCAGTTGTCAGCTATCAAGTATTCCCACAGTGCCATCCCAGTAAACATCTGTAAACGGGCCAAAATCGGCTAGATAGCGAAACGCCATTCAAATGGCGTTTCGCTGGCGGTCCGATGGTGGCACGACATTGAAAGCGGCTAGGATTCCAACGCTACTTCAAGACTTGCTTTGGCTTAATTTTCAAAAATGAAGTCTGCTGTTATTTATTGATTATAAATATTTTAAAAATGAAAAACAAAGTGCGAACCAATGATCTGAGGCATTGAGTTTGGGTAGAGGAAATAAACAATATTGATCACAGTCTTTGCACATAAAGTGCAATGAAAAACACTAAACACAACTTATGTCCATAAAGTGCAACGAACAACTGTTATATTAAATACAAGTGCAATGAAAAACACTAAACACAACTCATGTCAATAAAGTGCAACGAACAACTGTTACATTAAACACAAGTGCAATGAAAAACACAAAACACAGCTCATGTCCATAAAGTGCAACGAATAACTGCTACATTAAACACAAGTGCAATTGAAAAACACTAAACACAACTCATGTCCATAAAGTGCAACGAACAACTGTTACATTAAACACAAGTGCACTGAAAAACACAAAACACAACTCATGTCCATAAAGTGCAAGTGCAATGAAAAACACTAAACACAACGCATGCCCATAAAGTGCTACGAACAACTGTTACATTAAACACAAGTGCAATGAAAAACACTAAACACAACTCATGTCCATAAAGTACAACGAACAACTGTTACGTTCAACACAAGTGCAATGAAAAAACACTTAACACAACGCATATCTATAAAGTGCAGTGAAAAACATTAAACACAACTCATGCCTATAAAGTGCAACGAACATTATTAAAGACAATTAATGTATGCCCATGAGTGCAACGAACAGCTTTCAACACACTTCTTGCCCCTATAGTGCAACGAACAACATTAAACACAACCCATGCCCATAAAGTGCAGCGAACAACATTTAACAAAACTCATGTAATAGTAAGAATGTGTGCACATACATTTTACAAGAATACGCTACCTCTGTAATAGTTTTCACTGAACTAAACGTCTGATTTACATAAAGGATACAGATTCGATTAGTCTACTGTCTTTTATTTTCTGAAATCCTTTCATACAAGTATTACATGTATGGTGTTGCGTTGTATTTCTTATGTATTGTACAAATAAAATAAAGTTTAAACTAATGTTATATTGTGAAGTAGAATGATGATTATTGTAATAGATAATTATTGAATTTGACTTGTCAATGAGTTATTTGATATACGTAATATGGTTATACGACAGGTCCACTTTCCCTAATTATCAGCCAAAATTGTGCTATGACATGGGATTTTTAATGATGTGGTATGTGCGACCAGCAAAGATTCAGATCAGCCTTCGCATACGCGCAGTCTGATCAGAACCCTTGCTAGTCGCTTAAAAATTCTATGAGTATTAAGCTAATGACGGAACATCATTTGGTGTTTCTAGGTTTAAAAGAATGCTGCACAGGCTCGTCTGAGTCTACACTTGTCAAAATGACACATTGTTAGAAATCACGTGTCACGGCTCAATATGAGGAGCACATTGGCTCAGTGGTAGAGTGTTAGACTTGGGATCGAAGGGTCGCCAGTTCGACACTCACTGGAGGTACTATGTTGTGTCCTTAAGAAAGACACTTTTTCATATGGTTAGTGGAAGAAGGTAACGTCCCGACATGACTGAAAATTGTTGACTGGGATGGAAAGTATCAACGTGAACAAACACTTAACCAAATAATGGTTTATATACTGAAAATAAATGAAAACCTACACTTAAATTGTTTGTCGTGTATCTTCAAAGCAAAGTAAGAATTGACATCAGATTACAGTAATAAGACTGAACTGTGCGAGACCACATCGGATAGGCGGCAATCCAAAACGCTCTTAACAATCGACGAACGCGATCAAAAATCTCTAGAAACAGTGTCTTCGATTGCCATTTGTCGCCAGGCGGGGCAACAACTGGCAATCGAAAACTCTGCTTCTATCAATTTTTGATCTACGTTCGTCCATAGTATTAACGTTTTCGATTAAGAACTTGATAAATTTAAAAGGTAGAATCCAGACCCACAGACCAAATGCACGAAATCATGGAAACGATCGTTTAAACATTAAACAACAAGTAACCCGATAGGCAACAATCGCTCACCGTGGAGCCAGCATAATGTTTGGAGACATCATAATTTACGATGCCCAAAGGCAGATAACTCTGAACTTGAAACAGTGACCAGGAATTAATTCAAAAACATAAGATATTATGCCTGTTCTAGTTATCTGCAAGTATTAAAAAGATCTGAATAAAAATTGCATTGGAAACCTGGTGAAAGTGTAGTTTTCAGATACTCAAGGGCAGCTAACGCCGTAGTCAGTTATAGAATCTGACCAAAATTCAAACTCATCCATACTTTTATGTATGTCCTGGTAACCTACAGGGATGAAGAAAATCAAATGAAAAATGAAGGTGCTAGAGTGGTCACAACATTATATAGTTTTATTTTAGATGCTCAAGGGCAGCTAACTCTGTAGCTGGTGGATGGGTGTGGCGGAAAATCAAATTCATTCAAACTTTTATGGAAGTCCTTGTTACCTACAAATGAGGAAATCCATTCAAAAATGAAGGTGCTAGAGTGGTCACAACAGATCTCCCATTGTAAGTCTATGCAGATTTTTTATGATGCTCAAGGGAAGTTAACTCCACAGTCTACAGTTTGTTCTATTTTAAATTAAACCCATCCAAGCTTTTATGGTTGTCCTTGTTACCTGAAAGAATGAAGAAGATCCAATAAAATGAAGGCGCTAGAGTGGTCACAACATTATCGATCAATTTTTAAGATGCTCAAGGGCAGCTAACTCCATAAAAGGTGATGAGATATTGACTGAATTCGAACTCATCCAAGCTTTTATGGTTGTCCTTATCTGCAAGAATGAATATGATCTATTATAAAATGAAAGCACTAGAATGATCACAACAATTCTCTCATTATAAGTCTATGGTGATTTTTAAGACGCTCAAGGGCAGCTAACTCCACAGTCGCAGGTCTGATCTGGCCCAATTTTGAACCCATCTAAGCGTTAATAGTTGACCTTGTTACCTGCACGAATGAAGAAGATCCAATAAAAAATGAAGGCACTAGAGTAGTCACAACATTATCCATCAATTTTTAAGATGTTCAAGGAGAGCTAACTCCATAGTAGGTGATGGGATCTTGACGAAATTCAAACTCATTCAAGCTTTTATAGCTGTCCTTCTTATCTGCAAGAATGAATAAGATCCATTTAAAATTGAAAGCACTAGAGTGGTCACAACATTTCTCCCATTGTAAGTATATGGGGATTTTTCCAGATGCTCAAGGGCAGCTAACTCATAAGTCCTTGGTCGGATCCTGCAGAATTTCGAACCTATCCAATCTTTTATGAGAGTCCTTGTTATATGAAAGAATAAAGAAGATCCAATCAAAAATGTAGGCGCTAGAGCGGTCACAACATTATCCATCAATTTTTAAGATGCACAAGGGGATCTTGACAAAATTCAAACTCATCTAAGCTTTAATAGTTTTCCTTATTGTATGCAAGAATGAAGATGATCCATTCAAAATTGAAAGCACTAGAGTGGTCACAACATTTCTCACATTATAAGTTATTGGGATTTTTCCAAACGCTCAAGGGCAGGTAACTCATAAGTCCTTGGTCAGATCCTGCTGAATTTCGAACCCACCTGAGATATGATGGGTTTACTTGTTGCCTGCAAGAATGAAGAAGATCCAATCAAAAATGAAGGAGCTAGAGAGGTCACAACATCATTTGTTAATTTTTAAGGTGCTCAAGGGGTGTTAACTCCAAAATAAAATTATGTGATGGGATCTTGACGAAATTCAAACTCATCCAAGCTTTAATAGTTGTCCTTATTGTTTGCAAGAATGAAGAAGATCCATTCAAAATTGAAAGCACTAGAGTGATTGCAACATTTTTCCCATTATAAGTCTATATGGATTTTTCCAAACGCTCAAGGGCAGGTAACTCATAAGTCCCAAGTCGGATCCTGTTGAATTCCAAACCAATCCGAGATATTATGGGTTTACTTGTTACCTGCAAGAATGAAGAAGATCCAATCAAAAATGAATGAGCTAGAGTGGTCACAACATCATTCATTAATTTCTAAGATGCTCAAAGGGAGCTAACTCCAAAACAGGTGATGAAATCTTGACGAAATTCAAACTCAACTAAGCTTTAATAGTTGTTCTTATTGTATGCAAGAATAAAGAAGATCCATTCAAAACTGAAAGCACTAGAATGGTCACAACATTTCTCCCATTATAAGTCTATGGGGATTTTTCCAAACGCTCAAGGGCAGCTAACTCATAAGTCCTTCGTCTGATACTGCCCAATTTCGAACCCATCCGAGATTTTATGAGTGTCCTTGTTGCCTGCAAGAATGAAGAGGATCCATCAAAAATGAAGGCGCTAGAGTGGTCACAACACTATATATTGATTTTTCACACTCTCAAAGGCAGCTTACTCCGAAGTCAGTGATGGAATCTTGCCGAAATTCAAACCCATCCAAGCTTTTATGGTTGACCTTGTTACCTGCTAGAATGAAGAAGATCCATTGGAAAATGAAGGCACTAGAGTGGTCACAACTTTTCTCCCATTATAAGTCTATGGGGATTTTTTCCAAACGCTCAAGGGCAGCTAACTCATAAGTTCTTTGTCAAATACTAACCAATTTCGAACCCATCCAAGATTTTATGGTCGTCCTCGTTACCTGCAAGAATAAAGAAGAACAAATCAAAAATGAAGGAGTTAGAGTGGTCACAAGGTCTTCCCCATTATAACCCTATGGGAGCTATCTGTTGCCATGGAAACCAGAGTTCTGATCCGATCTGGCCCAAAACCTAATGGAATCAATCCCCTACCCCAATGATGCTTCTAATGAAATTTGATAACGATCAGCCAGCTGATCTCAGAGATATTCATGTTTGAAAGTGTGGACAGTGACGGACAGACGGACGGACAGACGGACGCCCACTCGACTCCCATCCTATAAGCTCACCCTGAGCCTTCGGCTCTGGTGAGCTAATAAGTAATAAATAAAGGATACTTTTCCGAGGCTTTCTAGTTTAAACCGCGAGGTGGGCGTAGCCCACCGAGCGTTTTAAACAGAAAGCCAAGGAAAAATCCTTTAATTAGCTTGTAGTATGGCGCAGGCGCAAATAAACACGTGATACTGACACCTGGCGAAATTTACATTCGCTCCTCCCTGCATCCGGCCTAAGCTGTCAATTATATTACATTTACCTACGGGTTAATTTGTCGCTATTTAGGAAGCTCCCGCCTACATCGCTGTTTAACTAAAATTGGAAGTTAGAGTACGGTTTTAAGCTCCTCCTTCGTCGTTATTCTAGGATGTCTGATTTAAACATCAGCAAAGATCAAATAAAAAAGCATCGGCCATACTACAAAGTATGTATAGAAATCATCACAAATGTGTTTCGAATTTTAAGTGTGGGCCTTTCACTAGCTTGAAATATTATCAATGCAATAGGAAAACAATTTCTGGTGAGACATTCCTGTTCGAGACAACTATATCAATAGCCCAAAAGAACCGCCTCATTGACTCTTACCTGCAGGCCTGGAAATATGTGTACGACTCTGGCTATTTGCCAGCGACTAGAGCCTGCCTGTAGATCCAGCAACTTGGGTTAAAATTTCAGTGAGTTTAGAAGTCTATTATTTGTCTGAGCCTTTAGCTGCTTCCATTCTTCATGTGTGCGAGCAGGGAAGCTCTGGTAAGACTGCGTTAATACGCAGTCTCGTCTGAGCCTTAGCTGCTCCAATTATTCAGCACATAAAGCGCCACCTATAATTTGCAGCAGACGACAATTTCAAATTTTGCCGCTTTTTCAAAAACATCAAATAAGGAGACTCGTCTGCTGGCAGACGATTCTCATGTAATAGCATGCTTTATTTTTTTCGAAAATTAGGAAAGATGTTGCAAAATTTGTCGTCTGCTGCAGTTGTGATTGGCGCTTTAAGGGTTAATAAGCACCAAAGTCTCATGTGCTGGTTCATTTTAGATTTTGCACTGTTAATTTCGCATGTATTTTTGTTTACTTCTCTAGTATGGAAGCAGTGTTGAACCGCAAATTTCACATTTCGCAAATTTCACACTGTGAAGAATTGGTACCAATTCTTCACAGCACGTGAAGAATTGGTACCAATGCGTCACATATTTCATACCAATATTTCATATTTTGTGAAATTTGCGCACGTAGTGAAATTATAAGTAGCATACATGCGCAATCTTCTTAATGATAAAAAAACACCCCAAATCTGCTGCATTTTGCAATCAATTCCAATTCTCCACATATATGTCAGGGTTTTATAACGTGGTTCAAACAGATTTAACCTTTAAAGGGTCATAATGAAATTTTGTTATCAGGATATTTCATAAACTATAACAGCTAGGAGCTTCAAACTTGGTCAGCTTATAGCAAATAATGAGTAGATTACCTGGTGAAAATTAAAAAAAAAATCATTATTTTTTTAGATATTGTTGCAAACTTTGACATAGAAAACTTGATATCTCAAAAACCATTACAACTAGGAGCTTCAAACTTGGTCAATTTATAGAGATAATAAGTAGACCACTTGGTGAAATTTAAAAAAAAATAATTATATTTTTTTGAGTTATTGGCCTTTGCCCATTTTTGACATAGAAAACTTGATATCTCAAAAACCGTTACAGCTAGGAGCTCCAAATCTGGACAGCTGATAGAGGGTAATGAGTAGATTAACTGGTGAAAATTAATAAAAATATATAGTCAGGAAAAAAAATCAGAAAAGTTAACAAGTACAGGCATTTTGTGAAGAAAAGGGTTTGACACCTTGATAAGGGGTAATTTGGTATGCTGAATCCGAAAACCAATGTTGGCAAGCTGAGAAATGACGTCTTAATGGCCTAATTTGCATATTTTCAAAATGGCCGCCAAAATCATGGAATTCGACATTATAACTGAAATATTTTATTTTTTGACAATGTTTTTGTATCCAAAATCATCTGTTTTATTTCCTAAGATCGTTTTACCATTAGAGTACATGGTTTTGGCGGCAATTAACATAATTATTTCAGGATATCACCGTATTCATGGTAATAAATGTCCATTTAGTCTTAACATCATTAAATAAACTTGCCTTAT
Source organism: Loripinus fragilis (assembly GCA_964019695.1). Classification (NCBI taxonomy): domain Eukaryota; kingdom Metazoa; phylum Mollusca; class Bivalvia; order Lucinida; family Lucinidae; genus Loripinus; species Loripinus fragilis. Next base: position 35,221,659 of record OZ026520.1, on the reverse strand, counting down.
TCAGTATTCTGCTTTTTAAATGTTAGTTTTATTCATAGCACGATTTTGGACTGTTTACCAGCTTTTCAAGAATAGAATTAGAAAGAAATTTTGATAATCAACAAGTTGTTGTTTTAAAATAGATGTGTCATAATGGCCATGCCCAAAAAAAATTACGGTACATTTTGTATCTATAAAAAGTAACAGCATGCTCATTCCTTAGTACCCTAGGGTCTTATTAGTACAACCTTGCACGATCAGGAAAACTTTTATTGTGTGTCAAATTGTTTTGGGAGACCACCTAAATGGGGAAAAATATTGCCCTAAAGAATAAACCTATTTAGGCTATGTTAAATTGCATGGTTTCCATGGCAACGCATAATGCGCTACTTAAGAATGGGGATGTCCCTACAAAAGTACTCATATCCCAGCAGCAACTAATCCGAAACTTTTAAACTTGATACCAACTGAATGTTAAGACATAGGACTTTCATCCAATATTCAGATATGCAAATTATCAAATTTGCATATTCATGAATATTAATGAAAATTTTAGAAATAAGAGAAAAATCGTGAAAATTAAGGGGGTGTCCATGCAAATTTATCCACATCTCACCTGCTTACTATCCTATACTACAAGCATTGGTACCAATTTAATGCTAATTCATATCATATTTACTTAATGGACCAATATGCAAATTATCTAAAAATTGTATTTATGAATATTAATTAAATATTAGAAATGAGAATAAATTAGAGAACAATTAATAAAATGTACATGCAAAATTACTCATATCTCAGCTGCTATTTATCCTAGATTGCATACTCACTTACTTTCTAAACTTGTTCCAAAATTAAAGTCCAGATAAAGTTCTAAAATAGTGTTGTTTGATATGCAAATTATTTAATTTGTTTATTAATGACTGTTTTTGAAGATACAACCTCATTGATTCGTTTTCAATTTTTCTTTAGTTTTCTATGGTTTTCATCAATATTCATGAATATGTTTGTTAATTTATAGTATATCTGACCATTGGAAGTAAATACTATGTCTCAGCCTTAATTTGATACTAAGATTAATTGTCTAGAGCAATTTAAAGATGAGATAGGACTAATTTTTAGAAGTAGACCCCACTAATTTTTCTACGTTTTTTCTCTCATTTCTAACGTTTAAATTAATATCAATAAATTTAAAAAATGGATAATTTCACATAATGGCTATTGAGTAAAGTAAAATGTCTTAGCTTTAAGTCGGTACCAAGTGTGATAGTCTAGGAATATAAGCAGCTACGATATGAGTATTTTTGTATGTACACCCCCTTAATTTTATTACCATTTTTCTCTCCTTTCTAACATTTAAATTAATATTCCAGAATATAATCAAAAAATGATTTGCATATCCGATCATGGCATGAAATGTGCTATGTCATAGCATTTATTTGCTACCAAGCTTGTTAGTTTATGACAATCAGCAGATGAGATATAGGTAATTTTGTAGATATACCCATTTTAATTTTTCTGCAATTTTTCTTTCTTTGTTTAATGTTTTCATAAATATTCACAAATACGTAAATAAGATTTGTATATCAGACTATTGTGTTAAAGCACTTTGACTCACCACTCATTTGGTACCAATTTTGGAAGTTTAGAATAGTAAGCAGCAGACATATGGGTTATGTTGTACGTACAACCCTTTAAATTTTCTAACATTTTTCTCTTATTTCTAATGTTTTCATTAATATTCATGTATATGCAAATTAGATAATGTGTTTATCATACTATAGGGTTAAAGTGTATTGTCTCAACTTTAATTTGGTAACAAGTTTGGTAGTATAGAAAAGTTAGCAGCTTACATTTAGGTAATATTGTACAAATCCTCCTATTTTTTCTACCATTTTCTCTTATTGCTCATGTTTTCATAAATATTCATGACTATTGAAATAAGATTATTTGTATTTCGTACCATTGGATTTTTGTCTAGGCTTTGATTTGGTACCCAGTTTGATAGTCTATGATAACTAGCAAATGACATATGGGTAATGTGTATAGGTACACCCCCTTATTTTTTCTACGAATTTGACTTTTATTTTTTTTATTAATACTCATGAATATCGTAAGCGAAAATTTGCATATCAGCACATTGGATAAAAAACTATGTCTGGGCTTCAATCCGGTACCAGGGTCAGTAGTCTAGGATGAGTTGCTGCTTAGATACGAATCATTTTGTAGGTACACCCACTTTCTTTATAATCACATTGTGTAGTTTCACATTATGAGGCAAGGGTATATTGTTCTAGCCAGTTTTTTCTTTGCTATTTAGCTACCATTTTGTTTCGCCAGTAACTGACAGCTTGTTTTCCTTGAATAAATGGAAGAAAGAAAAAATCTATGAAAGTATAAGCAGCACGCAAGTGTCAATCTTGGGTCTGCTTGCAAATGACCCAGCTACAGTGCCCGATGGGTTGTCATGGACACCATGCAATTTTATGTAATCCAAATAGGCTTATTTTCGGAGACAATAAGAAATTTTGGCATTTAGTCGTCCCATTGAATAATTTCGCATCCATGAATAATTGTTGGGTGCAAGGTAAGTCGAATAAGCCCCCTCCCGAGGTGTGTGTATGTGGGAGGGGGGAATAGTTTGTCCATGATTTAACCTCTATTTTTACTTTCATAAATACTCATGAATATGCAAATGATATAATTTTATTATATGACTATTGGATGGAAGGACTTGTCAAATTGTATCACTGATGATATAATAACATGCAACATGGACAGTTTGGGGGTAGAATTCAGTTTATATTTTCTTTATTTATAATTTTCCCTTATTTTCTGAAATTTTCATCAGTATTGATGAATATGCAAATTAGATAAACTAATCTGCATATCAGACCATTCCATCAGATGAAAGTACTATATCTAAGCTATAATTTGCTAGCAAGTTTAATAGTGTAGGGTGAATTGCTGATGAGATACGAGTCATTTTGTAGGTACAGGCCCACTTTCTTTAAATTCGCATTAACCCCCTCCCCTATGTTACAGAATTTTGCTTAAATCGCTATATTTTCCTGCAAACAATAGCAATATCCTTGTGATGCATTTTTTAAAGTTCTCATTTTAATAAAATCATTCTTGACACATTTGGGCCAGATAATATGCACGAACTATCATGAAAAAAAACGTAACGAAGTCGGAAGCAAGATTTTTTGCTCAAGTTGTCTCCCCTGATTACCTCTTGGTCATATTTATAATTCTAAATGCATAAATTGATGCCAGTGAAGATCCCCAATCATGAGAAGATGCTTTTGGATTTATTTGTACCAGTTTGGCATCCTTAAAATGTTACTCTACAGATTTTTATGGATTTTTCTTCAATTTGGCGGCCATCTTGGAAATATGCAAATTAGATAGTGAAGACGCCATTTTTTAGCTTGCCAACATTGGTTTTTGGATTCAGCATACCAAAATACCCTTAGTAGGCATCTCAAAACCTTTTCTTCACAAAATGCCTGTACCTTCTTAAATAAGCGTCTTTTTCTGTGTTTTTTTCCTCACTAATAGTTCTTTTTTAGTTATTGCCTTTGCATTTTTAAGTTAATGTCCTTTGCAAATTTGGACATCAAAAACTTCCAATAATCATATCTTAAAAACTATTACAGCTAGTAGCCTCAGATTTGGTCAGCTGAAGATGGCTGATGAATATATTACCTGGTGAACATGATGGTGGACAAGCTAATGGTTGGGGGCATAGCGTTTCATAAACACAATTTCTAGTTTTAGATTAAGAATCTTTAGAGATTTCCCAATCAATGCAGGAAAATTTTCAATCAGTATAGCAAAGAAACATAGTCTCTGGTCCAGCTATGTATTTACAGAGCTTATATGCGCCTTCTGGAATATGCAAAAATAATATTTTCTCAGGGTGAGGCTTGTATATAGCTAAATGAGAGCTAGATTCAGCTTTTCAACAATTCCATATATCTTTGAATAGTAGATCCCTTTTTGTAACTCACGTTGTGGTCATAGGATGTCCGTCCTGCCAGCTACCCATCCGTCCTTCCGTCGTCCGTCAATAATAGCTTCCTCCTAAACCACTGGGTGAAATGTCACCAATGTTCACTTGGTTGATCGATCCCCTTTCAAACTTGTTCAAAGATTTCAACCTTATGTAGAAATCTGGTTGCCTTGTCGAGCAAAAAGTCAACTTCATGTAAAAAGACCACCCAGTACTCTCTACATTATGTGACATATGTACCTATTTTGAGGTTGCTACGTCCAACAGCTTAAGAGGAGGTGCATTCGTAAGAAACGCGAAGAAAGCACGGATGGACGGGCGGATAACTGGCCGAATTTGGTAAATTATTGGTATATGCTTTTTACTTATAGAAAAAGCGGATATAATATGATAAAGCGATTAACTCTCATTGTAAGCAATAGCTAAAGGAAACACGTTGGGTGCAACCGAAGTCAGTGATAAAAAGAATCTTTCTCATGAGACTAGATATTACAAATTCTGTCACTGACATCTGTGAAGATTAACTATTAGTGAAAATTTGGTACCAATTCTTCACATCTGTGAGCATTCGGTACTGATTCTTCACATTTGTGAAAATTGAGTACCAATTCTTCACATCTGAGATAAAATCGAACCAGTCCTTCACAGATGGCATAGACGGATGGCTGAGAATGGGTTTGCTACCCCCCCCTAGGGAATTTTGCAGACATATCCTATCTTGTAGAGAATTGAAAGCCAAGTCTTTTAAGAGATGTTTGCACTCTGTGCTCCGGGGCGTTAGTCTGTAAGAGCCTGTAACATACGTTACTTTATCAAACTAAGAAAAAGTAAATTGAAAGTTTGGGCTACAAATTTAAGACATTAAAATATTTATTTTCAAAAATCATTCATATAGTCTGCATACTGGATATCTTAACTACGTATGACAGCCATTTGAACAAAATTGCGACTTTCTAAGGTGTCATATGCGTTACATAAATCAGATAACCCATTAAAATTTGCAAGTGTGGCTAACATCATTTACATTCACAATCTCTCTGTGTGTTTTGCAAAATGTTTTTAACCATGTCTGACTAGCTTATGCAATTTGCTAACAGAAAAATTAAAGTTTGTTTCCCTAGCTTAAATATTTTTTTCTGAAATAAGCAATTAAACAATCCTACCCCTACCCAGTTTTAAGGTGAAATGTTTGGTATTAAAACTAAAGTAAAAATAGTTAAAAAATATTTGCAGTTGATGAATGTGTTTCATTGTTTGGGATTTATTTGCTTATTTGAAAAGACTCATAAATCTGCAAGTTTGTTGCAAATTTTTTTAATATCAGAGGCTGTAGCATATGTTACCTGATGTATTAAATGGGCAAGCTCATTGTCTTTACGTAAGATATGCCTAAAAATGTTTTAATCTCCTCGAGGGAATTTTGCAGACATATTCCTTCTTATAGTTCAACTCAAGCTTCATCGAATAAGGGATGTTTGCACTTTCTATGTTGGGGTGTTAGTCTGAAACAGCGTGTTACATGCGTTACTATATCAAATAAAGGAAATGTAGTTTGAAAGTTTGAGCTAAAATTGTGAAAAACTCGCAGCTGTTGGATATCTTACATTGTTTAGGGATTTTAAACTGGCTGATATGATAAAGACTTATAGATCTGCTAGTTGTCATCAAGTTTTAAAGATCAGAGAGCGTTACATATGTTAGCGTGATGAGTAAAATCATCAAATAGTATTTTGACATCAAGCTGAGTAAGGGCCTGCTCCATCCTAATCCCCTTTGGAATTCTGCAGACAAATTATATCTTATGTAACCATTCAAGGTGCATTTAATAAGAAATGTTTGCACTCTGTAAGTCAGGGTGTTAGCCTGTAACAGCTTGTTACATATATTACTATATCAATTTGAGAATAAGAAATTTGAATGTTTGAGCTACCAAAAAAAGACATTAAAATTATCTAATAAATTGACATTCTTATAGTCTTTATACTGGATGTCTTTACTACATATGGAAGCTGTTTAACATTAATACGGCTAAATGTGGTGTTATGTGCATTATATGAACCTAATTATAATTTAAAAGCTATAATTGTGCCTATCATCATGTAGTTAAACAACTACTTTGACTTGGTTTCAAACTGTTTTATTAGATTTTACAAACATATACTCAATTGATGAATAGGAAAAACCAAGTTTGCTTTTCTATCTTAAATATATTGTCTTATAGGAGCTAATACACAGCCCTACTCCCAGTTTTACAGAGAAGTGAATTTTGTTATTACCGTTTGAGTAAAACACATGAAAGCGATTACAGCGTGTGGATATTTTTCATTTTCTTAGTCTGTCTTGCTCACATATCTACAAGATGTCATTAAGTTAAAGATCAGGACACTTAATGTGTACTTATAAGTCTTTGGTGCCAAAACACTAGAAATTCTACTCATTTCTGATTATCAAGCCCATGGACTGTTGTTACAGATTTTATCAATGACCTTTTGGACACATTTCCTAATATTGTGCATATAATGCTAAATATAGAGCCACAAATAGAAAAGATAGTTTTACATTTTTACAAGAAAATACAATAAATACAATTAAATGGTCCAAACTATTTCTCGTCGATTTAACACTCATGTTAAACGTTTGTCGTTGTCTGCTTCTGTGGTAATCATTATTATCTTACGCCTTCTTGCAACTAGTAGAATCATCACACAATATTTCAATCATTTACTGTTATTCAATTTTACCACAAGTCCACTCAAAATTGATGAGCCATTATCAACTTTCCAATTTTGCCATTTATGGCTTGGAACATTCGGAAACTGATATGAATTCCTAATAGTTGGCTCTTTGAGTATGTGTTTCAAAAGTGATACTCTGCAAGTAGGAGAAAGACTAAAGCTTTACAAGGAGGAAAACTATGCCATTAAGAGCAATGAGTACCTGGACTGATGTACCCTGATATTTCTGTGATAAAGAATCATATCGTATCACAGCAGGTAAAGCAATGAATGGCAGGATGAACAGAGCGCAAATTAGACCCTTTCAATTCAATGATTCACTAAGATAAGAGCGCTTATTAAAGGATGTAACATATATAACTCATCATAATAAATGAACAAGGGCATTGTCGTGACTTTCTTTTTGATTACACAGTCAGAGGCAAGTGTTTTCAATTTCAGTGTTTTCAATGGATCATGAAATGAGGCACCTTATCAACTTGTTTACTCTGTATAAATCTTCCATAGAGCATAATATAGAACTACTGGTTATCCCATTCTACCTATAGTCCACTTTCCTTCTTTTGAATGCAACAGCTAATGATATGGCTGCAAAAACTGAGAATTCATAGGTTTCACATTATTTTAAGACATGCTTCAATGTACTGACATCAAAAAACAACCAACTGCAAACATAGTTGATGGCAATGTCCAACTTCATATTCTTTCTCTTATACCAGATACCAGATAACTTTCAAGGTGTGACAGAAATTGTTTCAGACGGTCTGCCAAAACCATCAAGAGTCAACATTGTAACTAAAGAAAACTTGTAATGTTCTTTGGGCGCAGCAAAATACTATTGATTTAAGACCTGAGGATGTGATCCATGGACCAAAGGACCGAAGAACTGCTTGCGTAGGTCAAATACCCACTGTGTTTAAATGTGACACTTAGGTAACAGTATGAGTTAACTGTTTCAAGTGTACAATTTGCAGACTAAATTGTATTAAAATGTTTTCCATTTGAATTTAAGACTACTTCTTTGGATTTATCTGCATTAATATGTAGCCTCTAGGGTTTATAGAAATCATCAAACATACCTAGAAAGGTCTGTAATAATGCTTCTTTAGTGTTAGCTAATAATACAATATCGTCTGCATATAGAGTAATGAATTAATTGAAAGTCCATTGATTGAAATAACTGAAGTAAATGAGTTTAAACTCTTTACAAGATATGTATAATGAACCATTGCATGTCCATTGGCAGAATGCATTTGTATACAAACTGTAAACAAATATGTGTAAGTTAACACCAAAAGCGATGGCAGCTGAGCTGCCTCCCTTAGCTGTAAACCAACTAGAACAAAATGAAACCAACAATTCTCCAGTGATAAATGGTAAACCTGTCATTATTGTAGTTATTCCCCGAATCATTACAATCGAACTTTTAAAGCAGTTGAAATATTACACTGAGATTAGTGGCAGTTCAGCTGCCACCAAAAGCGATGTAAAGTAACACCTTTTTACAGTGCAATTTACATCTCATACGACTGGAACCGTCTCTCTATATACAACAGTACAGTGTGAAGTGAAACCTGTGTAAAACGGCCACTCAAGAATAGGCAAAACAAAGATCTTAATGACAAATGGCAGCTTAATGAAGGTCAGAAGTGTTGCAGAATATTCTGCAATATTTTTAACCTGCATTTAGCGATAATTGGTCTTGAAAACCAGTTTTCGTTCTTTTTGAGAGTGGCCGTTTTACACAGGTTTTACTGTAACTCGTTACTCCTAGAAATAACAGGAAATCTGTGATTTTATACAGGAAATTTTACTGAACATTTGCTTCACTTAAATCGTCATAAAATTTTATCTACACATAAACTTACTGTTTTAAAAGTCATTTACAGCAGAGCGTGGTTAATAAATGTAAAATCTATTGATCTGCGCCAATCATCCATCATACGAGGGCTTTTCGAAAAGAATTGCTTCTTTCAAAATGTAAGAAAGCACTCCCCGTGACTAGATATACATGATTCCAACCAAAGGACCCGATTCCAGAATCAGCCACGTTTTCATCAATCTACACTGTTTGTGAAAGATTAAAATAACTCTTCATGACAGAAATAATCATAATTTAGAGTCTTTTACCTGTGACCTCTTGGTTTAAACATTTTTTATCTCAAATAGACACATACACATAAAATAATTACAAACATTGTAAATAGAATTTGAACGAAAACTAGAGCGTATTCAGTTCGTCTCCTTAGACATACATATAGTGTACTTCATACATGGCATTTAATATTTCAAACATGGAGTGGCAGAATATAATGTAGTAACAAAAATTTAGAAATGAAACATGATATATTATTTGGAGAAAGAAAATATATCACCAAATAAGAAATATAGAGTTTGGAAATGCAAGAGGTTGGGTGGAAGAGAAATGAGCACTGGGATGCAACTTAGTAAATTAGATAAGCTACGCATACCTGTAAGCCTCCAAGCTTCTAGTAACATTTATTTACACAATATATTACTGGAGGGGCACTTGCTGTCTTGAACTAGAATCTGTTAGAAATGTGTCGCTATTTGTCTCAAGGGAGAGAGTGCTATTATCGTAGAGCAGCGTATTCCGTGTAATTGCACATAAATGTAAGACGGTTGCCATCAAAGCAATCCACTTTATTACAAACTGGGCAATTTCATACTTATTCTTTTGTGCAAAATTCATAGATCATGAAAGAGGGTTAACGGAATTCTAGAAATTTATTTAATGCTTGTCATGAGATTTCAAATAATGTGGCATTTTGACAAGTGTAGACTCGGACGAGCCTGTGCAGCCCCCTTTTAAGCTTAGAAAATCCAAATGGTGTTCAGTCAGTAGCTTAACAGTCATAGTATACTCAAGCGACTAGCAAAGGCTCTGATCAGACTGCGCGTATGCGCAGGCTGATCTGAGCCTTTGCCGGTCGCACAGACCACATTGTTGGAAATCTCGTGTCGCGGCTCATTTTATGCTTGTCCAACTCACATGCTATAGCTGATGTGATTCCACGTTCTATGGCAACGTACCTTGATCTACGCTGTTTACAAACCCTACCAATAATGTCAAGAACGAATTAATCAAGTCGATTTTCACAAAGCTGAAACTTTTATAGTCAACCAGGAATCAATCGAATGAAAACAAATCGAAATGCCGCTTTATCTATTCACTGCTGGGCAACACCAAGACACCACAGAAGTCATTTTTCACTGAAAGAAGTGACTTTATCGGGGTACAAGGCTGTTTCTGATAGATGTAAGTTTGTTCTAAAATTCTTATTTTATACTACTATGCAGCTAAATGATAATCTTTTCACAGCAAAGCAAATATCACTTTAAGAAGGTAATGCTTTTATATGTGGCTTAATCATCTAGATATTAAGCATTTTTTTTCGTAAAATTGTGATTATTTTCTTATCCATTTATTCTCATTGCGAGAGAAAAAAAAGTTAAGTTTCATGTATGTTTTAATAACGCACTCTTATCAAAGACCTATATGCCACAAAATCAATATATTTTCCAAAGAAGCTGACTGAATTGTTCATTGGATCAATTCTGTATACTTTAAGATGATAACCATAAACGTTGAAATTTACCATTTTAAAACTTACCAGGCAACACTTTTAGGCGGCGTTTAAATGATTTTCATGTTTAAAATTCGTATTAATGATGCAAAAGATAATCTATGTTATGTTTTGGGTATCGTACTATTTTTGATCAATGAATACGAGACAACCACGCATCTTTGATTACCATACCCCACCGACCAAAGTCAAAGCTGATACCCCACTAACCCTCGCTCAGAAGAGTATAAATTTAATCCACCAGCTCGTGTAGTATTTCACCTGCCCCAGTTATCTACTTATAACTTTTGCAATCAGTTTGGACCCACATCAATCCCGCCGAACACTCTGATGCTATTCCTAAATGAAAATTCTAAAAAAAGTTGGTGTTGAAAAAAAAACAGTAGACGTCAACAGTAAAAAAATCGAAACATGCACAGACCTCCGATTAAGTAATAGTTTTACCATGGGTTGTCCGCCTGTACGTTGAGATAATCCACGAGCTTTAGCGAGTGGATTATCTTACGTACAGGTGGACAAACATGGTATAACTTTTTTGTACCACCTACACCAGTGTAGAACTTGCATATCATGAGATATTTCGTGCTAAAGTTGGTAAGGGTGGTATAGTATCGTTTATCTAATGGGTAACTAGTGGACATTTCAAAAGCATTTTTAGTTGATGAATATGACTTTTAGGATATCAACTAGTGCAGACAATGATTGGATGCTGAGAACTGTTGCAGCTCATCTGAGTCGTCATTGCTTATTAATACTACATTAAGGGTGCCAGGTATAACTGGGCCCGAGGTTGAAAATATTTTTTCATGCTGAACTCAAATGAGCACAACAGCTCTATGACATAAAAAACTTAAATGCTGAAAAAGTAGGACTAGTCTTGCATTCAAACTCTCAAATGTTATGTCTATTAAAACTCTCAAATGTTATGTCTATCATCGGCAAATACATGTTAAAATGTCCATTCATGAGCATTATATATTTCACACTCAGTTGAGTTGAACACGAATGGAGTTTTATAGCTTCAAGACCATAATTAACCGTGCTTGCAAATCTGTACAATGAGCGGAGGCATGAGTATTTCACTTGAATGTCTGAATTTGGTCATACGAGTTGACATCTTTCTGGACTGTCCGTTTATCACATGCACATAAAATAGTATATATATACTTAACTCCTTACAAGCAGACAATTACAGACGGACAATTTAACATACATTCGTTTGTTTAAATTTCAAAGGCCCAGACAAGTAAGATATTTGATCGTAAAATTACAGTTACAGTAAAACCTGTGTAAAACAGCCACTCAAAAATAGGCAAAACAAAGATCTTAATGGCAAATGGTAGCTAAATGAAGGTCAAAAGAATTGCAGAAAGCTTTCCTTGGAGCATTCTGTAACACTTTTGGCCTGCATTAAGCGATAATTGGTCTTGAAAACCAATTTTCGGTCTTTTTGAGAGTGGCCGTTTTACACAGGTTTTACTGTACTGTATTATACTTCAATTAATTTGTGTGTCGTGGGTGCTCAAAAGAACCGGTTCCTTGCGACGATTATTTTGAGTACCAACAACATTTGTCTTGTTAGAAAAATATTACGCACCCAGTCTAATCTGGAGACTTGTACATGTATCTGTGTTTCAATGCTGTTTATTTATTTTAGAAGGAAACTCTTGAGAGAAGATATGTTGAAAACGATGATGTATTTGCTCATCTGCATACATTTATTCTACACGTCTGAATCATCAAAGATTCCACAAACCGGCTTTGGTGTCAACCACTGTGGCATGCATAGGATACAAATACGCATTCGTTACAAAAATTGTGTACCAGTCAAAGTACGAGCACGAGCGTGTAATGGCGCATGCGAATCTTATACCAAAGTTTCTACAACGTATCCATGGGATCTAGAACAGAGCTGCAATTGCTGCCAATACGCAGGGCGGAAGTTGAAACGATTCGGTATGAAGTGCCCGGATAGGACAAATAAACGGAAGTTCAAGTTGGTTGTCATGTCCATAATGCTACCACGTGGTTGCCGCTGTAGACCCTGCTCAACTATACCAAACGCTGTTAAGGCACCAGAAAGGACCATGTTTAATACAAGCCCTATTATCGGTGATATGGACATCTTCAAACGTCTTTGACATTTACACAACACATTTTCGTGTGTTGTTTCTGTTGTACACTGTAAAACTATGTGTAAGTTCACACCAAAAGAGTGGCAGCTGAGCTGCCACCCCTTTTGGTGTAAACTTACAAAATCTCTAATTAAAACACATTGACGCCAGTTATTCTCCAATGATATATGTTAAACATATCTACCTATTATTGTTGTAGTTACTCTTCAGATAAGTACAATCAAACAGAGGAAATCTTTCACAGTAGTTGAAAGGTTATAAAAAGACCTGTGACGGTTCAGCTGCCTCCAAATTTGGTGTAAAGCTGTTTTTAAGTGTAGGAATACTTTTCAGGTTGTCAATAAGCTTTGCTATCCCCCGACGAAGTCGCAGGGTAAAGTTTTGGCATCGTCTGTCCGCGGACTAATATTTCAGTACCTTTTGGTCTGATTTGATGCAATTTGGGTATGATAGGACTTTTTGGTTACTGTAAGGCGGCACCTCATGAATGCGTAATTAGGACTGGTCTACCTTAGACATAGGTAAAAGCTAAAAATGAGGCGTGGTTTTATTCAAAAGTAACTGTATCATTTTGCGCCATTACCTCAGTATAGACGCAAAACACATTTTTTAGTCCTTAAACACCAGCTGAAAAAGTCTATTTATAGTCAAGGAGCTAGGTTTTTGAAAATTGACTGGGAACAATTGTGCAGCCAGAAAAGGGTTGACTTCAGAAATAGTTAGAACTACCCTTCTACAACATTTCTAGGCATGTCATACAGTCAAATTGTGGTAGCAGTTTTCCAGGAGGATGCGTTTTGTACACCTACCCCATTTTTACTATAAAAAACAGAATGACATTTGAATAAGAAATGGTATCCAGGTTGTATCCAGATGGTGCATATGGTCGTTTTTCTACTGCCAAAACCTCGATAAGGGCCTAAACAATTATGAAAATAAATTGTTTGCATCCAGAAGCACAACTTTTATGTTATAACTGTCATTTACGTTATATCTTCAATTACGCCTTATAAAATCAATTAATTTTGGTCAAAGTTTAATTGTATAAGTTCTATAATGGGTATATACCTTTTAAATAACATGCTTGGAAAAGATAATTACCTGACTGTTTCAAAACTGCAAACATCTTGTTTCTATCATAATTACTTTAAGAATTATTAGCTGTTGAATATGATTACCCCACCAAAACGGTGAATATAGTTAGAACCATTTCACTTTGCAAGTTAGCATGCAATACCATCTGCTGACATGTTAAACCATAATTGAGCATTCTATCGATACACGATAGTAAAAGGCTATACTTAACTGCGTGTCTGCTGTTAAGTTCCATATTTTGATGCTTCTATGACAATATGTAACGTACATTACAAACATTAAGACTTCCTATATATATTGCTAAATACCTTATATCATATGTCATATGGTATTTTATTTAATTTCAAACCTGTTTTGTTCTAAATTAATAACAAGACAGCAGTTTGTTCTAAAATATTTATCAGTTTTTATTAAGTTACTATATCTATATAAACATTTACATTAGCAATAAAACAATTTTAAGCTTCCATCTCTACGAAATATCATTTTGATTTGTCCAAAGTTAAAGATTCTAAAACACATATTAAACAAAGACATAGACAGCTCTTTAGTAGTAGTAGAATGCATTCCATTTCTGTCAAATTTATCAAAGTAACATATATAACCATATCAAATATCACAAGGTCCTATGTTTGTCCTAAATGTTATCAAGACAGTATACGATTGGGCCCTGAAAAGCTAAACTATGAAGGATGTAGAACTTTGTAATATTCATCACAGACATAAACAACACAACTTAAATTTATTTAATGAAGTCTCATTAGTCATTTGAAAAAAAAATTATGTACCCAGTTTACTATTGTACACATTCTGCAAACAAAGTCAGTAACATAATATAGGTTAGCTCCTTGTATAATACCTAGGTATATTTCCCATAGAAAAAAATACAATTTACTAAATGTTAAGAGAAACGGTAACAAAATTAAACTATTTTTCTTTGCTTACATTCCAGACAAAATCAATTACCTAAGAGTTGGTAGGATAAAATTTATATATATATATTACAATAGAGATTTTGCATTATACGTGTTTGTAATCAGTTATTTTTTTAAAGATAATCTCTAAAAATCAAATTGTATACTGACATTTATATGCATATGTAGATGATGACACATTACTTGTTTCAGCTTTTAAATAGATTTTAGTTTATTTTCAGCATGCCTTTAATAGTTTATTTAATGAAACTGTTAGTACCTTTGAACATTCGCTTAACTAATATCACTTTATAAGGAGAGGTTTTATATTGAAGAAACATTTCCCTGAATATGATTAAAACCAGTCATCATGGAGGACAACGATCTCTTGTTATATAATCATATCCAAGGAACACATGTTAATGACTGCTTAAGAAGCTATTTTAACACATATGACATTATCAGTCAAGAGTTATGGCAGGCTGAATAAGACATTGTGACACTCAGGTAATGTTAAATATGCTTTAAAATGTCCTTTAAGATATTGGATTGAAAAGTAAAACGTATAAAAACATGCAGTCATGAGATCTTACTCAGTTTTAGCAATCGACGCTTAAATAACTGATGATAATTTTCACAAAATAGAATGTGGCATGGCTAAATTATTACAAGAGTCTTGATATGTATATAAACATAAGCATGAATAAGTGATATAAAATTAAAATCAACACAGCTTTTTTTAAAAAAATATCTTGCTTTCTCAGACAGAAAAGAAATGCATTACACATAAATAAGAAATTATATAAAAGCACAAAACATGTAGAGGGTAGTGATTTGTAGAGACATACAAAGAGTCAATTGTTCTTACAAACACTTTGTGCAGTAGTCTTTGCTATCAATTACAATTAAAGACTTAAATGCAATGCCTAGAAAGGATGCATGAAAGTATATAATATATTATTATGCATGTCATATTGGCAATGCTTCCTTCCAAACGAAATCATACCTCTTTTACTTTTAAAGTTAAGTATAGATCTTAGAGGTTAATAAAGCAGTGCCTCTATTGTTGTATATGTTATGTGATATAATATACAAGATATTGAATATCTTTGATATGATCTTTGACAGTAGCACAAGTGTGAATTTCGTTGCCATAAAATGAAAAACACAATTGCTGACCTCTCTTATGTAATTTATACATGCATATGAAGATTTGAACCAACATATGTGATTTTGGTACCTACCTCACACGGGCAAATGCACCGTTTAATCCCCCATGCTGATGCAGTGGAGCTAGCGTTTGTCTTCATCTACATATAAAAGCAGCAAATGCTTTGATGTGTCTAATGACATATTTTACGGGCTGGCATGAGCCTTCATTGCTGAGCTATAATAAAATGTGCTTACTAATTTGATATTTTATTTACGTTACTATTTATCATCAATTTAGTTTGATTTGGAACATACAAACGATTAATGGGATGCCATTCTTGCATCAATGATTATGTCCTCATTTGACATGCTGAATATCGTAATGATTTTATATGAACAAATTCCACGTTTAGACTAAGCCTAATTGATAGAAATAATGCAAAACAAAATTTCAAATAATTTATTTGAGACCATTCATTTTACAACAGCTACAATATAATCTTTACAATGCAAGAGAGTTGTTCTAAGTAATAATTCTTAATCTCTAAAATGTATAACCATAAAAAATCCTGTTTCAATGCTCTATAACATTGCAGAACCAGACAAAGCGTATAATAAATGTCACCATCTCCTTAACCATTTTAAGTCGAATGAAACTTCCCACTTTTATGGACCAGTCCATTTTCGTCTTCAGGGTTGTTGGGTGTTGTTTTTCATCCTTATTCAAATTTTAATAGAACATTCTGTAAGCAAACAGTAGAGAATCTGATCAGACACTGCAGTCTGTGGCGTCTGATCTTGGCCTGTACTAATTGTCTTTGTCCCACAAAAAGGACGCTAGTCTAATATGGGTTAAATACTTTTGTTGTATATGTTACTCACATCAGTTTTATTGTTTCTTCATCGAACTGGATAATGATTGGATATAGAGCGGGTTTAACCATATGAATAGGCATGGCGTTTGCCATAATTAGGGCAGAAACCGTAACGATAAAAACATTTTTTTGCTTTGGCAAGGATAAACATTTGTCTTTAATGTCTCATTTCTCGATTTCAACCGATAGAGGAAAAAAAGGTAATTTTAGGAATAAAGCATAAGTCTTTTTCCCCAATTCATAGCTATCAATATAGTTATTTTAGTCAATAGCTGACAAGCTATAATTGCATGTACTTTGGTGGCATCCACACTTGGTGAAATAGTGCTGTCATTTAATTAATATTGTATTTAGTAGACGTAACATATATAACTGTAATAACAGGTGCCAAAATTAGTTTAAAATCATATTGCTAATAAATTTCTTTCAAATAAAAGTTGATATTGATACGTTAGAATAAGAACTAACTGGATATTAGCACTTTAAGTATTCCTATTATTTTAGGGTAATGTAGTGAATTTGGCTATTGCAGGGTGACGCCTTATCATCTGAAAAGCTAACGCACTTCATTATGTGGCTAATATAATTTGGTTTTAGAAATTTACAGTCTTCAAATCTCATTTGGTAGAGGGCGTTTGATAGCCCATAATCTAATGATATTACTGCATTAAATAGTAATACATTTGAAAGTAAGTAACGTATATAACTGTAATATCATGGTTAAACGCATCCTGGCTGTTTGCTGCATTCCATTTAATGATTTTAAGGCTATCGTCATGTCCATAAAGAAGAATTTAGTATAAGTCACAGATACAATATATTGCAACAGAGAATGTACATGTAAATTATGTAATACACACATTCCTGAGTGGTATGTTCTTTCTTTGATTTGTAACAAACCTAAAACATGACAAACATAATATAAGAATAATGTTTAAATACGATTATAAATATGCTATTTTACTTGATAAATTAAGCAATGGGGAAGATTTCATTTATTTTTGAATTTGGATACATTATATTCAGGGGGATGGGGTAAATCACCCCTTCCGTTGGATAATTTCACGGCTAATATACCATATATACAAAATTTGTATATTGCTTTACTGTTGTATGCCATTGCATACATATAATGTATAGATTTAAAGGGAAATATGCTGAATAGGAAGCAATGGGTAAACGTGAGGCGTGATTTCCCCTCAATTCACCTAAGCCCCATTTAGAGTAGGGTACGTTCAAAGATGACGTCCTACAGCAAAACTGCTACCAAAAATTTAACTGTACGACGTACCTAGGAGTATTGCAGAAGACCCCATGATTGCATTCCTGCAGTCAAACCTTTTCTGGCAGGTAAGTTGTGCCAAGTCAAAAACTAAAGCCTGTACAGAAATCAGCGCCTGTACTATTAATTCTTCACCAAATTAAAAATAGAACCTGGTTTCCCTTGTTTAGCAGATGAAATAGCCGAACCACACCCAGATATTAATATTAAAGTTACCGCCTTTACAGAGAGCAAAAAGTTCTATTATAAGGTACCATGATCAGTGCCATGGGCAGTCGATATCCTATAAGTTTCGTCAAAATCGACTCGCTCGTTAACACTTGAGTTACTGCCCTTCACTTAGGCAATTTCTGTCCGTTCGGAAACATATCTCATTTACACTGTATGGACATATTTTCATTCTCTGTAATGATTCTTAGGTCTTTAATAAATGCGACATAAAAATAAGGATGTATACCAACATTTCTCAAAACCTGTGCAATTGTACATAGAACACAATAACTCGGAAGCCATGCGCGGATCCAGAAAGTTTTTTTTTGTTGATGAGGGGAGAGATACCACAATAAGCGGGCCATCATCGGCCCGCCAGCGAAACGCCATTTTAATGGCGTTTCGCTGGCGTGCCAATGATGGCCAAACATTGAATGCTGGTTTGATAGCTTAGTGATTTTCAGTGGATCCGTACCAGTATTGCTAAAAAAACTTTATTTTTGTGATTTTTCAAAGGGGGGGTCCGGACCCCTGCCCCCCCTTATGGATCCGCGCACAGAAGCAACGATTTGTTGCAATGACGAAGAAGAAGAAAATAGATTTGGCTATTCTATTGTCTTATTCAGTGTTCGTACACACTGCCCTTATCCCAGCTCTTGAATTATCACCTCAAACGGTGACAGCGATTATTGTCTTTTCGACCACAATTGAGACATACTGAATTTTAGATATTCGTGAGGGCACGAACCCCTAAAAAGGTAAAATATCTAAAGAGGTGTATGTCTCCACTGTGGTCGAAGAAAGGCAGTTTTCGCTGCCATACTTTAAGGTTAAACTGATAAGTCTGCATAATACGTGTAAAACATATATACATTTAGAACCCCTTTTATACACGGAATGTTCTTTGGCATCTGGCGACAAACTACACTTAAAAAATTCTAATTTGTCACTTTTTGAATTCATTATTTCTGACCAGGCGCAGATAACATTGAAATGGTTGTTTGCCTATACATGTGCAGTTTAATTGGTAAACGTTTAGTTTAAACATATTTTATTTCAGAAAGATAATTGTACAACGTAAACGTTTAGCGATCTTTCAGAAAAGTTGTCTTTCAATCCACGTTTTTTTTTGTTGTTTTTTTTTGTTAAAATGCAAAAATAAGCTTTTTGAATAAAACTGGTTTTGAGTGAAGTTTTATGTTAAATTTAAGCGCAGTTGGTAATAAACTGATCTAGCCGACTTCGAAAAACAACAAACACTTGAAATTCTGACTAAAGTAGATTTTTACGTATTTTTTAAAATATCACATTTTTCGAGATTTTTGTAATACATTAGTAGCTCGTGCTTAAATTGGTGTATGCATTTTATTTTATCTGAACAAGGTAGGCCAAACAGAATAGAACTTGATTTAATTCGTCAATTTTATGATAAACATTTGACTGCTGCTGCGCACTTCCGGTTTGAATGTAAAACTTTAAAAAGTCATTTTGACGGTACTTTGCATTATTTTTTTTTCAATTCCAAGCTAGAACAGTTACGGCAAGTAGTAATGAATAATCGCTGAAATTGCAATGCCCTGTCGCAGATAATAAGGCGTACAGAACAATGCGAACTTCCTATGTAAATTGCATGCATAAAGCTAATTTCTATGATTTAGCTGCTGGTAGTGTTTGTCTTAATGCTATTACGTAACAGAAAAAATGTGTCTGATTGAAGCTCGAGAGGATTGTTCAAAGCAAATCATTGACGCGTGTTCGTCTTTACTCACGGCAGTCAGAAGCAGGCCTAAGCAAACAAAAATACAAAATGGATGGCGTCTTTGTGGAACATTTCATATTGTCGAAAAAATGTGACTTTTTTTAAATAAGGGTACCTTTAATCTAGCATCGTCTGTGCAAGAAGTACCAGTCATTTTTAAATGAAATGACCTGCAGAGTCTCGGCAAAGCCTTGGTTGATTCATAGAAACATGATTTTTGTATAACCGAATCTTACTTTCAAAACTTGCGTAAAAATGTAAGGTGACCAATTAGAAATGTTGCTTAGTGTATACAGTGGATATTTGAATATTCAGTTATTGGTCAAAAGTGCGTTTTAGCTTTAAAATAGCTATTTTATAAACGTGAAAGTTTGCTAATAAATCAATAATATATATAAGTGTTATTACTCTATATCTGTATTTCATAAAGTTGATGACCAATAATGTGCGGAAACTTACGCTTAATGAATCGCTCAGCGCTTTATTACTAACGTCGCTTTTTAAATACTAATGCTGACGTAAAACGTGTTTTCTTTATGTTATTTTTAGACATATTTTGCACTGGTTATAAACATGAAGAGAGGTCACTGTTTTGTGACTAATTGCAAAATTTCACACACATATAGGAAATAGCGACGTACAAATCGGATGTCAACATCTTACCATTAACCCTTAAAGCGACAATCGCAACAAAAGTCGTCTGCTTTTCTCATCTGCTGAAATGTGTAAGAAGCCTCTATGACAAACAGTGTGGACCCAGATCAAACTGCTCCTATAGGAGCAGTCTGATCTGGGTCCACCCTGTTTGTTTCTATACTTAAATTAGTCAGTAATGTTAGGCAATTATTTGCAGCAGACGACTTCAGCAGACGTCATTTTTCAGATGCATTTTTTCTTGGCGCTTTAAGGGGACATTTCCGTCACTGCGTTGTGGTCCTTGAGCAAGACACATTTATCCTAGCTTAGTACTGGTTCAACCCAGGAAGATCGTCCCGCATAACTGAAAGATTGTTGAGTGGACGTAATGAATCAAATCAAACAAACAAACGAAATTAAGGGGACATTTCAAATTGTGTTCCTCTTTTTAGACACATGAATAGGTTTGACATTTCATGTAATTCGTCTGCCGTCTGTCGTCTGTCGTTGAATACAACAGTGAGTCTCGTCGAAAAAGACCTGTCTTCGGAAAGGCAGTAAGAATGGAAGATACTTTTCGCTATAAATGGGTTTAAATCATTGTTGAAAGTCAACGATAATGAAATAAAATATTTGTAAACCTCATCTAATGACTGTGGTCAGTATGCGCTATGCATTAATCAAATGCGGTAATTAATAATTGTTGGTTTATAAGCCTAAGGCCCTCGTCTTTTTCATCCTATTAATCACGCGTCATTGAACCAACGGCGAATCAGCATTTATAAAACGTCGCCGTTAGATTTTAAATTGATTCAACAAAGTGTGCCTCCCTGGACAAAACAGGTCTGTTGTTTTGATTTTTTGCAAAATATAGAACATCGTCAGTGATCAGGAAGCACCGCACATATACAGTCTGGTGGTAGTTTTATACAGTACCGGTAATACACGAGCTGTCTTAGACAACGCATTTAAGTCAGTATTAAAAGTATGTCGAATAAAAACATTCTAACCATAACATTTTAAATGTGTTGAAACAATTTATAATTATGAGGTGTATACATGTAGCAAGAGTCGTTTTGAAATGGGCTGTCGTTTTGTTTTACCCACATCCTTAATTTGATTGATTGCACTTTATATATACATGGAATATAAACACGAAATATTTACTACACATTTGGATATTTTGAAGAAAATAAACGAAAATGATTAAATGTAAGTTACACTCTCTAAAACCTTAGAAACAGTATTCTTGAAAAAAAAGTCTTGCCTCTTCTCAAACACACACCTTCAAATGTCCTCATTGAACTGATTTTAGTCAGCGTAAAAAAATAACCAGTGGTACATCTTTATATAGTCAAACGTTTAATCAGTCCATTATAGATTTACGCACCGAACTCTATTAATTTATTAGAAATTAACTGAAATAAAATAAAGAATAAGCTGAAGCAGAACTCAAGGATAACATATCTTAAATCCACCTGTCGCTGGCCCATGCATAATAACACTAAATTCAATTTACCCATATGTGCCCTATGAACTGAGCATATGGTCTGCAATGAAACAATTACCTAACGATACGAGGAACTGTGAACTGTGAAGATTGAAGTATGATGTTTGAAGTGTGAAGTGAGAAGTATGAAGTTTGAAGTGTGAAGTGAGAACTGTGAAGTATGAAATGGGAAGTGTCAAGTCTGAACTATGAAGTGTGAAGTCACCACCCGTCTTTCGTCACAGTATGTAAACTGAAATAAACATCCTGTACCCGTTCCTCCTAGCTCTCGCCTTATACATTATAAATTACAGCACTCGTGCGTAACCAGTTGTTGGAAATCGTGATGTGAGAGTTGTTGCTACACCTGTAATTGCGAGGGCCCACCTATCAAAATTCATTTTTCCATAGATCTTAGTAACTGTTACAGTTACAACCATGTAATCATGTACACATGTGATTGCCAATACCACTAAAACCATGCAAACTGGCATTTAAGCCCGTTTTCGACACAGAACGGCTCTGATTGTGAGCAAGTCGTTTTTTAACAAAGCAAAATGCAAAGGAGGAAACAGTTAAAATCATGGAATTAAACGGAATAAAATAGATAAAATGGCTTTTCTTACCTTGTTCGAATGTGTATTGTCTGTATCGCTAACAATATTAACCGAAACGTGTACATGTACCTAAACACATGCATTTTTCCGACTACTGGTTACCGTCACGAGTGCTGTTATTCATGTTTATAAGGCGAGAGCTAGGAGGAACGGGTACAGGATAGTTTATTTCAGTTTACATACTGTGTTCGAAGGATACGTATCACATATATCACAGTATGTAAACTGAAATAAACATCCTGTACCCGTTCCTCCTAGCTCACGCCTTATACATTATGAAATTACAGCACTCGTGCGTAACCAGTTGTCGAAAATCGTGATGTGAGAGTTGTTAGTACAGCTGTAATTGCGAGGGCCCACCTATTAAAATTCATATTTCCATAGATCTTAGTAACTGTTACAGTTACAACCATGTAATCATGTATACATGTGATTGCCAATACCACGAAGACCGTGCAATCTGGCATTTAAGCTCGTTTTCGACACAGAACGCAAGTCGTTTTTTGACAAAGCAAAATGCAAAGGAGGAAACCGTTAAAATCATGGAATAAAACGGAATAAAATAGATAAAATGGCTTTTCTTACCTTGTTCGAAGGTGTATTGTCTGTATCGCTAACAATATAAATCGAAACGTGCACATGTACCTAAATACACGCATTTTCCGACTACTGGTTACGCACGAGTGCTGTTATTAATGTTTATAAGGCGTGAGCTAGCGGAGGAACGGTACTTGATGTTTATTTCAGTTTACATACTGTGATATGCCTCCCGATACGATACAGTTTATTGGTAGCTTAACAATCTTTGAAATTAAAATCTATGAAACTAAGAACAAATAATACTCAAATATCAACCCTGGATTTTTTTATGAACTATACTCCTTCCCACTTTTAGCCAATTCTTTGAAATCATTCTAGTTATACATGTAAGCAGTTGATCTAGATCTACACTGTTTACAAAATGATATATCACAGTTTAACACGAAAAGGATTAATTGATTAAAAAAGAATATTACATATACTATTAAAAGAGGAATTGCACAACTATTTCTTACCCGCAAAAACATACTATATATTTAACATGTTTAACTATTTAATTCAACTGAACTTACGACACGATGCACATATCGTCAGAAAACTATTGCGACTGTGTATCATTACTCTTGTTATGAACTCATGCTATTATCTCGCAGGCACCACAATATTGGTTAAGAATGATTGAATGTCATTTTTTAATGTTCATAAAAGTATGAATTCCATATATAAGATTATGTTCAAGTTTTTCCCCTGAAAATTACACCCTTCATAAGTAAATGGAAGTACCTTTCGATTTTACCATTAACGAGAAAATGCGTGCAAATTCATTACTAGTGTAAAGATTGAACGTTTTCGAATCCTCTTTATTCTCAAATATACAAGTGTTGACACTTCCGAAAGTGTAGCCTTAAAATGCTATAATCATAGACTACAGACCAACCCAAGGCACCATGAGAAAGAAACAACCACAACACAATTTAAGTAAATCATCTCTCTCTCTCTCTCTCTCTCTCTCTCTCTCTCTCTCTCTCTCTCTCTCTGTCTCTCTGAATGTGTGTGTTATGCCTCTGCCTTACGGTACCATGGGTTGATCTGTTGTTGTCGAGCTTTTCCAAGTCAGAAAGCAGAAGTCTAAAATCTATTTTCAAGAGGATCATAGAGGCGGCCATACCGGACGTCGTGACGTCACCAATTCAGCAACGCTGAACCGACTCAATAAACTTGATGGTCCTAATTAATTTTTTAGCTTAATCCGAAGAAAATCTATTTTAAGACGGCCACCATATCGGACATATCAAATATGCTGTGTTGCCAACTGAACCTACCCAATGAACTGACGTTCCACTATTAAAGCTTGATCCCGCAAGCAGTTCAGGAGACCAATTAAAGAATCAATCTTAAGAATTGAAGCCATATTGATTGCCCTGAAGTCATCATTTGAACAAATCTGAACCTACATAATACCCTGATGTTCCACCATTGGCGTAGCTCCCACTACGCAGTTACGCACGTGCGTAATAAAATAGTAATATTCAAGGGAGTTCACCTAATGTGGAAAAAGCGATTTTCCATACCATAAGGCACTGCTCTTAAAGGAAAGAATTCGCTCCCTCTGGGAGCAAATTCTTTCCTTTAAGAGAAGTTCCCACATTGAAAAACGACGCAAATGAAGAGAATCATTGCTTGATCCAGTAGTCTCTCTTTGATGTGCGTATTTTTCAGCGTTCTGGCTATGCCATTTTCTCCATAATGTAAAGCACTTATTTTTTGGCAAGTATTTTAATATGGCGCTATTGGATTTACGCTGTAAAAATAGCCAAAATAAGAGACCGCAAAATACAGTTTGGAATACAGTTGCACAATAAACAATAACTGGATACTCATCCATAGCATTTTGGTATCTGACATCAAAATAGAAGTTGTTTATACTTAGAGAAATCCCGTCTTTAGAGGGCTAGTAGAGGGAGCATATTCTTTCCATTAAGAGTAGCCCCTATGGGAATAGAAACTGACTTAAAATTAAGGAAACGCCATTTAAACCTAACCAATGTGCCAGTCTTTTAAAATCACAAAATTTTGATGCCGCTAATATTTTAGTATTTTACAGTTAAACCTCAGGTTAACCCGACAAATGGTTTGGTCGGAGGAGATTGCCGCAATGGTCGCCATATTCGATGTTTCGATGCCAGCATTTGAACAAAGTTAAATCAACCCGCTGATCTGATGTTCCATTAAAACTCCGGGACCCGAGATTATAAAACTTTTATGCTCAACCCAACTGAGCATGAAATTTCAACTGCCCAGAACAACTAAAACGCTGAAAAATAAAGACTTTTCTTGCTTTTCAAACCTTCACATTGTATGTTTATTATGCTAATCAATGTAAAAATGCCAACAATCGTTGGTATTTTAACATTACTGAGCATACTAAGTTATTTTGTGCTCAGTTGAGTTGAGCATAAAAAATATAACCTATGAACTGAGTTGATCCCACAAGCAGTTTGGGAGACGAATTAAAAGAAAAGCATCATTCAAAATGGCTGCCATGGCACATGTAGCCACAGCGGCTGTCGGTACATCACGGTTATGAACCTTCAAAATGCTGCGTTGTCCCACATACTATTTAACCCTTTGTATACTAATAGATTATTCCTTCTTGTTTGATACAATAAGCTTCGGATAGTCCATTGTACCATTGTACATATCTATGTGTGTCAGGTTATAATTTTCAAAAATTATTATATTCTTTTGTCAGAAGATCTTTTTTTTTACCTTTACAAACAGTGTAGACTCTGATGAAATGCAGCAGTATGCTACATTTCATTTGGGTCTTCGATGTTTGCAAATGTACTCGTTTAGGAGTTTCCCGAATACAAAGAACAAAGCTTAATCTGACAACCGGTTTGGGAGACGAATTCGAAAATCTTGTGTGTTTTTTTTATTCAAATTGGCCACCATAGCAGCACTATTGGATGTTGAAACGTCACATCTTTGACCAAATCGGAATCTACATTTTGATCTGATGTACTGCACAAAACTTCAGTTTTATCTGGCATTCAGTTCGAGAGATAAGTTAAAACAACCATTGACATCAAATCAATTTTAATCAATGTCGAAAATACTTGAGGTCAACGTCTAGTGCCTGTAGTACAATGTGATGTTGATTATTCCAATGCAGAAAGTGGCAGAAAATGTGGGCTTGTACCAATATTTAATTATTTTGTTATTTTAGCATAGTGGGGATGGGTTGACCATAACCCATCGATTTAGGCTAGTATCCACCACACCCTAAACCATTTGCTTTCTTTTGAAATTGTCTGTCATTTTATTACATAGATGATTTATCATATTTGGATGAATTTGTCTAGGTTATGTCTGCATTAGGCATGTTGTTTTATTTATTTGATGTTTGTATATATGTATATATTTCATGTCTTTTATGGAGGGCCACATGGTAGAATAGCCGATAGGCTAAATGTGTTTCGCCTCTGAAAACATTGTTAATAATAATAATAATAATCAGTTTCCCTTTGCAAATATGACATATATGCAGTTACATGCACGATATGTGTATGTAATGATATGTATTAATTGTACCCCATGGAAGATGAGCCAAGCAAAATGATTCATCCTATAACATAATTGTAAATATTCTGCCATCTTGAACAGAGCATAAGAATTTCCCGTAAATCTTGTTTGGACTGAAACGTGCATTTTACGTACGTTTTGAACGTTCGTTTGTTGTAAAAAAGGACGTTACGCCGTCAAATTTTAATATTATGAGGTTGTACGTGATAGATGACGTCATAAAAATCAAGCTGGCGACAGAATGACGTCACGCTCAGTCCATGCAGTGATTTGTCAACCAATTATCACCGAATTTAAACATTGGTACATAGGTGATCAGTGTAAGAGTCGATTTTGATACATGGCGATATATCACTCCTATGCGCGACGTCATATAATAATGTGTTGCATTTTTTTTTTCAGATTCTTTGTGGCTTTGCATCCTTGTCCTTCAGATGAAGTTGGTATCTATGACTCATTACTGCGCGTGTGTAGCAATGCCGAGTTTCAGATTACAAGTGCAGTATTGCGAGAGATGGTAATTGATATATAGAGGATCTTACATGAGTGCTCATGTTTTATTGAATTTATTAAACGAGTTGGGGAAAAGAGATAAAATGCGAGGCTTGCCGAGCATTTTATCTCTTTTTCGCAACGAGTTTAATAAGTTCAATAATACAAGAGCACGAATGTTAGAATCTATTTATCATATGACAAATACTTTGAAAGATTTCTGGCATAAAAACGTTATAATTTTGTCATTATGTACGCAACGTTGTTTTGGACGTCATAACGTTTCCTGTAAATCTATAAACCACTAGTGGTTTATCGATTTTATTGCATGGTGTTATTTCACTCCCAGACGCGACGTCATATGATAAACAAGTATATTTATATTGAGACGCTATATGCAACAGTTATTTTATGGTTTGCGCGTCTGTACGGGAAGATTATCCACGAGCTTTAACGAGTGGATTATCGCCCGTACGGACGAAAAATACAATAACTTGCTTACTGCACCAGCATGCATTTGTACTTTGTGTATTGCGATATATTTGACGTTAAACATTGGAATATCAATGGAAGGCGAAACCCGTATTGAAACCAATAAAATAATAAATATTTTGAGGGTAGTAAATGACCTCTCAACAACGCGATGCCCTATTATAAAGTTAAATATGCATGGCAATTATCTATAGCTTAATATCACACAGGGGGTTAACTCAGTCACAGTGTGGGGTGATTCTTTATGAAAGTTGTCAATGATGCTTTATGACAGGGTTACAGGTGCTTTATGATTTCCTTAATCAGTATAAGGTAGGTGTTGGGAAACTGCATTAAACTAAGATTTTCGAAGCCTGAAAGTATTTTATTTTTATTAATTCATATACTTGAAAAGCTAATGGTTTTACTCTGTCAGTCTTTGCGATTATGGTTTATGTGTCAGGGATTAATGAGCGGTTTAATTCAGATATTGTTAAAACCCATGACAAAAATCAGTATATTTATCAAAGTACATATTCCATCAAAGATAGTGTGCATACAACTTCAAGTTCAATCTAAATGTGTTTGAAAAAATCAATTTTCTCCTCATGTAAAACTGTAAAGGGCTTATTTTGAATGACTAATAATGACAAGCCAAAAATTGGTGGTAAAGAATCAGTAACATATTTTGGTAACAGATTCTTTACCTGTCCGAATGATGGATAACTGGTTCTTTATGAAAAGGTTCGGATGCTTTATGAAAGAATTTGCAAAGATGTTAATGGTTTTAGAATCAAGTATCAAGGCATTTAGACCTAATACTACAGCCCTGACCTGTTTATTGATTGAATTAAGACTTAACGGCCCAGTCAACAATATTTCTGTCATGTTGGGACTCCTCCAAGAGACAGGGATAGACTAAATGGGCCCAGTCCCATCCAAATTTGCCATAAAACAAGCAAATCACGCCCTATCATTACGATTAAGGTTAAGATTTATTTCAATATTATATCAGTGATGCCGAGACATTGCTTCTGATTTCGTTTAATTTAACTGTTGTTTGATTTGATTTGTTGTCTATGGTAAACAGCTGTGGCCATCTTAACTACAGTGTTCCTATGCAAGCCTACTGTAGGGCAGTGTACCATTACTTTTGCTCATTCTGATACAAGTAACTGGCAACTTGGTCTCCTTGAATCATCAGGAGAGGTTACAACTCTCCATGAAAAATATGCTGGGTGCGATCTCCTGTCTGCTTGCATGTTAAGCAGATAGGCAACTGGCCGAGCTACAGAGTTCAAATTGTTAGCTAAGCATCGCATGTGCGTGTCCCGAGGTTGGGGGCAAGCGGGTTTGCATTCCACCTGGATGATCACAAGTTGTTATATGTTTCCTTAGAAATACTGTTATTGACAACCTCGAAAAGAAGCAGGACCCCTTGGGTCCAATTGTTTCGAAAGGGAGGCCAGGTCCGCACTGCCCTCTGTGAAAAAAAACTAAAATAAAGTTTTCAGGACACCCAACCCCACAGACAGAATTTTCTGGATCCTCCCATGTATTGTTAACATCCAAACCCTGCTATCAGCATCCAGTACTGTAGCATTGTATCCGAGACATCAATTTGTCTTTTTCGAAACTCCCAATAGGAGCATGTGGTGGATTGATGGGGTTGGGGTGGCTCAGCGTATTTTGAAGGGACTTAACATGAATAAGTGAGAGTTGAGTCTGACAGGGCAGAGTAGGAGCATTTGGTTTGTTCGTTTGCTTGGTTTGACTTGCTTGGTTTGATTCTTTACGTCCGAGTCAACAATCTTTCGGTCTTGTCGGGATGGATCTACCTGGGTGGGTCCAGCACTAAGCAGCAGGTAAAATGTCTGTTTGCTTTGATATTTTTCATCCCAGTCGGATCGGGACGATTTCTTATCCTTTTGTTTTATACCAGTTTCGGTGTCTTGCTCTAGAACACAACACAGTGACTCTGACGTCTGTGAGTCTCAAACTAGCAAACCTTCAATTTAGCCACTGCGCCCCACACAGGCAAATATGAAAGATTAAGGCAAACATTGTCCATAATAACTTTAATCTTACTTGATAGTCTACTAAAGTACGAAAGCCTAGAAGGTCCACTTTTAAAAAAGAAATAAAAATATCTCGTTATAACGAGATAACTAACTCGTAATAACGAGATAATTAATTCGTAATAACGAGATGATTAACTCGTTATAACGAGAAAGTTAAGTCGTTATAACGAGAAAAAAATATATATCTCGTAATAACGAGATAATTATCTCGTAATAACGAGATAATTATCTCGTAATAACGAGAAAACTAACTCGTAATAACGAGATAATTAACTCGTAATAACGAGATAACTAACTCGTTATTACGAGATAATTGTCTGGCACCAGAGATTCCTGGAAGTCTGCCAGGGCGCCAGGAAAGTCGCAGACTGGTGCAATGAGCTTGGGGGTCCATAGAGGTCGACACTGGTCTAAACTTGTGTGGCACCAGGGATTCCTTGAAGTCTGCAATGGCATCAGGGGCAGTAGAATACAAGTGCTTGTGACTTGGGGGAGTCCAGAGAGGTCGAAACTGGTCTTAAGTGTTCTGCATTGGAGATACTGGAAGTCTGTGACGGTGTCAGAGACAGTCGCAGACCAGTGCATGAACTGGAGTAATTCCCTAGAGGCTTTAAATAGAGATCTTAAACTGGTCTTAGCCCGATTGGCACCAGGGAATCCTGGAAATCTGCGAGTATATAGGGGTCCCTAGAAGCCTAACTGGTCTTACCCGATTGGCACTAGGGATTCCTGGAAGTCTGAGAGAAGATGACACAGAAAGTCGGACATCCGTGCATTTAACACGGGAGCAGTCATAGAGGTCGAGACTGGTTTGAGCTTGTTTGGCACTGGAGATTCCTAGGAGTTTGCAACTGTGTAAGAAACAGTCGCAGACCAGTCCATTTAATTCGGGGGGGGGGGTGTCCATAGTGTCAAAACTAGTCTTAACTTATAAAGTGAAAAACTAACTAGTTACAACGTGATAACTAACTCGTAATAACGCGATAACTAACTCGTAATAACGAGATAACTAACTCGTAATAACGAGATAATTATCTCGTTATAACGAGATAACTAACTCGTAATAACGAGATAACTAACTCGTAATAACGAGATAACTAACTCGTAATTACGAGTTAACTTCTTGGCACTATGGATCCTGGAAGTCTGCGACAATGTTCGAGACAGTTGCAGACCAGTGCAATGAACTCGAGAAGGTCCCTAGAAGTCTAAACTGGTCTTAACCCGATTGGCAGAGGGGATTATAACCCACTTATCGCTCAAGACAGGATGTTCTATAGGCAAAACTGTTTAATTTGATTCTTTACGCCCCATCAACAATCTTCAGTTAAAAAGGGACGGATCTTCCTGGGTTGAACCAGTACTAAGCTAGGATAAATGTGTCTTGCTCAAGGACCACGACGCGCAGTGACGCCTATGAGTCTCGAACCAGCGGCCCATCGGTCTCGAGTCAAGCACTCTACCACTGATCCACTGCGCTCCCTATATCAATTTTAAGCTGCGCCTAAATATAATGTATAAATATGTCTTTCTCACATTATTGAATGACGTCATAACATTGCTGACGTCACTTAAATGCAATTACAATGTGACGCAAGTTATTTGCACAGTTTTTTTCAGTTTCAGTTTCAAATCCCAATAATCAGGCACAAGTCATTTGTATCCCCCGCCCCTAGGGGCCGGGGAATAGAGGGGCTTTTAACTTTTCATTTTTAAAGCCGCACTTCAGGGCCAAATTTGTGGTAGGCCTAAAATTCCTGCTAAATGCCCCGGCCCCCCCCCCCCCCCCCCCCCCCCCCCCCGGGTTGACAATAATGACATTTGTATCCACCATGATGTATTGTTACAAGGAAATCTCGCCCTCGGACCCGAATAATTTGGTCAGAAACTCGATAGAGCCTTCTTACTGACGAATTATTCTGGTCCTCAGGTGGAATGTCCTTGTCTCACAACAATATATATGAAGGATACTTTTAATCCAGGAAGTTTGTGACAGTCCTAGAGAGAAACCCAGCCCGGTGCATTACTCTTGGGAGGGTCCATACTGGTCAAAACTCATTTAAGCTTTCCTGTAAGCAAGTGACTGTGTCAAAAGTTAAGGCCTGTTTAGACCTCTAGGGACCATCTCGAATTTATTGCACTGGTCTGCGATTGTGTCTGGCACCGTCTTAGACTTCCTAGATCCCTGGTGCCAAATAACTAAAGACTGTATTCTTGTTTCGACCTCTATGGACCCTCCGAAATCAATAAGAATAGCCCTGACACAGTCACATACTTATAGCAATTCCTCGTGTCAAACAAGCTTAAACGAGTTGTGACATGTATGGACCCTCACAAGAGCAATGCAGACTCTTGGACTGTCACAAACTTCCATGATTTCCATGTGTCAATCAGGTTAAGACCAGTTTAGACTTCTACGGACCTTCTCGAGTTCAGTGCACTGGTCTGCTACTGTCTCTAACACTGTCGCAGACTTCCAGGACACCTGGTGCCAAAGAAGTAATCTCATAATTACGAGCTAGTTATCTCGTAATAACGAGTTAGTTATCTCGTTATTACGAGTTAGTTATCTCGTTATTACGAGTTAGTTATCTCGTTATAACGAGATAGTTATCTCGTTATAACGAGTTAGTTATCTCGTTATTACGAGTTAGTTACCTCGTTATTACGAGTTAGTTATCTCGTTATTATGAGTTAGTTATCTCGATATAACGAGTTAGTTATCTCGTTATTACGAGTTAGTTATCCCGTTATTACGAGTTAGTTATCTCGTTATTATGAGTTAGGTATCTCGTTATTACGAGATGTATATTTTTTCTCGTTATTACGACATAACTTTCTCGTTATAACGAGTTAGTTATCTCGTTATTACGAGT
The DNA here is from genome assembly GCA_964019695.1 of Loripinus fragilis. NCBI lineage: Eukaryota > Metazoa > Mollusca > Bivalvia > Lucinida > Lucinidae > Loripinus > Loripinus fragilis. The sequence continues at coordinate 35,189,110 of OZ026520.1, read as the reverse complement.
TAGTTTTCTCGTAATAACGAGATAAAAAAATATTTTCTTTTTTTAAAAGTGGACCTTCTAGGCTTTCGTACTAAAGAGACATACAGACAACAACTATTTACATGTTTGGATTCTCAAAAGAAACGTCTCATTTAGACGGTTCTTTTGAGTACCCAGAAGAAATACAAATGTGTTTTTTTTCAAAATTCGCAAACTTACCTCGATTAATGATATATCCAGTCATTAGAATCTAACACAAACCTATAAAAAGCAGAGGCTATTTGTGAACCCAGACACCAGATTTCTCATTCTGGATACCTGCAGTTGCAGTTATAGTTCTCTTCGATGGAGTTGTTTTCTCATAATTTGAAAACGAAACAACATCTAGCAATGCACAAAGCTGGTGCAGTATATGATAAACATACCGGGTAGGCGGCAATCGAAAATGCTCTTATCAATCGACGAGCACGGATAATAATCGCAAGAAACGGTGTTAACGATTGCCAATCGGGCGACAAAAGACAATAGAAAACTCTATTTCTATCGATTTTTGATCTACGTTCGTCGATAGTATTAACGTTTTTAATTGCCGCCTACCCGGTGTGCTAAAGAAAGTGTACGGCTTTTGTGTCTGTACGGGCGATAATCCTCACTTACGCTTACGGCACAAAAAAGCCAAGCTTCATTAGTTCATTCATGTATATGCGAATATAATCCTCTTTGTGCATTCCTCGGGGAAAGGGTGCGTGTGATTAAGGGGAGGGGGTACCCTCAAGTACTCTCTCTACAAAGGCTTGGCCCCCCTCCCCCGCATCCCGACAAAAATTTCAGGATCCGCCCTTGAATGGCGAAAAGTGATAAAAGCATGCAAGCTGGCTCCAAGGCGCTCCGTGCATTTTCTTCTTGGGCTATAAAAGCTAGCTAGACTTGAAATATTGGGTGTAGTTTTAAAATTGACAGAAAACAACAAAGATGCGGACAAATCTGCACCATCTGTCTGCAAAAAGTCTTCGTTCGGTGAGTGACAATCAAGCATAAAAAATCAAAGGATGACTGATGCAACCTCAAAAAGCTAGCCAAAACTGCGTTTAATCATTACACCCAAGTTGGCTGGTGCATATATTTGTTTAGATTATTGACTAATATATTAGCACAGAAGTAAACTGCAACAGTCTGTTCTGGGTCTAAATTGTTTCCCTAAGAGGCTTCAAAAACATTTAGCACACGACAAAAGCAGACAGCTGGTTGGCAAGAGGATCAACTTACAGCAATTGTAAAATCGATGCCCATGCACGTTAAAAGAAAATAATTCTAGTCTTACCATTTGAATGTTTTTTGGGCGAGGTACTTCTATTACAGAGCGGACACGATTAAATTGCAAAATCTACAATTTTCCGATTTAACGGGTCATTACGTTCTTAAAAAGGGTAAAACAGAGTTAAAGTCCTTGTGTAGCAGCTTTTGACCAGGTTTGAGCCAAAGTTGTGACCTTGACTTTGGGAGTTGGTGGTAAAGTGTTGTATGCGACATACCTTCGTTGGATCAGTTATAACCATGTGAAGTTATAATCAAAATATAATGAGATTGGCCTACCCGGGCACGAACCCCATAGTTACAGCGTGGCTCACAGATTTTGGGTGAAAGCTGTGACTAAATTGATATCGATGCATATGCGCTTCCGCGAGTAACCCTGTCTTTGGTGGTTACGAACAAGAAAGGCATAGACCAGCCAGGTCATCCGCGCAGTCTTATCAGCGCCTTTGTAAATCGCTCATTGGAAAGTATCATATCTAGATGTGCTACAAGCGAAAGTTTAATTTTTAGCAAGTCTCGGTAGCTGAGCAGGATCGTTTGACTCACACTTTGTCGGAAACACCGAAGACAGGGTTTCTCGCGTCGCGGCCCAATTAAAAAGTCTGATGAGATATGATTTTTTTATGCATATGTTTTTTTTGTATTTTTTATTGATATTGATGTATTTTACATTCTTCTTTTTCAATATGAAAGCGAATTAATTGGAGAACCCATTAAAGTGTCTTGTGTTTTGTGTTTTAGTGTTTAACGTCCCACCAGCAGTCAAGGTCATATGGAGATGGTGCCACAGCTTTAAGTCTCATCCAATAAAACTGGTGAATCCGGGGATCGAACCTGGTATACAAGGCAAGTGGCTTATCCACTACACAACATGGGCTCCATAATGCGTCCTATGCGTTGATATATGTTTTGAGCGCAATTTAAATGCTACCCACTTACAATGCACTGAAAATGCTGCCCATCACGACTTTTGTCATCTGCTCTCTATCATCTGCTTATGTACTTAGGTAACCTATATAGGTAGTCTAGATCATTCTGGTCATGGGTCAAATCTTTTGCTTCTATAAGATCTAGACTAGACTGTAGTGCACTTGAATGCATGTGATATAATAAGAGACATCTTTTTCAGGACAACAAATATTGGCAAATTAAGTCATCTGCTGCTGATCGATTCAAACAGTTTGGACCCAGAACAGGCCCAACAGAACATCTATACAGTGTTCCTGTAAGATGTTTTGAAAGAGTTCCTTTTAAAAAAGTCAACAGATGACGAAAAAAAAGTTGTGAAAAATTACTCAACATGTAAAGAAATGATTTGTATCTGTTTAACTTGCAATTTTTGTTCATGCTTTTGCGCCTGCTCTGAATGTCATACCCATCATGTAAAGTGATTAAAGGTAGTAAGGAACATCAATGGCGAAACACAGCTTTTGCAGAGCAACCATTCAAGAGACGCAGAACATAAACCAGCTCTCTCATTCCCAGTCAGATGACTGCAAGACTAGGAATGGCATACTACACAATAAAACAAAGACCAAGCGTATAACACATTGAATCATCAACAACAGAACCAGAGTCTTAGAATGCATGCTAACACTGTACAGTATAGTCAATTCAATGATTTGATAAATCACTGCACGGACTGGCTACGGAATTGCATCACGTCATTCACTCACCAGTTTGATTTTATAGCCTAATGTATCACATACAGCCTTTAAACGTAGACAATAGACGTCGTTTTGACAACTAATGTACGTTCAAAACGTACAGGAAAATATGCTACCCTCAACAGAAATTTGTGTACGTGGCATGAGATGCAGTCTGATCTGGAATCATTATGTTTACTTCCATCATAAAAATAGTCCGGAGTACATTTCAATATAATCGGCAGACATTAAAAGCATGCACCATTTTTCACGACTGTATTACATCAGCACTTTAACGAAAAAATATTAGTTTGCTGAAGATAACTTTATTAAGACTCTTCATATGATTTCCTAACAAGGAATTAACCGAGTCGCAAGTGACAACTAATGAAGTGGTTGAAAGTTTGTGAGATATACTGCTGACATCGCCCCTCATAAGTAAAGTAAATCTAAGGTATGGTCGACGGACAAATCCTAAGGTCCGCTGGTAACTGAAAAATGTCTAATAGCATCTACGACGGATATCAGTCCAGTGGTACACCTTCATGCTATCAGTAAAATTCATAATAGAGTATAATTTAATTGGGTCCCGTAGCTTAGTCGGAGGCAAGCCCAGCTGTTCATCAAGGGTTCTTGAGTTCCATTGCGACCCAACCAAAGTCCATTATTTCCTGGAGATTGGTCATGAAAACAGATATACATGTACGTTCAATCGCCACCTTCCGCTGATTCAAGAAGGGTTCTTGTCAGTTTCAAGTGAAAGTATGTGCAAAAAGTACTGTTTAACACCCCTATTCCACACAGGGCCTAAATCCCATGAATCGCCACGAACTGACAAATATTTGGATTCGTGGGCTGAAACGTACTCAGTTCGCGAAGAACTTAACTGAATCATGCAGTCATCGGGAATTAGGATAAAAAAATTGAACTGTTCAAAACTTGGCCACGAATTCCCCGATTCGAAAGATCATGCTTGATTCGTAACAAATTCCTACTGCATTCTTGGACATTTTAACTGAGTCGTAATCGTGCTCGTACTCATTTTCCAGGCGGGGGGGGTCCAGCTTTTTCCAGGGGGGGGGGGGGGTCCAATTGCTAATTTCTATAGAAACCCATATAACTATAACGTGATTTTCCAGGGGGTCTGGACTCCCTATCCCCCCTCTGGATCCGCACATGGACAAAGTGGCATTTTGGCACGAATAGGCTCAGACGAGCCTGTGCGGCCTCCTTTTAAGCTTAGAAACTTCAAATGCTAATCGGTCAATAGATTTAAGCGACTAGCAAAGGATCTGATCAGACTGCGCATATGCGCAGGATGGTCTAAGCCTTTGGTGCTCGCATGCCACATTGTTGGAAATCTCATATTGCGGCACATTTATTGGTGCAAAAAATAAATTACGGCTGTATATCAGGACGAAATTGCATTTGTCTCATAAAGAACCTGTAAATTCTTTCATAAAGAATATGTAACAACTTTCTAAAAGAACCTGTAACCCGAATTTTAGGCTCATAAAGCATTTGTAACCTTTCATAAAGAACCATTAACTTCGAAAATTTTTGAAATTGGCTAAAACGTATATTTCAGGAAGAGTTTAAGCTTCAGGTACCAAATTTATAATATAATGGTTCGTCTCCAAACATTTTTTGCTGGATAAAACTATGAAATATACACATATGGCATTTGTTGCAACTTGGCATCTTTAATGTAATTGGTGAATTGTTGGACAGCTAAACTGTATGATAAATGCATAGACTATCATAAAACATGCTGCTTATATGTTTTGAACAAAATTTGACTCTAAAACTGTGCAATATTACCATTTTCACCCCGTGTCTGGCATGAGCATCGCATCTTGTCAAGAATCATTAACCCAAAGTAAAGAACCTGTAACCCTTTTCATAAAGCATCATTGACAACTTTCATAAAGAATCACCCCGCACTGTGACTGAGTTAACCCCCTGTGTATCAGTGAGCTACAGATACTTTAAACGTCGCACAGTGGCTTTTGTTTGTGTTTTATACACTCGGCTGTAGTTAACTCCAATTCCATTGGACCTTTGTTTTTTTATCTATCAGTAGTGTAAGTTAAATGCAGATTGGTAAATTTGAATACAACATTTGATTATCCTTCTTCTTTCTTATCAGGCATTTAACACCCTTATATTTTAAACAGTTCTTTAAATTTTGTGTTAGGAAATCAGGAAAACAATCCAGAAATTCACCACCCTGCTGTTTTATCCAGTATTTATACCACCCCCTAACCAACCTTTTAAGCGTGTGTTTAAATGGTTATTTGCCATTTACATACCTCAGGCAAACATTGCGTCAAATAAATATCAATATCCTTCATAAAAAATGTAGCAGGAAATGGTATTTCAATCTAAACAGCCTGATTTTATGTATATTTGACCTTGACGTTTGGCTCAAACTCCAATGTCATATTGGCGATTTGAAACATTTGTTATCATCCACAAAGCATAGGCAATCATTGTACAAAATATGAACCACTTTCATCGAAATGATGAAAGAAGGTTCGCGTTACGAGCTGTAACATATTTGTAGTATATTTGACCTTCGCATTGACTCTAAGGTCACAGCGTCCTTGTCATCTAAATATGAACACCCTCCATCACATAGTGTAATATGAGTTTGCGTTTCAAGCCATTATAATAATTTTAGGTATACTTGACCTTGAGCTTCAGCACCAGGATCATATTGGTGATCCATACCCTTCGCTGTCATCTACACACCAAAAGTTATAAGTGTCTCTCCATCAAAACATAAAAGAGGAGTTGCCTTATGAGCTGTAAGACATGTTTTAATCGCTGGGCTTGTCCGTAGAGTGTAATTATGGCATTCTCTGATCATACTCACTTTTTAACGGGGTATCCATCCTCTCACGGTGCCATGGGTTAATCTGCAGCCTGTGATTGTGGTAGTTCCTGGTGATACTCAATAATTTTTAAAAAAAATTATTTGACCTTGTCCTATAACTCCAAGGCCATATTAGTGGTCTTAAACAATTGGTGTCATCTACACAGCAAAAAAATCATTGTGCTAATATATATGACCACCCTCCATCAAAATATGAAGGGGGAGTTCACGTTACGAGCGAAATCCGACTGACAGACGAACGGATGCATGTACGTTCTTACATTAGGATTCTTGTTTGGTATTTTCTATGTTAGAAAAATTGCCAAGAAGTAAAAGGTATCCAACAACACCACTAACACTTACGGAATAAATTGTTTCTTTTACTTTATTAACTCCCTTTAATTTGGAAAATCAAAGTAGCCAATAAAAGTTCATATGATAGTATGGCCAGACGAACGGACGGGATTGATTACAATATATCCGATTTTTCATCTTCAAACAGTACGGATATAACGAGATTGGTAAACGAATGTGTACGATGTCATCCACTGGATGATATTGTATCAATCGCTAACCGGGTTTAAGTTTTTAAGCTTAGTTCTAAGAAGTACTGGTTTAATTCCAGCTCTATTGCTGGAGCGTTCATCTGACAATGAACACATGGCTACTTGACAGGAAGGTTCACAACAGATTGATTTAACAATTTTCTAAGAAACACAGATTATCACTACATAAAATAAGGCTGACGGAAATGGAATGTCGTTTTTTAAAAGTTGAATCAATATTTATTTTGCATTGCATCGGTATCGGAAACATCAGGATAAAAGTAAAGCAGCATGCTTCCTCAGGATAGGGTAAAGTCGGGTAAATTCGGACGGTCGGATAAATTTGGACAACGACCTTGTTTGTTTCCTATTTTAATTAATGGAATAAGAACTAAACTAACTAAGCAAACAGTGAAAATCCTGATCCCATTAAGAGCCGTCTCATCTTGATTTCCACTTTTGCAAATGTATATCCGAATATACCTGATGTCCGAAATTACCTGACTTTACCCTACTGAGAATATATTTTTCTCTCAATTTAGTGCTGGTAGAGATTTCTTTGATGACTACACAAGACCAACTGGTAACTTCATTGAGTCAGAGGACAGTTCTTTGGTTGATAAAGTCAGAAATACTATCAAAAGACGATCGTACCCTAACAGGTATGATTTCCAATTTATAAAGACTTGACAATGCTAGCTGAACTATTCATATCTCTATAAATATTTTTGGAAGATAGTAAATAGCGGACTGCAACAAGGCAATGGATGTTTACCATATCTTTCATTGGCTGACTGACACCACGTGACCGAATCGAAACATTGTGAATTATTTGCTATGAATTATTCAGTCTTCCTTTTTTCAGGCTGAGTAAAAAAATGTTGTATCGTATATAGATTTCTATTCTTAAAAACTCGACAATGCCGAAAACCCTGAAAAGTGCTGTGCTGTCCTTTAACTTGAATATTGAAGGCCCGTATAATGATAAAAATAGAATAATGCATTCTCTTTTGTGTGCAACAATAAATGCTACAGCCGAGAAAGCACTTTGATCAAGCATTGAGAAAACTTGCCTAATCAGGTTGCTTCACTATACCAACATTGTGTAGTTATAGATGATTTATTATATACACCCTTAAAAGAACCCCGTTCCCCATCAGTACTATGATTGCAGATGCGATAGAGGCTACCAATATTACGAATTTAACGACGCTGGACAATTGTGCAAATGGCTGAACCGTAAGTAAACATATTTCAATTAATGGCATTTCATTATGGGCTATGGAGACTTTTGTGTACCATATATTTCCAGGTATGATCCATTAACAGTAAAATTACATGTCTAAGAAATAACTGCATGTTTTATTAACTTTTTTAAGAAAATGGTACGCCGATATGTAATGGCGGTATATATAGTTATATTGGACGACCAAGTAATAAATTAAGGATACTTTTCCGAGGCTTTCTTGTTTAAACCGCGAGGTGGGCGTAGCCCACCGAGCGGTTTAAACAGAAAGCCGAGGAAAAATCCTTTATTTAGCTTGTAGTATGGCGCAGGCGCAAATAAACACGTGTTACTGACACCTGACGAAATTTACATTCGCTCCTCCCTGCATCCGGCCTAAGCTGTCAATTTTGTTGCATTTACCTACGGATTACTTTGTCGCTATTTAGGAAGTTCCCGCCTACATCGCTGTTTAACTAAAATTGGAAGTTAGAGTACGATTTCAAGCTCCTCCTTCGTTGTTATTCCAGGATGTCTGATTTAAACATCAGCAAAGATCAAAGAAAAAAGCATCGGCCATACTACAAAATGTATTTAAGCACACATTTGTTATCTTTAACTCTGTTTATTATAATAACTTATCTCACTGGTATCGAACTAGCGACCCTTCGTTCCAAGTCTAACACTCTACCACTTCGCTCCTTGAGTTGAGTTAAAATGAGTCGATATGTAAAGAACATATCATGGTGAATTATATAATAAAACCAAGTTCTAATCGGGCACCTTACATTTTTACGCTAGTTCAGAAAGTGAAACATAGGGTATACAAAATTCATGCATTTTTAAATGAAGCAATACTTTGCCGAGACTCTGCAAGTTATTTCATTTAAAAATGACGTGTACTTCTTGCACGGACAAAGTTAGAGAAAAGTTACCCTCATTTCAGAAAGTCACACTTTTTCTACGATATAAACCATGGCATAGAGCCCTTATCAATAAACATTTTTGTTTGTTTGAAGATGTTACTGGCTACCGTAATATAAGGAGAATAAATCTCAAAAGGTTTGTTTCCATCGGACTCGTCGTTTTTGCTACTCAACAACACAAGACAAACACTTTTAGCAGGTTAATCATTGAAATTCAGCTTTAGCTTGCAATTAACATAGAGAATTTGGACTGCTCTGTACGCTTTATTATCAGCGACAGGGCGATTATTCATTATTACCAGACGTCACTGTTCTTCTTTGAGAATTGAAAAAACAAAACCATAATGCTACCAAATCGTTTCTTAAACTCTCACATTGAAACCGGAAGTGTACAGTAGTCGTAAAACTTTAATTGCCAAAAATGGGCTAATAAAGTTCTACTGTGTTTGGCCTACAGTGTTCAAATAAAATTAAGAGCATTTAACAATATTACCAGGAGCTACTGGTGAATTTCAAAAATCTCGAAAAATTTGAAAATGCGTAAAAATCTACCATCAGCAAAATTTCAATTGTTTGGTGTTTTTCAAGTCGGGCAGACCAGTTTGTAACCATCTAAACGTCAATTTGATAAAATCTACTCTTTAAACCTTTTTTCCTAAAAAGGGTCTATTTTTGCATTTTTAACCCCAAACTTTGAAGTAAAAGAAAAACTTTTCAAAAATACCGCTAAACGTTTACCCATTAAAATGCACATATAAAGGCAAAAAAATCATTTCAATTTTATTAGCGTTTGGTCAGAAATAAATAAAGAGTTTGAAAAGTGACCGATTAGAAATTGGTTTAAGTATATAACTAAGCAACTGATTTGCTTAAATTAGTCATTTCCTATTAAAACGTTGTTGAGGGTATTTACTACCCTTTGAGAGGTAATTAACCCTTTACTTCAATATGGATCTAAATTCAATATACTCATCATTTACATCTACTAAAGAATGTACTTCGAAGTATCACGGTTCGAGTTAATGAGAATTCAGCGTCTCAATCTGCACAAACTTGTATCGTATTTATTGTTAACATTATCATTTATTTGATTTTATTTCTCCAACCCAGTATATCCAGGTACTTTTATTGTGTAAAGGTATATGTATGTATTACATGTAGACGAATCCCTCTTGTCAATAGCACTCTACTTGTAGATGTTAAAAACAGATCGAAGTCGCCAGATCCACTTACAACAACAGCAGCAGCAGGAACAACAACAAGTTCATCACGAAAAGATGGTAATACGTGTTCATAGTACTAGCTTGGAAAACATGCACTATTCCATGCTTTATTCCTTTGAAGGTCCTGAAAAGCAATATTTGGGTAAAATGATTATTTTCCTATTCATCAATTACGATTATGAAACATGGGCATGCGCGGACCCAGAGGGTGGGGACAGGGGGTCCGGACACCCCCCCCCCCCTGAAAAATAACAAAGCTATAGGGTTTATTTGCAATACTGGTCCGGATCCCCTGAAAAATCACAAAGCTACCAAGCCAGCATTCAATATTGGGCCATCATAGGCCCACCAGCGAAACGCCATTTTGATGGCGTTACGCTGGCTGGCCGATGATGGCCCGCTTTTAGTAAGTGTTATTTGGATCCCCTCTTCCGTCATCAACTAAAAAACGAAATAAAAAAAAACGTCAGAGCTGGACACCCTCTGACAAATCTTTCTGGATCCGCGCATGAAAAGAGCAGTTCTTTTGAGTACGCACAACATATATTTTGTTTAAAATAAGATTTTTTTTTTTTAAATTCTGGGAGCCTGAATTATTTTAATTCAATTTATTGATGCAATTTTCCATAGGTTAATCTTGTTGTTACAGTTTATATGTTACCCTTTTAATATACAAAGCGAGTCTTGCTACTGTTGTGCTGTAAAAATCAGCGCAAAAGAAATAGTAATTAAATGATGAATTAAATAAATATATCATTGTATAGACAACTTAAAATGAAGCATATGAAATTGAAAATAGGTAGACAGTTGAACGGACGGACATACGCGCATGTACAGACAGATAACAGGTTATATATAATGTATATTAGTTAGTATCATTTCATCTAATCCAGTTAACTTAACCTATTTGCTAATCAAACACTCTTCTAGATAGAATTAATTGCCAGAGCACATATATCTATTATTGAACAGGGGGTGCAATCTAAATGCGCGTAATCTTACATCGTTTATTTGACCAACATATAACTTTGGCATATAAGAACCAGCTCAAAGTGAATTTAATAAATACTAGCTTTAATTTTGACCTCCATGTCAGAATCTTTTAGGCGTAGCAGAGTTCAAGTCTGGAGTGAGTTAGCCATTGCCTGCAAATTCAAGCTAGTATTCAGAGGCAAAGTTTCTGCAGTCCCCAGTCCAATATGCAGTGAGGTGAAGTTAAGTAAGCTTTGTTGCTTATCTTACATGAGCACATACCTTGCCAGACTGTAGTAGAAGAAGAGACGCAGTGCCACTGGCGGTGGCTAGCATGTACCAATGACGATGTCACGGAGCAAGGTACCGCTGGTGGCGGCCGCATGTACTGCATGGCATGAAGCGTAGCAGAAGAAAGCAGTTCAGGCTGTCAATGCAATGTCATGTAAGTACAGATGGGCAGCAGGCAGGACAGGGACTATAAGGACATACAAGTGACTTTCGGAATTAAAATAGATAAATTTCTGGTAGAACTGGTGCTATTTCCCCGCAAGGCCAGTGTTGACTTATCTAGTCTGATGGGAACCTCCAAGCCAGGTGCTGAGCAGTTGCAAAGCCTAACAAAGCACCTCCACTAAACAGGACTCAAGCTGACCATGACCCTGCAAGAGGACCTGTAAACCACTTGAGTTTGAAGTGACTGCTGACTGATACAGGCGGCCAGGCTTGGCCTGTCTTAGCATTTAATGCATCACTATGTCAGGGAATATGCCTGCAAGCTAGGCTGGTGGACCATGGGTCCGACCATAGAGTCTGTAGAGACCCCTAACTGATACAGGTTGATGTAACAGACAGCTTATTGACAAATAATAAGCTATTAATTCCAACTGACTGTGAATTCTGCAAGTATTGTGGTTAAAATGAGTTAAATTCAGATAGAAATCAAAACTCTAAGCTGGCCCTAAAACAAAAACATATGAATGTTGGTCTTGTGAGGTGGTGGCGGTCACCAATCAAAACACTCTGAAAGCTTATAAATTGAAATACTGCTCCAAACAATATGCAATATAGTTATATAGCAATGGCTAAATGTCAAACTGTCAAATAAAAGTAATAAGGTTGCAAAGATCAGGAATCGATACAATCAAGCACCACACCTGACCCAGGATACCAATGGGAAAGTGACAAACTCACAGAAGACACCACAAACGAGAGCCAAGAGGTCAGCCCTTTCCCAGCAGGTGACCACAAAGCACATATAAACAGACGCGCACAAAACATAGCAAACACAAGACAGAACAAAAACATAAAAGATCCACAAAAGAAGTACCGCCTTGGAACGGTCAGTAAAATATTTTACTGGAGGGCTTAAACCGGTTTAACGGCGCCAACCTCACCCTTAATTCAGATGTGGATCAAGACACATAAATATTTGGTTTGCATGAAAGACCCCCAACTTATCAATGCATCATCTCCTAAAACATATAAATCAAGATATAACAAGGAGATAAAGCAAGGATAAGGACTCAACAGTAAATTAAACTGAATACCGGAGCAAAAGAAATCCAACAGGTAAACCCCGGTGGGCCCGACAAACAGCCAAAGCATCAAGCCCCTACCATCTCATCATTAGATAAGTCTTTAAGTCGGAACCATCATAGAGTCTGAAGTCCGACCCACCGGCGTGCAATTAAAGAGGAAAGCAAAGTTGCCAACCGTGATTGGGTTGACTACCAAGCATGCAGTCTGTTGCAATACATTAATGTTATAGCCAATCTTTTTATAATGGGAAATTATTTTAATGAACTGCGCTGAAAAATTATTAGAGCCAACAATCTTCTTCAACTTATACACCAAGTCACCATAGAAATCAGGTTCCGAAAGTCCTTGGCGCAAGAGAGATTTAAGTCCAACTTGGAATTTAGAAATCAAATCATAGTATCGTCTATAAAATTTTGAAAATGTTTTGCGAAGTTTATGATACCGATAGCCCTGTTTAAGAAGGTTCTGAGTTAACAATTTATTGCGAGTGTTGAAGTCAGTAACATAGCTAGATGCTCTGGCAAAACGAATGAGTTGAGAGATATAGACTCCATTACATAGGATGTAGAACGAGGAACATCACCATCTAAAAATGGGAAATTGACAATTTCAAAATCAAAGTCGTCACGTTTATCATAAATTTTGGTAGAAACAATATCATTAGAAATTGACAAATGCAAGTCTAAAAATGCGGCTTCGGTATCAGAGGCATTGGCTTTATTAAGTTGGAGCTCTGAAGGGTATATTTGACTAACCATATTTTCAAAATAAACATTATTAATATTTAAAATATCGTCCAAATATCTGGAAGTAGTGTTAAACGCATCAATAACATCAGTCTGCTTATCATCAGAAAGAGACATCATAAAGTCCCTTTCATAACAAAACAGGAATAAATCTGCAACCAGGGGAGCACAATTAGTGCCCATAGGAATCCCAACTACTTGTCTATAGAGCTTGGTGCCAAATCGAATAAAAATGTTGTCCAACAAAAAGGTCAGCGCATCACATACATTTTGACACGACCATGCATGATATTTTTTAGGTTTTTCTGAAGTAAAAAATGCATTTCTGTCACTACATGCAAGGTAAGGAGAGCCTTCTCTCTGGAAGGTTCTTTCAATAAGATCAATAAGTTTATCTTTAATTAAATTATGAGGTAAAGTAGTGTAAAGAGTAGAAAAATCATAAGTAGACAAACTGGTCGCATTGAAATCTCTAGCTTTAAGTTTATCTAAAATTTCACCTGAATTTTTAATGGACCAAAATAGGTTTTTACCGGATCTCTCATATACTTTTTCACAATATTTGATAACATGTTTTTTAACAGCTGTAAGACACGAGGTTAACAATTTAGAAAGTTCTGTTGTCGTACAAGAACTAGAATTTGCAATAAATCTTGCTTTATAGGGTTTTTTATGGAGTTTAGGTAACCAGTACAACGTAGGAACTTTGTCTTGATTTTCTTTAGCTTTGACACCAAAATGTAGGGCTGTATGACAACCATGCCCATCAACAATAACCCTTTCACTTAAAGAAGGCTGCAGTTTATAAGCATTAGTGTCAACAAGCTCACGCTTAAGAGTATTAATATAATACAATCGTCAAACAACTACAACATTGTTAGCAGCTTTATCTGCTGGAACCAAAACATAGTTCATATGAAAATCCTGGATACCTCGTTTAAGATGACGAAAAGAAGATTTAGGTTTAGGGGGCAAAAGATGTGTATTACGAGAGTAAAATGAAATACGAGTATCAATAATTTTAAAAATGTTAATCTTCCATTCCTTCAAAGCATCAGGTTCAACATTTTCCCGTTTGCACCAGTTAAACCATATTTATCCTAAAAATGAATAATCATCTATTTGACCTACATGTAATTACTTGAGGGCCTCAAGGAAGATTAGTGTGTTGCTAAATGTTAAAAGCTCCTAAATAGAAACTTACTTACATACTGACTGGCTGACTGACTTACTCTAACTCACTCACTCACTCACTCACTCACTCACTCACTCACTTACTTACTTACTAATTTCTTACTTACTTACTTACTAAGATATTTTCTTATATATGGTTTGGACAAGCTAAAGAAGGAATATGTTTGAAAATTCACTCTTTTAATTACATATAGCTTTGGCAAATAAGAACCAGCTCAGTGTCAACTTTAAAAATACTAGCCTTAATTTTCACCTCTGTGTCAGAATCAAGCTAGTATTCAGATGCAAAGATTTGGCAGTCCAAAGTTCAATCTGCAGTGAAGTGAAGTAAATTCAATTATGTTGCTTATCTTACATGAGCACATACCTTGACGAACTGTAGTAGAAAGATAGACACAGTGCCACTGGCGGTGGCTAGCATGTACCAATGGCGATGACACGGAGCAAGGTACCGCTGGCGGCGGCCGCATGTGCTGCATGGCATGCAGCGTAGCAGAAGAAAGCAGTTCAGGCTGTCAATGCAATGTCATGTAAGTACAGATGGGCAGCAGGCAGGACAGGGACTATGAGGACATACAAGTGACTTTCGGAATTAAAAAAGATAAATTTCTGGTAGAACTGGAGCTATTTCCCCCTAATCAAACAGGTGGGAAAGAAACGTTAAGTTCTAATTTCTTTCTTCTTTTTGATAAGGATCGCCTTTGGCTTTTTTACGAGATTTTACGTCATATTATCAATTGACAGATAGCAGGCATTTAAGAAAGAATATACACATTTGTATATTTCGACTCATAAGCATTTCGTTAATGATAAAATATGCTTTTTTCAGTATCAGTTTTGGAATCTAGAGAATACAAGCATTTGTTATACCAAATTCGATGATAACAGCTTGATTAATTTTGGAAAAGAGACTTTTATGCCTTAAAACTTGTCTCGAAAAAAATTAGTTTAAATAAGAACTAGTTTTGTTTAGGCGCTTATTTACAACAAGTAATTAGAAGATTGCTTAATATACTGAGCAACAAAGAGGTAGCTTATTTGTTCCCTTTGCAACAACAACAACAACTATGATCATGAGTACGTGATTTTCTTTAAAAAGACGATAGCTATGAACATTTTTACTGCTTGATGCACAACAGCAACGTCAGTAGTAATGATTATGCTAACAACAACATCAACAACAACAACATCAACAACAGCAACTATGATCATGATGATTTTAGTTGATAAGGCGATAAATACAGCTGCTTTCCAAAATTTTTATAGATAGCGATTATTGTCATAATTATTTACATACCCTATACTTGTTTGAGAGTTTGCAATAAACTTATGCTTTGTTTGAGATATGATTTATTTCTGCTCCTGTATGCACGACATATCTAATTATAGTGAGCAAAAATACGGTTTGTTTTTGCAGATGTTTTGTATCAAGTTTTAACTTCTAAAAAAGTTGATCATATTTTTAGCAAATCAAAGTTGCTTATCAAAACTCAATTTCGAATTATGAGATAATAAGGAGAGCAGCAAAGAAAACTGTGGTGGGAATCTATAAAGTCATGTATACGGCGCATTGAGGAAATACTTTAAGAATTGAAGCTATAGAGTGTATCAAAAATGAATCATTTGATTGACTTTGGTTTATGTGCACTAGTAGGTTGCACAAATTATATAATTTAACATAATTACTTTTAAAAGATATTTTAAGTGCATTTTGGGTGTTCATATTTGATGCTTCATAGTTAGAGCCCAATTATTAAGAGAAATGCCAAAAGGAAAGTACAGTCCTGCCGAACAGTTAAATGGCAAAGAGGGTTTGAAATTGTATTAAAATTGGGAAAATGTCATCTTTTAGCTGAATCCATACTCTAAGCCTATTTCTTTTGCAAACCTATTCCGTCTGGCGTCTGAAACACGAACAAATTTATCCACATTACATTGATGGATGGGTAAACAACCACTAGAGTCGCATTGAGGGGACTATCTCGTAACTTATAAAGAAGTTATTCAACTTAAGCTTGTTAATGAAACAATCGCCAGTAAGGCATATCAGGATGATATCAAAAGGGATATAAAACTCCAATATGAATCACCCGTGAATATTTTAAAGAGATATTGCAAGGTGCGTTATCTTGTTGAATGCTTGGGGTATAGTGCATTCATATTGGAGTTTTACATCGCTATTGATATTATCCTGATATACCTTACTGGTGATTGTTTCATTTACAAGCTTAAGTTGAGAGACCCCTTAAGAAGTTACGAGATAGTCCTTTCAACGACTCCAGTGGATTTTTACACATCCATCAATGTAATGTGGATAAATTTGTCCGTGTTTCAGACGCCAGATGGGAATAGGCTTGCAAAAGAAATAGGTTTAGAGTGTGGATTCATCTGAAAAGATGAATTTTTTCCAATTTTAATACAATTTCAAACCCTCTTGGTCCATTAACTGTTTTGCAGTACTGTACTTTCCTTTTGGGCTTTCTCTTTATAATTAGGCTCTTACTATGTAGCATCAAAGTTGAACACCCAAAATGCACTTAAAATATCTTTTAACAGTTATTATGTAAAATTATAAAATTTGTGCAACCTACTAGTGCACATACCCCAAAGTCAACCAAGTGATTCATTGCTGATGCACTCGATAGCTTCAATTCTTAAAGTATTTTCACAATGCCACATATACATGACTTTATAGATTCCCACCACAGTTTTCTTTGCTGCTCTCCTCATTATCCCATAATTCGAAATAGAGTTTTGATAAGCAAATTTGATTTGCTAAAGATATGATCAACTTTTTTAGAAATTAAAACTTTATACAAAACATCTGCAAAAACAAACCAGATTTTTACTCACTATAATTAGATATGTCGTGCATTCAGGAGCAGAAATAAATCATATCTCAAACAAAGCACAAGCTTATTACAAACACTCAAACAAGTATAGGGTATGTAAATAATTATGACAAAAATCGCTATCTATAAAAATTTTGGAAAGCAGCTGTATGCATGATTTTACTGCTTAGTGCACAACAGCAACGACAGCAGCAACAACAACAACAACAACGACAATAATAATAATGATAATAATAATAATAATAACGAATCATAGGTTTGAAAAATATACATTTCTATTACAGTGGATGATGACAGGTATTTCTAAAATGATGATGATGATGATGATGATGATGATGATGATGATGATGATATTAGGTCTAGACATGATAGCGCCATGGGGCGCTTGTCCCCGCCCAGTTCTCAATTAAGAGATTAAAGGTGCATATCATTATCTATATAGTGATTTGATTGGTTATCCGCCAAGTAGCGAATGGGTGGAGAATTACCATGCTTATTGGGATTCGTTAAAGTTTAGATTTGAGATCGATTGGTACACCGTCATGAAATAGAATTTTTGGATTTCCCAAAATATCAGGATATAATAGAAGAAAATTATATTTGATTTGTTGAGTTTTTTACGCTACAAGTTTTGGATTTCCAAATAGATTGATATCAGTTGCTGGATCACCAGTCGAGTACTTAAGTTATATTAAAGAAGAAATTTTGATGAATGTTGTTATTATATGAAGGATATTTATTGGTGGATTTCCATAAAGGATGTCAAATTGAAAATCGTCCCCTTTATTACTTGTACTAATATTTACACACATTTAGACAATAAAGTAACAGCATTTCACTGCACGAGACTACACATGGGGGTTCTAAATTATTTAACGCGTTAATTAACCCTAGCAACAGTCAATGCGTTACAAATTTCTCATGAGCTGGTTCATGTTTCCAGATGTTTCATTGCATGGTGAAACAACTTCGCAACAACATTGGGTATCGAAAAGCTTATTTACGATAAGAAATTAGTATTACTAGATGTAACCAGTCCTTTACTTGGTTTCTAAATATACAGATCCTAAACAAATATATAATATATTATACTATTAGTGTTTCTGTGTAATTCACAAAACAACCATTTTCATTCCGGACACTGCTAAACAGATACTTTGGCAAACAGTAAATATCCCAGATGAAATGCCGCATTATGCGGCATGTAATTTAATTAGGGTTGGCACTGTTTGTTAAGATAAAACAATCTAAAGGGACAGTTATATATCAAATTAAGATATTTTGTTTCAAAATGTGACCCCTTAAAATACACCGTGGACAAATGCATGTTTATTGTATCAATATGTATGGGAAAATCAGTCAGAATTAAAGTGTTAAAAGAATGTAATTAGAACCACCAAACATTCCTATAACTTGACACCTAGCGATTTATAAATATCTGATCACACTGAAAGCATAAAAGGTGGTAAAATTGCTCCTGTTAGTCCATGTACTAAAATATAAGCACTGATATATGTCCATGTTCTGGGAATCAGTGGTGCAGACATTAAGCAGAATAATCGTTTAAGTCAATGCTTTAGGCGTCTGGGCTGTTGAACTTTCTGCGAACTCTGATGAACCAAGTCTGATAAATTTCGAATTTGGTGGATTTACTTTTATTCAAGAGGAACCGTGTTGTTGTTTTTTTAAGGTCATTAAGAAAAGAGGTCATGTGTCACGCGGAGCTGGTTAAACGTTTATAGGTTTTATGTATGGGTCACCACATGGGATTTTGATACCTATCGCATATCCGCAAAAATTCATTTCAACACCCCTGCTGACCTTCCTGTCTGCATGCACAAATAATTGATGTAAAGGGTGTTAAGAAAAATCGTTCCGCAATAAAATTATGGTCCTATTATTTTAGTTATTATGTGTCTAATGACATAAGTGTCATTGGAATTCTTTAAAGACGACACACTTGACAAGCAATAAACAATAAGATGTTTAATCAAATATTTTGTCACCGAATAATTTATCTTCATAATCAAGTACCCCTCGGAAATGGCAAAATGGGGGTATATGACAAAGAACCCTTATCATGTCCTGGCCAAAGTGATAAGTATATTTTCTAATTAGTTAAGAAACCCTAAATGGAGTTGTTATTCATCTTATATAAGCCTTTAGTACGTTTACTAAACTGCAAGGCTGTAAACAACCATCCGAAATAGCAAATGTCACCTTTTTTTGGAAAATAGCAGAATTTTCTAGACTGACTGAAAGACAGTACCCAAATTAAACATAATTGTGTGAAGACATTCCACGATGCCAAACACTATAGAGCAACACAAGGAATAACAGGCCCATTGAAAATGCAATTTTTTAGCATAATTTCCTTTTTAGATGATTCGAAATTCTATGATGAAGAGCGGAACGAACTTTCTTAACACCCTTTAGATGAAGATTCTGACCTAATTTTAGACCACTAGCGACATTGGGTACCTCAGCATGGGCGTAAAAGTGGGCATTTTGCGCATATGCGATAAGAATTAAAATCTCATATGAAGTTCTGTTGCATTTACAATCTTATTTGTAGACAACCCTGATGAAGGTGATGGTACAAACCAACAAGGAAGAAACTCGGGTAAACGTAGAGATGATAACGACAATGAGGATGTCGACGGTGGCAATGGGTCAATATCTGTTGGTGTAGCAGTGGCGTTAGCGGTTATATTCTACATTCTTGGGCTTATCACCATGTGGCTGATCATAAAGTTGTGCATACCAGTTTTACTGTAAGTTTATTAACAATGTATTTCATTAAATGTTGAAATATCAGCACCAAAGTCACTTACCCACCGTTGTTATATTAAACCATAGCTATAAAGATTGATATGGTTTACAACAAGGCATGCATACTCACACAATATATATGTTATAAGTTTGAAAAGAATAATATTAGTGTTGTACGACGTGGGCTTACAAATATAAGCACCACAATGTCTACAAATGAATTATTGGCATGTGGTATAATTGTACATGCTTATATGTCGTCTGCAGATATTTCAAAAAAAATTTTTTTTTCCAAAACAATAAATCAGGAGCTCCATCAAACTTCTGTCTTTTCTGATCTGTATCAAAATTGTTTGCAATGGTTACGTGTATCACCAGGCGATAAATTATATCCATAGCGGTGAAAGAGCTACTACACATACATTTATGGATTTAAAGAGTGTATTTGACTTGTGTTGCAGGAAAGGCATGTGTATGCAAGGGACCAGTGACGATTATAAGGTGAATCCTGATGTACATGAACAAAGTATCCCACAGCCACATAGTGCTGACCAAAATGTTGCTAACGCAGTAACAGAGCAGGTAAAACATTTGTTTTGTTGTACATGTATTGATAGATTTTACATTTTAGTAAATAAATAACAATGAGCGTGAAATATGTTCTTAGCTATCAGTTTAAACATGTGGTTTTTGGCTATCAAACGATTACCCACAATACATATTTTGTTGACATATAAGCAAATAAATTTTCAATTTGATGCACTCTTATCTGGAGCCTGGGGCCAATCTGTTATGAAATATTTGCATTGCCATTGGTGCTTGAATTAAAGCACTGCGTCAGATATTGTCACTAGATTAAATTTAACAAAATAGATTAAACTGTATCCCACTGTTCCCAAAGAGGGCTGTACAAGAAGGATTATTTCCCTTTAATGACAATATGTAAAAAGATAAGTGAGTATGATAAGGAAATACCACAATCACACACTGCAGACCAATTGATAAAACCATGAGAAAGAACAACAGAACAATTACAGTCACAGGACATCAGGAAGAAAAGTTAAAGTAAAACCGCCAGGTCTCTCTTCCCCATCAAAATAATTGCAAAACTAGAAAGGACACAAAGTATTGCATAACAAAACAAGGAACAAAACACAGAACCCCGCAATGGGAGCAACAATAAACAATGAATCAACAACAACTCAATCCCCCCTTTGAATGGACATCAGCCTAAGCCACCGTCGTGCGATTAAAGAGGAAGCCATATTTAAAAGGTTTACAACCAGACATGCAGACTGTCGCATTATATCCATGTTATATCCAACATTTTGTGACGTTAGATTATCTTTTTGAATTA
Organism: Loripinus fragilis; assembly: GCA_964019695.1. Classification (NCBI taxonomy): domain Eukaryota; kingdom Metazoa; phylum Mollusca; class Bivalvia; order Lucinida; family Lucinidae; genus Loripinus; species Loripinus fragilis. The sequence continues at coordinate 35,167,939 of OZ026520.1, read as the reverse complement.
ATTGATTGATCACTAAAATAATTAGGCTTTCAAACAAATCTTTTGCGTTTATATACTAAAACACCATAAAATACCAGCTCTGATATGCCCTATTGCAGAAGAGTTTTAATTCAATATTGTATTTAACAATCAACTCTGAGTGTCCGTGGTAACATTTTGAAAATGCTGTATGAACTTTATTATATTGATACCCTTGTCTTAATAACTTAGCAGTCAAAAATTGGTTGTTTTTGTTGAAGCCATCAACATTAGAACACACTCTAGCAAAACGATTAAGCTGCAAAATATATACACCATAGGAAGATAGGAAAAGACATCTCCATGAATAGATTTCAAAATTGAATCACCACATTTATCATAAATCTTAGATGAAACTATTCCATTCGTTAAGGACAAGTCCAAGTCCAAAAGGAGGGCTTTTCATCCTGGTATCCGGGGTCTGGTGTGGTGCTTGATTGTATCGATTCCTGTTCTTTGCCCTCTTTCTTACTTCAGTATCAAATGAATTTGCTTTATTTAACTGAAGTTCAGTGGGGTATATCTGACTTACCATTTGTTTGAAATAAGGATTGTCAATATTAAGCAAGTCGTCTAGATATCTTGAGGCAGAATTAAATGCTACAATAACACCAGCTTGATTATTGTCAAAAAGAGACAACATGTAGTCTCCCCCATAACAAAACAAAAATAAATCTGCAACCAGAAGAGCACAATTAGTACCCATAGGGATACCTACAAATTGTTTATACAATTTCGAGCCAAATATTATAAATACACTGTTCAAAAGATAATGAAAAGCATCACAAACTTATTGACATGACCCCAAATTATATCTTAAAACATAAGAAGACATAAAACAATAAGACATTTAAAAGAATGGTATCATATATTCATATGGGTCATTAAAATATATTCCAATTCAAGTGAATGATCCTCTTCTTATAGCCCTTTATTTTATGTTGCCAGTCTCCAAAGGTCTTTTCTATGCACTGTGCATTTCCCACATTCAATAATTGCGCCTAACCATTCATCATTTACCCAAATATCGCCTTGCGATTCTCAAATGAACAAAACTATTCTCACCTGTCGTCACATTCATATGCACCATTGTTGTGCATGTTGTTTGTTTTCAAAGATAAGAAAGCTAGCCCCACTATATGATAAAAGCAAACAGTAAACTCAAGATACTGAAGAAACCTGAATGGACTAAACTATGTTTTGACATATTGCACCTCTCTGGTTTAGTTGTTATACCTTGGATCATTATATAGCTAAATTGCATTGGCTTTATATTGATCCTTGCCTTGATGGATCAGGCTATATCTTTTATTTAGAAAAATTGTAGATCCAGATCACAAATCTATACTGTTTCCCATTCAGAAAGTTAATCAATGGCGCAATCTGGAACCATGCAACAAAACAGTGTCTCGCTGCATATAAGAGTATGTTATAAATGTTTGTTTAACATACGGCCTCTTAGTTTCTAGGCTGGTGACTACGGAAGCGTATATACGCCACCACTTGCTACTTAAATCCGACAGAAAAAGACTGTTTTTCGCGCTAAATATTTTATTTTTTCTCGCGTTAATATCAACCTTTTCGATATGTTTTACTTGAAAAAGCGAATAAAAAACACGACACGATGCATTAATTTATTGCAATGTGCTATTAATATGTCGCATTGTCTTGATATTTTCGTTTATTGTTACATAATTAATACTCTTTCGAGAAAATGTTTACGCTATTCGAAAAGAAATCGCTACTAAACAATTCATTAAAGCTCTTTGTGAGAAGAGTTTTAGCTGTCTACGCCATACCTTTAGTACTCGGAGGCTGTTGAAGACATGAGGTCTGACGATGGTCGAAAAAGGATTTTTTCTGTGACAAAAGGTAAGTATTTAATTATTTCAAAGTGTTTTTATAGTAGCATACATCTCATAATATAGAGAAGGTGACTACCGTACAGTATAATATATATATTAACTGTGTAAATCACAGATTTTAGATAACTGTTTTGCCTCTACGTGCCACGTGGCGTGGTTGTTTGAATTGGGTTGGTTGTGAAAAGTTTCAACGGTGTGTGCAAGTGAGTGTCTTTATAATTGTGACTAGAAGTCACCTTGACTAGCACAAGGTGCGTTATTGTAGGGCTATTTTCAATCGTAATTTTTACACTTCGTAAATTTCAGGCGAAGAATTGGTACCAATTCGAATTGGTACCAATTCTCACATCGCGTGAAATATTGGTACCAATATGTCACCGATTGTATACCAATATTTTTCATGTGTGAGAGAAATAAGCACATAGTCAAATTTCATGTGGCAATCACGCAAATTCCTCACATCGATAAAGTACCCCACAAAGCTGCTGCATTCTACATTGGCACGCATTCCATAGTTAGAGGTCGCAGGCAACTATATATCTAAATGAGACACATGTGTGAATTATTGGTACCAATTCTTCTCTTGGTGAGGAATTGGTGCCAATTCTTCTCATGCGTGAGGTACTGGTACCAATTTTTCACATGTAAGAGGAATTAGTACCAATTCTGCACATGTAAGATGAATTGGTACCAATTTTTCACACATGAAAGAGGAATAAGTACCAATTATTCAACTAGAATTCCGAAATAAGGATGTGTTGCCTTGCCAAACAGAAGTCAAACAAGGCAAATATTTCAAATTTATATCCCGGGCAAAAGGTAATCTTAGAAAACTAATAAATCACAAAACATAAATCCCATTTCTCCAGCCCCCTAAGTTCACCTTGGGTGGGGGCGTGTCTGCGAGCAAAATATTTGTTACCATGTTGCTGCATTCACGATTCCCTTTAATTCGATATGCAACATGACAATGTTCTGAAAAAGTTGACTTTTGACCTTTTGGCCGGGTCAGGGACATGGGGGTCTGCAGGCAAAATAGTTGCTACCATGTTGCTGCATTTCGTGATTCCATTTAATTGGATACGCAACATGACCATGTTCTGAAAAAGCTGAATTTTGACCCATTGACCCGGTCAGGGGCGAGTGTATGTGTGTGTGTGGGGGGGGGGGGGGAGGATCTGCGGACAAAAGATTTGCTACCATGTTGCTGCATTTCGTGATTCCATTTAATTTGATATGCAACATGACCATGTTCTGAAAAAGTTGAATTTTGACCTATTGTCCCATCCCTAGGGTTCTGGGGAGGGGGTATGCGGGCAAAATATTTTCTACCATGTTGCTGTATTCGTGATTCTCTTTAATTTGATATGCACCGTGACCATACTCTGAAAAAAAAGTTAAACCTTAACCTATTGACCCCATCCCCAGGGTGGGGGATGACTGCGGGCAAAATATTTGTTACCATGTTGCTACATTTGTGATTATCTTTAATTTGATATATAACGTGACCATGTTCTAAAAAAGTTGAACTTTGATCAAGTGACTCCAATCCCCAGGGTCGGGGTGGGGTAGTTGGGTAGGGGTCTGCGGGCAAAATATTTGCTACCATGCTGCTGCATTTCGTGATTCCCTGCAAAATGATATGCAACATGACCATGCTCTGAAAAAGTTCAATTTTGACCTATTGACCCCATCCCCAGGGTCCAGGGTGTCCGCAGGCAAAATATTTGCTACCATGTTGCTGCATTCGTGATTCTCTTTAATTTGATAAGTAACATGACCATGTACTGAAAAAAACTGATTTTTCACCTACTGATCCCATCCACAGGGTCGGGGGTGTAGGTGGGGGGGGGGGAGGGGGGGTCTGCGGGCAAAATATTTGCTACCACGTTGCTGCATTCGTGATTCTCTTTAATTTTGATATGCAACATGACGATGTTCTGAAAAAGTTGAATTTTGACCTTCTGACCCCATCCCCAGGGTCAGGGCGAGGGGGCAGGCATCTCCGGGCAAATATTTGCTACCTTGCTGCTGCATTTTCTGATTTCCTTTAAATTGATATTCAATGTGAATATGTTCTGAAAAAGGTAAATTTTGACCTATTTGCCCCATCCCCAGGGTCAGGGTGTCTGCGAGCAAAATATTTGGTACCATGTTACTGCATTCGTGATTCTCTTTAATTTGATATGCAACATGACCGTGTTCTGTAAAAGTTGAATTTTGAACTTTTGACCCCAACCCTAAGTCCCGGGGGTACAGACAAAGGCCTTCGATCGAAAATCACGTTTGATATGTTTCGTATTTTTTGTACCTCTGTCTGAATGCGAAATTTTCGTAAAAATAGTGACACCTCACTGAGTTATAGCGAAATTTAAAATTTCGACCTTTGACCCCAACAAAGGGGTCAGGGGGTGGGGTAAATGTTTCATCACTGACATGCTTATCTACAGGCACTTGGTAACCATGGCCCATAGCGAGAAGTTGTCAGATATTATAGGTTTGGAGAAATGTGAAGTTAAACCACAAAAAAGGCCAATATAGCTTTTGCATTAGCTTTAACCTACGTCAAAAGAGGGCCATATCTCAGTCAAAAATTTGCAAATGACCTCTTATTTCAAATTGACAATTTAGCCAAAATGTAAGTCAAAAAGGGCCATAACTCAGTCAACATTTTGCGGATTACCCCCCTTATCAAACTTGACCTGTATTTTATGATACCTGACTCTTTTGTAAAGTTTAAATGAAATTGATGCATCCCTTCAAGAGTTTTCGATCGGAAAAAAAAAGTGTGACGCCACGGACGACGACGACGCCGCCACCTGAGTCATGATCCCTATGTGTCAGCCTGGCTTTGCAGGAGGCACAATAAAAACCAGGTCACAGATGTGACGAATACTTAGCAATTCTTTCCATGCCAGAAAGTATCAATAAATTCTTCACATGTATGAGGATTTTGTACCATTTTTCTCTTGTATGAGGATTTGCTGCCGATTCTTCGTATCTGTGAAAAAAGTAACACAAGTTCTTCACAGGTGTGTCACATACAAACCATTTTGTATTCACACGTCAGAAAGCACCAAAAAGGTATTGTCGTTGTCCATACGAAATGATAAATTTAAAGTTCAACAAGGCTATCTTTTAAAGCTAATCCGTAACTGTATTCGAAGGAAGCCTACGATTACAGCTACTGCGTAGCCTAAGAATACACCTACTATAGCGTTCGAATATACCATAGCTGTATACATATCTAGAAGCATAACATGTTTTAACCGAATACAGCTATCCTTGCTTAAAAATATTGACTTACTTTTACTTTAATCAAATCTCATAGCAGCTATTCTGTGGGACAATGTTGCTTTGGTTACAGCATTCCCCAAACCAATAAACTTTTTGTTCTTTCCCTTTATCTACATACTGCCTGAAGCCCTCACAAGCATTATCGTCGTGTATACTATGTATACACTGGGTAGCGATATGTAAGAACACAAGAAGGCAAAGATCATAAATCAATATACGCCTGACCAAGGAAACCACATGAGAAATTGACAAAACACAAAAAAACTTCATATACAAGCAAACCAAGAGGTTAGCCATTTCCAAGCAGGTGCCCACGAGGCTGCAATAACAGGCAAGAAAGCATGACAAGCACGATGCATACATAACAAAAATGATCCACAAAAGAAGCACCGCCTTGGAACGGTCAGGAAGACTATTTTTACTGCAGGGCTTAAACAAGTTTCACAGTACCATCGCCCTTAGTTCTAATGTGGAACAAGACACAGAGGTGTTTGGTTTGCATGAAATACCTCTAACTTATCCATGAATTTTCTTCTAAAACATATAAATATAAATTAAAATTAAAAAAGGAGTTAAAGCAAACATAAGGACTCAACAGTACATACAACAGAATACCGAAGCAAAAGAAATCCAATAGTAAAACCCCCGTGGGTCTGACAATAGCCAAAGGGTCAGGCCCCAACCATCTCATCCATATATAAGTCCTTAAGTCCGAACTGTCGTAAAGGCGTACACGAAACCATATCTAAATCAACGCAGAGTTCTTAAACTGTACAATGGGTGTCTTTCCCTGGACAGGGGGTATCCACTTAACGATTCGAAGGACGGTACGCTTTTCTAGTGTAAAGTATAGCTTACATACGTTTATATAAATATATTAGGCAATAGGTTTAATAGTTGCACTTCTACTTCGAATTAAGCTACTCAAACGCATCGGCTTATCAAGTATCTCAATTCGAAGGTAGCCATTTTTGGTACAACGGTGCCTAATTTAAAGTGTATCTTACTTTCCCCATATGCTATTGGTACTTAAAAGAACAGCATTAATGACAAAAAAATCTAATTCTAGTATAGTGGCCATATTGGATATTGTCATTTGGCCGAATAAAAACTACCAGATGACCTGACGCCCAAAAATATCAGTTTGATATGTCAATATGAAACATTATACAGATGACCACCATGGTGATTGCATTTATGATGTTACATCTTTGAACCCCTATAATATCTAGATGCAACTAACAAAAATGCCAGCATTATACAACTGGAAGTTAGGGAATGAAATATGAAAATCGATTGTTTTTCAAAATGACCACCATGGCAATTATTTTGTGAAACCCTGTTATCATTAAATTATGTTTTTATATATAAGTCCTTCCAATATTGTATCTGTGCTAGTTCAGTCAAAATATTCTTATTGGTTCAGAAGACAGGACAGACAATGTGCCGGTTCAGTCTCAATATTTTTATTGGTTCAGAAGACAGAACAGACAAGGCTATTCTGTAGATTTAAATGAGTCTGGCGACATTGTAAACTAGGTCAAAGTCACCAAAATGTAATCAGCCATTGTGCCCTCTTTACCAGTATGGTCTGAATCTATTCATTGGTTCAGAAGAGCGAGTGCCTTAAAGGCTTATTCATATAGCTACGTTTGTATATGACCCTGGTGACTTCGAATATTATAGACTTCGAGCTAAAAAAGGTCCTGCTCCCCCCCCCTAGGGAATTTTGCAGACATATCCTATCTTGAAGAAAATTTCAAGCCGCATCTTTTAAGAGATGTTTGCACTCTGTGCTCCGGGGCGTTAGTCTCTGACAGCCTGTTACATATGTTACTGTAACAAACTAAGGAAAAAATCAAAACGAAAGTTTGAGCTACAGAAAGAAGACATTAAACCATCTAATTATTCAAATTTCTTATGTAGTTTGCAAGCTGGATGCCTAAGCTACATAAAAGCAGCATTTTAAACAAAATTACAGCCTTCAGTGGTGTTATATGCGTTACATAGATTAAATTCCCTTTGAAAGTTGAAAACGTGACTAACATCATTCATTTTACAGACGATTTGTGCATTTTTACAAGTGTTTTTAATCTTAGTTTACTAACGTACTCATTTGACTAATAGAAAAAACAAAGTTTGCTTTTCTATCTCAAATACATTGTTTTATATGAGCTATTAAACAACCCTACCCCCAATTTTAAGTATCCAATTTCGGTATCTATTATTGAAGAAAAATATATGAAAATATTTGACGCTCGTGGATATCTTACATTTTTGGCACTGTCTTGCTAATGCAATTAAGAATCATACATTTGCAAGTTTGACATCAGGATCAGAGCACTTATTAAAGTATGTAACGTATGTTACATGGCATAATGAATGAGCTAGGAAATTTTCTTGGAAGTAAGAGATGATATTTCAGAAAAATACGGTTTTTAACATGTTTTCCTATTAATCTCTAGCCTCTGGTGCCTTAGTCTAAGTAATTACAGTCATTGCTGATAACAAGCCCTTGGAATTGTGTTACCTATGTTATATATAACCTTTGTAATCACATATTTCCTAATGCCTATAATATTAAAATATATAGACATATAGAAAATAATAGTTCTCATTTAAATGACACAATTTAATAAACATTCCTATTAAATAAAATTATTCAGAAACAATCTTTATTCAAGTCACCCTCACAATGTCTATCATTGCGTCTGCTTCTATTGCAAAATAATCACCCATTTCATCACAACCAATAGAATCATGGCATTGTATTAGGACTGCAAACTGAGTACAACCCTGTTCCTCTCCACCCCTTTGGGAATTGTGCAGACATATCCTACCTTAAAGAACAATTCAAGCTGCATCAAATAAGAGATGTTTGCACTCTATTAACTGGGGGGTTAGCCTGTAATGGTATGATACGTATGTTACCATATCAATTGAAGAATAAATAAATTGAAAGTCTGAGAAACAGAAAGAAGACATAAAACTATCTATTTATTTGAATCATTCACGTAGTTTGTATGCTGAATACCTTTGATACATAAGAAAAGATTTTTTTAACAAATATACAGCTTCCTATGGTGTTATATGTGTTACATTATTAAGATTACTTTTTAAAATTGGTAATTGTGACAAACATCACTTATAAGCATTTGGTGTGATCCTCCTCTTTAGCCATCAAAAGACTTAATTTTCTTTGTATGTGTGGCCAGTGCCAGCGTCAAACAACTTGACTCAACTTGAATCCTTAGCATTCTTCAAAAGCAGAAACAGCATGTCAGTGTCATGGGATCAAACACCCAATTAAATATGGGTTTAATGCCGTTTCACATATATGCATACAATGGAGTATGACTCTGGTATATATCTCTTCCTGTGAAGTGGCAAGAGCAATCTAACTGCAGCTGCCTCTGCATCCGTGCTAGTCAAATGATAACTTTGCTCTAATTTTGCAAAATCTATGTCTCTACCGTGTACCTCTAAGAATACTTTAAGATTTCTGACATTGGTCAAACAGAAATTTGATAGGCTGCTTTTTTGCATCATTTGCCATGGAACCTATCCAGTCTTTTGGTGCTTAAGTCCTCAGGTCTTAGATCAATAGTATTTTGCTGCGCCCAAAGAACTTTATAATTTTTCTTTAGTTACAATGTTGACTCTTGATGGTTTTGGCAGACCGTCTGAAACAATTTCTGTTACACCTTGAAAGTTATCTGGTATAAGAGAAAGAATATGAAGCTGGACATTGCCATCAATTATGTTTGCAGTTGGTTGTTTTTTGGTGTCAGTACATTGAAGCACGTCTTAAAATAATGTAAAACCTATGATTTCTCAATTTTTGCAGCCATATCATTTGCTGTTGCATTCAAAAGAAGGAAAGTGGACTATAGGTAGAATGGGATAACCAGTAGTTCTATATTATGCTCTTTGGCAGATTTATACAGAGTAAACAAGTTGATAAGGTGCTTCATTTCATGATTCATTGAAAACACTTGCCTCTGACTGTGTAATCAAAAAAGATGTCGCGACAATGCCCTTGCTCATTTATTATGACGAGTTATATATGTTACATCCTTTAATAAGCGCTCTTATCTTAGAAACTTAGTGAATCATTGAATTGAAAGGGTCTAATTTGCGCTCTTTTCATCCTGCATTTCATTGCTTTACCTGCTGTGATACATCTAGTTCATTTATCTGAAGGGAAAGAGTTACCTTGGTTTCAGCACTTCAGAAGTACTAAGACTTCAAATAAGTTTTGAATGCTTGGGGAAAGATAATAAGTGCAGAGACATTATTAGATGAAAATATGTGGGTTGCATGTATGGAAAGGCTACATTTATAAAAGTTAACCAGCTAAAATATGATTCTTTATCACAGAAATATCAAGGTACATCAGTCCAGGTTCTCATTGCTCTTAATGGCATAGTTTTCCTCCTTGTAAAGCTTTAGTCTTTCTCCTACTTGCAGAGTATCACTTGAAACACATACTCAAAGAGCCAACTATCAGTAATTCATATCAGTTTCCGAATGTTCCAAGCCATAAATGGCAAAATTGGAAAGTTGATAATGGCTCATCAATTTTGAGTGGACTGGTGGTAAAATTTTATATTAGTAAATGATTGAAATATTGAGTGATGATTCTACTAGTTGCAAGGAGACATGTGATACCCGGTAATAATGATTACCACAGAAGCAGACAACGACAAACGTTTAACATGAGAAATATTTTGGACCATTTCATTTATTGTATTTTCTTCTAAAATGTAAAACTATCTTTTCTATTTGTGGCTCTATATTTAGCATTATATGCACAGTATTAGGAAATATGTCCAAAAGGTCATTGATAACATCTGTAACACCAGTCCATGGGCTTGATAATCAGACATGAATATAATTCCTAGTGTTTTGGCACCAAAGACTTATAAGTACACATTAAGTGTCCTGATCTTTAACTTAATGACATCTTGTAGATATATGAGCAAGACAGACTAAGAAAATGAAAAATATCCACACACTGTAATCACTTGCATGTGTTTTACTTAAACGGTAATAACAAAATTCGCTTCTCTGTAAAACTGGGAGTAGGGCTGTGTATTAGCTCCTAAAAGACAATATATTTAAGACAGAAAAGTAAACTTGGTTTTTCCTATTCATCAATTGAGTATATGTTTGTAAAATCTAATAAAACAGTTTGAAACCAAGTCATAGTAGTTGTTTAACTACATGACGATAGCCGCAATCATAGCTTTTAAATTAAAATTAGGTTCATGTAACGCACATTACACCACAGTTAGCCTTATTCATGTTAAACAGCTTCCATATGTAGTAAAGACATCCAGTATAAAGACTATAAGAATGTCAATTTTTATTAGATAATTTTAATGTCTTCTTTTGGTAGCTCAAACATTCAAATTTCTTATTCTCAAATTGATATAGTAACATATGTAACAAGCTGTTACAAGCTAACGCCCCGGCTAACAAAGTGCAAACATTTCTTATTAAATGCACATTGAATGGTTACATAAGATGTAATTTGTCTGCAGAATTCCAAAGGGGATTAGGATGGAGCAGGCCCTTACACAGCTTGATGTCAAAATACTGTTTGATGATTTTACTTATCACGCTAACATATGTTACACTCTCTGATCTTTAAAACTTGATGACAACTAGCAGATCTATAAGTCTTTATCATTGGAGCCAGTTTAAAATCCCTTTACAATGTAAGATATCCAACAGCTGCGAGTTTTTTTCACAATTTTAGCTCAAACTTTCAAACTACATTTCCTTTATTTGATATAGTAACGCATGTAACACGCTGTTTCAGACTAACGCCCCAACATAGAGAGTGCAAACATCCCTTATTTGATGCAGCTTGAGTTGTACTATAAGAAGGAATATGTCTGCAAAATTCCCTCGAGGAGATTAAAACATTTTTAGGCATATCTTACGTAAAGACAATGAGCTTGCCCATTTATTACATCAGGTAACATATGATACAGCCTCTGATATTAAAAATTTTGCAATAAACTTGCAGATTTATGAGTCTTTTCATATAAGCAAATAAATCCCAAACAATAAAACACATTCATCAACTGCAAATATTTTTTAACTATTTTTACTTTAGTTTTGATACCAAACATTTCACCTTAAAACTGGGTAGGGGTAGGGTTGTTTAATTGCTTATTTCAGAAAAAAATATTTAAGCTAGGGAAGCAAACTTTAATTTTTCTGTTAGCCAATTGCATAAGCTAGTCAGACATGGTTAAAAACATTTTGCAAAACACACAGAGAGATTGTGAATGTAAATGATGTCAGCCATACTTGCACATTTTAATGGGTTATCTGATTTATGTAACGTATATGACACCCTAGGAAGCCGCAATTTTGTTCAAATGGCTGTCATACGTAGTTAAGATATCCAGTATGCAGACTATATGAATGATTTTTAAAAATAAATATGTTAATGTCTTTAACTTGTAGCCCAAACTTTCAATTTACTTTTTCTTAGTTTGATTAAGTAACGTATGTTACAGGCTCTTACAGACTAACGCCCCGGAGCACAGAGTGCAAACATCTCTTAAAAGACTCGGCTTTCAATTCTCTACAAGATAGGATATGTCTGCAAAATTCCCTAGGGGGGGGGGAGCAAACCCATTCTCAGCCATCCGTCTATTAGGTCAATGTCATGAAAATATAATAATTCCTTTCGATTGGCCTAAGTAAATATCTATGCACGTTTGGTTGAAATACATCAAACGGTTCATCTACACTCACGCTGACAAGATCTTTATCATTTTCAAAGTTGGACAGGATTCCCACTAAGTGATGATCCACTGTGTATTTAAGTGTCTGTCAGTGCAAGGGTCTTGAACTGATGGGAGGCATCGATACTATGAATACATTTTCTCATGTTTTACCAATGTTGTGATACCTTAATATTCACATTTTGCTTATACTTGTGCATGCTAATACGACTTGTGCTTTTACATGTTATATGATGTTTCTGAAATAAAATAATAAATAAATAAAATAACTCTTAAATTAGTAAAAAAAGACTATTTGATACTACTAAATTTTTGTTGTATTTTGTAGGCGATTGACTTTGTACTTACTATTGGTAGTGTGGATGCAGTGTTTCCAGAGCCTGGTAAAATACAAGTTTAACAGATTTTGTTTGGTACTATTTTGAACAAGGCTACATCAATACAGACATCCTGTATATCAATCGGTGTCAGGACATTACAACAACGAATATCAACAAGACACAATTCGTGTTTATGACAATGTCAAAGTTCCATCACAGCTGCTGTATCAAAATTAATGAAATTGCACAGTTTTGTTTATGTTTGTCAAGATTGTAGATCTTTATGGATACAATATGTGGTGTGAGAGTACAACAGAAAACAGCAAGACTTATTTTGAAGACAATTGATCCTGATTGTGAACGACTTTGTAGTATTCACAAACAAAGTAGGCATGGTTCCGATTTCTTGGTACATATGGATAGTTATTACAATCTCCTACCATAAGAGTTTCCCATTCCTGGTGCTTAAGATGGGTTCTCCAAGGATATACTCTGGGGCTAAGACTTTCAACACTAAAATAATCCCAAGTATGTGGCAGGACTGTTTTACGATTACAAGCACACAAAGCTAATCAGGAGAATCCCAAGGATGATAAGAAGAGAGGCTGGCACAGAAAACTCGCTTGTGAAAGACATTCGAATTCTACTAAGATATCAACATGATGATAAAGTTGCAGGATCAAGAATCTTTTGTTTATGTCATTCTTCTGCAAATCAGCTAAAAGAAGCATTGTGGAGCTGTGTAATGCGCATTTTAGAAGACAAATCTGGTAGATGAGATAACATTTTATAGTGCTGGCTACGACCATCATGGCTTGGTCTCTCAAATGTTATACAAAATCACTTAGACATATTCTGTCGTTACTGGAACTGCCACAGAATCAATTCCAAGAACAGCAGTGACGTACAGTCTGGAACACAAGATGTTACATATCATTAATTCATTGTACTTTGCTCTAGTGACTACTTCTCAGTACAATCGTGTACAATGGGTGAATGGTATGAGTCAATTATATGCGTGATGATCAGTATTGATGTGCTGTCCCATACAATAACTGTGATTATCAATATAAGGGCGAAAAGCAGAAGTATCAGAGATGGTTCTACTTCCTCAGTCGTCAGAGGATAATGAATTGCTTTTTAAGGCATTGCTTGCACAATTTTAGGAAAAAGCCAGTACCTTATAAATCCAGCAGGATTGTATGTCATCTATGTGGCATATTTATCTATTTTGCGTTTCTATGATAAAGGTATAGGTTATATTTTGTATGGGTTACAAGAGGTGTGTCTGTTGCACACATTTATGTACTAAAACTACCATTACATCATCTGTAAATGGTAGAAAATTTTCCATAATTAATAATAATGATTTGGACTGAACTTCATCGGATCTGATTTATGTTATAACTTGAACAGAAACTAACTGTGGAATGCAATATGTTGGACAAACTGGCCGATCCCTCAAGACTAGGTTTCGTGAGCACTTTCATAAAATGAAAAAGCCTAAAAAATTTGACACATTTCTTTATCGCCATTTCAAAAATAATGGTCATTCACCTAGTAAAATTGTAATTCAGCCGGTTGAAAAAATTATATATGATCCAAATTCATCAACTAGATTAAAAAATATTAAGAGATATGAAACTGAACTTAAATGGATTAAATTTTTGCAATCATCTTTTCCTTTAGGCTTTAATGATAATATATACCATGAAGGCAACATTTCTAAAATGCCAGATTTTGATGTTTTTTCTGTTTTGGAATGTAAAAAACGTAAAAGTAGATCTCATGGTAAACGTAAAAATGGCAACATTAAGCGCAAAATTTGTACTGAAAAACGCTTAAATACTTCTCTAAAGGATCTTTCTTTGGCTTTAACTAATCATGGTCGACATGGCTTATTTTCATTTTTAAGTTCCTTGCCTATCTCAGTTTTACGCAATTTAGAGTTAGAGGCTAATAAACTTTATGATAGAGCAAACAAATTATATAAAGCAGCACTCCATACAAGGTGTTATGTTCAACATTTCCTTTGTCCTTATATCGATTCTGAAGTCAACCATAAACGACATTTTATCAAAATTCCATTCATTAACAAAGGTATTGAGTTTATTGATTTACATAGTATCTTCAAGGATAATTCAGTGATTTCATCTATTCCAAATTACTTCAATAATTCTGAAACTCCTATCATTTGTTATAAATATAACAAACCAATAAGGTCTACGATATTTAACTTTAATAAAATTGTAAATGATTTAGATATAGATTCCAATACTCCTGCCTCCTGAGATTGTAAAAATTCAAATTATTTATATCCCTCTGCAGGGCATGTTATTACAGGTAACCTTAATGTCATTCCTGACGCTAGAGTTCGCAATATCATTTCTAAAGGTCCTAAATATAGATTTCCCTCTAATATTGATTTCTCTAAATGCAGTAGAGAGATCGCTGCTTCTTTAAATGACTTCAGTAATCGTTGGTGCAAACGGGAAAATGTTGAACCTGATGCTTTGAAGGAATGGAAGATTAACATTTTTAAAATTATTGATACTCGTATTTCATTTTACTCTCGTAATACACATCTTTTGCCCCCTAAACCTAAATCTTCTTTTCATCATCTTAAACGAGGTATCCAGGATTTTCATATGAACTATGTTTTGGTTCCAGCAGATAAAGCTGCTAACAATGTTGTAGTTGTTTGACGATTGTATTATATTAATACTCTTAAGCGTGAGCTTGTTGACACTAATGCCTATAAACTGCAGCCTTCTTTAAGTGAAAGGGTGATTGTTGATGGGCATGGTTGTCATACAGCCCTACATTTTGGTGTCAAAGCTAAAGAAAATCAAGACAAAGTTCCTACGTTGTACTGGTTACCTAAACTCCATAAAAAACCCTATAAAGCAAGATTTATTGCAAATTCTAGTTCTTGTATGACAACAGAACTTTCAAAATTGTTAACCTCGTGTCTTACAGCTGTTAAAAAACATGTTATCAAATATTGTGAAAAGGTATATGAGAGATCCGGTAAAAACCTATTTTGGTTGATTAAAAATTCAGGTGAAATTTTAGATAAACTTAAAGCTAGAGATTTCAATGCGACCAGTTTGTCTACTTATGATTTTTCTACTCTTTACACTACTTTACCTCATAATTTAATTAAAGATAAACTTATTGATCTTATTGAAAATACCTTCCAGAGAGAAGGCTCTCCTTACCTTGCATGTAGTGACAGAAATGCATTCTTTACTTCAGAAAAACCTAAAAAATATCATGCATGGTCATGTCAAAATGTATGTGATGCGCTGACCTTTTTGTTGGACAACATTTTTATTCGATTTGGCACCAAGCTCTATAGACAAGTTGTTGGGATTCCTATGGGCACTAATTGTGCTCCCGTGGTTGCAGATTTATTCCTGTTTTGTTATGAAAGGGACTTTATGATGTCTCTTTCTGATGATAAGCAGGCTGATGTTATTGATGCGTTTAACACTACTTCCAGATATTTGGACGATATTTTAAATATTAATAATGTTTATTTTGACAATATGGTTAGTCAAATATACCCTTCAGAGCTCCAACTTAATAAAGCCAATGCCTCTGATACCGAAGCCGCATTTTTAGACTTGCATTTGTCAATTTCTAATGATATTGTTTCTACCAAAATTTATGATAAACGTGACGACTTTGATTTTGAAATTGTCAATTTCCCATTTTTAGATGGTGATGTTCCTCGTTCTACATCCTATGGAGTCTATATCTCTCAACTCATTCGTTTTGCTAGAGCATCTAGCTATGTTGCTGACTTCAACACTCGCAATAAATTTTTAACTCAGAAACTTCTAAAACAAGGCTATCGGTATCATAAACTTCGCAAAACATTTTCAAAATTTTATAGACGATACTATGATTTGATTTCTAAATTCCAAATTGGACTTAAATCTCTCTTGCGCCAAGGACTTTCTGAACCTGATTTCTATGGTGACTTGGTGTATAAGTTGAAGAAGATTGTTGGCTCTAATAATTTTTCAGCGCAGTTCATTAAAATAATTTCCCATTATAAAAAGATTGGCTATAACATTAATGTATTGCAATAGACGGCATGCTTGGTAGTCAATCCAATCACGGTTGGCAACTTTGCTTTCCTCTTTAATTGCACGCCGGTGGGTCGGACTTCAGACTCTATGATGGTTCCGACTTAAAGACTTATCTATTGATGAGATGGTAGGGGCCTGATGCTTTGGCTGTTTGTCGGGCCCTCCGGGGTTTACCTGTTGGATTTCTTTTGCTCCGGTATTCAGTTTAATTTACTGTTGAGTCCTTATCCTTGCTTTATCTCCTTGTTATATCTTGATTTATATGTTTTAGGAGATGATGCATTGATAAGTTAGGGGTCTTTCATGCAAACCAAATATCTATGTGTCTTGATCCACATCTGAATTAAGGGTGAGGTTGGCGCCGTTAAACCGGTTTAAGCCCTCCAGTAAAATATTTTACTGACCGTTCCAAGGCGGTACTTCTTTTGTGGATCTTTTATGTTTTTGTTCTGTCTTGTGTTTGCTGTGTTTTGTGCACGTCTGTTTATATGTGCTTTGTGGTCACCTGCTGGGAAAGGGCTGGCTTCTTGGCTCTCGTTTGTGGTGTCTTCTGTGAGTTTGTCACTTTCCCATTGGTATCCTGGGTCAGGTGTGGTACTTGATTGTATCGATTCCTGATCTTTGCACCATTACTTACTTTTATATAATATACATTCTCAGCTCCATTGTAATTATTTTATAACCAGTACGTAACATAGTATAACTTGTATAGCCCTGACCCAGCTGTTTCCTATGGTTGTGGCACACTAGATTTAGATTTTGAAACATATATTGTGTTGCTTTTTATTGAACTTTCGGAATAGAAGGGTTTCGGTAAACAATTATTGGTCTGAGAATAAATAGTTTGACCATTTTTTAAGCTCAAATAGAATAAATAATCTAAGATATATATTGTTACTCAGTTTCCTTAAAATCGAACATGTAATTGTGTAGACATGGTTTCTATGAAGTTATAATCATGTGATGCAAATGACCCTCCATGTACATCATAGATTCGATTCAATTGAATGGGCCCAAGAGCTCAGGATGTTCATTGAATAGACTGTCATTTCTATTCTAGCCATGTATGCGTTCAGATTTTAATGCATTACACTAAGCATTCAGTTAAGACTCAGACAACCAGTGCATTCACGATCTGACAGGAGTCTTTGGTGTTACGCGATTCTCATAGCTGAAATTCTTACCTTTTTTACTACAGGCAACAAAGGCTCTCCTGATTAGACTATGTAAATTCCTACACTAAGCATATGGGACAATTCTCTTTGTGCAGAGACATAGGTTTTCTTCAATTTATGGTTTTGCTCACACGTCAAAAATGCTTCTGATACTTTATTGATATATGAGATACGACCATGCAACAACCAGCTTAGCAAAAGCATAGTTCATGAAATCTAATTTGATGATATAGCTGTCATGTAAATATAAACAATTTGCAACATAGTGACAGGTATTTTAATACTGATTGGCAGTTTGAGATGTTTAAAAGAAGAAAGCCAATGGACATGATTCTTGTTTATATATATTTCAAAATAGGTTTCCTTAATTGCAGTAACATTTGTTGCTGGTACACATTGGAATTGCCTCATAGAGGCGATTCCAATGTGTACCTACAACATATGTCCATTTAATAAATGAGTGTTTTTCACGATAAAACATGTTTTTTCACAAACTTCTCAACTACTTTTATGTTTCAGTGTTATGAGCATGTAGAAATGAACAAGTTTTTGTGTAGTTTGGTATGCACCTGGATGACAATAAAAGATAGCCAATTTTATATTATTGACAGCTTATCTTTAGATGTTTCATTGGAATGAAATGCTAATTTGGTGATTGCCTGGTTGTAAGAACACAGTTAACAAACATCATATAGCCTTGGCTTAAGAAAAGCTGTCTTTGGGGTTCCTGTCAATATCATGAGTCATTAAAAATATAGAGGCAAACATTGAGTAAGACTTGGAAATGCCACAATCACACACTGTATATCAAACCAGGGTAACGTGACGCCAAGATGACAATTTAAGTAAAGCAGCCAACTCTCTCTTCCCCAAATTAGAAAGGCACTGAATACTGCACAACATGGTTCCAAGGAAGGGTATTTATCTTTTTCCCGCCATTCAGGAAATTGCCATCTCTAAGCTTATATTCTAGTGTTTATGTTCTTTTAAAGCATATACCTAGTATTTCGCGAACAATTTATCAACACAAACTGTTCGGACCCATGAGAAAATCCATAGGACCATTTGGTAAAGTGTGCCTTTCCATCTGCTCTTTTCGGAGGATGGGCTGTCTGGAATTTAAGAATAACGTTATCCACCATAAGATAATTTTTATTATGTGACCATCCAAGGTCATACATGTGATACATAGCCTATTGTCACCTTCACCCAAAGCGCAATTATTGTGAGAGATATGAACCTCAATAAGTCTAAAAGGAAAGTGAGATCACCTTACGAGTTTTAGACAGATCTTAAGCATATCTGACATTGACCATTGACCGCAAGGTCCTATTGGTAATCTGAATAGCATTCATTGTGCCAAATATTTTAATATTTAAAATACCCTGAATCTGAAAATGAAGATTTAACTTTATTTTACCTTTTCATTTGGCCCCGAGGTCATATAAGTGACCAAAAACATGGCTAAGAAAGGGGGCAAAGATCAGCAATCGATACAATCAAGTACTACACCTAAGTAACAGATTGCCATCTACATCCCTAGGCCATAGTTGTTCCAAATATCAACATCACCCTATAAAAATGAATAAGGAGTCCACAGTACGAGCATCAGTGACTGACAATGAGCGACTGCACCACTGGTGCCCAACTCCTTCACAAATATTAAAAAAAAATCACCATAAGGTCATCATGAAACAATTTGGACGGATAACAGAAGGAGACAGTTAAATTTAATTTAACATTTTATCTGCTATAAATGTCAAATGTATGCTTTAGTTGTTTAAATAGTGCAAGATGTATTTCCCACTTCGAATTTCTCAGTTGTATATCGTTTCTGATGAAAACAACAATAGCGCAAACTGCATTTTTCACAGCATTGTGATACTTTGGACAGCGATCAGAGTTTTGATATCACTGTCTCTTTAAGACAATGTCAAAGATTGGACTTTGACATATTCATGGTCTGGCTAAGACAGTCACAGTATGGCTAAGACAATTTAACTGCAGAGTTAATCCAGTTTTTCACTACATATGTTTTATATTGTTCCTGTTCTCATAATTTTGAGTTGAATTACTCAATACTGAATGGCTTTATTGTATAATCCGCTAAACTGGGTCCCGAAATGGGGACATAAGTTATTTGTTAAGACCCAGATAGGATGCGGTAGAACGCAACCTCTCGGCAGTCTTTGTTGCTGGCTTCAGAAAACCATAACATTTTCAAGCATTTTTACATTTCTTAATGCAATAATCAGATAATAGTGATGAAACATAGTAAGTGAGTATAAACATGCTTTACTGCTACATAAACATCTAATAGGCCGCTGGGGGTTCTGAAAACCCTTGCTTTACACTCTCAGGTTTCAGCGCCACTTTTGGGGCCCACCAGATGTTAATGCATAGAAAATTATGTTTGATCCCTATAAAAGTATACCTCAAGTGAAATCCCATACAAACTTCCATAGATGAGCCACTGATATGGCTTTGAGGAATCTTGCCATCCCCACCCCTTGACAAAATATTTGTCTGTACTTTCATTTACTTCTCCGCAACAATTTTGCTACTGCTTAAGAAGTGGCAGCTCAGCTGCCACCACATTGGATGTAAAATTACACCCTTTTTTACATCGTCCCCTGCCGAAAAAATAAGATGATATATTTACTGTGGCTAGCCTACACTTTTTAGGGTGATTCAGCCAACCCTTCGCTTCTCACAGATACACGCTACGTACAAATTCTCATGAGTAGAGTTGTCCTGATTTCAAATAATTTCAGGTGATGCATTGCCAGGATTTAAGAATCAAAGGTTTGTGTGTTTTGGGTCAAAAAATGAATTAACCTGTTAACGCGGATTACAACAAATAGCATCTGCTCTATGTAATTGCTAAAATGATCAGGCTGCGTCTACAACTTGCATAAGTCAGTATTGTTAGTACATGTACATGTAGAATCTACATGCAATGATGCATCTTAAATGGTGTCTGCTTCATATCTCTGATATATGCAGCAGACACAATTTTAAGATGCATTATTGCAGGTGCTATAAGGATTAACTTATCAAGGATGAATGTGAAATACATACTGATCTGTTGTCCATCTTGATCATTTACCACTGAAGGAACGATGAAATTTGTGGAAATGGATAAGTTTCCCATGATACAATATTTCAAATATATAGTTGTACAAGCAATATTCTAAACATAATTCAATAATAAAGCAAATCATGGGCGGATTCATGTTGAACATTACAGCCTGTAATTGTTGTAGTTACCTATGGACCAGAACAATCAATTAGAACATAGATAACAAACAGTGAAAAGTCTACACCAGTAGCAGAGAAAGTTCAGATGCCACACCATTGGATGTAAAGTTCACTAATTTTACAACGAATATAGTTTTTACCTATTTATATCCCACAATTATGTTGATGGTTTATAATTTTCATCTTTCCGTTAATCCGTTTGTCCGTTGGTAAGTTTGTTCATTCGTTCTTAACAATGACAACGTTTTTGATTAAATTTTCTCCAGTGATGTGTATCTCAGTAACCATTGATCAAAAAGCTCTGATATTTGAAACGTAGTTACCCTGGAGGGTTGGCATTTACATCATGACGTCATACCCCAGGGTCCTTGCCCCTCTGTGAGACTGGAGGTCAAATATAGGACATCTTTAAAAAGTATGACAAAGATTTTAGTAAGAGTTTCTCGAGTGGTACATATCTCTGTAAACCCATATCAGAAATCATTCATATTTGAACAATAGTAACCCTGTATCATTGGCATTTTCTTCGTGCTTCCAGATATAAGGGTCCCTGCCCCTTGGTGAGGCTGGAGGTAAAAATCTAGGACATCTTTAAAAGCTGATTTGTTTCTTTTCTGACTTACACAGATATCTAACCTACCATTTGTTAGAAAGCATTCGTGCAGTGGTACCATTTATAGTTGACTTCGACTTGACGGATTCAGAGCCTTGGGTTGATGCCCCAGGGTGGGGTTAGAGGACACAATCTAGATCATCTTATTTTTTTCTTTTATAGAATCATTTGTGTTGAACAATAGATACTAATGAAGACTGACTTTCTCTGTGTGACCTCACACGTTAGGGTTCATGACACAGAGTGGGGCTGGAGGTCAACATTAATTTCACCTTTAAAGTGCTATTTTATTTTTTCTGACTTATGCATATATACTCAGAAGAAAAAGTTTAGTCAGTATTTATGTTTTCTTATAAAATCAACAATACTGCATATATTATTGTCAAATTTTTTACATGAGTTGTATTATCGTATCTTTACATTTACCTGTTCATTGCGTGACAAATAATGCCTCTTTTAGACTGTATCAACCAAATTTCAAAATGCACGATGTGCACGTGCTGCGGTAAACCGGCAGGGTTATTTTCTCATATACTGTTAGATATTGAAAGAGAGTTGTCCCTATTGCAATAATCCGGAGAAAATTCAGTACTAGCAAGCTTAATTCGCCGGTCAGGCTATCTACAAATTACAGAAATACCGCGTTTTGACGTCTTGAAACAGGTACACGTGTTGCTGACGTAACACGCAGTTTTAGATGCAGTGAACAAACATTTTATCGTCTGCAAACACGTTTTCAACGGCCTGGCGATAAATTGACAAGCCTCCGTTGGGGAGACCACGGATAACGACGCCATTTGAAGTTCGGGTCATAGTGACATCAACATGACGTAATCGCTTCATGGCCGCTTGGAAACTTCTTAAATTCCTTAGTCATGCAACAGATACGAGAATTTCCGTCTGTACTACCAGAAATCGTCTGAGGGGCGCTAGACTGATTTTTGAGTTATGAAATTTGAAATTTAATATTGACCACTTTGTGTATTTTTGATGAAGAAAATGGGTATATTTTCGGAATGTTTTGTTGAAAATGTTTACATTTGTAGGACATTACATGAATTTTATTTTTAGTAAAGTTTTTGTCAATATTAAGACTGTCTTACAAAATTATTGCACACAGTGTCTGTACTGACTAAACTTTTTCCTCTGAGTATATTTTACCAACCATTGATTATAAAGCATTCATGCCCACCCCCTGGGGCTAAACCAGGGTAGGGGGAGGTCACAATCTAGGACACCTTTGAGAAAGCTTTTTTTTATATTTTTCATCTAACCTCCAATAAACATTTATTGGCATTTGATATCTTTAATGACATGCTTCGACTGGGCAGCTTTAAAATCTTTGGTTCTTGTCCTGGGGTGGGTTTGGGGTCAAATTTAATGTCAATGACATCTTAAAGATCTTTTGTATGTAGTCATTTGAATTTAACAACCTACGTTTTCCGGCTGACTTTCTCTCTGCTATATCAGTCCTTGTAATTTATGACCCAGGGTAGGGCTAGAGGTCAAATCTTGGAATTTTTAAAAAGTGCTAGTTTATTTTACTGCTTTGTGTAGATATTTTACCAACATTGCCAATATTCATATTTGGTATCATGCATGGCTGGCTTCCACTTGACTACTTTAGATACATGGTTACTTGCAAGAGTTCAAAATCTAGGACGTCTTTAAATTTTGGGGCGATGGGGGAGTTTGGACTGGGACAGAAAGGACATCAGCTAGGGATACACATGCCTCTCATAACACTTTTTCAAGTAATTGATCCTCTGACACAAAATTGCTTGATATTTTGGCTTTTTGTGCTTCGTCCTTCTACCCCATTAGCCCGTCCACGGCTGCATCACTTTAAACTATTGTTAAGACTTTCGTGCAACTTTATGAGATTCTTTGTGAAGACATTGGAAAATTGGTGGTCCAAAATTAATTATAATGTACACTATCACTGCCTTGCAAAAACATTTTGCATAGAATTGCTTGCTTTTGATATTTTGTTTTTTTGGGGGTAGGACGTTTCTATACCAGACTATAAAATCCCCATTTATACCAAAGTAAGAGAGAAGGCAAAGATCAGGAATGTATACGAGTATATGATCAAGTACCTCACCTAACACAGGACACCATATGGGAAAAAGACAAAAGCACAAGAACCATCCCATATAAGAGAGCGAAGATGTTAACACTTTCCCAACAGGTGACCACAAGGCTGCAATTAGAACATATCACAGAAGGCAATGACAAACACAAGAATCACCACCTTGGAACGGTGCGTAAGAAAATTACTGGAAAGCTTAAATTAATTTCACGGTGTCAGCCTTCCCCTTTGTTTTGGTGATTCAAGACACATAGCTGTTTGGTTTGTATGAATTATTCCTAACTTATACATGAACTATCTCCTAGAACATATAACTCAAGGTATAAAAAGGAAATAAAACAGAAATGACTCAACAGTACATAAAACTGAATACAAGAGCAAAATAAACCAACAGTTCAACCTCAGTTGGATTGACAACAGTCATAGAATCAGGTCCCAACCATCCCATCTATAGATAAATCTTAAAGTCTTTGAAATATTAGATAAACTTTAAGCTAGGGATTCCAATGTGACCAGTTTGTTTACATATACACTACTTTACTCCATAATTTAATTTAATGCGACATGGAAAGTAAAATATACCCTGCAGAATTTCAGTTTCATAAAGCCAATACCACTATTACTGAAGCCTCGTTTTTTACTTACATTTGACCAAAATTTAGGATAAGCGGGACGATTATGATTCTGAAATTGTCAGTTTCCCATTTTAGATGGTGATGTTCCTAGCTCGACATCCTGTGGAGGTTATATTTCTCAACTCATCTGATTTGCTAGAGCTAGCTATGTTACTGCTTTCAACACTTGCAATTTACTGTTAACTCAGAAACTTCTTAATCAAGGTAATATGTCTCATAAACTTCGCAAAACTTTTTTCAAAATTTTACCGCTGATGCTATGATTTGGTATATAAATTCAATATTGGGCTTAAATCTCTTTTCAGAACCAGAGTTTAACGGCGACTTAGTGTATTGATGAATGGAAATTGCTGGCTCCAATAATTGTTTGATGCAGTTTGTTAAAATAAATTCTCGTTATAAGATTTGTTATAAAATAAATGCATTGCGCCCAACTGCATGCTTGGTGGCAAACCCAATCACCGTTAGCAACTTTGCTTTCCTCTTTAATTTTAACGCTGGCGGGTTAACCTAAGATTCTATGATGGTTTTGATTTAAAGTAAGTAAGGTTGCAAAGATCAGGAATCAATACAATCAAGTACCACACCTGACCAAGGATACCAATGGGAAAGTGACAAACTTACAGTTAGACACCACAAACGAGAGCCAAGAGGTCAGCCCTTTCCCAGCAGGTGA
Organism: Loripinus fragilis; assembly: GCA_964019695.1. Classification (NCBI taxonomy): domain Eukaryota; kingdom Metazoa; phylum Mollusca; class Bivalvia; order Lucinida; family Lucinidae; genus Loripinus; species Loripinus fragilis. Next base: position 35,143,120 of record OZ026520.1, on the reverse strand, counting down.
CCACAAAGCACATATAAAAAGACGCACACAAAGACATAGCAAACACAAGACAGATTTAAAAACATAAAAGATCCACAAAAGAAGTACCGCCTTGGAACGGTCAGTAAAATATTTTACTGGAGGGCTTAAAACCGGTTTAAGGCGCCAACCTCACCCTTAATTCAGATGTGGATCAAGACACATAGATGTTTGGTTTGTATGAAAGACCCCTAACTTATCAATGCATCATCTCCTAAAACATATAAATCAAGATATAACTTATTTAAAGATGAGAGAGTTAGGGCCTAATGCTTTGTCTGTGGTTGGGCCCACCTGCATCTAACGATTGGAATTATTTTACTTCAGTATTCAGATGAATATACTGTTGAGTTATTATCTTTGTTTCATCTTTTTTTTAATATATACTGAGAGACGATACATCGATCAGTTAGGGATCTTTCACGCAAACCAACTATTATTTGTCTTGATCCATATTAAAAATAAGGGTGCAGTTGGCGCCGTCAAACAAGTTTAGGCACTCCAGTAACTTTTTACTGACCATTCTAAGAAGGTGCTTCTTTTGTTGATCCTTTTTTGCTATTTGTGTTTCATGCCTGAGGAGGGGCTGACCTCTTTTGTGTGTGATGTTTTCTTTAGTTTTTTCACTTCCTAATGAAAATGCCTTAATTCCCAAGCAGTGAAAAGGAGAAACAAAATAGTAGCATATCACTTAACAAAGGCTAAAATGATTGAACCATTCTTGTTTTAAATGCACTCTAATTTAGTTAGATGTACAAAAATCAAAAGATAAACAATAAAGATTAATGCTAATGTATTAATAAGTGACACAAGCGACAAATATATGCATAATAACAGTTTATTAATATTCCATTTATAATGCCTGGTCTCCTCTCACTCCCCCAAAGACCATTGCAAATTCGATTGAAACTAAAGCTTGAGGAAATCCCCGAAGTAACAACTAAAGATTGTCTATGGAATAGAGCATGATAATTACCTGATTAATTCAAGGCATAAGGCGAATGGGCTCACCCAAATGGCAGGTGACCTTACCAGATACAGCCAATAGAAAGGTAATCATACCATGGAACATGGAAGTGATCATATCTGTTACTTAGGGTAGGATGACACCAACCCTTTATGATATATTGATGCAGAATGCGAATTATCGCGCCCATATATTAATTCTTAATGATGAAAGGCGACTGATCTCACCAAGTTTGGCAGATTATTCCACTAGATACAAACAATAGGAAAGTGATCTCTCATTTGAACATGTAAGTGATCTTACCTTTAGCTATATGTCATGAAACGAATTTGCCTTATGATTTGAAAAAAATGACAAAAGACTTAAGAACTATATTTTATTGGTGTAGCCTCATGATTTGAATAAATGACAAGATATATTCTAATGGTGTAGCTGTTAATTTATCATAATATCATAGTCTCCCCTATACTAACTTAAGATTGTTTTAACCATACACAATGAAATCATTGATCTGATCAAATATAAACAAATGAGAACTTGACATAAATTAATACCAATGTATGATCACCCCGTGCAATGTACTTGCCGTTCAGCAAAACCCACTCCTGTGCAAAAAGTATAAAAACTGTGGTTTACCTACATTGGGAGGTTGGTGGCAATCCAACACCCAGTGATCAATTTTGATATGCTGCCATCCACAGAATATAAACCTTTTTTGTAAGCACAATTAAATGATTTGAAAGAATCTTATGAATTAAAATTGCCCCGTCCATTAATTATTTTCATGTGCGCATTCATCTAGCACTTGTGGCAAAGGTCTAGTTTGACTGAAAAATCCAAGTTTACTCAATACTGGATGAACCGTCATACATTCCAATCCATTGGTTGAAATGTTTGGAAAGGTCCGTCCATTATAGTAATGAATAATCAATAAACGACTGAAAAGTGGTGGCGTTTGGGCGTAAGCTGGGTTAAGCATTCTGCCTTGCATAGCGAATTCCTGTAACTGCTCTTAAGACAAACCAAAACCGCAGCCTCTCCCAAAATTTCTATCTGATAATTAGACAAGCTGGCCAATAGAAAAGAGCCTATGCGTATTTGTATAAACCTGCTGAAATGGAACGATATCATATACAAATTTAGCTGGACATGATTTAAATCCACCCTAATTTAACTGTTATAAAACCTAATATATGATAAAATATGCGTGTAACAAATGCCTTCTTTATGGCACATCTGCGATCCCAAAAACATGATGATACAGTCTGTTTGCTTGTGGCCATGGTTCGCAGCCCCACACAGTCTGCTGAGTACATTGAGCACGAACATAACCAAATGGTTTTCACAAGACCTCTTACGCTGGTAACGATGATGGTAGTCCTTGAATAAATACTTCTGAGTTAACATTCAGATTTATTTATGTACATATATATGGGCCAGGATATGACAAAAGGTACTTTATGGTTGTGTTCATCAAAATTTAGCTCATGGTGTCTCTGCAAAGTACTATCTCTTAAGAGCATTTCCTGAAAATTGGAAGCAGTTATCTTCAATATTGACGAATATATGGAGGTTTGGAGCAACATATGTAATACGGTTTACAATGTGACGTCAAGAAGGACGTTAAACTTAATATGGCGCCAGGGTGTTGGTCTCCAGTTGCTTGTTGGTTATTTTTGACTAAGAATAAATATCTAACAAATATAATGTACTCAAAGGCGTTATCTATGTTATAAAGTAAATGCAAATGAAAATGTATGGATTTATACTTTCTAAGTTGTTTTATAGGCAATTAAAATCGCCCACTATTCATTATGAACCCTTGTAGGTATTATAGCCTAGTTGTTGCCATGGCAACGGGCAGCATAAAAACTTTAAATGTAATCAGAATTATTTGCTACTTTGATTACATCAAGCGATAGGAACATTTTCGAGGTAATATAAAAGCATGTGAAATTTGTTATTTTAGGCGTTTTTCAAATGTCTATCATGTAATAATTGCTTGGATGCCTTAAGAAGCCTTTTCTCAGATCCGCGCTCATATCTAAGTGCAATACATGTGAATTATAGCATAAACATTAAATTTATTATATAACAAAGGAACAGGTAAAGCACAAAGGGGCTATGACAATGTATGGGAAAATAACATGGGTGACTGCCCACGCTTAAAATTTGATAATATTACGCTGATATCGCTGTGGGAATGACTTTTATATTTATGGTGCATTTGAGTTTTTATGCAATTCCATTTTAATTAATGCCGTCATGTATGATATCACTACCACACCTTAGGGTACCCTGTTATTAATATTTCTACAGTTATTGGCATATCAGGTAACGGGCGCAAAATGTTTTATGAAATAACAATATCATTAATAAATTCGTTGATACTATAAATGGCTTTGTTATGTATCAGGATAGTGGACAAAATTTATTTTTATGCCACGGTACCCCAGATTTCAACTGTACACTTAACAAAATCTCTAATTGGTCACTTTTTAAACTCATTATTTCTGACCAAGCGCTAATAACATTGGAATTATTTTTGCTTAGATATGTGCGGTTTAATGGGCAAAAGTTTAGCCGTCTTCCAGAAAAGTTGTCTCTCAATCCATGTTGTTTTGTTTTGTTAAAAATGCAAAAATATGTTTTTTTGAAGAAAAATGGTTTGAGTGAAGTTTTATATCAAATTTAATTTCAGTTGGTAACAAACGGGTTTTTTCGACTTCAAAATAACAACAAAGACTTGAAATTGTGACAAAAGTAGATGTCTTATGCATTTTATAAAATATCATATTTTTTATAGTATTTTGAAATTCATATGTCACTCGTGCTCAAATTGTTGTACGCATTTTATTTTATCTTAACAAGATAGTTCAAACAGAAAAAAAACATTGTCGTCTTTCTAACTTTGATTCATGCATTTTATGGTGACAAACATTTCACTGCTGCTGGGCACTTCCGGTTTGAATGTAAAACTTAAAAGTCAATTTGACTGTACTTTGCATTATTTTTTTTCAATTTCTAAAGTAGAACAGTGACATCTAGTAGTAATGAATACTCGCTGAAAATTTCAATGCTGTGTCGAAGATAATAAGGCGTGCAGAACAGTGCCAACTTCATATCAAAATTATATGCATAAAGCTTGATTCCTATGATCTAGCTGCTGGTAGTGTTTGTCTTCATGCTTTTACATAACAGAAACGAGGATTTGAGCAAATTATTTGAAGCATGTTTGTTTCTGATCACGGCAGTCAGACACATCTTCAAACAAGCAAAAATATAAATGGATGGCGTCTCTGTAGAATATTTCATATTGTAGAAAAATGTGACATTTTGAAATGAGAGTACCTTTACTCCAGCATCATCTATGCAAGAAGTACCAGTCATTTTTAAATGAAATGACCTGCAGAGTCTTGGTTGGTCTATAGAAGCATGCATTTTGTATAACATAATCTTACTTTCAAAACTAGCGTAAAAATGTAAGGTGACCAATTAGAAATTTTGCAAAGTGTATATTTTGTATTTGGTCAAAATTGAAATTACAATTTTAATATGTTGCGATCTTTGTCAAGATACCATTTCAACATAAAAAATGCCCATATATGTTAAGAATATGTTGACCAAATTGCATGAAAATAAAGGAAAGGTAACATATTTTCTTAAATGTAAACATATTGTCCTAATTCGTCAAAATAAAAATAAACAACAATTATGTTTCAGTATAAACATACTTGAATACTGACTTAGTTTTGAATAACCTTGCTTATTTTAGTGGTAGATGTTGATGTGTTCAGTATTTTTCCCTGTTATGGATTGGCAAATAAATAACACTATGCTTTAATTGTAACATTCAACGATTCTTGTTTAATGAAGTGCTTACACAATAGTATTGCCCAAATTGATACAATATGATGAGAACTCTACTTAACTCATCTAGTTTCTACCGTAAAAGCTACATCTAGCACCTATTTTACACCTTATGTGTAAGATTATTAAGAATATAAACTCATACAGAAGACAAACCTTGTGACAGGTCAATTCATACAGGAGAAGAATCTTATATCTATGATTTCATAGTTGGTCATAGGCTTCATTAAAATCCAGTTCAAAAATTTACCCCCTATCATACCTATTGGTTAGAATTAACATTTTGTTCAAAGAAGCAGTTGGCCACAATGCTATTGTTCTGTAAACTGGATGAAGATATTCATCAAAGAGTAACATTTATACTTTAGCTAGCTGCGTAGTCCAGACATACAACTTCGTTTCTTGGTCTCACTTGTTCAGGTAGAACACTGTTCTGTGATATCACTCACCAGACTCTGTTACACTTTATCCTGGTCAGGGTACCATTGTTTGGTTATAATGTACCCGAATGCCATATATGCTTGTAGTCTCAATGCTACTTTTTATACATCCTCTAAGAGGGTAGGAATGGAGAGGGTGGCGAGGGAAGGTTGGGTCTTGTAATTCTAGAAAGCTAGGTGGAAGTGATAGGTATCATAGTGTCAATACGAAAGACATGACAAGATTTATTTTGAGTGGACCATAAACTAAACTATACTTAACTGACTATTTGTGGTAGACAGGTTGGATGATTTATTGGATAGCTGTTGATAGAATGCGATAAGTAGGGTATGATAGATGATCTTAAACCTCTAAACCATGCCTTCCCACCAACTTTAACCTTCCCATTTCTAACTATAATCCATACTACATGTTTGCGTAGTGCAGTTGGTAACGTGTCTGGCTACAGATGCGAGTCTGACTGCAGATCAAGGAGTCACAAGTTTGATACTGTCCATTCCAATACTTTCGTGGAAATTGATCATGAAATAGTTTCTAGTGTCCTTCTTCTCCGTTTGGCCCAATCATTCAAGAAGGGTTGTTGCCAGTTACAAGCGAAGTACTAGCTAACCGCTTGTTCAATCCTGCCCAGGAAAAAGTGTGGTAAGGTTTACTGAACGTCCTGCCATGACCTTAGCTGTTGAAATGGGGCGTAAAGCAACAAAACGAACAAACAAACTATAACCCTTAACGATAAAAACCACTTCCTTACTCTAACTAAGGAGACTCGTAAAACTATCACGAATCTACGTTCACCTTTGATGTATAACCTTTTCTGCACAAAACTGTTGGATATATTCAATGGACATGAGAGAGCTGTTTTTTTCAGGACCTCTGTGTTATTGGCTGCATACAGGATAGTACAGAGAATGTTGTCGACTGGATAATTTTATTTTTCAATAATTCACAGAATAGGACGTAAGCGAGTTAATAGATACAAAGACTTGTAATATTAGAAGGACTCTAGGACCTCATATGGGAAAGTGACAGAGCAAGAAAACATTACATACAAGTAAACCAAGAAGTCAACCCTTTGCCAACAGATGACCACAGGGGCTGCAGAAAAGAGGCATGGCAGTATGACAAAGACAAAAACACACAGATAAGATCCACAAAAGAAGCACTGCCTTGGAACGGTAAATAAGAAAACTACTTGAAGGCCTAAACTAGTTTCACGGTACCAGCCTCGCCTTTAATTCTGACATAGATCAAGACATGGATGTTTGGTTTGCATGAAATATCCATAATTTATCCTTAATCATCTCCTAGTATATATAAATCAAGATATAGAATAGAAATAAATCTAAGATCAGGACTTACAACTGAATACCTGAGCAAAAGCAATCCAACACTTAAAAGCCGATGGGCCGGAAAACAGACCAAGCATCAGGCACCAACAATTTGATATATGGATACGACTTTAAGTCAGAACCATAATAGAATCTGAGGTCCGAGCATCAAAGAGGAAAGCAAAGTTGCCAATCGTTGTTGGGTTAAATACCAAGCATATGCAGTTTCTTGAAATGCATAAATGTTATAGCCAATCTTTATAATCTCTGAAAAATTATTTTGATAAACTGTGATAATATTTTCTTAATGACAATGGTTTTCTTTAATTTATCACTAAGTCGCTACAAAATTCTGGTTCTGAAAGACCCTGGCGCAACAGAGATTTAAGTCTGACATTGAGTTTAGATTTCAAGTCAAAGCATCAGCAATACAACTAAGAAAAACATTTGCGAAGTTTATGATACAGATAGGCTTGTTTAAGAAGTTTATTAGTTAAATATTTTTACAAGAGTTGAAGTCTGCAACATGACTAGATGCTCTAGCACATCGGATAAGTTGACAAATATAAAACCCATATGATGTAGAGTGAGTAACATCACCATCTAAAAATGGGAAACTAACAATTTCATAATCAAAACCGACATATTTATCGTAAATTTTGGTAGGAACAATATCATTAGAAGCGGAAAATGCAAGTCCAAAAACACAGATTTGGTATCAGAGGTATAAGCTTTATTAAGTTGGAGCTCTGAAGAGTACATCTGAATTAATATATCGTCAAAAAGTGTATTTTGTATGCTTAAAATATCATCCAAATATCTGAATAATATAAGCCTGTTGATCATCAGTAAGAGACATCATAAAGTCCATCTCATATCAAAATTAGAATGAATCTGCAATCTGGGGAGCGCAATGGAATCCCAACAACTTGTCTATCCAATTAAGTGACCCCAATCGTATAAAAATGCATTCCAACCAAACAATCATTTTAACAAGACCGTGCATGATATAATTTGGCTATTCTGAAGTGAAACACGTGTTTCTGTCATTTCATGTAAGGTAAGGAGAGCCTTCTCTTTGGAAATTTCGTTCAAACAGAACAGTAAGTTTATCATTAATTAAAATATGAGGTTAAGAAGTTTAAAGAGTGGAAAAAGCATATGTAGACAAATTTACCGCATTGAAATCCCTAGTTTTAAGTTTATCTAATACTTCACCTGAATGTTTACTAGACCAAAATAGATTCTTATCAGACTAGCCATTAACTTTTTCGCAGTGCTTTATTACATTGTTTTTTGATAGCGGTAAGACAAGAAGTTAACATGGATCTCTGACAGTCTTAATGAAGAATTGCCTATAGAAATGGCCATAGACAGTTTCAAAGAAAGGGATATTTTTTCCATTGAAAGATTAGTAGGTACAGCCCGAATTATCTGCAAAAATGCTTTTCACGTTGGACAAGTGCCGATTTAGAAATATGGGCTGAAAACTCTGCTTTTGTTATTATATAGGAAATAGAAAAAAAATATTTGAAATGCTTTCATCCGTGAGCAAACTTATTCTTTTGCATATGGTTGTAGTTTCACATTACACACAACCTACAAACTGGGATGATTGGTCAGGGTATGGAATGCGGTGGTGTGAAGGCTGTCAAAATGCTCAAAACAAATATTACAAAAGCTTATTAAGCGTTATTTTGTATAAACATGTAGCTTATCATCAATTTACAATTGCATGTATACAGTGTGAAGTTCCGATACACCTCAGTGAACAGGACAGAATGATTGAACTGGAATCATTACATGTATGATCTATGTGTAAGCCATTTACAGGTAATAGTCAAAAGTCTTTGACAGCGGGGTTTGTAGTGTGTTAATTTGATTAGAGTGTTTCATTGCAATAGTTCCATGCGAGCTGAACATTTCTTGTACTTTAACAACAGCAGAAGCTATGGCGAAGATTTGGTACCAGTAAAATGCATTTAAGTCCCCCCGTGGCTTAGGCTGCTGTCCGTTCTAAGGCAGTGGTTCTGTTGTTGACTTGTTGTTTACTGTAACTCCCATTGTGGGAGTCTGTAATTGTTCTATGTTTTGTAGAATGTTACTTTACGCCCCTTCTAGTTTTGCAATCATCTTGATAGGGAAGAGAGAGTTGGTTGCTTTGCTTAGTTTGTCTTCCTGGTGTCTCGTGATTGTTGTGTGGCTTTTCCTCGTGGTGCCATGGGTTTGTCTGCAGTTTATGAATTTGGTATTTCCTGATCATACTCACTTACTTTTTTTCGTGTTTCTCAGCTTGTCCAGTTTGCTGTGTTGCTGATTTCAGCACTCTCTGTTAGCCGTTAACTCAAAAACTTCTTAAACAAGGCTATCGGTATCATTAACTTGGCAAAACTTTTTTACTAAATTTTACCCCGCATATACAATGGTTTTGATATGGGGCTTTGGTCTCTTTTGACCCAGGGATCTATGGTGGCGACTGAGTGCAAAAGTTAAAGAGAATTGTTGGCTCTAATATTTTTTCAGCGTAGTTTATTAAAATAGTTTTTCATTTTAAGAGATTTGTTATAACATTATAGTGGTGGGCTGCATGCTTGGTGGTCAACTCGGTAGCTATCAGTTGGCAACCTTGCTTTCCTCTTTAGTTAGACACTGGCGGATCAAACCTCAGGCTCTGTGACAGTTCTTACGTAGAGACTTGTCTATAGATGGGATGGGGTTGAGGCCTGGTTTTGTGACTACCAGGGTTTGATTGTTGGATTTCTTTTGCTCCAGTACTCAGTTGGATATGCTGTTGAGTCCTTATCTTGGTTTCATCTACTTTTTATATCTCAATTTGTATTATCTAGTGGATGATGCTTCGATGGGTTGGGGATCTCTCATGCATACCAAACATATATTTGTCTTGATTCACTACAGAAATAATGGTGAAGTTGGCACCCTAAAATATATTTAGGCCCACTGGTAATTTTTACTGGCTGTTCTTCTGTGGATCTTTTTGTTATTTGAATTTAATATCAGTTATGCTGTCTTGTCTGTTCCTTGCGGCCTTGCGATCACCTGCTGGGAAAGGGCTTACCTCTTGGCTCTCTTTACGTGATATTTTCTTTCGCTGTTGTCACTTTCATTTGTGGTTTCCTGGGTCATATGTGGCATTTGATTGCATCGATTCCTGGTTTTTGCTTTCTTCCTTACCTTGTGTGAAGCACAGCTTACTTATATGCTATAATGATGGTTGGTAACTGATGATTACACGTAAGAGTGCTAAAGAAACATAGAGGACTGGCTAGTGTATGTACTGTTTGCAAAAGAAGGATAAATTCGAACATTTAAAATTATATCACTTACACAACCAGTGTTAACTAGTATTACATTTCTAATTAGCAAAGTGATCTCACAGACAGCATGCATTTGTAGGATTGATCCAGTCATGTGTTTCTCAGACAACAATACTTCGACCAGGGGTTGACTCTCATATTTCACAAGGTTGACTCTCATATTTCACAAGTAAATCTAGTTGACGGTAATTAAGCAAACAATACCCCGTATTCTTTACTTTTTGCACGTTCAGAATATTTTTTTCTCTTTGTCCTCAGTTTCAGGTCCAAATGGCTAAAATATCTAACAAGTTTCAGTGAATCGTCACAGTTTTTAAATGTTGTCTTCGCCTAACTTATCAGAATTGACGATTATGGTACTAAGAATGCATCCATAGCAGACAAATCTGCGGCATAGGCTGCTGCCCATTCTGAGGCGTTGGTTCTGGTGTTGTTAACTCATTGTTCATTGGGACTGCCATTGTTTGCGGGGTTCTTGATGGTGGTTCATTTTGTGTGGTATTAAGTGCCCTTTCTAGTATTGCAATCCTCTTGTTTGGCTTTACTTTACCCTTCTTCTTAAGTGCATGTGATTGTTAGTGTTCAGGGCTGTAGTGTGTGATTTGTCGTTTACTGATCATAGTCTGTTACTTTCTGAAGAAGTTAGAGGGTTCATTACAGTACAGTATAATTCCCATCTTATTATGTATCGAAAGTATACTAGCCAAAAGTTCTAACCGGCCACCTGCATTTTATTAGTTTTCTTCAAAACGTAAAATGACATGACTACTCTTTTTGCATCTCGAAATTAACAGACGTGTCATGTACCCTTGGCAGTGAAGATATTGACAAACTTTTCGACAGTATATGCAGGATACTAACTTGAATAGTGGTACCCCCGTTTTCGAAATTCGCATTTTGGCACAATTTGTGAGTCATGACATTTTGAAATAACCCCATTTTACAAGCAAAACGTTTTCATTTCAAAAGCCAAACACATACTGAACACTGAAGTGCTGAAATGAACACTCCATCTGCATGAAACTCGTTGCTATTGTCTAAAATGTCAAAAATTACCCCACCATCCAATGCAAATTCTTGTGAATTTTGACATTGAGGGTAAGTGTATTCGGCAAAGCCTTCCGGATACAACTTAAGGAGTTTTTCTTAGCGGTTTTCTGTTATCGATGACTGATAGGCTAGCCTATTCGGAAATGCAAATTAAATTAATATATCCCTTACAGCTCTTCCGAAAATCGTTAAAAACACACGTGGCCGGTTAGAACTTTTGACTAGTATATTATAGATGAAGGCCCAGGAGTGTTAGGACATCTCATATAGCGCACATATAACTTTCCCTAAATCTCAGACTGATCGCAAACAAGGCAGACCTATTAGACTCGACACTGTTCCTTTGTTGCCCAGACCTGGTCCGCTGTTTATGCTAACACTGATGTATGCAGAAAGGAATTTATGAGAATTGAAGAAACAACTCTGCAAGGTCTTTGAACTAATTGCAACAGACTGCATTCTTGGTGGTCAACCCAATCACGGTTGGCAACTTTGCTTTCCTCTTTAATTGCACGCCGGTGGGTGGGACTTCAGACTCTATGACGGTTCCGACTTAAAGACTTATCTATTGATCAGATGGTAGGGGCCTGATGCTTTGGCTGTTTTTGTCAGGCCCACCGGGGTTTACCTGTTGGATTTCTTTTGCTCCTATATACAGCTTTATTTACTGTCGAGTCCTTATCTTTGCTTTATCCCTTGTTATATCTTGATTTATATGTTCTGGTAGATGATGCATTGATAAGTTAGGGGCCTTTCATGCAAACCAAATATCTATGTGTCTTGATCCACATCTAAATTAATGGGGGGGGGGGGCAGGTGTGGTACTTTATTGTATCGATTCCTGATCTTTGCACCCTTACTTACTTTCATGTACTTTTATTATTTAAAAGAAATAGTTTCAACAATTGCTTGATCAGATCTAAATCAGAGAAATAATTTCTACAACTGCTTGATCGCATCAACATAGCGTTTAAAACAATCATCTTCTTTCGTCTTATTTCACAATATTTAAGAGAGAAAATGTGAAAACAACTATCACCTGCGTTTTCTTCGTTATAATGTCAATATATTTATTGGCAAAAATGATATAACTAGAAGCAAGACTTTAAAATTATTAGCACTTCTTATTATTTATTTGGCACAAAATTTATTTAAAAACAACACGCATTAATTATGTTATCAAAAGTAAAATATTTTGTGATCGCGTCATAATTATGTATTGTTCTTTGATAAATAGCATTAATTTTGTTAAAAGTTTTAAAAAATCCCGAAGTGCCAAATATAATTTTATCAAAACAACATACTCAACTGGCTTAGCTAAACACTTATACAGCTCGCTTCTTATTTCTTCTTATTGCAGGAAGTATTACTTTCAAGGTGCAAAACGTTCTAACGGAAAACAATAGTTTTAAGCTAGATGCAAAAATATTGCTACAACTCCTTTAAAGCAATATCTTTTTTGCGAGGAGCAACATACTTTTTTGGTCATCTGAGATAATAATTTGCCAGACAAGAAAATAAGACCTGCATGCTGTTTCTTTAATCCGTTTGTCGACAAAAGATTGACCATTGAAATAAAAAATACTATCAAAACGCAATATATTGAATATTCTAAATATTATCGCATCAAATCCACTTATTTCTGACATTTTCGCCAGAAAACAGTCTTTTTCTGGCGAATTTAAGTAGCAAGTGGTGGCGCATATACGCTTCCGTAGGTGACAGGCTGAAATTAAAAACTTTTATCACATGGCGTCATGTCTTGGAGTACGAAAGCCTATAAGGTCCACTTTTAAAAAAGAAAAAAAAATATCTCGTTATAACGAGATAACTAACTCGTAATAACGAGATAATTAACTCGTAATAACGAGATGATTAACTCGTTATAACGAGACAGTTAAGTCGTAATAACGAGAAAAAAATATATATCTCGTAATAACGAGATAATTATCTCGTAATAACGAGAAAACTAACTCGTAATAACGAGATAATTAACTCGTAATAACGAGATAACTAACTCGTTATTACGAGATAATTGTCTAGCACCAGAGATTCCTGGAAGTCTGCCAGGGCACCAGAGACAGTAGCAGACTGGTGCATTGAGCTTAGGGGGTCCATAGAGGTCGACACTGGTCTAAACTTGGTGGCACCAGGGATTCCTTGAAGTCTGCAATGGCATCAGGGGCAGTCAAATACAAGTACTTGTGATTCGGGGGAGTCCAGAGAGGTCGAAACTGGTCTTAAGTGTTCGGCATCGGAGATCCTGGAAGTCTGTGACGGTGTCAGAGACAGTCGCAGACCAGTGCATGAACTGGAGTAATTCCCTAGGGGCTTTAAATAGAGATCTTAAACTGGTCTTAGCCCGATTGGCACCAGGGAATCCTGGAAATATGCGAGTATATAGGGGTCCCTAGAAGTCTAAACTGGTCTTACCCGATTGGCACTAGGGATTCCTGGGAGTCTGAGAGAAGATGACACAGAAATTCGGACATCGGTGCATTTAACACGGGAGCAGTCATAGAGGTCGAAATTGGTTTGAGCTTGTTTGGCACTGGAGATTCCTAGGAGTTTGCAACTGTGTCAGAAACAGTCGCAGACCAGTCCATTGAATTCGGGGGGGGGGGGGGGTCCATAGTGTCAAAACTAGTTTTAACTTATAAAGAAAGAACTAACTAGTTATAACGTGATAACTAACTCGTAATAACGCGATAACTAACTCGTAATAACGAGATAACTAACTCGTTATAACGCGATAATTATCTCGTAATAACGAGATAACTAACTCGTAATAACGAGATAATTATCTCGTTATAACGTGATAACTAACTCGTAATAACGAGATAACTAACTCGATATAACGAGATAACTAACTCGTAATAACGAGATAACTAACTCGTAATTACGAGTTAATTTTTTTGGCACAAGGGATCCTGGAAGTCTGCGACAATGTTCGAGACAGTCACACCAGTGCAATGAACTCGAGAAGGTCCCTAGAAGTCTAAACTGGTCTTAACCCGATTGGCAGAGGGGATTATAACCCACTTATCGCTCAAGACAAGATGTTCTATAGGCAAAACTGTTTGATTCTTTACGTCCCATTAACAATCTTTCATTTAAAAAGGGACGGATCTTCCTGTGTTGAACCAGTACTAAGCTAGGATAAATGTGTCTTGCTCAAGGACCACAACGCGCAGTGACGCCTATGAGGCTCGAACCAGCGGCCCCTCGGTCTCGAGTCAAGCACTCTCCCACTGATCCACTGCGCTCCCTATAACAATTTTAAGCTGCGCCTAAATATTATGTATAGATACGTCTTTCTCACATTGTTGAATGACGTCATAACATTTCTGACGTCACTTAATGCAATTACAATGTGACGCAAGTTATTTACACAGTTTTCTTTCAGTTTCCGTTTCAAATCCCAATAATCAGGCACAAGTCATTTGTATCCCCCGCCCCTAGGGGCCGGGGAATATCGGTGCTTTTGACTTTTCATTTTTTTAAAGCCGCACTGCAGGGCCAAATTTGTGGTAAAATTCCTGCTAAATGCCCCGCCCCCGGGGGTTGACAATAATGACACTTGTATCCACCATGATGTATTGTTACAAGGAAATCTCGCCCTCGGACCCGAATAATTTGGTCAGAAACTCGATAGAGCCTTCTTACTGACGAATTATTCTGGTCTTCGGGTGGGATGTCCTTGTCTCACAACAATTCATATGAAGGATAGGGGAGACCAGGGCAAGGTGATCCACTTTTTTTAAATATTTTTTTTCTGCTTTTATGGCTGGATATATCTTATTGTTTTTAAATGTATAATACACTGTCAAGTATTAGCTACAATTAGAGAGAAAGAAAACAGGCATAAAGTGACATTAGTGCTTGAAATCAAGCATTCAAATTGTGTGGTCAGCTGTATCATTTTGCCCCGTGCTCGGGGCAAAATGATACAGTACACGGGGCAAAATGATACAGTAAGACTTTTCTCATCTCAGATTCAAATATTCAAGACGTAGCACAGAAATAACTATTAACACAGTTAAACAATTTATAATGCTATATATCGCCTCGGAAATATGATTGAACACAAACAGTTTTCTGAATTTTCGGAGTCACATTTGTTACCATTCATGTTTTATGTTTCGCCACGGGGCAAAATGATACAGTTGACCGCCCATTTTTAACATTCTGAAAAATAAAATGGTACCTTTCTGACATAGCAGTAACATTTAATTTGATTGTGACCTTGACAGTTTCGATAAAAATATCTTGAAAAGGCTTTAAAACAGAGTCAAATTAGATTATTTCAGACTGTATCATTTTGCCCCAACCACGCTGTATCATTTTGCCCCAGTGACCGCTTGTTTACTGTTTTCGTAACACTTCAAAAATACGACACCCCATAATAGTTCTGATTATTTGGAGACATATCAGTATCAATATAGTTCAATTTACACGATACAATTAAAATATATATCTACCACATTCTTCACTTTCATAAATTAACTGATACCTCCGAAATTTACTCAGGGTGCCTCAAAAGTCAAATGCTCATATAAAAAGCTTAACTTTGCTCTGTTTTGGCTGAGCACGGGTGGTAAACCTAGGAACTACCACGAAATTGTGTTGACGTAATTTTGTTCCCAAGCCACATCTGGGACACGTCGTGGTAGTTTCCATGCCGAAAATTGGATAAAGAAAGGTTGGTCTCACTTTCATTTTTGTTTTATTTTACAACTAAGAACGAACAATGGTGAAATCCAACAATGTGGTTCCGTGTAAATATGTCTCAGCGTCCCCTCTAGCCCAAAATTTTGTTTGAACAATTATTTGCTTTCTTTAGATTCGTGCTTCCCCACTGAGCATCGGACCAACTTTCCCCAAAGTTCGAAGGATTTTAGCCCATATGTGTCAAATTAAATGGAATTTGATATCATTTGGCGATGGAAATGATAAGAAGACCCTGAATGAACATTCCCACACAGAAAAAAAATCTGAGCATTTACTCGTAAACGATTAATGCCCTGTTCGTCCTGTGTGGTAGTTTCCAGCTTATCGTGGTAGTTAAAATGCTATCGTGGTAGTTTCCAAGACTTTGTAGGATACGTTTCTGAAGTGTCACAAAACATTAAAATGGTATGATAACCCTCAAACTCAACAATTAATTACCACGGTAAACAAATAAATCACATTTCAACATCATGAAGAAGCTAAGCTGAGGACTCAAGGGATTCAATGTGCTGCTTGACAGGTGGAGATCATGCCCTGGACTGCCGAACAACACCTCTGGAAATCCAAAGCAAAAGAAGGTCATCAGTTGAGCCGTGGTGGACCAAGCAACAGACAAAAAAATGATATAAAAAATGCGACACTAGCTACGTTGTTCCATGTTCAGTCAACTTTAAGATAAAATGGCAGGCTAAGACTACTGGCCCAAAGTATCGTTAGTACTTGCGCTTCAGAAAAAAGGGAAATATCCTCGGGTTGGGACACTTTTTATATACATGGGAGTGCGACAATGAACTGGCATGTTATTTGGTACTTGAAAAGCATGTTTATTCAAAAACAAAATATGTGAATATCCCTTCTTTTCATTCTTCTCACCATTTAAATAGCCCACTAAAATTAAAATTCAGACAGTCGACATTTGTTATCTGACAAAGGGTTGTTTGAAAAGGTCTTTGTATGAATAAGAGGGGTATTCAAGGTTCGGCCCGCACACCCTGTCTTTATAAAAATGAAGTAGACCTGAATAGTGAACATCTGCTGATGCGAACCACTACTAAATTCCTACAAATTCCTGGAAACTACCACGATAGCATTTTAACTACCACGATGAGCAGGAAACTACCACACAGGACGAACAGGACATGAATCGTTAACGAGTAAATGCTCAGATTTTTTTTCTGTGTAGAAATGTTTATTCAGGGTCTTTTTATCATTTTCATCGTCAAATGATATCAAATTCCATTTAATTTGACACATATGGGCTAAAATCCTTCGAACTTTGGGGAAAGTTGGTCCGATGCTCAGTGGGGAAGCATGAATCTAAAGAAAGAAAATAATTGTTCAAACAAAATTTTGGGCTAGAGGGGACGCTGAGACATATTTACACGGAACCACATTGTCGGATTTAACCATTGTTCGTTCTTAGTTGTAAAATAAAACAAAAATGAAAGTGAGACCAACCTTTCTTTATCCAATTTTCGGCCTGGAAACTACCACGACGTGTCCTAGATGTGGCTTGGGAACAAAATCACGTTAACACAATTTCGTGGTAGTTCCTAGGTTTACCACCCGTGTGAGCCTTTCTTAAAATATAGCGGATTTCAAAATGCGCATTCAGTTTGAGTAAGAAACGTCATATATGGCATCATCGTTTGAAAAATCGCGCTGTTTCATTTTGCCCCGTGGATCATTTTGCCCCGGTCTCCCCTACTTTTAATCCAGGAAGCTTGTGACAGTCCTAGAGAGAATCCCAGCCCGGTGCATTTCTCTTGGGAGGGTCTATACTGGTCAAAACTCATTTAAGCTTTCCTGTAAGCAAGTGACTGTGTCAAAAGTTAAGGCCAGTGTAGACTTCTAGGGACAATCTCGAATGTATTGCACTGGTCTGCGACTGTGTCTAGCACCGTCTTAGACTTCCTGGATCCCTGGTGCCAAATAACTAAAGACTGGTTTCGACCTCTATGGACCCTCCGAAATCAATAAGAATATCCCTGACACAGTCACATACTTATAGCAATTCCTCGTGTCAAACAAGCTTAAACGATTTGTGACCTGTATGGACCCTCACAAGAGCAATGCAGACTCTTGGACTGTCACAAACTTCCATGATTTCCATGTGTCAATCAGGTTAAGACCAATTTAGACTTCTACGGACCTTCTCGAGTTCAGTGCACTGGTCTGCTACTGTCTCTAACACTGTCGCAGACTTCCAGGACACCTGGTGCCAAAGAAGTAATCTCATAATTACGAGCTAGTTATCTCGTAATAACGAGTTAGTTATCTCGTTATTACGAGTTAGTTATCTCGTTATTACGAGTTAGTTATCTCGTTATAACGAGTTAGTTATCTCGTTATAACGAGTTAGTTATCTCGTTATAACGAGTTAGTTATCTCGTTATAACGAGTTAGTTATCTCGTTATTAAGAGTTAGTTATCTCGTTATAACGAGTTAGTTATCTCGTTATTACGAGTCAGTTATCTCGTTATTACGAGTTAGTTATTATGAGTAAGGTATCTCGTTATTACGAGATGTATATTTTTACTCGTTATTACGACATAACTTTCTCGTTATAACGAGTTCGTTATCTCGTTATTACGAGTTAGTTTTCTCGTAATAACGAGATAAAAATATTTTCTTTTTTTAAAAGTGGACCTTCTAGGCTTTCGTATTGGAGTGATATAACGCCTTGTATTAAAATCGATAAATCACTGGTGGTTTACAGATTTAATAACGTAACGTAATGACGGTCATTAAAACGCTTCCTAAAAGATGGCAAAATATGGACGTTTTAACGCCAAAAAATGCGTTTTTTTAAGTAATTTTAATGTCATGTGATAAAAACAATCTTAAGATCCATGCTCCTGTTTTATTAAATTTAGTTAAATCGTTGCGAAAAAAGATAAAATTATCGGCAAACCTCGCATTTTATCACTTTTCCCCAACTCGTTTACTGCAAAATTCAATAAAGCATGACCACTTATCATGTTAGATCATCTATAAATACCATACTACCATATGCACATGATAGAGTTGTATTCTTAGATTGATATGTGTGTCTTCGTTTTCTGTCTTCTAACGTCTGTTTTTGCATAGGTTGTTCTCTGATCTGTGATTGTGGTACAGTAAAACCTGTGTAAAGCGGCCACTCAAAAATATAACAAATGGTAGCATAATGAAGGTCGACGGCATTGCAGAATTCTCCCCTTTGGAGCATTCTGCAATACGTTTAACCTGCATTCAGCGATATTTAGTCTTAAAAAACAATTTTGGGATTTTTAGGGTTTTAATGTATTTTCTTGTCATACTCCATAGCTTTTTAGAGCAAACACTCCAGTAAATCACATCAAAGTCCCCTTATTTTTTTTCGTTTCCGAATGTAAAACATATTTCAGTAGCAAATAGCTGTTAAATTATTATTTAATTATATTTATAGGCAACTCCAGAAAGGCATGTCACGGATACGATGGCGAATTCATCACACCGTACATCCTATGAGGGACTTCGACAAGAGAATGCAACTGACGGAGTGTACAACGCTTTAGATCCAGCCTATCAGACTAATGAAGGTGCTAATGTTGATACTGGTGTGAGAAATCCTAACCAGTCTCATGATTACTTCGTTCTAGAGGAGCAAAATCACCAACAAGATAATAAGACTAATAGTTCACCAGCAGACAAAAATCGAAAAACTGCTGAATATTCTACTCTTGAAAATGCAACATCTGAAGCAAGTGACAATCAAATTGGTGCAACTAATACTAATAGGGACAGGTGTTCATCTAATGTGGAACATGATTATTTTGTTTTGGAGCAGGGGAATAATGACAGCATCAGCAGAGACGCTGACAAAGGCTACTCAAAGATCAATGAAAGTTTAGATTACACTGCTAATGATTACTTCGTCTTAGAAAAAGAAAATAACTCTGAGATAGAACGCAGATGATGACTTGATTTTTTAAGACTAACAAATTAAGAATCTTTAAATGAATTGCCATTTAAGACATAATAAGCTAGCATGCTCGTATAGCCTCGTAGAGAGTTCTTCACGGACTGACAGTATTACTTGACTTTTCGCTTACTGTAAAGACGGCAACTTTAATATGCATATCTGGGTGTGGTTCGGCTATTTCATCTGCTAAGGAAGGGAAATCAGGTTTTATTTATACTTTGGTAAAGAGTTTATAAGCTTTTGAGCCGCGCAAACGTGCGTGCATTTCATGAAAATCCTAACCGTATACACACTGAACTCTGATTTATTTACCCTTAAAGCGCATAATCACAAAATGTGTGTTTTTTGTCGTCCACTAAAGTATTTGAAGCCTTATAGATAAACAGTGTGAACCTGTAGAAGCAGTCTGGTGTGGGTCCACATTGTTTGCCTCCCTGCTTATGTTAAATGGACATTTTCAGATGCAGTTACTTTGCTGGCGTTTTAAGGACTAAATAATGGCTGAGGTGGTGGCACAAGATGATACAGTTACTTTTGAATAAAACCACGCCTCCTTTTCAGCTTTTACCTATGCCTAAGGTTGACTAGACCTAATTACGCATTCATGAGGCGCCGCCTTTACAGTAAGCGAAAAGTCAAGTAATATCTTATGCACTTTCGATTTGCAGTCAATCCATTTAGTAATTTCATTATAAATATGCATACTGGATGCACGGTGTGAATGAAAATAGTGTGGATCCTAATCAGCTGGCTTCTTGGAAGCCAGCTGAACATGATCTACACTTTTTCAACAGACGTGAAGTAATTTTGAAAGAAAACGCTTTTTGGGTCGAATAAGGAATGTTATATGATTGCTACCTAGAAAGACTAACACATTGCCGCTTAACTTGGGTAGTAGATAAAATCATGTACATCAGTCATACATTGTAGATAGTGAACTAAAAAGCTGCGCAATAGTCTAGTCTGTAAAGACTGATCCTAAGATTTCTTGTTCGCATATAACACAAGCAGGTTTTCTCATGAGGAGACCATTATAGCTAAAAACAAAAAAAAAACATGAATGAATACAAAACCGGTAAGAATCGAAACGATTTTGATATGCCAGAATCACTTAAGACCCTTGATTACATTTGGAAATTTCCGCTTGCGAAAGCAGCTACTGACACAAGTGACAATCAATTTGATGCAAATGAAATTAATAGAAATCCGTCTAATGTGGTACAGAGTAATATTGATAACAAGGGTAAAGACACTTAGGAGGCTATTTGAATATATAATGAAACTTTAGATAACACAGTTAATGGTTACTTTGTTTTCGACAAAGGAAATTGAGTGGACTATCAGACAGTCACATAAACTCTTAGTAACTTACTGGTAAATAGATGTGTACGTCAAAGTAAAAAGGAACATATTCTATTCAAATAAATATTCATTATTTTTCTGTCCGGAAGATATGTCGTGGGTACATGTACTTGAAGGAACTCTCCCTATTATACGATTCTATTATATCTCATTGCCTTTCTTTTGGTAAATAATTGTAATGTTAATCAAACTTTTGGTTTTATTAGTTACAGGTAAACCCATTTTTATTACTTATATAGCTATGTAAAATCTAATATAGCTCAGGGCATTGTTATATACTGCTTTATGAATAAAGAAAAAAATATGCATATAAATTATGTTAGTATGACAAGAATGCCACAGCACAGACCACAGACCAATACATGGAATCGCTAGGGAGACACACAGAACACATGCACGACAGCAAGGACCGGATTTAAATAAAGCATCCAGGTTTCTCCAGTGTGGCGATTGCCAAAACAGAAAGAACATCAATATCTACATCACTAAAACAAAACAAGGCCCAAAACACACAATGGTGGTAACAAGGAATAATGAATCATCATTACAGACTCGCCGCCTTAATAAGGACAGCAGCTGTTGTCTCAGGGAGGAGTGGGGGGACTTCAATGCATCGCATTCAGGCTTCATAACTCATGCCCATATAAGAGTGCGTATTGGAAACTATTTTCTTTATTTCTCATCCAAAACATATGTTGTGGGTACTCAAAAGAACCTTCTCAATGAAACGGTTCTTTTGAGCACCCAAAACACATGTTTAAATTGATGGGTAAAATAATTATAATGTGACGCTAATAAAATTTCCTCATCTGGGTCTATGATTTTATTGTGCCATAACAGGGAATCTAGTAAATCTAATTAACTTACTGTGATGAAACAAAGAAAATGGCCTTTAGATCACAGCTCACAGACAGCCAGAGCTATGGAAAGTTAGTAAGGGTGCAAAGATCAGGAATCGATACAATCAAGTACCGCACCTGACCCAGGATACCAATGGGAAAGTGACAAACTCACAGTAGACACCATAAACGAGAGCCAAGAGGTCAGCCCTTTCCCAGCAGGTGACCACAAAGCACATATAAACAGACGCGCACAAAGACATAGCAAACACAAGACAGAACAAAAACATAAAAGATACACAAAAGAAGTACCGCCTTGGAACGGTCAGTAAAATATTTTACTGGAGGGCTTAAACCGGTTTAACGGCGCCAACCTCATCTTTAATTCAGATGTGGATCAAGACACATAGATATTTGATTTGCATGAAAAACCCCTAACTTATCAATGCATCATCTCCTAAAACATATAAATCAAGATATAACAAGGAGATAAAGCAAGGATAAGGACTCAACAGTAAATTAAACTGAATACCGGAGCAAAAGAAATCCAACAGTTAAACCCCAGTGGACCCGACAAACAGCCTAAGTCTTTAAGTCGGAACCATCATAGAGTCTGAAGTCAGACCCACCGGCGTGCAATTAAAGAGGAAAGCAAAGTTGCCAACCGTGATTGGGTTGACTACCAAGCATGCAGTCTGTTGCAAAACATTAATGTTATAGCCAATCTTTTTATAATGGGAAATTATTTTAATGAACTGCGCTGAAAAATTATTAGAGCCAACAATCTTCTTCAACTTATACACCAAGTCACCATGCTGACCCATTAGTGGAGCCACAATGGGTTCAGCCCAAGACAAGCATTAGCCACCCTCCAGCAAAAGAAGGTCATCAATTAGCTTAAGGCCTTACCCAACAAGCATCCAGATTGTCGCGTTTCTATCAATGCTATATTTCGCTCTTTCATAACGTTTGGTTATCTTTTGGTAAGTAGGTATCCCAACGATTTCTTTGAAATGATAAACTAAATCACCATAAAATATTGCCTCTGATATGCCCATATGCAGAAGAGTTTAAAACCGACATTGTATTCAACAATCAACTCCAATTGTCTGTAATAGAATTTAGAAAATGTTTTAGGAGCTTTATAATATCCATAGTCTTGATTAAATAACTTACCAGTCGTTAATTTGTTTCTATCTGTTGAAGTCACTGACATTGGATTGTACTCTCGCATAGCGAATAGGCTGGGAAATACATGTATACACCATAGGAAAAGATGAGAGAAACATCTACATCCAGGAAAGGAAAATTATTTATTTCAAAATTGGAATCATCTCGTTGTAAATTTTAGATGTAACTTTACCTTTTTTATGGACAAAATGATCAGAAAATACCACAATCACACACCGCAGACCAACCCATGGCACCATGAGGAAGAGCAACAGAACACTAACAGTCACAAGACATCAGGAAGACAATTAAAGTAAAGCAAACAGCTCTCTCTTCCCCATCAAGATGATTGCAAGACAAGAAGGATACAAAGTACTGAATAACAACACAGAACCATGGGAGCATCAATAAACAATAAATCAACAACTACAGAATCACCGCCATAGAATGGACAGCAGCCTAAGCCACCGGCGGGCTGAAATGTATTTTACTTGTGTCAATTCTTAGCCCCTAGATTATGTTGTTGTTAAAGCACAAAAAATTGTGGCTTCCAACCTATAGAACAGTATCATCACAGAGAAACAATCTTATCAAATTAACACACTATGATGAAACAAAGAAAAGGGCTCACGACTCACAGATAGTTCAAGCTAAAAAAACTCAAGTTGAGCCACGTTGGGCTCAGCAAAAGACAAGCATAAGACACCAACAAACTGAATAAAGCTTTACGTCAGGGCCTTCGTTGGGTCTGAGGCCTGACCCACCGTCGTGCAGTTAAAGAGGAAACCATAGCTGTATCTGTGATTGGGTTTACAACAAGACATGCAGACTGTCGCACGATATCCATGTTATATCAAACATTTTATTACTTTCGATTATCTTTTTGAATTGATCACTAATATCAGGTTTTCCAACATGCAGACATGCAGACTGTCGCATGATATACATGTTATATCCAATTTTTATGACGTTTGATTGTCTTTTTGAATTGATCACTAAAATAAGGTTTTCCAACAATTCATTTGAATATATAAACTAAATCACCATAACATACTGGCTCTGATATGCCCTGTTGCAGAAGAGTGTTTAAACCAATATATTATTTAGCAATTAACGAAGTCCAAATCCAAAGGATTCAGCATTATCAGGTGATATATCTGACTTACCATTTTTTTTAAATAGGGATTAACAATGTAAGAAAGACAGCAAGGATCAGGAATCGATACAATCAAGTACCACACCTGTCCAAGGAAACCAAATGGGACAGTAACAAACCCACAATAAACATCACAAACAAAAGCCAATAGGTCAGTCCTTTCCCTTCAGGTGACCACATGGCAGCAATGAACAGACGCGAAAGCATGATAAACACAAGACACAACTAACACAAATGATCCACAATAGAAGTAACGCCTTGGAAAGGTCAGTAAAAATATTGTACTGGAGGGCTTAAACCGGTTTTACGGCACGCCAACCTCACCCTTCATTCAGATGTGGATCAAGACACATAGATATTTGGTTTACATGAAAACCCCTAACTTATTCATGCATTATCTCCTAGAACATATACATCAAGATATAAAAAGGAGATAAAGCAAAGACAAGAACTCAACAGAACATAAAACTGAATACTGGAGCAAAAGAAATCCAACAGGTAAACCCCAGTGGGCCTGACAACAGCCAAAGCATCAGGACCCTACTATCTTGTCAACAGATGGAATAGTCGTAGAGTCTGAAGTCCGACCCACCAGCGTGCAATTTAAGAGGAAAGCAAAGTTGCCAACCGTGATTGGGTTGACCACCATATTGAGTAAACTGTTTATTCCCAATGGATTTTTTGCGAGGATTTTATTTCCGCAAACCTTCGCGGATGCAAAGTATCGTGAAAATAAACCCTCGCCAAATGGCGAAACCAATCTGTCGTTTGTGCCAAAGTCGCCAATATAAACGTGGAAATATGTGTTTTAAAGCTATTCGCGAAAATAAATTCTCGCGAAAAATTCCGAAATTATATTTAATCTAAATCTCTTGAAGTAGAGTTGAATATTGCTTGAAAGAGACAACTTAAAGTATCACTCCTAACAAAGCAAAAACCAATCTGAAACAACAGGGGCGTAATTAATACCCATATAAATACATACAATTTGTATACACAATTAAGAACCAAATCTAAAAAGCTTACTATAGAGCGTCACAACATAAATTATACTTTTCACGTTGTTCAGAAATGAAAATGGTGTTTTGTTCATTACAAGCCAAATAAAAAGAGCCCTACTTATTACAAGTTTGTTTAATTAATTGGGCAAGTTTTTCTTTGTCTAAATTATTGGGCAATATAGTATTAAGAGGAAATAAATCATATGTACACAAATATACGAGACCGGTTTCAGGTTTATTTAAGCAGACATGTAATTCACTTTTTGCCATTGCATTTATATATAAAACAAACAAATTCTGCTATCACATAAGCAACAGACGGGTTCCTGGCATGTCCAAATAGACAAAATGGCAATTTAATTGATAGAACAAAACAAATTTTAATCATATTTCTTAACAATACAATAAAACACTGTTTATATTCGCAGAGAGGCAATACCTTAAAATTATTGATATCTAGGAAGTAGTAAACGAACTTGAATTATCCATATTTCAATTGATTTGACTGTTGCTCTGTTATAATCTTCAGCCTCAAAATGCGGAATTACACAGAATATAGCAAAGTTAGGAAATTTCCATGCGAGCAAAAATGTGTGTGTTTAACTAAAGCAAAGTCTGGAGCAAAGATTCAGCCAGTGAAATATATTTAAGCCCCTAGGTCACCTGGGCTGATTTCTATTCTAAAGCGGTGATTCTGGTTTTTTTTACATTCATTTTTGATGTTGCTCCCATTGTGAGTGGGGTTTGTGTTGGGTACTTGTTTTGTGGTGTGGTTCTTGGTCGCCTTTCTGGTTCAGTGATCATCTTAACAAGTAAGCGAAGCTGGTTGCTTTGCTTTAGTTGCTAGTGGCTGTCTGTGTTATTTGTCTTTTTCTCAAGTGCCATGGGTTGGTCTGGTACTTCCTGTCAAACTCACTTGTTTCTCATGATTATTCGTGAATTCAGCATTTTGAGTCTGACTTTCTATATAAATGAGCCTAAAATGCTGAATTACACAGATTATAATAGCTTGTATGTTTTTCCCAGTTTTTCTGAAGGCAACATACCTTTAAAGCTTGATTTTAATTTTAAAATAAATACCCTAAGTATTTATTTAAAATTCATTTTTCAGTTAGTTTCGTTTAAACAAAATGAAATCTGAATTTCTTTTACCTTAAAATTCTACACAATGTCTGGAATCTCTATTCAAATTTCTAATTATTCAAAATTATCTCACTTTAAAAAAAGAATCTTAATGAATGTCTCCTTTGCTGTTCGGAGTTTTCGAATGAAATTTCTGAAAAATTCTCATTGGCCCAGATGCTTAAATATGAACGAAATGCGAGTTAACCCATATAAGCCTAGCATCTCAGTATAGAGTGCTTGCCAGTTTCATTGTGGACATCTTTCATATACTTCTTGAACAGAGCCGTCAAAAGTACAGCCCCATGGCTAAGACAAAGGTTTGTCTAAGACAGAGGAAAGTCCTTATAGTTTGCTACCACTGTAACTACTGGCACTTGGTTGTCGTGCGAGAAATCGAGAAAAGTATACGATGTAATCACACTTCTGATGTTAATTACCAGAAATTATAACAAATGAACATAGAAAACCCTGAGAGGACACAAAACACAATAAAAACAACCTAAAACATACAGTATGCAAAAACATACGATAAAATAGGCCTAAACTTCAGCCAGCCATCTTTAAAGCTATGACTTGTTAAAAATATAAGCATATTACTCTACCAAACGAAACCGCACCGAATGTTACTACGTTCCCACGGCGGGGGAAACTGTTCTGACGACGGAGGTGTCCACGAAGGGGGGCCAGCTTTACACCCTACATGATCTATGAATGAAGCCTACCATCAATAATTTGGGAACATTTGTGTTCCTCTCTGCTTGCAAATGCTTAAAGATTATCACACGTACGGAGTTTGGGTTATCTTCTGAAGTATTAACTCGAGACCCCATTATAAGCCTGAGACTTTTCAGCTTGAGTGCTATAACCTAAACCCAGTGAAATGGTGTTTGAACGTGGGTTTTAATTTGGCAACACTTATAATGAGCCCTGATTTGTTCCACGACGCTACACGGAAAAGCTTTGACGTATTTGTTCGCCAAAACGTTGGCGTTGTGACGATGTTAAAACGTTTGAGTGTACACCCAGTCCGATTCAGAAAAACGATTTTTGATGTTTAGCACATTTTTCAATAAAGGTTATTCGGAATCAGGTAAAATATACAAGAATAATGATTACACATGTTTGTTTAATTGCGTTAACACTTGCTGGGTCGCTGTAAGAGCAGTTAAGGATATGACAAGACTGCGCGGATGCTCGTTTCAGCCGTCGGTACTCGCCTTTGCAAACAGTACCTTACTCTCATGAACTGCACTTAATCTATGTCATAGTATAGTCCTTGAAAGGAAGGCCACTGAAACCACTAAGAATGGAATGTCATTCATAGATCCAGATAAGGACGTTTATGAGCGTAAAATTGAAATTATTTTCTTACCCATCAATTTGAACATATGTCTTGGGTTCCCAAAAGAACCGCCTCATTGAGACGGTTCTTTTGAGTACCCACAACATATGTTTTGGATGAGAAATAAAGAAAATGGTTTTCCAATAGGCACTCATATTGTATCTCAAGTACCTCCTTCTCAAAGCTAAATAAACGTGGGCATTTCCTAATGATATCAATGTTTTAAGAAAGCATGTCATTATTAAGCGGCTGAGAAATTGTACCTTATGCCACAATCAGCGATTTGAAAAATAGATCGGATTGCAAGGTTTGATATGTGTTTTAGCTCAGGATAAGCATTGCATTGCGTCATGTCTAGTTATCAAAATTACATCTATTCTAAAATTAAATCTTTCTTCAAAAACACTAATTACGGATTAGAAAGGTCGCATACAAAAGTGATACGATTTATCTTAGCACCTCTTGGCTGAATACAAACTTCCGAGTGCTAAGTGTAACGTTTGCTCTTCGCATTGACATTTTAGATACCATACCAATCGGTGTATTCTTTAAACTATCGGAATGGATATATTCGTCTTACTGTTAGCAGGTTGGAATCTCCTTAAGTAACTGTTTTATATCAATAAAACTTAAGTATATTTATGTTTAACACCCCATAAACTGAAGACAGATTCACATATTCATCAGGTCTCATCCAAAAGTAAGTGAGTATGACCAGGAAATACCACAAATATACCAACCCACGGCACCATGAGGATGAGCAACAAGACCTGAGTAGCAGAGGATATTCATTCTTGATGACTAAATCATATCTGTACACTGACTGGAATTGATTTGCCGTATTTCTTACTTTTATCCACTTTTGCAGTTGTTTAAATCATTTTTGCACACTGTCTTTCGTCGGTTACTCTTTTTCATTGATTGTTGTTGATTAAATTATTTTTGAACACCATCTTGAATCGCCTTTGTTCACTATTGTCGTTGGTTTTATCATTTTTGTACATGTACACTATCTTGTCGTTGATTACAATGTTGTCTTTGATTTAATTATTTATGTACACTGTCTTGAATTGTTTGGTTTTTTACTTTTGCCATTGATTTAATTAGTTTTCAAACCTATCCTATTGTTGATTACTCCTTGAATTGAATCGCTTAAATTTAGTCTTATCATTTGTGTTATTTATGTCTTGTGTTTGTCATGCTTTCGCGTCTGTTCATTGCTGCCTAGTGATCACCTGAAGGGAAAGGGCTGACCTCTTGACTCTTGTTTGTGATGTTTATTGTGATTTTGTTACTTTCCATTGTGGTATCCTTGGACAGGTGTGATACTTGATTGTATCGATTCCTGATCATTGCTGTTTTTCTTACTTTGTCATAGATGAGCTATTACTAAGTGGCTCAGTTGGCACGCGTAGAGTGCCAACTGAGCCACTTAGTAATAGCTCATCTATCAGCCCTTTCTGCTCAAGGACACAACCCAGTTTCTTCAGCGACTCTCTAACTAGCGAACCATCAATCCCAAGTGACAGTTAGACTTGGGATTGATGGTTCGCTAGTTAGAGACTCGCTGAAGAAACTGTGCTGTGTCCTTGAGCAAGACACTTTATCATCTGCTTCGTAATGTTCAGTTCAACCCAGGACGACAGGAAAACGTCCCGATATTAATGAAAATGTTTACTGTGACGTAAAGCAGCATCACAAACAGCCGTGTCGTAGATTAAATCACTTTGTGCATTGTCTTGTTGAAGTTTAAACTTGACGCATCCATGAGTATCTTGTCGTAAAAACTGAATTGCTTCCTTTTTTATTTGCCCAGCTTGTCGTTGACTTAACTTCAAATCATCTTCAATACACTGTCTCGCAGGCCTCTAGATAAGAGTGCATAATCAAAAATAATTTTCATATTTCTCAACCATAACATGTTTTGGGAAATCAAAACAACCATCTCAATGAGACGGTTCTTTTGAGCACACAAGGCAAATGTCACAACTGATGGATTAGAAATTAATATATCTACAATTTTACGCTGAAAAATTGTTTATCTGAACATTGGTATTTTCGATTATTTATTCTGTACATCTATATATTAACGGTGAGGTCATTGGTAAAACGTAAACTCGATCTTTTATTCACCTACCGTTTGGTCACATATGCGAAAAAGACCACGAATTGGCCCAAATTGTATTCATATATGGTCGCATTGTTAGTTGGCTACGTTGTTAAAAATTAAACTGTAACATTGCATGCTCTGTTGCAAGTGGTTCTGGTCAAAGAAGCATTGACGTCAGAAGATTGCTGGATTCCATGTAGTAAAATAGAGAGAGGCGCATGTGTCAGCGTACAGTGTAAAGCCATAACGTAAGTAAAATTTGTTCCAGCACTTGATATTTTGTTACATATCATATATGCGCGATAGCCTCCTTTAAACGCACATATTACAGCTTACCTGCAGAAACAAAAACATCGGCTTCTATCACTGCATTCAAACACAAACTTAACAAAGACATAAAAAAGCCACCCCAATATTATTATTGCGGTAAGAGACTAGGCCAAGTACACCATACACGCCTACGACTAAATTGTTCTACATCAAATTCTTTTCTCAAAAACATCATAAATGATCCCTATTGTGAGTGTGGAGAAATTGAAGACACTGAACACTACCTCCTAAATTGTAATCTCTACCAAAACTTGCGTGAAGAACTCTTAAACACAGTCACCACTTACTGTCAGCCTTCTTTAAATCTACTCTTGTATGGAAATGCTAACTTATCAGATTCAGAGAACAAAACTATTTTTTCTGCAGTTCAAGAATTTATCTTGAAGACTAGACGCTTCTGACCTAACAACAACAACAACAACAACAACAACAACAACTACAACTTATTTTCTAACACATAATACATTTGTGATCTCTTCAGCCACTTACGCCTCGTGTTTGTTCTTGCCTTCCTGCAGTTCTTTGCGGCCTAGTGATCATCTGCTGGAAGAAACTGGTGTAATACTTTACTGTATCGACTTCTGATCTTTGTCCTTTACTTACTTACTTTTATATCCCTACACAAACAATTGATTTTGCCTTACGAGCCAAGCACTTGAGCTAGACATATTATTATGATTCCACATGATCGTAGTATAAGATAGAATGAGCTACTAAACGAAGCGCGCTGCTTGATCCTGTTATCGCGTTGAACTTGTGTGAAAAAAAATCTAAGTTCCATCCCCGTGGAGCGATATGCAATCGTTGCTGTATATTATAACTAATGGTTACTAAAAGATCCAAAATATTATTTGTATATTGCATGAATACGAAGATAATCACATCATCTTAGCTATTGAACATGTGAGGGATACAGATTCGAATAAGTCTTCGGACTTCCTTCTGAATCCCGTTTGTATAATGCTTATATATATCATAACTATTTTGCTTTGTAAGTATTTATGTATTGTACAAATGAAATAAAGTTTAAACTAAACGCACATATTGACGTATCCAAAGGGGTTAGAGGCAAAATTATGGTCCAGTGGCGGATCCAGAGGGGGCTCAGGGGGTTCGCTTGAACACCCCCCTCTCCCTGCCCCCCGTTTTTAAATATCCTATGAGAATGAAATAATTTGGTCTCAGTGAGAAAATATTATTTCATTTTCATGGGATATTTAAGAAACATGAGATAAAATCAGCAAAGCCAACCCGACATCTTTATACATATTAGCCCCCTCTCCAGAAATCCTGGATCCGCCCTTGTGTTCTGGTAGTCTTGATAGTACACAAATACCTTTGGTGACTGGAGCGTGGCAAAATGAGCCGTGTCTGTCTTTTAGGTTTGGGACCAGACGAGGCTCAATTCTACATAGAATAGTTATAATATCTGGATTTTGCATGCATCACGTTTAGCTATTTACTTTCTTGAGAGCAAATGATGAGTGCGCTGATCCGCAGGCTCGTCAGTGCTTTTGTTCTTCACATTCTACAAAGTCCCTTTTTTCGCGATGAGGCCCATATAAGACAATACGAGTGAGTGATGGCATTTTCCTAATTCTTATCACAGATAGGCTGTTAGCCTGTCTTCAGGCCCTGTATTGAGACATCTAACTGAAAGTTCTATAACTACTACAGAGATAAATTAATGATACTTTATTACTTCCCCATTTCTCAGAATACAGGGATTCTATTATCACTTTGAAACTAAATTTTATGTAAATTTTCACCAATCAGAAGTATTCTTAAATTGTAATATTCATCACACCAGCTAGAAAACAATGCCCTCATTGGTTAATGCTCAGACTGACCACACGATCTTATTATAGATGCAATTTAACTTGAAAACTCTCATGTAAATGGCTGAGAACCAGTCTGTGCATAGCTAACAATGCAAGTGTATTTCCTGACATTGATCTCGAATATAGGTCAACCCCCGCTGTAGAGCATTTTTAATTTGCTTTATTACCATTCTTTGCATGCCTTGCATAATTGCACATAGTTAATAAGTGCAATATAAAATAACTCACTAAATCCTAAAGGCTTTTAACAGCATTATATAAAGCAAATATTTGTGTGTGTGTGTGTGTTTTTTGCAAGCCATAATGGTTTCCCACACGAATATAGTCTGTTTCATAAATCTTGTCTACATGTATTAACAAGTGTATTTAATGTGTTACACTACAATGGCGTAAATTCATAGAGTAACCTTTGGGTTCAGGCGAGTAAATACCTGCAAAGCTTGCTTTGATCGGCAAATGCATTTGGTGTAGCTATCGGCAGTCTCTTTTAGTGTAGGCCGCTGTGTAATCCTGTGGGAAGTTTTGGGTAAAAGTGTCAAACATATATTTTTTTGTAGAGAATGTATTCTGTTAAAGTAAAAAGATGTTTCCAATTTTTTCTTGCCGTTTTAACGTCACGGTGACGTCACAAAGTGACATACCCATTTTCGGCTTATTTAAGGCTTGGAAATCTAATACTATACTTTCCAGCGGGAAAAACATGTACTATTTGATCAGCTGTGATAATATTACTGTCAACATGTTGCTAACAGAAAATAAACACTAAATCAGAATTATATACAGGCTAAATTAACGTCAAAATGACGTCAACATAAGAAAAATGACGTGTAGGCCGTTGTGTAATCCAATGTGCATTTTTGGGTAAAAGTGTCAAACATACATTTTCTTGTTGAAAAATGTATCCTGTTTAAGAAAAAAGATGTTTCCATTTTATTCTTGCTGTTTTACGTCATGGTGACGTCACAGAGTGATGTACCAATTTTGGACTTATTTCGGGTTTGAAAATTGAGTACTTTGGATTCCAGTTTGCATAAACATGTACTGTTTGATCAGTAATGGTAAGAAATACTGGCGACATATTGTATTTGGAGCAAAGAACCTAACTCAGATGTTACATTACTTTCAGAATGATGTCAGTACAAGAAAAAATGACGTCAGTATCAAAATGAAAAGTCTGTTATAGTGAAAGCTGAAATGACATTAGATCACATTATGATAACAGACCCTCCTCTCCCACTGCTGGGATACTGTACATTATGACTTTCTGAAACTACATTATATAAGATGCAAAGTGACACAGATTAGCGCTCTGACTTGTAACAGCTATGTAAGCTGCGTTACCATATTGTAATTTCAAATCATATTGTGCAAATACCAAGTTATATCTAATTCTTATTTATCGACTTGCTGATTGCCTTAAACATATTTATCTAAAAGCAACAAACAACCAGTCTGCGTTTAAACAACATACTCCTATGTTATTACAGTTATATATGTTACTCACTTCAAATGTATTACTACTTAACGCAGTACTATAACTAAACAATGGGCTGCCAAAAGACCCCCAAGTGGGGTTTTACACTATAATTTTTAAAACTAAAATATAAAAGCCACAGAATCATGTATGTTAACTCTATAGCGGTTACAGCGTTACCTTGCAATAGCAAAATTTACTTTGTTACCCTGAAATAGCAGGATATCTTTTCAAATTGTTCTTTATTCTTACATGACAATATGATATTTTAATTGTATTCAAACTATTAGCAGCATGGTTGTATCCAATTAAAGAACTGTTATTACTGTTATGCACTTACCTTTTGTTAAATACATTATGTTCAAGCAAAAACAGCACTGCTAGTGGTTTATTTATTGCCATTTAACTGCAAGTTACTGAGAATTCCAACAAAGCATTGATGATTATGGGAAGAAATTTGAGCCTAAATCACATAAAGCGTCATCATATCAAGTGGGTGTATTTGATCAAATGTTTTAATGCTTATACGATAAATTTTATCTCACTGACACTCATGTATTTGCTTCTTTTTATACATTAAATGATATATAAAAAACGATTTTTGTCACTCACTTCACCTCATTTAAGATGACACAATACAATTTAGCATGAAGTAGCTTTAAGTTAGCGAAATCTATCTCACATTGTGTAAGCCAGCCGGTGATTACACCAACTATATTGATACCATTCAAAGACAAAAACTTACCCAGAATTCGTTAAAATTGTAAGTTATTTCAGACATAGGTGAACATTGAGGCATTTATCCTTGTCTTTTGAAAAAATAAACTAAAGTGTTTTTTTAAAAAAAACTTAACCACTTTCAACCCACTATTGACACACGCCAAGCCTATTCCTATGGTTATAATCGCTTTATATCTGAAGGATGTCTAGTTTGGTGAGGTCAGAATCCCATTTATAACAAGATAATTTTAAGGAGAGTATTACACTTATAATCTATTCTGGCTGGTTCTCAAATTGCGTGATTCATTGAAACAAAACAAAATTAGCTCTTTATGGTTTATTATAGTCATACATTTGAAAGAAATAGGTTTATCACCCAGAAAAACACCCTGACATTGCTAATATAATACGTATATAACAGCCATTGCTAAATTCATGGACTCAAATAAATTATGATTAATTTGTTTTACATTAATCTATCAATTAGATTTAGCCTTGCAATTGAATTTTGTTGCAGATAATATCATTTTGATATTTAGTCAACCAAATGTGAACATTATTGATACAGAAATACATCCAATTAATTCTTTGCATATTTCCAATACAACAAAATAAATTAAGTGTACTAACATAAAAAATAGAAGGAACAAGCTTATTTGATTTTAGTACTTTGCAAATAAGTCTATCATTGGCGTCAGTATAATACTGAGTAGATTGTCCTCTTAATGTTGTTTTGCTGGAGCAGTTGACATTTTTGCATGTTTCTTTGAATCTATATCCTGGCGAGTTTACAACTTATTCTAAACTTCAATACACATATAACTCTTTGTTATTATTCCCTTTACGATGTTTATAAGTTTCCTGTAATATTTTGCCAAAGTCACAGTCTGTTCGGATATATCAATATGCATTGCTAAAATTAAGTCAGATCTCATGACTGCACTTTCCTATTAAACATTTCACTTTTCTATCAGAACAGTGTTTAATGTCACCTGGTCAAATTT
Organism: Loripinus fragilis; assembly: GCA_964019695.1. Taxonomy (NCBI): domain Eukaryota; kingdom Metazoa; phylum Mollusca; class Bivalvia; order Lucinida; family Lucinidae; genus Loripinus; species Loripinus fragilis. The sequence goes on along the minus strand of OZ026520.1, from coordinate 35,107,959 downwards.
GACTGGAAATAATTTGGCTGATAAAGTTTTTTTTTATTTAAATTGGTATTGAAGTAACAATTGACCTGTTTCCTTGGATATGATCATATCTTATGTGGTCATTGCCACAGAGTAAAACTCACCACTATAACTATTTTTTTCCATTGTTGGTTGAGCAAGTGATCAGAAGTACAAAGTTGACGTGATTGACAGTTTCGTTAATTGAACAACGAAAGATATGCTGAATGTAAACTTAAATTAATTTAAAAGCTTAAGTAATGCCTCGCCATCTGCATACGCAACTAGAAGCAAGGATACAAATTGATTTGGTGACAGTCTCTTTAAACTATAACTGATCAGAGACAGTTATAATACATAAGATCTGACTACCTCCCTCAAAACATTTAGTATTCTTTTATGGTAAATTAACATAAATATACATGGATACATAGAATTTAGCCTTATCATGTAACGTAACTGAATATGTTTACCCATTATTTGAACAACTAAAGTTGAAAAAGTTACAAATATGATTGTTTTTGAACAACTGATAAGAATTACTTCAATTAAACTTTGATTTCTCTACCATTTTATTTGCTAATAAGTATCAAAATACATGTATATTATTTAGGGCAAACCATTATTGTAGATATAAAAAAGTTAGAATATATACTATTTTGCAATTGTTGTATGAATAATTAATACGAACTTAATATGAATTGAAAAATCTTTTTTTCAGACAAACTGGAATCTGGATATCTATAACAAAAACAATCAGTTTTTCCATGCCAGCTAAACAGTTGTTGTGTTTAAACAACAACAGGATCTCGGACGAAGGTGCATTTAAGGCCCCCCCTCCCCCCGCCCCCAGTGACTTAGGCAGCTGTCCATTCTAGGCGGTGGTTTTGTTGTTGACAATTCATTATTTATTTTTGCTCCCATTGTTTGTGTTGTTGTGTTTGTTCGGTCCTTTTTTGTTACTCAGCACTTTATGTCCTTCTAGTGTTGCAATCACATTGATGGGAAAGAGAGAATGGTTGCTTGACTTAAATTGTGTCTGATGTCTTGTGACTATTAGTGTTCTGTGGCCCTTCCTCACAGTGCCGTAGGTTGGGTTTGGTTTACAGTGTGTGATTGTATTTCCTGATCATAGTTACTAGTTTTTTCGAAATGATATAAAATACCATATGGTGTATAATATAAGGAATTAAGCAATGTATATACAGTCGTGAGGGTTGTAAAACAACAACAACAACATCAACACCAACAACAAATAGCTTTATTTTTCACTCAGGTCATAACATGACATATGAGGAGATATACAAAGAATATTCAGGGCGGTAGTCAATTAAGAGATGTATCAAAAAGTAAGATATTTGCGCAAGTAAGAGGCAATGTTTTGTATATAAATGTTCCCAATGTTAAGGTTATGTCCAGTTTATCAGGTTGATATACTTCGGTATAAACTCTTCCATGGGGTATCAACTCGGAAGAAGATTTTACATCTAGCGGAAAAAATGATGAAAACGAAACAGTAAGTTGGGAGCAGAGAAGATAGAAAAATAGAATACATGTCCAGCAACAGAAACCTTAAGGCGAGCCATCAAATTTAGCATTCGGTGCAATTGCTTATGTAAATTGGGGCCGTAATATGTACATATACCATTGTATATGAGAGACTTATCGGTTTATGTAATATACGTTACATATTGTCACACAAATAACAAAATGATAGTTTACACCAGAAACTATGTTTAGTACAGTCTCTCACTTTTGAATTTCAATATAAAGCCCAAATATGGTGTTTAAAGGTTTTCAAATAGCATTACATGCTAAATTTTAGAACGAAAATATTCTTACATTAACATGTTATTCAGGGTTTCAATATTAAGTAGTTTATAACTCTTAAAGTTTTTTATTAAAACCAGCTGCTTGCAGTTATAAAATGGACCATTACTTGTCATCTGTGTCATTTGGAATATATATTTAAAACATGAATGTTAAATTAGAAGCTTAGTGAATGAACCTATTAACATTTCAATGGTTTTACAGGGGGTTAAATATGTAACATAAGTGACACAATGGGCCCTTGTAACTTTTATAAACATAAATATATGTAGGGAATAAAATGTTCTGTTATATTACATGAAAGTTTAGCCTGTTTGAATATTCAGGTACTACCTTAACAATCTTTTATACATTATATTTGTTTTAAAATGTGAGGGGTAACGTAGTAAACATGCTGTAACAGCCAAAGTCTACAGCCGCCAGAGATCTAACTTGTTTCAAAAAGCTTCGCCAGAAACATTAATTTATGCTAACATTTGATTTTAATCGCAAGGCACACACAGTTTTCCTGAATTATATTTCTGTACACAATGTGTTTATTTCCTGCATACTGACATCAAACCGACGTCGATTTGGGCTAAAATTGAAGTCCATGTTGAATCAAATTTTCATTCTGGTCCTCCTATAGACTTTTCAACCACTTCAACGCAATAAACAACACTAAAATGTGATTATTTTATGCGTATACAGGACTAGCTGATAAAAGCTGTTTGATTCATGTGAAAAGACGGTACGTCACTTTGTGACGTCACTGTGACGTTAATTTTGCAAGAAAAAATTGGAAACATCATTTTCCTTAAATGGAATATATTTCTCTGGACGAAAATCGATATGAAACACTTTTACCCAAAATTTCCCACGGGAGCCCAAATTTCGACACAGCTGCCTTCACTATTTAAACAATGTGACAACATGGTGCGTTATAAATAGACAGCCAAAACAACACACGTTGTAATGTCTATTAATAGCGCTTAACAAGATACATCTTTTAAAAAAAGAGGTTATAATGGGGATGGATGTTTAATGTAAATAACGGCACATAATTTCCTTCAATTTGAATGTGCCCGCAACCCCCAATCCTCCACTTAGACTCAGATCAACCTGCGCAGCTGTACATACTATCAGCGTATTTTGCTATTGTCTTTAGGAAGATGACAGTTTCTTTTACTATGTTTAATCGCTGTCATCAGACGAACATGTACCATGTAAGGCTAACTTGCAAACAGCCAGCACCAAATCTCGGGCCACTAGCTATCAGCCCGCCAGCGAAACGCATTTCAGATGGTGTTTTTCAGGCGGGCCGGTATTGGCCCGATTGTTCGTGCTTACTGGGAGCTAGTCGATCAGTTTTTGAGTCTACATGTATTTATCCCCCAACCCCGGCTATGGCGAGGTGCCAGGGGAATTAGAAACGTTATAGGAGTTAGTCCCACACAAAAGCAATTTGGTATATCAGCATTTTTCTGTAAATAGAGACATTCCTAGTATGTAAATAGAGTGGTGGAAGTGTAAACCATTTACTCCAAGAATCTAGTCTATGTGACAACAACAACAACAATATTAGGACTAATAACATTATTTTCTAACCTTTGCTGGTGAAGTGCCTGAAATTTGGAAAGATTCAGATGCATATCGCTCAGCGAAAAGAGCACCAAGCAAAAGAGAGACCGGGAACATAACCACAACTTCCAAATTCGCTGGTTTCAGATGGAACATCCTTTTCCAGCATGCAAAGACAGGGGGGTATAAGGGGATTTCGTCATTTGGTTCTGTTAAAATTGTCAGTATTTGAGAGCCGCCGAATATCTTTTTTAAAGATATTTCTTGTTTCAGATATGTATATGCTTGTAAATGTATATGCACATATTTGACTATTTTTCTGTTTACTGGTCTGATATCAGTCTACTAGTACACTTCACTGAGAGATGGTCTTTTAAATACTCATTACTCAACTTTTTATAGGTAATAGGGAATGTGACTTATTCCAGTCGAATGATATTTCCGATTCTTATTAATTAGACCAGTTCATTTCCGTTTTACGTTGGGTGGTATTTGTTTTTCATTTTTATTCAAATTTTGATAGAAGATCCTGTAAGCAAACATTAGTGACCCAGATCAGATGCCGCGTTTTAAGGCGTCTGATCTTGGTCTGCACTGTTTTCTTATGTCCCTCAAAAAGCGAGATAGGCTTTTGCATCTGACCATTGCTGCCTTGTGGTCACCTGCTGGGAAAGGGCTGACCTCGTGGCTCTCGTGTGTGATGTTTAATTGAGTTTTTGTCACTTTCCCTTTTGGTATCCTGGATCAGGTGTGGCACTTTATTGTATCCAGCGATTCCTGATCTTTGCCACCTTTGTTACTTTAATACTGGTTAAAACACACATGGTTTGTATTGGGAAAGTATTTGGGCAAAAACATTTCCTTCTCATTATCATTAACAGAAGAGCCACATTCGAATGCAACATGATCAGCACTGTTATGACGTCATCTAGTAAACAACCGCCATTGCCACAGACATGTGTGTCTCCGAATGATGTTCCTGGAATTCCACAATTCTGCTCCCATCTATTGCACAATGGCTCATCTAGTCTAGAAAACTTACTAGAAGGTTTGTCAAAAAAATTATGACTTGAAATCTTAAGATGTCAAAAACGACAATTCTAACGTCAAAATTCCATATTCTACATTTTAATTATTTTCATAATGTTTACGCGTTTTTTCAATGAGAAAATGGTCCAGAGACAAAGTTTAGATTACAATTAGCAAGTTTAGTGTTCATTTTCGGCATATAATCAGGTGTTTTTATTTGCATTATGTCATGCTTTGTTTGGCTAACGTCAAGATAAACACTCTGTTAGCGTATTTCAACTGTATCTGAAAAGTCAGTTTTTCCAAAGAAACCATATCCTGATGTCTCTAGGTTTATCTTAACCCGTATGTGCTGCAGCGACCCAAACACGACGTCTCTAAGTGACGTTAATCGTTTATTCACTGTCAGTGGGTATCTTGCCATTCAAGTAGCCTGTTTTAACGCAATACGTGACTGTATTGCGAATATGACAGGACATTTGCTTGATTTGCACATTGTCGAGTCGACGCCATGTAACCAAGCAGACAAAAGACGAGGTTTCTTAATCTTTGATCTGACGTTCACGTCACATTTTACGTTTTCATATATTTTCATCTTGTAGCGTAAAATACAGAGTTAAAATGACGTTTTAGTTTTTCATCACATGTTTAAAATACTCAATTAGACATTTTCAAAAAAGATGTAACCAAACCGTAATTTAAACATGCAAAAATTATGGTTCTATCTGTTGCGTTTCTTTATTCCTTAAGTATATATACCAATACACGTTTAATTAAGCTGTTAATTATTGTTTGATATAACACATTTTTTAACATTGGCACCATAGACGAGGTGTGTTAGACTTTATTTTATATGTTACAGCTCAACCAACAAAACCTCCACAGACGTCTCACAAAGAAGACATTTTAGTAGGTATGTTTGCTTTACCATACACACTTCATTCCAATGTCGTGGTTGTTAAATGGAATAGACATGGGACATATGTACTTATCACATTGGAGAGGAGTGAAGGCTCAGACCGACCGAAATGATGTTCGGCAAAGCCTCGTTGCCATTTTGCATACCAGTGGCTGGAAAATATAAAAATGTATAGGTATGCAAAATTTGTTGTTCAAAAGCTATGAAAATTTTCACTGACTGACCACGACCGGTCCTACCCACGACTGATGCTCAGTAGAGTGATTATAGTGCACAGCTTGACATTGAGCATATGCGGTTATCTCAAGTTGGTTCATATGTATTAGCGTGTAGACAGCTTAAGGAGTTGATTTACTACATGTATGCTGCCACCATCCTATAAACGGCATTTATCATCGTCCGGAGTGTGACTTAGGCATACCACTCTTGTATCTGATATTTAGATTTTCCTTACCCTTACCATATCTGTTGTTGCGGCCAGAACATGAGATTTTGGTACCTACCGTAACTACGTAAAGTCACTCATGAAATCCGCATGCGCAACTATCCAGTGGGATACACGTCTAAAATCTGACACGATCCTTCATCAAAGTCCACTTTTTCAGAAGTAAAGGCTGGCGAGATTGCGCATATGCGTAGCCTCGTCTTAGAATTCGCTATTTGCATATGTCATAGGTACAAAACTGTCTTGAACAGGCTAATGTCTGCCTAGACGCTTATAGCACAGTATTTTGGTTGCACCTTTAGTTGATGCTTGTCGAAGCCAAACTTTTTTTGTAAATTTAAGCTAAATGCTTCATTTCTTATAGTGAATGGCTCTGAGTGTGTACAAATCACGGTTCTAGCTGGAGTTGCTGTTGGCTGTTTTGTTTCTGGTGCTGTCGCCTTGTGGCTCTTTTTGTTGGTGGTTTGTCCAAAGAAACATTCTTGGTACGTATTTAGATAACAGCACTAACCCATATAAGCCTAGCGTCCTTTTTATGGGACATCGGTAAACAGTGCAAAACCAGATCAGAAGCCGCAAAACGCGGCGTCTGATCAGGTTAACCACTGTTTGCTTACAGAAGTCTTTTAAAATTTTAATAAAAATGAAAAAGACCACCCAACAACCCTGAAATTGGAAATGAACTCATCCAATTGATAAGGTTGGGAAAATACATTCGGCATGAATGGGTTAAAAAGTCACAACGCAACAGTTGTGGTATAACATCTGACAATTTAAAAAGATGAATATTGTAGGGTACGCTCTTCTTCATATTATATGGTCGAAGGTCACGGTTTTATGATAATTGTTTTACGCTTGGACTGTTTGCAGGCAGTGCGGATTCTGATGAGAAGCTACGTCTGTATTGTTTGCTTTCAATGTTCTATTGTGAGAAATAAACATAGATGGAAGTTGTGTTCGCAATGACAGAACTGATCATGGAAGTTTAAAAAAGATATCATAGCCCTCATATGAGCCGTGACATGTGACTTCCAACAATGCGGCATTTTGACAAGTGTAGACTCAGACGAGCCTGTGCAGCCTTCTTTTAAGCTTAGAAACTATTAATACTGTTCGGTCAGCAGCTTAACAGTCAAAGAATATTCAAGCGACAAGCAAAGGCTCTGATCAGACTGCGCGTATGCGCAGGCTGGTCTGAGCCTTTGCTGATCGCACATACCACATTGTTGGAAATCTCATGTCGCGGCTCAATTTTTATGTCTGATAAAAACAGGCATTAGCTATTTATAGGCATTTATCCGCATAAGTTAGTAAAATCTTGAAATAATAATAATGTATAGACGTATATCTCATTTTGTGGAAACCTTTCCATGCATAACACTCCCATTGGTATATCATTTCTGTTACATACTTAATGGCATAGTGCATAATTTACACCAATGGTTTATAAGTTAAACATGTTTTTTTTTTTTTGCAAATTTGATATAGCAATGGGGTTGGGTCACAAGTTCTCCCAGCTTAGTTACGACCCTTCCCCAATGGTTTATATTTTACATCACTGACAATGTCGATATAATAACTTACAGTTTGCCTCTGATTGTGTACATTTTACCTTGAAAATTGTAATTGTTTGAATTTAAATATTCATACATAATGTACTTTTGTTAGTTGTTGTCTTGTACCTGCGAAGAATATAAAATCATCCGTTGGGGAAATTCACAGACTACCAGAAACGCCACCAGCTAGGCATCAGGTAAGTAGAATAATTTATAGTTACAAAAGTACGAACATTTTGTCCTTGTTGCTGCCCCCAAACACAAACTAAAATGGTCACGGCCAACAAATTGCAGAATCTTCTGTGGTGCTGAAAAAATGTGGAAAACAGTAATACTATTGACCAAAATATGTTTAAAAACATTATGTGCTTTAATGACATTATGATATTAAAATTAATCTTCAAGAATATAATCATAAAATGATTTGCATATCCGATCATTTCATAAAATGTGCTGTATCCAGGTTTGTTAGTCTAGACCAATTAGCTAATTTTGTAGATAAACCTGTTTGCATTTTTCTGCATTTTTTCTATCTTTTTTTTAAATGTTTTCATTAATATTCACGATTATGCAAATTAGATTTGTATATCGCACTATTGCTTTAAACTTTCATTTGGTACCAATTTTAATTGTTTGGAATTTGTAGCAGTTGACATATGGGTTATGTTGTACGTACACCCCCTTATTTTTGATCGTTGTTTTCTCTTATTTCTTGTGTTTTCATTTATATTCATGAATACGCGAATTAGATAATTTGTATATGATACTATTGGGTTAAACTGATATATCCCAACTTTTATTTGGTATCAAGTTTGGTAATCTAGAATAGTTAGCAGCTCACATTTAGGTAATGTTGAAGGTACATCCCCTTAATTGTTCTACCAATTTTCTCTTCTTTCTAATGTTTTCATAAATATTTTTGAATATGCAAATTAGATCATTGCATATCATTGGGTAAAAGGCTTTGATTTTGTACCAAGTTTGGTAGTCTGGGATAACTAGCAACTGATATATTGTGCAATTAAAGGAAGCATTCACGTTTGAAAGCAGTAACATGATGGTAAAACACATATCATAAACAACTTTGGTATCTAACAACAGTTAGAAAACATGTAAAATGCTAGTGAACATGTTTGAAGGATATTTCATATGCTTTTAGCAGAAATGCCATATTTCCTGCAAGCCTCGCTATTCAACATGCGTTCTCGAAGCCTTGCCTGGTAAACTTGATAGCAAAGACGCTCACCTAGTATTTTTTATATAGCACACTCCAATATTCTAGAAATAGTCAAAGTGACCAGATAAATGCTACACCCACATTCAACTTTTTTATAATGAATAGTGAATAATGAGGCAAAAGATAATGAATAGTGAATAATGAGGGCCTAAAAATACTGAATAATACTATTTTTTTAATGAATTGAAGAAAAATATAATGAAAGTGAAAAATCAGATTTTTTTGCCACCTATCTTACTCTTAAAGAGTAATTGGTCTTATTTTAATGAATAATCCAAAATTTTAATGAGATGAATAATGGGCTAAATGTTTAATGAATAGTGAATACTAGGCCCCCAACCAGACCCTCAACAATAACATTGTTGACATTTTAATGTATATGAGCAAAATAAGTGTCATGCTCAGCTGAGTTGAGCATCAAAAACTGTTTCATATTTCGGTGACAATTCTCTTACTTGACGACATGATTACTAATTTATCCTAACAGGAAACACATCCAATCATTATGGCTGTCATTGTGCCAGATAGAATCACTGCATTAGTACATATAGTAGCCCAAACCACCGGAGACAAGTACATGTTACCAGCCACTGTGCCATTGTTAAAACACATATATAGTGTTTAGATTGCACAGAGAATCGCTAGTATAACATTAAAATTAAATAACATAAATTCTTATTCCACTCCTGTCACAAACAGACTGAGTTCCAGCAGGAACAGTATTGAAGTCGATACGACCTTGTTTTAAGGATGTGTGCCTGCTAGGGTGAAAAAATAATTCTTGCGTTTGAATAAAATCCCTTTGGAATATTTATTTTTTTAAAAAAATATGCAAATTAGATAATTTTAGTGACACAAAGGTAAGGGTCCATTACCCAGTTAATGCTAAAGAAAACCATACGTTTAACCCATATAAGCCTAGCGTCCTTTTTGTTGGGTGTAGGCAAACAGTGCAGTCCCAGATCAGACGCCGCAGAACGCGGTGTCTGATCAGGGTCTCCACTATTTGCTTATAGAGTGTTCTATTAAGATTTGATTTAGCATGAAAAATACCACCCAACTACCCTTCAATTGATAAGAGTAGAAAAATTCACTCCTCTTAAATGGGTTAAATACATTCAGTTGATTTAATCACTCATTGGCTTTTTCGTATTTAGTGTCCTCCTGAAAGAGTAACCAGCTCAAGTCATGAACGTCTTTTGTCATCAACATCACTCGATTCTACCAGTTTCCAAATTATTTCACCAAGATCTCCAACAGCGCCTTCAATCTTCCCAGCTTCCAATACCACAGAGTTCACAGGTAATGCCAACGCTTGAATCACACCGATGCAATGTAAGCAATGCGTTCAGTTTGAATACCATATGCAAACAGTGCAGACCGAGATCAGACACTGAATATTTAACACAGCGTCTAATCAAGATCTCTACTATTTGCTTACAAAATGTTCTATAATAATTTTAATAAAATGAAAGATACCAAACAAACTTTATTCTGAAATGGACCAGTCCTAATTCCATTGGGCTTCTATGGGTTAGAAAACGGACCAAAAGGTCCGTGAACAAATTATTTACATAGGGTTTATGTTTACCATTTATGTATTCGGTACATAACTTTCTTATACTTAGTTCACTGGTGGTTTCAGTCACTTGATAAATAATATTTGAGCCTTTGGAATTTATCGCATATGAGTAAGGGCATTGTTTAAACATGCATAGGCAGCTATCTGGTGGGGCTTTAATACTGAGCATTGTTCTTATTTATGTCTTTACGTTGTTAGTGCTAGTAGCGAGGCTGTGACGAGATTGCATGTTTGCTCATGCTCGTCATATCCTTCACATCCAATATTCAAACTCTTGTTTGCTGAATCGTTATTTTATTTACAGATGTTACTAGCAATTATGCACGTTTGATCCATGCCACAAGCATGCAATATGCGGGGGAGGAGGCAGACAGAACGAATGAAAGCAATGGCTATGCATCTCTTTTACCAAGAAGACCAAGAGGACCAAAAGGCTACAGCAATCCATACCTGACACTTAATAATGGAGACATAATCCCTGCGGCTAACCAGTCTAATGTAAAAACACCAAATGCTACTGACAACGAAACCATTCAAACAATAACCGATGGTTGTTCAGCATATCCAAGTATTGCAAGATCAGTTAAATCTGATACCCATGACTATGAATCTATTTATAATGGAAGCAATTGTGCCTCCAGCGAGTACGACTTTCATGATTACCATTTGTGTGGTGCTGCTAACAACGTGGAGGCACATGAATATTTCATTTTGGAGAAACAAACTCCTGAATATCTTGATTTAGAAAAGGACGCTCTAATAACATAAAAGCTTTTCTGTCATTAAGGCTTATATAAGTGTAACTACAATTCCTGATAAGAGAAATATGCTGCATTGCTCTGGTAATATAACATTGGGCTTACTGTTTAAAATAAAAACATATTTATTTTTATTTGATGTCTAGAATCAGGTGTTTTGGTAAACAATGAAGTCCCAGTTTGTGGCATTTTCATCAGTTTTATACTGTTTCCTAAAGTAAAGGCATTAAAATGCAATATTCTCTGATTTTAATGTATTCCAAATTTAATTCCAAATGACGAGTATTTCTAACTATCAGTATTCAAATTATTGAATTTTGTCATACATGTATTGGGCATTTGTAATAGTTTGGCATAGTTTTTATTTATGTGTTCTATGAGGAGATAAACAGCAACTTTGCTGTTAGTATTCTTAATATTGTATGCATAAAACTGAAGCATAGATGAAATACACTTTTCTCTTTTGCAAGACCTGTTTCACGTTTTCAACAACTTTGATACTTACATATTGTTATGTACACCCATTTTTATACTAACAAATATATATTTACTCCCCTGGCATTTGTTTTGCTCTTTGTCATGTCTAGACACACTAATTGTTTGGTGTATTTATATATATATTGATGTTCAAGCTTTGATCATAAAATAGGATTGAAATTACCTCTTGTTAGACCAATCAATGATTACCTTTTTCATCCAATCAGAAGCCAGGTGTTGACCAATCAATGATTACCATTTTTATCCAATCAGCAGACAGGAGAGTTAATTATCAGCCAATCAGATATTTGTTAAATGGAATAACCCTTGAAATGAACTTGCCCATATATAAAGCATTGAAAGGAGTGCATTTGATCAGTTGGCTTATGACTGCTGAACCGAAAGGTCTGAATAAGATCAATTGGAAGGCTACAAAGGCTATTGGACAGCTAAGAAGATATAATATACTGGTAATTTATCTACAAAGTGAGGAGTTGACTGAAACATGTCTACCGAGCTTTGTAGTATATTTTATCACAGTATATAGTGACTGAGCCGCAGAGATCTGGCTCATTTCAGCTCATTGTCTTAAAGGCTATTTGACAGACAAGAGCAAATATATATTTAGTGGCTAGGCCTCTCATGAATCCTGTATAAGGCGATTGGGAGACCTAGCTCACTCTAGCTCATTTGTTTACAAGACAACTTTGTGGCTGCTCACATTGTGACAGCCTGTTATATATATATAACCTTGTGATTGCTCCGGCAGTGTTGTCACTCCGGTAATTGTTGTACAACACAGTATAATACTTATTTAGCTTTGGATATTCCAACGGCTAGCTGCTTTGACAGCGTATTTATACTTGTTTTCCTCTATAGGATTTTGACTGCTCTTGCAGTGTTTTTCATAGTGTTGTACTTTTGTAGTCTTTGGGCTCAAATAACAAGGTTGTTAAGGTTGTATTGAATAGGTCAGTTTGAGCTGCTCAAATATCGCTCTGATAGTACTTTTGTGCTCACTGTAGCTCACTATATATAATTGATCAATGGTTAACATTTTTACTACTTGGACTGCTTTGATTATAGTTATTGTCAACTTTGGCTCATGTCATAATTTGTTGTTGACCATAGTTAATGGTCTTATTATTAAACACCAAGTAGGTGACTCAATCATTGTTTGGAGCAGATAGCTCTGTCTTAATTGGGAAAAATCATTTATAGCTCATTTGGGCTCATTTAACTTCATCTGTTTTGAATTGTATTACTTTCTTGTTGCACCTAGGCTTGCATTTAGCATACCTGGGCGTAACAATTGGGGGCTCGTCCGGGATACATTCCCATTGATAACGATAAGTGCATATTTGTTTTCCAAGTAGTAAACCCTTATATTTTTGCTAAGTAGGACATTTTATTGAAAATGGACCCACAAGTAGAAGACTTTGTTAGTGAGCCAACTATTGAGAAGTTGTTGAAATTGAAAAGAGAACACCTGATCTCTTTGATGAGCCATTATGGCCTAGTGGTTGATAAGTCAAAGCGGAAGGCTCAAATCAGGGATAAATTGATCTCTCATATGGTTGAGAATGATATTTTGAGTGGCGATGCTCTGGAGTATATCTCCAAAGAAGAAAAGTCTGAAGCCCTGATGATAAAAGAAATGGAGCTAGAGCATCAAAGAGAAATGAGATTGAGAGAATTAGAGTATGAAAGAGAGCAAGAGAGAGAAAAACGAGAGCATGAAAAAGAGCTCAAACTTAGGGAGCTGGAAATAATGGCAGCTGAGAAAGAAAAAGATAGGGTAATGAAAGTAAAACTTGAGCGATCAAAATTGGAACATTTTGATGCTTCCAAATATGTGAAGTTTGTCCCACCTTTCATTGAGAAAGATGTTGACAAGTACTTTCTTCTGTTTGAGAAAGTAGCAAAAGATTTGAACTGGCCTTTGGACAAGTATACTATTCTTCTCCAAAGTGCTCTAAAAGGTAAAGCCAGTGAGACGTACACTGCTCTGTCTCCAGAGCAGACATCTGATTATCAGTTTGTTAAGGAAAGCATCCTTAAGGCTTACCAACTTATTCCTGAGGCTTATAGGCAAAAGTTCAGGAATTACAAGAAAGATGGTGACAAAACGCATGTAGAATTTGGTAGAGAGAAAGAAAGATTATTGGATAGGTGGTGTGCTAGTGAAGAGATAAGGAAAGATTATGAAAGATTAAGGCAGATGGTTTTGCTGGAGGAGTTTAAAAATTGTGTACATCCTGCCATCAAAAACTATATTACTGAGCAGAAAGCAAGTACACTGAGCAAAGCAGCAGAGATGGCTGATGAATATTTTCTCTCCCATAAACACTTGCTCCAGAAAGGTTCTCCTCAACAAACATTTCAGAGATCCTTTCACTCAAACAAGAATAGGTTTGAAGGTAGCTCATCTTCCAATAAGACTACTGATTCAAAACCTTCTGATACAAAATCCACATTTCAGAAGTCTCAATGGAACTCAAGTCAAGATCACCGCCCAACATGTTTCTATTGTAGAAAAAAGGGTCATGTCATTTCTGAGTGTATTACAAGACAAAGAGACCAAAAGACAAAAGGCAAGGAGGCCTTCCCAAATGCTCTTACAACATTAAAGACTGAGCCCAAGTCTTTCATACCTAAGAGTGAAGTCTCAAAAGACAAATGTAATTATGACTTTGTACAAGAGGTTTATGAGCCTTTCCTCTCTGAGGGGACTGTCTCGCTCTTACATGACAAATCTATTACAAAGCCAATTAGGATCCTAAGGGACACTGGCGCTTCTCAATCTTTGATATTGGCTGAGGCCATTCCTTTGTCAGAGAAGTCGCATTCTGGTAAGAGTGTTCTGATTCAAGGTGTAGAATGTGGTTTGGTCACTGTACCTCTCCACCAGGTTAACCTTAAGTCAGATCTAGTCTCTGGTACTGTAACTGTGGGTGCTCGACCTTCATTGCCAATAGAAGGCGTGCACTTAATATTGGGCAATGACTTGGCGGGTGATAAAGTAGTAGTAAATCCAGTTATGACAGAAAAGCCTGAGGTTACTACTACAATTGACCCAATTGAAGAAGAAATACCTGACCTGTACCCTTCATGTGCAGTTACAAGAGCAATGGCGCAAAAAGCCAACCTAGAAAATGCTCGGGAAGGAAAAAGCACTAACTCTGACTACACATATGATCTAAATGACACTTTCTTATCAAGTATGTATAATGAGAGTGATCAACAGACATCCAGAGTTTGTCTTCCTGAAAAACAGGACATTGATCAAAATGCTCCTTTGACTCAAGATAAGCACTTAATTGAGCCAAACGTTTATGTTTCAAATAAACAAGACCTTTCAACAAAGACTTTAATCTTGGAGCAGCAAAAGGACTCTACTCTTTCGTCCTTGTTCCAAAACATGGTGTCAGAAGATGAGATATCTTCTGTCCCCTGTTGCTATTACAAAAAGAATGGTGTGCTCATGCGCAAATGGAGACCACCTGATGTTCCTTCAGATGCAGAGTGGGCTGTTAAACACCAAGTTGTATTGCCAAAATCATATCGAAATGGAGTTCTCTCTATGGCGCATGAGACTCCTCTAGCTGGTCATCTTGGGGTTAGCAAAACTTACAACAAGATATTGAATCATTTCTTTTGGCCCCTCATAAAAACAGATGTTACAAACTTTTGCAGGTCATGTCATACCTGTCAAATGGTAGGGAAGCCAAATCAGAAGATTCCTCGTGCTCCTTTGCACCCAATACCAGCCTTTGAAGAACCTTTTAGTAGGGTCATAATCGATTGTGTAGGCCCATTACCAAAAACTAAGTCTGGAAATGAGTTTCTGCTCACTATAATGTGTGCCTCTACTAGGTTTCCAGAGGCAATTCCTTTAAGAAACATTAAGGCAAAGACCATTGTAAGAGCTCTGATAAAGTTCTTTACTTTAGTTGGATTACCAAAATCCATTCAGTCTGATCAAGGCTCAAACTTCATGTCTGGCCTCTTTCAACAAGTTATGAGTGAGCTAAACATTGAGCAGTACAAATCGTCTGCGTACCACCCTGAAAGCCAAGGTGCTTTAGAGAGGTTTCACCAGACGCTCAAAAATATGATAAGGACATACTGTTTCCAAACAGAAAAACACTGGGATGAGGGAATCCATCTATTGCTCTTTGCTTCTAGAGAATCTGTACAAGAATCTCTTGGATTCAGTCCTTTTGAGCTTGTTTTTGGACATTCAGTTAGAGGCCCTCTCAAACTCATGAAAGAAAAGCTTCAATCTGATGAACAAGTTCCAACCAATCTTCTCAGATATGTATCTGACTTCAAGCTCAAACTTTCAAGTGCTTGTGAGCTAGCTCAAAAGAACCTTCGCTCTTCCCAGGCAAAGATGAAGGCTAGATACGACAAACATACTGTTGATAGAAATTTTAAAGAAGGAGACCAGGTTCTAGCTCTTCTGCCTATTCCTGGCAGGCCTTTACAGGCCAGATATTTTGGTCCCTACACTGTGGCTAGAAAGATAAGTAATGTGAATTATATTGTACACACTCCAGAGAGGAGGAAAAGCAAGCAGCTGTGTCATATTAACATGTTGAAGAAATATGTTAATAGAGATAGCTCTTTGGAATGTTCTGTGGGTTTAGTAACACCTGTTTCATTCCCAGATGCTGAAAATGAGCAACTCATTTCTGAAGATTCCATAGAGAATCTAAATGACCCTGACATTCAAATAAATAGCAAAATGCTCAGCTCACCAAGACTGAATAATTCAGATATCTTGAATAACTTGGATTCAAAGTTGGGTCATTTAAATCCTGAAGAGCGTGACCAATTGGCACAGCTCATAGTTGATTACAAACACTTGTTTCCTGATGTCCCTTCTAAGACAGACAAAATATTTCATGATGTTGACATTGGCGACTCAACGCCAATAAAACAACATCCTTATCGAATGAGTCCAGTCAAGAAAGAGTGCTTAAAGGAAGAAATTCAATATTTGCTGGAGAATGACTTCATTGAGCCCAGCAACAGTGACTGGTCATCACCATGTATTCTTGTACCGAAACCTGATGGTGCATATAGGTTGTGCACTGATTACAGAAAAGTAAATGGTGTATCAAAAACAGATTCCTTTCCCATACCAAGAATAGATGACTGTATTGACAAGATTGGGAAAGCCAAATATGTCACAAAGTTTGATTTATTAAAGGGATTCTGGCAAATTCCCTTAACAGATAATGCCAAAGAAGTATCCGCGTTTGTGACACCAGATGGGCTATTCAGATACAAGGTTATGCCATTTGGTATGAAAAACTCTCCAGCCACATTCCAGAGGTTGATTAACAGTTTGATTGCTGGAATGGATGGGATTGGAGCTTACATAGATGATGTGATCATCTACAGTGACTTTTGGGAAAACCACATTGGAACCATAAAAGAGTTCTTTGACAGACTCACAGAGTACAGGTTAACAGTAAACCTAGTCAAAAGTGAATTTTGTCATGGCACATTGACATTTCTTGGCCATGTAGTTGGACAAGGACAAGTTAGACCTGTATCAGCTAAGGTTCAAACCATATCTGATTTCCCTATACCTACAAGTAAAAAGGAGCTCATGCGTTTCTTAGGCATGGCAGGTTACTACAGAAAATTCTGCAGTAACTTTTCTACTATATCTGCTCCTCTTACAAATCTTTTGAAAAAGAATATCAAATTTGTCTGGACACAAAGTTGTCAAGAGGCTTTTGATAAATTAAAGGCCATTCTAAAGAGTGAACCAGTGCTCGCTGCTCCAGACTTTCAGAAACCTTTTAAACTAGCTGTTGATGCTAGTGATGTAGGAGCAGGAGGCGTTCTCTTACAAGAAGATGAAAGTGGGGTAGACCACCCGGTTTGCTATTTCTCTAAGAAATTCAGCAAATGTCAGAAAAACTACTCCACTATAGAAAAAGAGTGTCTCACTTTGATTCTATCAATTCAACATTTTGAAGTGTACATCTCTTCTTCATCTTCTATTGTGACAGTTTACACTGATCACAATCCACTCACATTTCTACGGAAAATGAAGAACAAAAATCAGAGATTGTAACGCTGGACTCTCCTACTACAGGAGTATAACCTGGACGTCAGACACATCAAAGGCAGAGAGAATGTTGTGGCTGACGCTCTTTCAAGAATAACATAGTTCAGCACTGTACTACAGTACATTTGTAAAAGAAATCTTTTTGTAAAATATTTCTTTTTCTTTAAGGGGGGAGGTGTTATGTACACCCATTTTTATACTAACAAATATATATTTACTCCCCTGGCATTTGTTTTGCTCTTTGTCATGTCTAGACACACTAATTGTTTGGTGTATTTATATATATATTGATGTTCAAGCTTTGATCATAAAATAGGATTGAAATTACCTCTTGTTAGACCAATCAATGATTACCTTTTTCATCCAATCAGAAGCCAGGTGTTGACCAATCAATGATTACCATTTTTATCCAATCAGCAGACAGGAGAGTTAATTATCAGCCAATCAGATATTTGTTAAATGGAATAACCCTTGAAATGAACTTGCCCATATATAAAGCATTGAAAGGAGTGCATTTGATCAGTTGGCTTATGACTGCTGAACCGAAAGGTCTGAATAAGATCAATTGGAAGGCTACAAAGGCTATTGGACAGCTAAGAAGATATAATATACTGGTAATTTATCTACAAAGTGAGGAGTTGACTGAAACATGTCTACCGAGCTTTGTAGTATATTTTATCACAGTATATAGTGACTGAGCCGCAGAGATCTGGCTCATTTCAGCTCATTGTCTTAAAGGCTATTTGACAGACAAGAGCAAATATATATTTAGTGGCTAGGCCTCTCATGAATCCTGTATAAGGCGATTGGGAGACCTAGCTCACTCTAGCTCATTTGTTTACAAGACAACTTTGTGGCTGCTCACATTGTGACAGCCTGTTATATATATATAACCTTGTGATTGCTCCGGCAGTGTTGTCACTCCGGTAATTGTTGTACAACACAGTATAATACTTATTTAGCTTTGGATATTCCAACGGCTAGCTGCTTTGACAGCGTATTTATACTTGTTTTCCTCTATAGGATTTTGACTGCTCTTGCAGTGTTTTTCATAGTGTTGTACTTTTGTAGTCTTTGGGCTCAAATAACAAGGTTGTTAAGGTTGTAATGAATAGGTCAGTTTGAGCTGCTCAAATATCGCTCTGATAGTACTTTTGTGCTCACTGTAGCTCACTATATATAATTGATCAATGGTTAACATTTTTACTACTTGGACTGCTTTGATTATAGTTATTGTCAACTTTGGCTCATGTCATAATTTGTTGTTGACCATAGTTAATGGTCTTATTATTAAACACCAAGTAGGTGACTCAATCATTGTTTGGAGCAGATAGCTCTGTCTTAATTGGGAAAAATCATTTATAGCTCATTTGGGCTCATTTAACTTCATCTGTTTTGAATTGTATTACTTTCTTGTTGCACCTAGGCTTGCATTTAGCATACCTGGGCGTAACAATATGTTTTTTTTTTCAATTTTTGTCATATAGAGTTAAATACTTCAGGGGCTGTAACTACAATTCCAGTGGCTATGGTACTTATTTGGACAAAAAGTGAATATAATCCAGATATGGCACAATCACAAATTAAAGACCAACCCTTAGCACATGGAGGACAAGAGACTTGTACACAAACAAACAAAGACACACACACACACACACACACACACACACACACACACACACACGTGAAAGAATGAAAAAATAAGCAAAACAACCAACTATCTCTTCCACAAAGTCACATTTGCCAAACAAGAAAGACCAGAAAACATATATAAATAAATTGTTCATAAGGCATAGATGATTCCTTTTTTTTATTCAATGCATCATAAAGAAACAATCAAATCGATTTAACTAACTGAGATGCAACAAAGACAGCCCAGCATATAAACAAACCATATCACACGACCAACTAATGCTTCAAACCTGTGTGGAATAAAAAAAAATGAATGGATTGAATTTAAGGGTTTAGAAATGACGCATTACATGTGTCTTGTTGTAAATATAATAACCAATAATGGCGCTGCTCATGTATGTTTAATGTGTGCATTTATATCCTAGTGATAAGTACCATGCGTGTACACAAAATAAGGATATCACTGTAAATGTTCTACAATTTAGATCATTTTCATCTTTCTCAAATAAAAGGTTGGTATTCCAGGATATAAATTACAAAATGCTTGTCGGATTGGCAAATAATGAAGACCCTGGTCAGACTGCTTCTTCAGGTCTGCCCTGTTTGTCTAGACCTTTCTGAAGCCATCTAGTGTTCAAAATTTCTATTCTTATACACCACGGGTTTTCAGTGTTCTGATTATTGTTTTTAACTATGTCAACAATGTAAGTAAGGGTGAGTCTGAAGTCCGACCTACCGGCGTGCAATTAAAGAGGAAAGCAAAGTTGCCAACCGTTATTGGGTTGACCACCAAGCATGCAGTCTGTTGCAATACATTAATGTTATAGCCATTATTTTTATAATGGAAAATTATTTTAATGAACTGCGCTGAAAAGTTATTAGAGTCAACAATCTTCTGCAGTTTATACACCAAGTCACCATAGAATTTAGGTTCGGAAGACCCTGGTCAGACTGCTTCTTCAGGTCTGCCCTGTTTGTCTAGACCTTTCTAGAAGCCATCTAGTGTTCAAAATTTCTTTTCTTATACACCACGGGTTTTCAGTGTTCTAATTATTGTTTTTAACTATATCAACAAAGTAAGTAAGGGTGAGTCTGAAGTCCGACCTACCAGCGTGCAATTAAAGAGGAAAGCAAAGTTGCCAACCGTTATTGGGTTGACCACCAAGCATGCAGTCTGTTGCAATACATTAATGTTATAGCCAATATTTTTATAATGGAAAATTATTTTAATGAACTGCGCTGAAAAGTTGTTAGAGTCAACAATCTTCTGCAATTTATACACCAAGTCACCATAGAATTTAGGTTCGGAAAGTCCTTGGCGCAAGAGAGATTTAAATCCAGCTTGGAAATTAGATATCAAATCATAGTATCGTCTATAAAATTTAGAAAAGGTTTTGGGAAGTTTATGATACTGATAGCCTTGTTTAAGAAGTTTCCGAGTTAACAATTTATTTTGAGTTTTGAAGTCAGTAACATAGCTAGATGCTCTAGTAAAACGAATGCTTTGACAGATATTGACTCCATAGGATGTAGAACGAGGAACATCACATCTAAGAATGAGGAATTGAAATTTTCAAAATCAAAGTCGTCATGTTTATCACAAATATTGGTAAAAACAATATCATTAGAAATTGACAAATGCAAGTCTAAAATGAAGCTTCTTTGTCAGAGGCATTGGCTTTATTAAGTTGGAGCTCTGAAGGGTATAATTGACATACCATATTGTCAAAGTAAACATTATTAATGTTTATAATATCGTCCAAATATCTGGATGTAGTGTTAAATGCATCAATAACATCAGCCTGCTTATCATGAGAAAGAGACATTATAAAGTTCCCCTCATAACAAAACAGGAATAAATCGGCAACCAGGGGAGCACAATTAGTGCCCATAGGAATCTCAACTACTTGTCTTAACAGCTTGTTGCCAAAACAAAGCTGATCTTGCTTTTCTGTTGTGTAAGATAGAAGACCAATATAAGGGATATGAATTAGAATGACACGTGAGACAGTTGGAAGTCAAGTAACGCTATTTTTATGTCAAACTGATGTGATCGTGTTATGTGGATTATCTGCATTTTCAAGAAATTCTGAGAGCCTTTTTGGTTGTTGATTGTTACTCCCATTATGGAATTCTATAATTGTTATATGTTTTGCTGTGCGCTACTTTATGTCCATTCTAGTTTTTGCAATCATCTTGATGTGGAAGAAAGATCTGGTTTTTTGCTTAGTTTGTCTTCCTGGTGTTTCGTGAATGTTGTGTGGCTTTTCCTCGCGGTGCCATGGGTTTTTTGATTGTGGTATTTCGTGATCATAATCACTTATTATATTTTGGAAATAGAAATGTTGAATTTAAGGGTAGCTAGAAGAAGAGTCAATTATTTGAGTGAGAATGGAATAGATAACACTTTGCCATCACCAGGCATTCCTCTTGATGCCTAACAGTGATCCTCTGGGTAAATCTGTCTGTGCGATCCATACGCCCGTTTGTATATGCAAATTGGTATGTCGTTATAGAGTCATACCACAAGAAATCGCGTTGAAGACAATAATTTAGGGTAAGCTTCTGGGAGCCGTATTATTTTTGAGTAAAAATGTGGGAATTTGATGGCGAGCAAGGAAAAAAAACATTTGTTTGAGGATGGGATAGAAAACTTATCCACCCCAGGAACACCTTATGTCATCACTCAGCAAGCCTCGTGAAGCTAACCTGCGAATCTCAGGATGTTTTTACCACACACTCTCACTCATAATAGATTAGTATAAGTTGCTATAGTCGTCGTCCGCGCAGTAGAAGGGTCGAGCATTATTAAATACAGGTCCAGTTCGAAGGTGGAGGTCATCCCCAAAATTTTGACTGTGTTATGGCTTTTTTTTTACTAAGATTTTGTCTAAATTGTGATTTTTGATCTGTAACTTTGAATGGATGCAACAACTTCATTCAAATTTTACAGAAGGGTGAAACATTATAAAATACAGGTCAAGTTCGAATTTGGAGGTTATTTGCAAAATTTTGACTGAGTTCTTGCCCATTTTTACTTTGGTTTAGGCTAATGCAAAAGCTATATTCGTATGGCTTTTTTGTGTAATTAACTTCACATTTCTTCAAAACAATTATATCTTACAACTTCTCATCATTATAGGCCATGATTACCCAGTGCCTGTAGATAAGCATGACAGTGATCAAAATTTTACCCCACCCCCTGACATCTTAGGTGGGTTCAAAGGTCAATTATTTAAATTTCGCAATTACTCAGTCAGTTGTAAATATTTTTGACTGAAATATGGCATGCAGACAGAGATACAATAATTATGAAACATACCAAATGGGGTTTTAGTTTAAAGGCCTCGGTCCAAACCCCTGTCTTAGTGGGTGGGGCAGAGGCCAAAATTCAACCTCTTCAGAATATGGTCATGTTGCATATATTAAAAGGAATGATGCGTGCAGCAACAAGGTAGCTAATATTTGCCAGGAGACCCTGACCCTGGGGGTGGGGACAAAAGGTCAAATTCAACATTTCAGCACATGGTCATATTGCATATCAAATTAAAGGGAATCACAAATGCAGCAACATGCAAGCACATATTCTGTCCTCAGACACACCCTCGACCCCTTGGGTGGGGTCAAAGGTCCAAATATTTTTTCGTTGCATATCAAATTAAAGGGAATGGAGCATATAGCACCATGCAAGCACATTTTCTGTCCTTACACACACCCTCTACCCCTTGGGTGGGGTCAAAGGTCATATTTTTTTTCAGAAAGTAGTAATGTTACATATCAAATTTTAGGGAATGGAGCATAGAGCACCATGCAAGCACTTATTCTGTTTTTACATACATACTCGCCCGCTTGGGTAGGGTAATAAAAGATAACAATCTGAATATAGCCATGTTGCATAGCAAATTAAATGGAAGAAGTATAGACTAACATAGAAGCAAAGCTTTGACCATACACACACCTCTGACCTCTGGGTCAGGTTGAAAGGTCAGTTATTAAAATTGTACAGATAAGTTTTTTTGTATTGATCTAAGCACTGAAAACTAGTTGATATGCTTTTGATAATGGTCTAGTCGTCATTGCTTGCCAAGGCAATAAGTACGAAAATGTCACTAGCTGACTTATATCATGATTTTTGTTTCGCTCTACTGCTGAGCAGTCCGGTTTTAGTTCAACATATAGAATTCGTGTTTGTGAAATAATGTACCCTCAACCATATGCTTGTCTATAATGGCCGTAACTTCGTCGCATCTTGTGTAAAAATCCCTACAAAGTTAATCAGGTTCTTAATTGTTTACCTGTTTCATAAAGCAATAAAAACTGTCTTAAGCAGCCACTCATGAATAGACAAGTCAACTACAAATGTCTTAAAGACATGTTGTAGCTTTGTGCAGGTCAAAAATATTGCAGAATGTTCCACGCAGAGCATTCTTCAATACTTTTGACCTGCATTTAGCAATTATCCGCCTTGAAAACATATTTAGGTCTTTTTTGAGTGAAAGCTTAATATGTTCTTAAAAGGGTATCCTTTGGATGCAAAGACTGCACCAAAGAACTGAAACTAGAGTGCGCACACTTCCCGGGCCAGACCAGCCAGCCTCCGCCATTTAGGCTTCACCAGTGACCCTCATATAGTTTCGAAGTTCCACAATGAAACCCATGATCCCAAAGGACAAGAAAATAAAATCTACACTATAGTTAAGACAGGCTTTACTTTTCATTGTATATATTGAGCTTACCAATTTTCAAGATTATATCACCCATATAGGATGAAATATTCGACAACTAAGTTTATGAGTGAATCAGGGGCAATATATCTGTAATGAACGGCATGCAAACTTATAGCACCCTTATTAAAAAGAATCTTCACATCAATACTTTATGTAAACCATAAAATGGCAATTTAGGTGAAGTAGGACCTAAGCTGAATAAATAGCAAAGTAAGTAAGGTTGCAAAGATCAGGAATCGATACAATCAAGTACCACACCTGACCCAGGATACCAATGGGAAAGTGACAAACTCACAGAAGACACCACAAACGAGAGCCAAGAGGTCAGCCCTTTCCCAGCAGGTGACCACGAAGCACATATAAACAGACGCGCACAAAACATAGCAAACACAAGACAAAACAAAAACATAAAAGATCCACAAAAGAAGTACCGCCTTGGAACGGTCAGTAAAATATTTTACTGGAGGGCTTAAACCGGTTTAACGGCGCCAACCTCACCCTTAATTCAGATGTGGATCAAGACACATAGATATTTGGTTTGCATGAAAGACCCCTAACTTATCAATGCATCATCTCCTAAAACATATAAATCAAGATATAACAAGGAGATAAAGCAAGGATAAGGACTAAACAGTAAATTAAACTGAATACCGGAGCAAAAGAAATCCAACAGGTAAACCCCGGTGGGCCCGACAAACAGCCAAAGCATCAGGCCCCTACCATCTCATCAATAGATAAGTCTTTAAGTCGGAACCATCATAGAGTCTGAAGTCCGACCCACCGGCGTGCAATTAAAGAGGAAAGCAAAGTTGCCAACTGTGATTGGGTTGACTACCAAGCATGCAGTCTGTTGCAATACATTAATGTTATAGCCAATCTTTTTATAATGGGAAATTATTTTAATGAACTGCGCTGAAAAATTATTAGAGCCAACAATCTTCTTCAACTTATACACCAAGTCACCATAGAAATCAGGTTCCGAAAGTCCTTGGTGCAAGAGAGATTTAAGTCCAACTTGGAATTTAGAAATCAAATCAAAGTATCGTCTATAAAATTTTGAAAATGTTTTGCGAAGTTTATGATACCGATAGCCCTGTTTAAGAAGTTTCTGAGTTAACAATTTATTGCGAGTGTTGAAGTCAGTAACATAGCTAGATGCTCTAGCAAAACGAATGAGTTGAGAGATATAGACTCCATAGGATGTAGAACGAGGAACATCACCATCTAAAAATGGGAAATTGACAATTTCAAAATCAAAGTCGTCACGTTTATCATAAATTTTGGTAGAAACAATACCATTAGAAATAGACAAATGCAAGTCTAAAAATGCGGCTTCAGTATCAGAGGCATTGGCTTTATTAAGTTGGAGCTCTGAAGGGTATATTTGACTAACCATATTTCCAAAATAAACATTATTAATATTTAAAATATCGTCCAAATATCTGGAAGTAGTGTTAAACGCATCAATAACATCAGCTTGCTTATCATCAGAAAGAGACATCATAAAGTCCCTTTCATAACAAAACAGGAATAAATCTGCAACCAGGGGAGCACAATTAGTGCCCATAGGAATCCCAACTACTTGTCTATAGCGCTTGGTGCCAAATCGAATAAAAATGTTGTCCAACAAAAAGGTCAGCGCATCACATATATTTTGACACGACCATGCATGATATTTTTTAGGTTTTTCTGAAGTAAAAAATGCATTTCTGTCACTACATGCAAGGTAAGGAGAGCCTTCTCTCTGGAAGGTTCTTTCAATAAGATCAATAAGTTTATCTTTAATTAAGTTATGGGGTAAAGTAGTGTAAAGAGTAGAAAAATCATAAGTAGACAAACTGGTCGCATTGAAATCTCTAGCTTTAAGTTTATCTAAAATTTCACCTGAATTTTTAATCAACCAAAATAGGTTTTTACCGGATCTCTCATATACTTTTTCACAATATTTGATAACATGTTTTTTAACAGCTGTAAGACACGAGGTTAACAATTTAGAACGTTCTGTTGTCGTACAAGAACTAGAATTTGCAATAAATCTTGCTTTATAGGGGTTTTTATGGAGTTTAGGTAACCAGTACAACGTAGGAACTTTGTCTTGATTTTCTAAATAAAAAATGCATGGCTCCATTAATATATGTAATCTGACCTGAATTAATCAGATTATTGACTACTCAGCTAGGCATAACAAAAATCAAGACTCTTGGTAAAAGGTTTCTTTCTTAAAAATCTTGCTTAACTAATTGTATTGAAAGGGACAAAGCCCAAGAATAGGAGATAATTCAGACAAGACAAAAATATAGGTCAGCTACTTTTTTCATGACAAATCAACATATCAAATTGTATTACCCTAACATGCATGGTTCTCAGGATTTCTGAGGTTTAAAAAGTATGATGGGTGTACTAACAGAAGTATTCAAGGATGGAAGGACACACAAACCAAAAGCAATATGATCCTTACTTTTCAAAGCTGTGACATAATACATTTTATATATATATCGTAGCAGTTGTATGAAGGAAATCCATGAGTAAAAACAAAGTAGATGAAATCAATTGTTGTATTCCTTTTTATTTTTGTTACTTCTTTTTTAACCTTTTCTCTTCCTTCGTTATCTTAAGACACATGATATATTGGGACGAAGAACAAAATCACTGGACGAACTACAATTGTTATTTCTAACAACTATTTTAAGTTGTAGACCCTCCGATGTTTCATTCAACCACTTGACTGCAGCAGTCCCTTGGGTGTTTGGGAATCACGTCACACATCTTGAAGAATCCCCACTTCTTAGGAGATAGACTGGAGTGTTTCACTGAACCAAAACCAGTTGATCCATTGTTAGATATAAATTGAAGCTTTACCCTGTAACCTGAAATGAAATAAAGATATTGTTAACCAAGCTTTGAAATGAGTCTTGAATATATAATAAAACACACTGCAAGGAACCATGTCTTCAAAGGAACCTATGTAGGCTCTGTCTGGATGATATGCAAGTAGCATATAGGCCTATTGTAAATGGTAGTGAACAACAAGTATGCTGTTTAGATTGAGCGTATGACAGATTTGTTCATTGATTCATGTTATGACATTAGTTTGCAGTGTGTGATTGTGGCATTTCCTGGTCATACTCGTTTTAATGGGATATCTTTTAACATTGCTTAATAGGGTTAACCTAATTGTTAAAGCAAGTATTTCAATATACCGCTAAACCCTAAAGACTAATCAATTCAAAGATACTAATAAATTAACTTCGCGTCATAAAGCGTTATGCACTTGACGACAGGACGTTGTAAGCTTCATTATGCTGTTTTAATAAGGTATCAGTCATATTGAGTAATAGAAATGTTGGTGACACACAGTGAAGCCCAATATGAGATACAATGACTTACACTGTTTTGAATAATCTTAACAAAAGTTTTGAAAAATAAATTATGAAAGTCACATGCAGGTGCAATGGTAGCTTCGCTACAACCCAACTCGCTATGGTAGGTCTCATACAGTAGAAGAAATGACCATGGAATACGTCTGCGAGGAATGGTTGGTTTATTATTATAATTCAATATTTCAAAAGTGTGTCATTAGTATTTTCTCTCTAATAGAAAACGTAACCATATCTTTTTCACTTTAACAAAAAATAAGCATAGCGCCCTTTTTGTGGAACATATGTAAATATTGCAGACCACAGAACATGGCTTCTGATCAGGGTCCCCATTGTTAGCTTACCGAAAATACCACCAACAACACTTAAAACGGGAAAATACAGGTCCAGATGATAAGAGTAGGAGTAGTTATCATAAGAAAGAGTTCATATGATGGTTTGTAAACGCTGTATAGCACAAAAAAAAAATCTTATTATATTGCACACCAGATAAGGGTATCTGATTTGCTATACTGGGATGATGTTTTTCTATCTAACCCTTGTTATTGCAGCCTAGATGCCACGCGTTGTCTTTACTTTAAATATTTGGAACCTTGTGATTAACTGTAAAATTGTCACATTAAAATGCAAAGTGGCGTCCACATATAGAATTGAATCTTAGCATTTTAAGAAACAACTGTCTTTATTTCAAAGTATAAATGCAGAAAATGAAAGTTACACAGGAAAATAATATATGACTGGTTTTTCTGCTTTTCCAAGTCATAATAGATTATCACATTCTAACCATTGATGAATTGCGGCTCATTTGAATAAAATTCACTAAAACATCAAACAATTTTCTTCAATTGTCGTATTTCTAACTGTATTTCTAATAAATTTTATATTGTATCAGTATGCATGTTATAACACACACTATCCTTTCTTGAGAGCAAGAATAGTTAAAACAATTTTGCGGTAAATATCATTATTCATTTCTGTAGTTTCTTTTTTCAATTAAAATAATCATAAACGAATAATCAGCAAAACAAGGGTTCATAAAGTTAGAAGTACAGTTCTACTAGAAAATCAACAGACACACACATACTAACCTTTCTTGAGAGCAAGAGTTGTTCCTTTAACTTTTGTGGAATCTGAGCTGTTTGCTAAGACGATCATGCTTTGGTTACATCCTGTAATATTTAACCGAAAGCTGAATCAAGTGTGGTGCATTGTTTCCTCTATCTTATTCAGCAATTATTTCCCCTTAGAACAAATGTGGCTATTGTGCTTTTACGTGTGTGTAAATTGTTTTGTTGCTCTTAAGTCTATGGCTGTTCATTTTAGTTATGTTTATATACTATTTAAAACTCTCATTATAAAATATTACACAATCGCCAAGGTGTGTTGTAGCAACTCACTGAAACGTTTTTGAATCATACAGCTATATAAGACATAATTCTATTCATTAAAAATAATTGTTTCACATTAAGCAACGAACTGAAAAGTGTGTTGAATATCGTGCTACAGTTGAAATGTTCTTTATGCTAATCCATTTGTGCGGGATACCGTGTTTTTGCGTCAAACCTAGAGATGTTTCAATCATTAAGTTATACTTAACTAACATTATATAAAGAAACCAAACTAACAACTGGTGTTTTAGAAACACAATAAGAAGAATTTTGACGAAAATATACTTAAAATAATTACAAAAACACAGTTCTCAAATGGAACTTTTATTGAAGATAGACGAATTCCTATATTAAACAGGCTATTACAGTAACCCTTCAAACGTACAGTATGATTTCAGAAAGTGCTTGTTTGTTTGTATTGTTGCATTACGTCCTAGTCAACAGCTATGGTCATGGCGGTATGGTAAGTTCACCTAATCACACTTTTTTCCTGGGAGAGCTTGAACAAGCAGTTAACCAGTACTTTGTGCACATACTTTCGCTTGTAATTGACAACAACCCTTCTTAAATGAATCAGCGGAAGAGAGGAAAATGACTGTAGAAACAATTTTATGATCAATCTCCACGAAAGTATGGGACCAGGCTGGGATCCATCTTGGGACCCCGGGATCTTCAGTAAGACGCGCATCTGTAGTCAGACACGTTACTGACTGCACTACATGGCCTGTTAAGTGCTATCGGCAAATTCACAATCACACCAATCAATAAAATAACTGCCAGATGATTTAATAACAATAGAAAGTATCAAACAAAGATGGTGAATTAAGCTTTGCAGCTAATCACCAAGGATAAATCTTTAATTGAAGTATTGCGAACTTACCTAAGTTCTGTGTTACTTCTGTGAGGTGATTCTTCTGCTTGTATATCTTTGACTTTAAAATGTTCTTATGGAAACTAGCATAAGTTGGATCAGCCTACAAAATACATATAATAAAGTATATATATATATATTAGTTTATTAAAGATAAGGCAAAAATAAAACATCTTCAAAAATCAGCTCTGATATCAAACAGAACCAGTAACTTGTTCCTTAATATTATATCAAGTTATTTTATATATAAGCCAGTAAACACATTTTTAAATACGTATCGCTTGGACAACTAGCAAAGGCTTTCTCAGGCATGGGTATTGCATAGCCTACAATATACTTTAAAACTGAACATTGTGTCCTTCTTCAGTTTGATGATGTAATTGTAATGATTTTTGTTACATTTTACCTTGATCATTAGAAAAGCCTTACACTGATAAGCTCTTTGTATCCTTATGAATCATTCCTTCTGGTTTGATACAATAAACTTGGAATTTCCATTGTTCATATCTAGGGGTGTCAGGTTATAATTTCGATACAAATGGGTTTATGTCTGAATACCTTTTTGACCTTGACATCAGTGCATTATGCGACATTTCATCTGGTTTTCACTGTTTGTAAAAGTACCTGTTTATGGATTTCCACGAATACAAGGGGTGAGTTAGGATTGTTAGCGATAGCCATGCACAATTTACTGCATCAGATAAAGTTTTTTTACATTTCATAATCTAAAAACTATACTACACTGCTAGACTTAATTATATCACCTTTTAGGGTCTAAGCAGTGTTAAAGAAATGTGACACAACTAACCAAGCATTATTGCTTTACATTTTGATAAACCTACCTGAGGCGTTTCGAATTCATACTTTTTACACGTGAGCTCATATAACTTCCCACTGATGCATGCTATATCGTGAGTTATGGAACATCTGAAAGTGAACGAATGTATTTATATAATACATTATTCAAAATAATAATTGCATTTGTATGTGATAAACCTTAATATATGAAAATGGTACTTACATATCGCCACCTTAGAGTAACAAATCAACAAGTCATTATACAGAGAAAATGAAGTTATTGACGTTTTGCGCTGAGGGGCTGATATATCAGATACACGTTCACTTATTATTTAATCATTTGATATCTGTACTACCATAATAAATAAACTAGCTCAAGTGAATTTTGTTATGTATCGTATGGTCGACCAACAGAGACTCAGACAAGCTGCGAATTTATAAACTAAACCAACTTAAATACTAGCTCAGTTATGGCCCGTTTGAGAAAGTTTTCATTCTTGACATGTATCCAAAAATATAATACATGTTTTGCGACTGATTGGTAAAGCAATACAGTATATTACTAATGCATGGTAACAAACAAATTATAACAAACTATCACCGTTTTATGCACAATTTTTATCAATGCAACGAGACAAATACATTACTATTAAGATGTTTTATTCATTGCAGGTACATATACACATGGCATATACGTTGTACATATGTACCTCGCTGGGGAGAGAAAGTAGCTTACTTATCTTTGTCATTGCTGAAAATTAATAGCATCATCGGAATTATTTTCTTTTTTGTAGCATCTGCTACGAGTGTGTAATTTCCTTGACTTGTTTAATTTCCCAAAGATAAGTAAGCCGCTACATGAGATTTCCAGCAATGTGGTATTTTGACAAGTGTAGACTCAGATGAGCCTGTGCAGCCTCCTTTTAAGCTTAGAATCTCCAAATGTTGTTCGGTCATTAGCTTTACAGTTATTGAATATTCAAGCAACAAGCAAAGGCTCTGCACGTATGCACAG
Source organism: Loripinus fragilis (assembly GCA_964019695.1). Taxonomy (NCBI): domain Eukaryota; kingdom Metazoa; phylum Mollusca; class Bivalvia; order Lucinida; family Lucinidae; genus Loripinus; species Loripinus fragilis. Next base: position 35,076,670 of record OZ026520.1, on the reverse strand, counting down.
GCTGGTCTGACCCTTTGCTGGTCGCTCTTTACACACTGTTAGAAATCCGATGTCTTGGCTCAGTTATTAATATTATTAAAATCATAAATGAAAAATGAAAAATATCGTCCTTACTTTGTAGGGTAGCTAGCTGCCATTAGATCATTAAATCCACTTTCCAGCTTTCTCTTTATGCAAGATACAATCTCTGTGCGCAGGCTGAAGGCAATCTGTAATGTAAAGCAAATAAATATAGTCTAAAAATTATAGTAACATTTTATCTATATACCATGGCATGTAGGAGTGGGAGATCAACTATATTATTTGTAGAACTTTTTTATTTGTAGCCACACGTTTACTATTTTCGGATTATTAATATAAATTGGGACTGCCTAAGCTAAAGGTATATAGATTAGCTGAATATCCAATTAAATTATCATTTTAGATTATTTGATATAGTTAGTAATAAAGATAAGCAAATTGAAAAAAAAAATATTGCAGTTCCTCAGTGGTTGTGGTTGTTGTGAGTTTTTAAGGTAATGCTTCTTCTGCTGCTGTATTTCTTTGTTTCATCATCATACTTTTGATTAACGTGCAGGGGCATCATCCGCATCATTGGACCCCTTCCAAGTATTTATTACAAATAATTACATCCGATGTATTATATAACGCTGTTTGAATTATTGAAATATCTAACCATAGCTTATTTTCGTATGTTTAAGATTTAATGTTTTAGATTTTTCTTTCCTGTTCAATGGAGGTTTACTTTCTCAAATCAATCTGATAGTTGATTGAAAGGATATTACCACACCTATAATCTGTCTTCTCAGATTTGTAATTTTAAAAGTTTAAACAATTTGTTTTGATATTTATTAGCTAATAGTTTATGCCTACCTCTTTCATTTTCTTTCCAATTTCCATTTCTTTAATAATTAGATGTTCATATTCTTTTAAATTCTTGATATGTATATTTTGTTTTGCTGTGAATATATCCTTAAGACTTCTGATTGCTTTAGTTCTTTCCTCAAATTCTTTTTTGTCATCTTTATAATGTTGTACAGCAGACTCAGCTGCTTGGACCATTGCTAAATACTTCTGAACTTTGGCACGGCTCTTCCAGCACACCTAGAATTTTAAAAACAAAAAAAATATGCTCACAGTACAGTAAAACCTGTCTTAAGCGGCCGCGCAAAATTACCCAATATAGGGTTTTTAAGACTGATTAACGCTTAATGCAGGTAAAAATTATTGCAGAATGCTCCAGTAAAATCTGTCTTAAGTGGCCACTCAAAAAAGACCAAATATTGGTTTTCAAGACCGACTATCGCTTAGTGCATGCCAAAAGTATTGCAGAATGCTCACTGAGAGCATTCTGTAATACTTTCGCCCTGCATTACGCTACCATCTGTCTTAAAGACCTTTGTTTTGTCCATTTTTATTGGTCATTCATGACAGGTTTTATTGTATACCAATACGAGCCAGTGCGGGACAAGACCAACATAATGAACTGTACACACTGTGATCATTTGTAGATCAATTAGAAAATATAACAACTCAGCTGGTTGAGATCTAGACTGGCTCCCTGTCGTATGTTCATTGATTTAATAAGAATGTTCTGGCCAAGAGAAATAATCCAAACATTGTTTTCCCATCAGAGTTGTCTTTTCTTTCAGCCATTAGAACATACTCAGCCATCATTATATTGAGAAATCAATAAAAAATACTTTTGAGTATGAATAACCAAGTTTGACGATGGGAGCCAGTCTAGTTGAGATCCTAAGCTAAGGTAACATGAGTAACTAAAGTAAAGAAGAATAAAAAGATCAGGAATAAATACAATTAAGTACCACACCTGAACCAGGACACCACATGGGAAAGTGACAAAAACACAAGAAAACACCACACACAAGGAAGCCTTATAATAACTGAGCCACAACTTGAGAAATCCGACAGTGTGGTTGTACGTCAAAACAATGCTCAGATCAGCCTCGCTATTTGCACATTCCGATTAAAGTCTTCTCTGTCTTGGTCCTAAGTTACCTCCTGATTGTTCAACACAGACTTTGGTCATCTGAATTACAGTAAAACGGCCACTTAAAAATAGACAAAACAAAGATCTTAAGGACAAATGGTAGCTTAAATGAAGGTCGAAAGAATTGCAGAATGCTCCCATTGGAGCATTCTGCAAATACTTTTGACTTGCATTAAGCGATAATTAGTCTTGAAAACCAATGTTTGGTATTTTTGATATGCCGTTTTACACACTGTATGTGCTAATGTGTAGTCTAGACAAATAATTCACTTCTTGAACACACAAAGTATGGAAGTTGATGATGCCTTATGCCAAGCACTATGCCTCTAGCCTATTAGGTAGTTACACATAGGCCCACATATTAAGTGAATCTCTAAATGCATATGCGCTAAGTGCCAAAATATCCAAGATCAAATGTTTTGCTACTGGTTTCAGAAAAACACAGCATCAACTTACCACTTCGACTTTCTGTATTTTAGCAATGATTGGGAGATGCATTTGGATGACAGCCTTCAAAGCATGCTTCTGTTTATAGAAATTCTTTAGATGCCAGTCAGAAAACCTGAAAGTATAATTACAGTGTAAAAGTAAGGGTCACAAGTAAATACAGGAACATGTGAGTATGGGTATTCATTTACGGTCACTAAGGGGATAAACATCTAAAAAAGAGAAACGGAAACAAAAATGAGCCGTGACATGTGATTTCCAACAATGTGGCATTTTGACAAGTGCAGACTCAGACGAGCCTGTGCAGCCTCATATTGAGCTAAGAAATTCCAAATGATGTTGAGTCAGTAGCTTAACAGTCATAGAATATTCAAGTAACTAGCAAAGGCTCTGATCAGACTGCGCATATGTGCAGGCTGATCTGAGGCCTTGCTGGTCGCACATACCACGCTGTTGGAAATCTCATGTCACGGCTCAAGTGTTTTATTTAATAAACTGGTAACAATCTAAGCATGAAGGTTAAAAAATTGTGTGCTGACTAATAGTATTTGTAACTCACGTATCAGGTGGTGATTTCATGATAAATGGGCAGAAATGCAAGAAACCCTGTTTTCGGGGTTTCTGATAAAGTGAGATTCAAACCAGCCTGCTCAGCTACAGAGACTAGCTAGAATAGCGAAATTTCGCTTGTAGCATATTTTGATATAATACCTTCAAATAAACGAATAAGAAAAGGCGCTGATCAGACTGTGCGGATGCACAGGCTGGTCTGCGCCTTTGCTGCTTGCAAATCCCCAAAGACAGGTTTTCTTGCGTCGAGGCCCATTTAAATCCTTGTTTTGAGGTGTTTTGCTTTCTTCAATGTGGAGAGTTGGTTTGCTGCTGTACTTTTTGCAGTAATACTTGTATATGCGTGTAATGATATATCAGCGGTCTCGTGTCTTATCGGGTGATGTCACCTTTGTTATTGTTGCATATTTTGGTTATATTCATATGTTTGTATCAGCATGGATCAACCATTATAAAACAGAACGCTTGAAAACGGTGCGTGAACAGTCACATACCACCTGCTTGTACATACCAAATAACGACTACATTTACAGTTTAATGTTTACCCTAATATAAGAAAATAATCTTCTGGAAAGTTTACAGGAATGAAATAAAACCGCATACTTGTATATGTGCAAGCGTTTATTTGTGAGGGCTCATTTACATCTTAGTGTTTTACACGAATTACCAAAATTCAAATTGCTGGAAATAGTTTTTGTAACCAAAGCATATACTGTTGTAAAGTTTTGAAGTGTTGTTTAATTTCCTGAAGTATTCGAAATATGCATACTACTTAATGTATGGCCCTCGGTCGTATATTGATAGAGAGTAATCTTAACTTACATAGGTTCGGCCTTCCGAGGAGTCGGTTTGGTCTCTGGTGTCTTATAGGCAAAGCAAGCCTCTTTAATTGTATCAAAAAGCTCCTGTAGTTCTGGAACTGAAAAAGAGAAGAGAAATCTTGACATATTAAGGGCGATAACTATGTTAATGTAGTCTCCGGTGTCTTATAGGCAAAGCAAGCATTTTAAGTGTGCAATTCTGGAACGGAAAAAGAGCAGAGAAATCTTAGCATGTTAAGGGTGCAAACTCTGTAAGTGTAGGCCCTGGTGTATTATAGGCAAAGCATGCCTCTTTAATTGTATCAAATAACTCCTAAATTGAAAAAGAGAAGAGAAATATTGACATATGAAGGGCGTTAACTCTGTGCGCGTAGGCATTTTTGTCTCATAGGCAAAGCTTGCCTCTTCAATAATGAATTGTGTCATATAACTCATGCGGTTCTGAAACTGAAAAGAGAAGAGAAAAAATTACATGTAAATGGCGTTAACTCTGTACGTGTAGGCCCTGGTGTCTTATAATCAAAGCAAAGTAAGTAAGGGTGCAAAGATCAGGAATCGATACAATCAAGTACCACACCTGACCCAGGATACCAAAGGGAAAGTGACAAACTCACAGTTAGACACCACAAAAGATAGCCAAGAGGTCAGCCCTTTCCCAGCAGGTGATCACAAAGCACATATAAACAGACACGCACAAAGATATAGCAAACATAAGACAGAACAAAAACATAAAAGATCCACAAAAGAAGTACCGCCTTGGTCAAACCTCTTCCAATGTGTCATATAACTCCTGCAGTTCTGAAACTAAGAAAGAGAAGAGAAATCTTGACATGAAAAGGGCGTTAAATCTTTTAGTGTAGACCCTGGTGTCTTATAGGCAAAGGAGGTCTCTTTAAGTGTGTAATGTTCTGTTTCAGACAGCATTTTAAACGCTTAAAATTTGACTTCTCATCTTAAGAGACTGTTTCAAACCAGAAAATGAAAATTAAGAACTATTTTCTTGACGACTGCATATTTCTGGAGATCAGACTAACCCATGGAAATCAATTATAACCAAATATAGCGAGAAATAAATGAGTAACGGCATTTTCAAATTTATTCAAATAAAGATGAAACACCTCTCGCAGCTTCTTTCTTAGTGCAAGGGGCGGATTCATAATTTCTGGAAAGGGGCTTTAAATGTATTAAGGTGTGGGGTTCGCTTTGCTGATTTTATCTCATTTTTATTAATCTCATGAAAATGAAATAATTTGGTCTCACTGAGAACAAATTATTACATTTTAATGGGATTTTAAGGTGGGGTCGAGATGGGGGTTCTAACAATCCTCTGGATCCGCCAGAGTGTTATTTGAATGTGACAATAACTTTGAAGATTTGGATCCGAATTTCGAATACTGCACCCCGTTTCTGGAATCTGTTGCCGGAAGGTACCAAAAATGCTTCTTCTTTAAGGTATTTTAAGACTTAAGTCAAAAAGTTTATGTTTGGTAAACGATTTTAACGTTTTACCATGAGTTTTAATACATGTTCATAAATTATTGCTCATTTACAAGTTTTTTAACCCTTGATGTATTAAAGAGGCTAAATGCTGCCATTTATATGATCGTATATTTTATGTTTTGTCATAATATGATATTTTAACAGAACGCTTTTGAAACGGTTGCATCGCATGGTAGACTAGCGTTGATCGCTAAATGTGTTGCCCTCCTTAAAGTTAAATCAAACTTAAAATAAAATAAATATTTGAATATTTGAGCTGCGTATACCTGCTATAGTTTTAATCTGCGCAAGCTCCTGGAGAACTTTGGATGCCGGTGATTTCTTGCCAGTATGGTCTTCAGATCTGTACAGCTTGTACGCAAGCTGGGAAAACTTCTCCACAAGTGAATATCTGTAGAAAAAAATGAAATAAATAACAAATCACAAGTTTCAAAGGTTTTTAATAAAGAGAATAATAACAATAATGATAATGGAAATGATGAAAAAAAAAGTTTTTATTTCTTACACATTGTATTCAGGATGTTTTGTTGAAAACCTCGGTATATACAAAGTTTCGTTCATTTTTCCTTCCTTAGCTCAGCACTGTGTGTCTGCTATTTGAGCCGTGGATTGAGATTTCCAACAATTTGACATTTTGACAGGTGTAGACTCGGACGAGCCTCCGCAGCCTCCTTTTAAGGCTAGAAACTGCAAATGGTGTTCAGTCAGTAGTTTAACAATCATAGAATACTCAAGCGACTTGCAAAGGCTCTGATCAGACTGCGCGTATGCGCAGGCTGATCTGAGGCTTTGCTGGTCGCACATACCATATTGTTGGAAATCTCATGCACTGGCTCATTTTATAACGAAGGCGCTATAATGCTATCGACGACGTAATACCATTGGCAACGCTGACGACGTAACGTTATTAGTTATAACGACTTCGGTAATGTCCGTGTTAGTTACGTTCGGAAGTTTCCGTAGTTTTATTCATGAATCAGGCACATTGCCTCATTTCATGTCTTCTTTCAAGCTTTTGTGCGAGCCAGCACCAGGGCTTTTGAAACGATTCTCTAATGCAATCAACGAATGCAAAGACGACTCTTTTTCAGAGCCTTCACTACTCGCAAATATAATGTATTGTAGAAATATCTTTGTTCTATGTACCAACATGAACAAATGAGCCGTGATATGTGATTTCCAACAATGTGGCATATTGACAAGAGTACACTCATACGACCCTGTGTAGCCTCCTCTTAAGCTTAGAAACTTGACATGATATTTGGTCAGTAGCTTAATATTCATAGAATATTCGAGCGACTAACAAAGGCTATGATCAGACTGCGCGTATGCGCAAGCCGATCTGAGGCTCTGCTCGTCGCACATACCGCATTGTTGGAAATCTCATCCATGCGCTGTGACGGCAGCGTGTATGATGTAGATGTACACTGAACAAAATTTTTAATTGTTTATCTCTGCTAATAATTATTGGTCATCCTGTATATTAAATTTTTGCAAAAAGTTTGAAAGTATAACATTGAAATTTTGCATAAATAATTGTTTGGCCCCGATAATTTGTTTACAAAACTAAAGATTGGTTTATGATTGGTTTTGAAAGTGTTTGATTTTATTGTTGAATACATGTAATTGACTAAATCAAAGATGACCATTTGGAAATTTTGTTCAGTGTAAATGTAGACATGGCTTTGTGTCCAATGAAACGATAAGTACTTAATCCTTGCTCTCAGTTCGAAAGTTATATTCATCACATTGTGCGCAATAATGTAGATACCAGACCGTAAAGAATTCATTCTTTCTCCGAACTATTACATGTTGGAATAATCTCATTCTGCTGTCGCTGCCAAGACCACGTGCTCTCCTCATTAAGTCAAAAGCTGTTCTTGTTGTTTTTATATCAATTTTTGCACTCGCTGCTAGTCAAGAAGATAGATAGATAAAGCATCAACACATATAATAATAATAATAATAATAATAATAATAATAATAATAATAATAATAATAATAATAATAATAATAATAATAATAATAATAATAATCTTCCTTACATAGTATATTCAGGGTGTTTCGGAGAAAACCGTGGTATATACACTGTCTCATTCATTTTTCTTTTAAGAGCGCTGAAATCCGTGTCTTCTTCAGTATAACTCTGTCGACGTTATGCCATTGGCAACGTGACGCGTGACGTTACGTTATACCGTTTTTCGTCCTCGACAGTTTCCGTTAAATAATTCCAAGTATGAGGATCGGCGTCTTCAAAAATTCACTCAAGCGCCACTATTCGAGACCCAGTCACTGTCCTTCATAGATACTCGAGATAGATAAAATAAAACATTCATCAAAAATGAATATTTTTGTTGACATATCTCCAAGTAACGCTGCTAGGCCAACTGTGTTTGCTTTTACCAAACTTTGAAGTGGCTCGTGCAATGAAAACTATGAGAAAAAGCATGAACGCCACAGTGACGTCAAATGTTGGTAACTGCTTATCAAACATTTACTTGCTGAGTTGTCTGGCATGAATTTAAACCAAAATTTAGAGCTTAACCAAATTAATATTAGCGAACCCAGACAAATTAAAAACAGGCGAGTTTCTTTTTAAGTTCAGTATACGTACATCCAAACTTATTTTTGTATGACATCATTTGAACAAAATGAGAAGGAACTTTGAATTTTGTGATGTTCCTTCAAGATTTGCATCAGGGTGTAACAGGAGTATTTAGTGGAATTTTGGGGTGTTTTCATGGTCACTATGAGAGATGCATATCCAGTTTATTGAGTGTCCTGTGTAACACTATTGTAGTTTTTTCTAGCAAAAGGTGCCAATCGTGTGTGTAAATTGTTCAGCGATAGTTGTTTCTCTCGAAAGTTGCAGATCCGATGTGTAAAGAAGTTCTAGCAATAAAGCGTATATTTTCCCTAGTTGACATGATTACAAACACCAAATTTTCAGATTGCCCTAATGTTTTAAAAATTGGTGTAGTTTGGAAGTAAAATATGGATAGCAGGCAACAAAATACGTTTCAAAGCGATTCACCGTTTACAATACCGTGAAAACGTGCACTTTCTACTCCCACCCCTCATTTTACGTCTTTATACTGGGTGCCGTTTAGGCCAAACTTTAAGTAAATGCATTGCTAGTTTTTTTTTTAAAAAAAAAAAGTAAAAGTGCTCAGCAAAGTTGAGTATGAAAAAAGTTTTAATCCTCGGGGCCTGGAGGCGTTTTCGTGACATAAAAGTGTGACATTTGGCAATATACAAACTTAGAAAAAAAAGTTAAGCATCACCTTATCTAATGTAAGGGTACAATTAAGACTAATACTGCCCTACATTTTAAAGATGTTTCTTCAAAAAATTTCAAATAATAAGAATTTGTATAATCCAAGGTTACATCTGCGTTAAAATGACGAAGATTCCGCAACACATGTGATAGACAGCCGCCATCTTAGATACAGAAAATTAGTTTCTGATCTCTTGTGATTCTTTCCTTCAATCGTCTGCTTTTCAGTTGTAATATCCACGCTAGAGAACCTCTGTACTCGAAAGGTGCAGTCATCGCGTGGTGGATGCAATCGACGAGTGCACAAAACAGTTTTATTAAAAAGAGTAATATTTTGGTCAATATTTTACTTTTGAAAATATTCATCGCGAAATATTGTCACTTATAAATCAAGCCATGTATCTGCTTAACACAATTTTTGTGGGCTGAGTGATAGTCGCTACAGCACCAGAGTTATGCCAAAAATGTGTTTTTTTCCCCTGAAAAATGGATGAAATAAATTTTGCTTATGTTCTAGAATTTATGCTTACTTCAGCTAAAATGCAAGATAACAGTACTTTAGTGTGATAAAACTTCGAAAACTGAGGCTAGAGCATTTTGAAAGTTATTCAAGCATTTCGCACTGTACGCATAGTTCTTTATATCGAGTGTTATAGCCCAGTTGACTGCTTCATATTGATTTTATTTTGACACTCGACTACTGGGCCAGAACATCCGATATACAGAACTATGCGTACAATGTGAAAAGCTTGAATAACTTCTAAAATGCTCTGTCCTAAGATTTCAAACTTTGTGCAGATTAAAGGATTGGCATTTTGCATTTTATCGAAAGTAAGCATAAACTCCAGAACATAAGCAAAAATGTCTTTCCTCTTTTTCAGAAAGATCACATTTTTGGCATGCGCCTATCACTCAATCCACAAAATTTTTGTTAAAAGCAGATAAACAGCTGGATTTATAAGTGACAATAATTCGCGATTAATATTTTCAGAAGTTAAAAAATGACCAAAATATTACCTTTATTAACAGCTGGGTACTCTTTTTCTTGTTTAAGCTCTAATGACAGTTTTGTCCAGCGGAGCCGAACCGGTAATTCTTTTGATAAACTTTTGTGTGATATTATTTTGACTTTGGGTAAGCAGCTTAAACGTCATTTTAAAGTTTTGATTTCTCAATTTTTATCTGTGGCAGCCATTTTGTTTGGTACTGGTTGGAAAAAATGGTAAAGGGCATTATATATGAATGAGGAACATATGTGTAAAATAATTTTGAATTGGAGCCAGCAATTCAGGATATGTTGGGTTTTTAGCACTGACAGCCATTTAGTTTGGCAGAGGGGGTAGGCTATTTCAATAGAGGGCAATTTATGAGGAATATTTGCGTGAAATTGTATTGAATTTGGTCCAGCAGATGCTGTTAAATGATATTTTTCTTCTATTTAACGGCTCTAGTAGCGTAGCCATTTTGGTTGGCGGAGAAAACTTCTTGGGCAATTTTGGTAAAAAAATATTTCAAATTTGGACCAGCAGTTTAGGAGATGCCGGTTAAACAATTACTATTTTAGCTCTGCCAGCCGTTTCGTTTGGCTGGGCAATTTTGGTAGAGGACCTTACATCAAACTAAGTCAGACATCAGTCATGGACAGGGCATGACGAAGACTCCTATCAAGTGACATTTGGGGTGTGTCTGCAGGCCATTTTAGCACCAGGGACAGAATTTAAACAAACTTGATAGAGGTCCTGACTTGGTGATGCTACTTCCAAATACCAATGCTCCATGCTTTGTGTTTTCAGACAAAAAAAGGTTACCCCCAGGGCTGGGCCATTTTTGGTGCCAGGCCCACAATTTGTCGTCTACAAACCTTAAACAATCAGGGTCCCAAATATGAACCACTTAAATCTAAAACTGTTGACATTACAAGCCACATAGACAGATTTTAAGTATTTAGAGTAACAGACTGTGATCTTTAAGGGGAACATTTGCAAAAAAAAATATTTTGAAATTAGCCCAGCAGTTCAGATGCCATTTAGATATTTTCCTAATTTTACATGTAGCCCAGGTGGCCATTTCTTTCGGCGGAGCAGATCCATTTGGCAATTACAACAAGGCAACCGCCAATTTTAATAGCATTTCATTCCAATGCAACATCTAAAGATTTGCTGTCAATAATATAAAATTAGCTATCTATTTTCATCCAGGTGCATGCCAAACTACACACAAACTTGTTCATTTCTACATGCTCATTACAACATAAAAATTGTTGAGAAGTTTATTGAATTGACATATGTTGTATGTGTACATTGGAATTGCCTCTATGATGCAATTCCAATGTGTACCAACAACATACATGTATGTTACTGAAATTTTGAAATACATACTAATCAAGTATCATGTCCATTGGTTTTCCTCTTTTAAACATCTCAAATTGTGCATCGGTATTAAAATACCTGTCACTTCATGGCAAAGTGTTTATATTTACATGACAGCTATATCACCAAATTTGATTTCATCGACTACATGTATGCTTTTGCTAAGCCGGTAGTTGCATGGTTGTATAAGGAACATTCCTGTGAAATAATTTCAAATTTTGATCCGTGATTCAAATGTTTTAAGAAAGTGTTTGCACAACACAAACACAGACCAATCACAATAGCTCACTTAATAAACAAGAGGGCCAAGTTTCCCTGCATCGCTCACCTTAGTTTTCTTCAAGCTTCTTAGGAAAGTGGCCATGCTCCTGTTGACCCCAAGTCTGTGAATCTTTTGGTCCCAGGGCCATAATTTGAACAAATTGAAGAGGACCACTAGATAATGCTACATACTAAATTGCAAGGTTTTTAGACTAAGTTGTTTCGTAGATTTATTTGTTATCAATTTTGTCCATGTAAAAAATGTGACTCCTTTGGTGGGCCATTTTTGCACAAAGAATAATAAGTTGAACAAACTTGATAAAGCACCGCTTTTATCACATAATTTTGCTACATACCAAATACCTTGTGGTTTTTAGACAAGATTTTAATGCTTTCACAACAGGCAGGGACATAACCTCTATAAGTTAAAATATATACTCCTCAAAATAATTGAAGGACCAATACTATCAATTTAACATCGATGCATTGTGTAGAACGTATTTTTAAAACCAATTTTACGATCAAGCCTAAATTTTTCGGAAATCTTTGACGCTCGTTTGCCAAGTGAAACAGCAAAAACAAAACGGTACACTCATTTAATGTCATTGTAAAACTTAGCCTAAATGTTTTGGAATATCATTTTTTGTGTGTGATCCATGGACCACAGAACTGCATGAAATGTATCAATAAGGCTTTTAGGTGCTGAAATCTCTGTTTCCACATGATTTCATGGTGTTTTAATCCCGTCGGTACCACCCACTCCTTGCTTTGAGAGAAAATTGCCCCTCTAGGTTGTGGTGTAATGACCAGACTATGGGTTCAGACAACTGTTTTTGGCGTTTGTTTGCAACAATCTCTGTACAATTCGTTGGGACATATTTCTCACACTCAAAGGCATAGAATGTCGATTGAAAATCTGATTCTTGATGACCAAGTACACACATTGCTTTCACCAAACAAAACAATATCAAAACTTCATCCTCAGAGATGAAGATGTTTGCTTCTCAGGATAATGAAACTGTTTTAAGAAATCTTTTGCATTTAAGCTGAACTGTTTAAAACAAAGTTAAATTTGATGTCACTAGAATGACCACAGAATTTCTTTACCCCACCCACTGCCTTCTGAAAACTTGTTTTGGGGGGTATGTGCATTTGAGATAGATATGGCAAAATTAGGCATTGGAAATCAGTAAAAATAATTTATAATTCATGGTGTAGAAAGAGTTGGGTCAATTTTTACAGAATTTAAATGTTTGCGCTAAACATACTTCTGGTTCGACAATCTTGGTCATTCAATTAGTTTGAGGAGTATAGATCACTTAGTTAAAATTGTGCCTTTTCAACAAAAATTTCAAAGTGAGGCTTCAAAAAGTAACTTATTTAGTTTAATTCTATAATTATTACAGCCACGGTCAAAATTGCAATCTTGAAACTGTAACTGACCCACGTTAAAAAGTGGCTTATTTTCTGATCTTCAATTTTCTGGATGATGCGTATAGAATTTTATTGCATTATTGTTATGTTATAGACCTTTCAGATAAAATTACCCATTTGATCATGAAAATTTCGATAACTCGACTTTAAAGATGAAAAAAGACATTTTTACCTAAACAGGTCACTTTTTGTTATTGTTGCAAAAATGAAATAACTGTTTCAAGTGATATTTTTTAACTGTTTGAGGTTATGTACCTGACTGCTCAAAATTTAACCTATATATAAAGTGGGATCCACAGAACAGCGCCGTTTTGGTCCCATGGTCATAATTTGAGCAAATTTGGTAGGTCTATTAGGTGATGTTTTTGAGTCATTTGATGATGTCCAAGCCAACATTTTTTTTCAATCATGTCGGGACGGACCTCATGGGTTGAACCAGTACTAAGAGGATAAAGTGTCTTGCTCAAGGACACATTTAAGGATAATTTCTGCCAAGTTCGGTCAAAATCCAAAAACCAGTAGTTTATGAGACGTCCTGTTGACAAAATATGACTGAGATACCAGCCTATGGCTCAGGTGAGCTAATAAAGTCTGCCGTGTGTAAAGTCCACTATATTGACCCAGCTCAGATAACCAAATAAAAAATGAGATTTTGGTGCATATTGCACCAGTGAGCTGGGCATACTTGTCACAGCCTTCTCTGCTTTCATACACAGAATTTGAAAGTAGAGGAGGGCTCAGACCTTTAATTGACCACTTGCCGCACTTACACAAAATTTATATTCAGAGGGCACAGACCTTAAGTTTTCTCTGCTGATATACACCAAATTTACAAATAGAGAAGGCCACAGACCTTAAAACAGACTGCTTGCCACAGCCGTCTCTGCTTCCATACAAAAAGCATTAAGTATAGGAAGGCACAGGCCTTAAGACCGCTCGCCACAGCCTTCTCTGCTTCCATACACAAACTATTTTTAGTAGAGGAAGGCACAGACCTTAAGATCGCTTGCCAAAGCCTTCTCTGCTTCCATACACAAAATATTTTATAAGTAGAGGAAGGCACAGACCTTAAGACCGCTCGCCACATTCTTCTCTGCTTCTATACACAAAATATTTTATAAGTAGAGAAAGGCAAAGACCTTAAGACCGCTTGCCACAGCCTTCTCTGCTTCCATACACAAACATTTTATAAGTAGAGGAAGGCACAGACCTTAAGACCGCTCGCCACATTCTTCTCTGCTTCTATACACAAAATATTTTTTAAGTAGAGGAATGCACAGACCTTAAGACCGCTTGCTACAGCCTTCTCTGCTTCCATACACAAAATATTTTACAAGTAGAGGAATGCATAGACCTTAAGACCGCTTGTCACAGCCTTCTCTGCTTCTATACACAAAATATTTTATAAGTAGAGGAAGGCACAGACTTTAAGACCGCTCGCTACAGCCTTCTCTGCTTCCATACACAAAATATTTTATAAGTAGAGGAAGGCAGAGACCTTAAGACCGCTCGCTACAGCCTTCTCTGCTTCCATACACATAATATTTTACAAGTAGAGGAAGGCACAGACCTTAAGACCGCTTGCCACAGCCTTCTCTGCTTTCATACACAAAATATTTTATAAGTAGAGGAAGGCACAGACCTCAAGACCGCTTGCCACATTCTTCTCTGCTTCTATACACAAAATATTTTATGAGTAGAGGAAGGCACAGACCTCAAGACCGCTTGCCAGAGCCTTCTCTGCTTCTATACACAAAATATTTTATAAGTAGAGGAAGGCACATACCTTAAGACAGCTCGCCACATTCTTCTCCGCTTCTATTCACAAAAAAATTTACAAGTAGAGGAAGGCACAGACTTTACGGCCGCTTGCCACAGCCTTCTCTTATTCCATACACAAAATATTTTATAAGTAGAGGAATGCACAGAGCTTAAGACCGCTCGCCACATTCTTCTCCGCTTCTATTCACAAAATATTTTATAAGTAGAGGAAGGCAGAGACTTTAAGACCGCTTGCCACAGCCTTCTCTGCTTCAATACACAAAATAATTTTTAAGTACAGGAAGGCACAGACCTTAAGACCGCTCGCCACATTCTTCTCCGCTTCTATTCACAAAATATTTTATAAGTAGAGGAAGGCACAGACCTTAAGATCGCTTACCACAGCCTTCTCTGCTTTCATACATAAAATATTTTATAAGTAGAGGAAGGCACAGACCTCAACACCGCTTGCTACAGCCTTCTCTGCTTACATACACACAATATTTTACAAGTAGAGGAAGGCACAGACCTTAACACCGCTTGCTACAGCCTTCTCTGCTTTCATACACAAAATAATTTACAAGTAGAGGAAGGCACATACCAGGGCTCCAGATAAGAGGGGTAAAGGGTAGACCACTGACATACCTTAAGACCGCTTGCCACAGCCTTCTCTGCTTCCACACACAAAATAGTTTATAAGTAGAGGAAGGCACAGACCTTAAGTCCGCTTGCCACAGCCTTCTCTGCTTACATACACACATTTTTTTTAACCTTTTATCACTTTATTCTCCCCGTCATCTGACATACAGGGGGTCAGGGAGGGCCATCCCCCTGCATGCCTTACAAAGTACAAATATGGTGTTCTGATGGTTGGAACGCTTGCTCACTTCTTTCATTCATCTATCATGCATTGTGAAGGCAATAACAAAACAGCGGTACACAACCATGAAGGTGCCTTTTTCATTGCATTTTTGTTTTCTGATGGATTTTGTGCTATTTTGATAGTGGATCCTTGTTATGATTTGAAAAAACTTTAACATTACCACACTCAATTCAGCAAGATACTTTAGACTTATGAGTGTATTCGCTTGTTGGGTAAGATGTCTTAATTGGCACCCTCCTGCTTGCTTTCTAGAAGAAACATCATATAAGAAACAATCAAAGACATATTGCATCTAACCTCTACATCCAGACAGATGATTAGAGTTAGGGTTCAGGCACACAACATAGGTAGAGGGCTTCACAGATCTTAAGACCGCTTGCCACAGCCTTCTCTGCTTCCATACACAAACTATTTTATAATTAGGGGCAGGCACAAAGACCGCTCTCCACATTCTTCTCTGCTTCCATACACAAAATATTTGAGTAGAGGGAGGTACAAACCTTAAGACCACTTGCCACAACCTTGCCTACTTACATACACAAATAAGAATTTGTAAATGGATGAAGACATCAACCAAGGTTGGACGGCAAATTCCATTGACACCACATGATAGCCATGGGCAAGGATGAACAACAGGATGTCACGATGGATTTCTTGTATTTAACTATAGACAATCACTCGTCCAAATAACCGACCTTATTTGTAGCTATGCACATGCCAACTGATAGGTACTTTGGCTGGTACCAAACAGGCTTTCCCCCTTTCTTAATTTCACTTTACTAAATTAAATGTTAAAGAAGTAGACTTATACCATAAACTATGATGATTTAACTGAAAAACTAATATTATTGAATGTCAACTAAACTATTACTGAAATTACCCATCTAAATGTTGGGTGTAATGTTTTATAAAATTCCAGGGTGGTAAATCATATTTGCCAGTAAATGTAACTGGCAGGCATTTTGCCAAACTTGCCACAGCCTTCTCTGCTCACACAAATTTTGTAAATAGAGCTCAGACCTTAACCACTTGCCACAGCCTTCTATGCTCACATACACAAAATTAGAGGAGGAATCTAACATGAGGTAAGCTAGTATTCAGGATATGATTTCCTTGACATTTCTAGCGTACCTCAGTCTGTTCTGAAAGTGAGGCTAACATGAATCACCCTCATGAAATAAAATCAATACTTATGTCAATTTCCAGAAATGATGGCAGTAAAGTAATAGGATTAAAAGTTGATCTTCGAGGACAAGTAAAAAGGCTGAAAATTTTCAAAACTTTCATTCCAAAATAGTTTAGCTTATAGGACCTATTTATCAGAGAACACAAGGACTATTTCTGTCATTTTCTTTCAAAGTCCTTGCAGCACTTAAAATAGTAAATTGTTTTAAGCAAATTGTTGATGACCAACTGATATAGCACGAAAGCTTATAAAAGCTGAAAAGGTACTATGGAGTCAAAGCAATGAAGGAGTAAAGAAATAAAACTAACAAACACCTAAATGAATTATTCAGATCTTTTATTTCATGATTCAAAAGGGAACATCTTCAGCACACACAAGCACAGTGATGCAGTCTATCGGTAACTGGTCAAATGTCATAACTTAGAAATGGCGCTAGCCCGACAGATTTTTTTACTCATCACAATCGTAAATACATTCTTCACTCATGCATTTGCAGCTGTCTGGTGAAGCTAGCGATCTTAATTTTTAACTTCACTCCTCATCTACATCCCTACTTCTTCATGGGTGAAAGTTCAAAATTTCCAAAATCCTGAACTCTTTAAAATCAAATCTTAAAACTTTCAGTATGCCTACAAATATCAACAATTTCAAGCTTAAATGGTCAATCGTCTTCAGATAAACTGAAAGTAAATCAAAAAAGTTATTAGAATCTGCTTAATAAAGGATTTTGAGGCCGACTTTCTATGGAAAGTCAGCCTCAAAATCCTGAATTCAGGAATCATCCCGAAACTTTCACCCATGCTTATTGTGTCGTAGAAGATAAGGCTCAGGCCAGACTCTGCTTATGCCAGACTAGTCTGTGCCCTAGCTGCTCGCCAGTGTGATAAGTACCAAAATTCCATGAACTGGCTCAAATATTTGCACTTTTTTGCTTTTTACTCTCGCTGACCTATCAGGGACTCACTGTACCAATAAGGACCTAGATTTTGTCAGGCGGTTCCCTATAATTGCCGTTTATACCATGTTCCCATCTTTTTATTAATGCTTTATATCCCAATCAACAACTATTCAGTCATTTAATGAGGACTGTCTGTGCTATACTTCTCTCATATTCTCAGTGAGCCACATTGTGAGAAACCAGGCCTCGAGGTTATAAAACATTTTTATGCTCAACTCAACTGAGCACGAAATTTATCCTGCTCATAAATCTTAAAATGCCAACAATTGTTGGCATTTTAACATTTATAAGCAGGATAAACACAACATCTGAGAGCTAAAAGCAAGAAAATTCAGTGTTTTTCAACATTTTAGTATTTATGAGCAGTTGAATTTTATGCTCAGCTGAGTTGAGCATGAAAAAAGTTTTATAACCTCGGGGCAAGACTTAGATGTTTTCGAAGACAAGCAGTCTATTCACCTAGAGGATCAGCCAAATATCTTAAAAACCTTGATAGTTGTTTGTATAAATTTTGATCATAAAATGTTGAGCACCGACGTGATTTCCAACAATGTGGCATTTTGACAAGTATAGACCATGACGAGCCTAAGCAGCCTCCTTTTAAGCTTAGATGATGTTTGGGTCAGTAGCCTAAGAGTCCAAGTGACTAGCAAAGGCTCTGATCAGACTGCATGTATGCGCAGGCTGGTTGGAGCCTTTGCTGGTCCCATATACTACATTATTAGAAATCTCATGTTGCGGCTCAACTAATGCCTGCTTTTAGAATTTTGTGACAGACTTTATATGGAGGCATCCCTTAAATAATGAATTCAGGAACAATGTCCAAAAACTGTTTTCTAGTTTTATAGCAATGTATAAAAGATCAATATCAATTTCACAATGCAAACTGACCAAACTACATGTAGGCATCAGTGTGCAAGGTGGAGCAATACTTTAAGAACACAATTAGGTATACAATGGAACACAATATGGTATCAAGCATATCAATATGTGAATGCTGGAAATATCCTTAATCCTGAACTTTAGAAACCCAATAACAATAAGTACAAATGGTTGATTAGTTGAATGTCTTCAGATGATCAAAAAAATTAATCAGAGAAACTCGGCTTTTATATAGAGGATATTCAAAGTTTTGGAATGAATATGACATTTATTTCATCAAGTGAAGTGAAATATAGTTTTTCCCCACTTCACAAGATGAAATTGATGGCACATTCATGACAAAAATCTGTATTTTCTTTATTATATACATTTTTAAGCACAACAGATTTTTGCACTATAATATGACATCATATACATTCGTACATTACATCATATTAATGATAACCTTTTTTAAAGTGTCTGTCGGCCAAAACCATAATTTGATAATGTGCCTGTCAGCCAAAACTGAAACCACAGGAGCAGGAGTAGGGAAAGTGAAATTCAAGCAAATCCCGACAATTTATTACCAAAATGTTCCTTGCGATCCAATTAAAATAATGAATACCCATGTTTGTGTTTTGTCCATTAAAGCTGCATAGTCTGTAACTTTTGATCTTCTAATATTAGAAATATTTTTTTTATTTTTCAAGAAAACAGTAAAAACACTCAAATTCAGGTAAACATTTTATCATTTTCGTAAATCTTAACAAATTATCATTATCAAAACAACAGCAATTATTTTAAAAATCAACTGTCTAGAATTATTGGAGGGACTTAAATAATTACTAACAAGAGAAAACACGCCTGTTTTTACAAGATAATTCACTTTTCCATGCAGTTTTCAGCTGTACTGAACATATTTATTGTGAAAACATAACAATTCTATTTTTACAAATGTTTTAAAAAGAAAATAATTTTTTGCAAAAAATGTTCATAGTTACAGACCTAGTCTCTTTAATAAGGAACTTATAGGCGTTTGAAAATCTGAAGTGGGCTCAAGGAAGTCAACGGAGAAAGCAGAGGACATTTCATTTCACCCGTGAAAAGAAGTTATACTTTCACATGTGAAATACAACTTTTTATAATTCATGTGTGAAATAGAACTTTTTCAAATATACATTATATAATTATTTAATCAGCATTTTCCTGTATTTCATTACTTTTATTATTCATTTACTTATAATAAAATTTGCCTAGTTTAGGATTCTATGGAATGTCAGCCTCAAAATCCTTAATTCAAGAATAATCCTTTAAACTTTCACATCTTGGTATGCATTAGAACACAATATGGCATCTGAGCTAATAATTCAAATAGAAATAACATGTGTCTTATATTATAGTAAATAATCTTTCGGCTCGAATCAGCCTATTTTTTTTTAAGTAAGCTACTTAAATTTGTTAATATCCACATTTAAACCAAAATTTTAACAACTCTAAATTTCTGTACACTATGTTCTAAAATTTCGAACAATAGTTGCCTGCCAAAAATGCCTAGATGAACAGCTCACTCAGACCCTGATCAGGCTGCTTCCAAAGAAGCAGTCTGATCAGGGTTGTCTCAGTTTGCTATTCTGAGAAACATTTTGTGACTTCCAGTACTGATAACTAATATTTTATTTGATAGTAGATGGAAGTGTTCGAAACTTTAGAACATTATCGTCACATTGAACACATAGCTATTGTTCTTTCAGTATGTAAAACTTCCTAACTGGCCCAAATGTGCCCATAAACAGGCTTGCCTAAGCTTGGACAGATATATACATATAACCAAAAACCAGTTGTGATAAAAATCGTTTTTCAAAAACAAGTCGGGCATCCAAATTACACTCATCGAAGTTAATGATTACCTTGAGCAATTTCTTTTTATTAAAAATCTATTAATTTTTAATTAAAAATCAAATGACAAATACTCAACCTCCCGCCCAACAACAATACATGTACATTTCAATAAAGTTAAAGATTTGAGATGAACAAGAAATGTCACAAACACGTGATGAATGCCCCCAAAGGAATTGGTCTAGCATAAGACACATTTGAGGAAAGCTAGCTGTAATATAGGAGATATGCTCCAGACAGGAAAAACCTAGAAATGAGGCCAGAGGTCAATGTCAAGGTGACCCAAAATGGTATGCACCACTCTGCCATCCCAAGAGGAATCAACACGCCAAGTTTGGGATTCCTACATCAAATAATATAGGAGATATGCACCAGACTCGATGCAGTTTCTAAAATCTAGGTCAGAGGTCAAGTTAAAAGTCACAGTGACCCAATTATGGTACACGGCACTTCGTCATCCCAAGATGCATCCACATACCAAATTTGAGATTCCTACCTCAAATAATATAAGAGATATGTTCCAGACACGATTATTCTAAAAACTAGGTTAGGACAAGGTCACAGTGACCCGAAAATGGTTAACAATACTCCGCCATCCCAAGATGCATCCACACACCAAATTTGAAATTCCTACCTCAAAAAATATAAGAGATATGCTCCGGACACAATAATTCTTAAAACTAGGTCAAGGTCACAGTGACCCAAAAATGGTATGTGACACTTTGTCATCCCAAGATGCATTTACACACCAAATTTGAAATTCCTATCTCTAAGAATATAGGAGAAATGCACCAGACTCAATGCAGTTTCTAGAAACTCAACAGAGGTCAAGTTCAAGGTCACAGTGACCCAATTATGGTATGCAACACTTCGTCATCACAAGATGCATTCACATACCAAATTTGAGATTCCTACCTCAAATAATACAAGAGATATGCTCTAGCCATGATTATTCTAAAAACTAGGTCAAAGGTCAAGGTCACAGTGACCCAAAAATAGTACACAACACTCAACCATCCCAAGATGTATCCACACACCAAATTTGGAATTCCTACCTCAAAGAATATAGGAGATAGGCTCCGGCTGCAATAATTCTTAAAACTAGGTCAGAGGTCAAGGTCACAGTGACCCGAAAATGATATGTGACACTCTGTCATCCCAAGATACATTTACACACCAAATCTGGAGAATATAGGAGATATGCACCAGACTCATTGCAGTTTCTAGAAACTAGGTCAGAGGTCAAGTTCAAGGTCACAGTGACCCAATTATGGTATGTGACTTTTCGTCATCCCAAGATGCATCAACACACCAAATTTGAGATTCCTGCCTCAAATAATATAAGAGATATGCTCCGGACACAATAATTTCAAAATTTAGGTCAGAGGTCAAGATCAAGGTCATAGTGACCCGACAATGGTACGCGACACTCCACAATCCCAAGATGTATCCACATACCAAATTTGGAATTCCTATCTAAAAGAATATAGGAGATATGCACCAGACTCAATGCAGTTTCTAGAAACTAGGTCAGAGGTCAAGTTCAAGGTCACAGTGACCCAATTAGGGTACACGAAACTTCGTCATCCCAAGATGCATCCACACACCAAATTTGAGATTCCTACCTCAAATAATATAAGAGATATGCTCCGAACAAGATCATTCTAAAAACTAGGTCAAGGTCACAGTGAACCGAAAATGGTACGTGACACTCCGCCATCCAATGATGTATCCACATACCAAATTTGGAATCCCTATCTCAAAGAATCTAGGAGATATGCACCGGACACGAAGCGGGACGGACGGACTGACGGCCAGTGCAATTACTATATGCCTCCCAAAGTTCCTTTGGGGGCATAAAAAACTGTTTTTGAGTAGAACAATAAAATATCTACATCTTATAATAAGTCACAACTTTGTATTGCCATTTTGATACTTTTGAGGAAAACATCAAAAGTTTGGCTTCTAATCTTTTACTTTTTGACCCAGTACTAAGCAGAGGATAAGCAGAGGACAAAATGTGTGATTTTATTTGGCAACATCAATAATTATTTATATAAAATTTTATTGTGACTGAAGAAAAAATGTCATTTTGGGATGAACGTAAGTTTCATTTTTATATACATGCATAAAGCAATATGTACAAATCGCAAAATGAATTGATTCTGTGAAAAAATAAATTAACCATTCCCCTCACCCAGTTTGAGTTACGGTAAATCTTGTATTAGTTCGTACACTCGAATAGTTCGTACACCATAAATTATTCATGACCGGTCAGCTCAAAATGTCTTGTATTAGTTCGTACAGTGGTCATTTTTCCTATCTGTATTTTTAATAGTTCGTACACAACGTTTTTTCCGTTCATTTGGTCTATCAGTGTGTCTGTCTACGATGCTTTCGTTTTTCGTCGAGCACGTCAGTTAACAAACATATCAACGGAACAGGAGCGTTTCGCCTGTCAGTGCGATCGTCAGTGTCGCTTATGCGCGTGCATCCAGCATTGATGCATGCCAAACTTTTATTCAATGATAAATGCTTGGTTCAATGAACGTCGGACTGATGCAAATCGCGGAGATAATTTGTCCAGTCATGACAAAAATCAAATACATGTACACAACCACGCGCGTGCACACAGTGTCCTACGTGTCTGTGATCATTGAGCCTTTCTGGTCTTTCTGTGTCATGAATATGCCCAAGCGTCTTTTCTTTTCTTTTTTTTTTTGAATCACTGGATCCGAGCATGATGAAACCATATCGGCTGGTGTTTATCACAAATGTTATCAGCGAAGGCTCAGGGGAGCCTGTGCTTTTGTGCAATCTCGTCGGGTAACTCAAAGTTTTGGAGTGGATGAAGAATCTAAGACACCTACGTACTCCCACTCATTAGCTATGCTTTAAATGTGCGTGCATCAATTTCATTTCTAAGTTTCATCAAAACGCGCACGCAATAAGCGTAATAAAATAACTATATACATTGTATATCCGATGGAACTTTTTATCAAACAAAGATGACACTGATGAGCCTAGCGCGGCGACCTCATGAAATTGTATTATGGGTCTTACACATTAAATGATTCCTGTGGATCATCACACGTACGCACAGACGCACAAACCAAGATGAAAAAAGTGATTTATGCATGCTTCTGCATCATGCTTTACATTGGACTGTCTATGAAACCAGCCAGTTCATGAGATTATGGTACCTCTCGCACATGCAACCAGCGAAGGCTCAGACGAGCCTGCACATCAGGGGTATAAATGCTCACATACAAGGAATGTAGAGAAAGGTGCATGTCTAAAGTTAGGCTTAAAGTCCCCCTAACACCGCAACAACTGCTTGCTTTCAGATAAGGAAAAAATGGTCGAAAAAGCCTCTCGTTTACCGTCCGTGGATATTTAAATTTGCAACTTAGCTTTTTTACCCAATTCCGCGAGAAACTTTTTTGTATGCAAACAACAAAGGCGCAGATCAGCCAGCGCAGTTCTACCAATTATCTCTAGAAAGTATGATAGCTAAACCTGCTATATGCAAAAAATAAAATTCTTGTCAGACATGCGTGCGCGGATCCAGACAATTCCAACGGGGGGGGGGGGGGGGGGGGGGGGGGGGGGGATCGAATTGCTTCTCGAGGGAGGTTCGTACCAGTTTTTCATCTAGGAAACAAATGGCAACTTATGATTTTCATGGGGAGGTCCGGACCCCCTGCCCCCTCTGTCTCCGCCCATATCAGAGTTTCAAATAGTTTGAATTCACATTTTATTTATTTTTTTGACTGGGCCTGGTCAATTCACAAAACGTCTGCTAATTATATCAGCTGACGCCAAGGGCAAAGACAGCATGATCCTCTTTAAGATCAAAGAGACCGCGCACATCAATTCCGGCCACGTGTTGTTTTAAAGTTTGGGGTCGCACGTGATGATGGCCTTGACGCAAGAAAATGTACATTACACATTAAACAGTGGCCCAGGCGTTATGAACAAGTCGAACAGGGTTCATGCGCGGATCCAGGAATTTTTGTCAGGCGGGGGAGGGGGGGGGGGGTTCGAGGCCCGACGGCCAGAAAACATTCTGGACAATGTTTTTTAGTCATCAACTTATTTTACAGTTTACCGAGTGGATCCAATGGTTTTATTACAGAGGGGAGGATGGGGTCCAACTTTTCCAGGGGTTGGGGATGTCCAAAGAAACCCATATAACTTGTGATTTTCCAGGGGGGGGAGGGGGGTCAGGACCCCCTAACCCCCCTCTGGTTCCGCACGTGGGGTCGCCTGACGCCACTGTTTGAAAATTACCACCCAACGACGACTAAACGGAAAAAAGCTATCTCCTGCTAGTCGAGATAGCAAGTGCGGATCCA